>JARHVA010005037.1:372500-1070000 GCA_037957365.1 Torreya grandis | reverse complement strand
TTTAGGTTTTTATTTCTAAAAATAGTAATAGGAGTTGTATCTAAAATTTAGGCTACATTTTAGCGACCACGATGGGACATTACTCCCTTAACTAACATTATAAGCTTGATGGAAGTGATTTATATTCTTTTATGATAAATTAGATGTGAATTAAAGACCAAATTTTGTATTTTTATCACGTATAGGTAAATTGTGGTTTTGAACTAGTATTAATGATATTGTAGTTATGATATTGTAGGTCTAGTTATGATATTATCAGTTAAACATAAAAATTTAAGGTTATTTTAAGGTTTTTATATTTTGACAAAATCATAACTTTGATAGTTTCATTTTTTCCCTACTAACTACCATCTTGCAAGTCAAAGTTGTAGTTTTATGAGAATTAGTAGTTAGGGTCATATCTATATTCTATTAGTTGCTAACCTCTTCCTAAAAATAAATTTGGGTTATATTTTTTGTTTATAAGAGTTATTATCTCTCCTATGCATGGTCAATAAGGATAATCTAACATCTAGACTATTTATGCCTTGATGATAATATCATAACTTTTGAAATTGTGAGTTTACCATGGTAATAACAAGATTAGCAATTAGAGTCATGGTTTTGTAGAACTTGGGTTTGATCTATACCTCTATCTCTTATATGTCATTATTCCTCATGTGAGTTGTTGTTGTCTTATTTGTATTTATTTTGGAAGTCTTTTTTGTCTTTGGTGTGTAGGAAGGGAGGATCACTCAAGCTTTTGACCATTTGGGTATGATCTACAATATAGTGACTTTGACATCTATGAATTTAACTTGGTAATTATGATATTATCATCAAGAATCATGGTTTTTTCCCCCCTAAAAAAATAGTAAAATCTTCCCTTGATAGGTTTTATCCCTTAAATAAAAGTCCTTCAGTTTCTATTTAATATGTATAGCATACTCCATAATCCAAGGTTATCCCTAAATTATCCTAAACATTTTAGAATCTAGTCATTTTGGGTCTAACCATATTTATAAGGGTGTTCTTATAGTTTTTTATGTGTGTTTAGGACTAATAGGCATAGAAATACAACCAAGGAAAATATCAAACACCTCACCATTGACCTATTTTACTCCCTACTATAATACTTCAAGTCTTAGACTTGTGATTTTGACCTGCAAGTAGGGTTTTTGTAGCTTATAGTTGTAATTTTGTATATAGATAGGGAATAGGGTAGTCTGGGTCATATGTCTAGCTAAGCATTAGATTCATTAATTTTAAAGAATTATCATCCTATCTATATAATGTCATTATCATTCTATCCATATACTAGGCATAAATCATTTTGAGAAAATTTGCTTGGTGGTCCTTAAATTTCATAAGTAATTAAAAAATATTTTATAAATCTAACTATTTTATAATTTCATGGAGGTTTTATCTCATTAATATCCATATATATTATATATATTTTATAATTTTTCTATATTTCACAAAACTATAGATTGCAAATTATTGTAAATTATGATATTTTTCTATGTGATTGTGGTTTTGTCTAACTATCATGCTTTTGTAGGATAACCATCATGGTTATATAGCTTATACAAGACCACAACTCACAATCTACAGTGGTTGTGATACTTCTCTACGTATTTGTAGTTTTACAAGGACTTACAGGTTTGTTAAAATTTAAACTACTACCCCCTTTTGGTGTAGGACCCCTCAAGACCAAGGCACTCCATTTTGTTTTCTAACCATTGTGACTATATAATGGGTGCCAAAACATTTATATTTTAGTTTTGATATGTGTGCTTATGTGTTTGGTTTTGCTTGTGTATATATTCACTTGTCATTTGATTGTATATACTTGTACCTCTCACACATAGGTAATTAATTGGTAAATTAATCATGTTGTTCTTTCTTGTTTGTTAACCCCCTAAGTGTAGGATAACATGTGATGTGGAATTCATCCCCATGCACGAGCTTAGAAAATAGGGGTTGGTGGCATGGATTAATCATCATGAAATAACCAAACTATGTGTTTTAGAAGAGTCTAAAAATTAGGAGAGTTGTCATTTGATGCCTAAGTAGAATTCTCTATAAAGGGTTCTATGGAGTGAGGGGTAGTTAATATATAATACACATGGAAATTATAAAACATCTTATATAGACTTGGACCCTATTATACCTTTACCTATATATAGGATATGTATCAAGACACACTTATGTACACCTATATTACAATCCTTTGGCTATAATAGGCATCTCATTATAAGAGGTAGGATTAAATCCTAAGTAGCCATTGTGTACAAATGGGTTCAAGAGGATTTGATCAATTCTATAATGAGTCACTAGCCTATAGCCTCACCCATGAAGCCATTAGATGATGCAAGTGTCAAGTTGCACACCCTTATCAATTGACTAATTTAGGATTCATCATTGTGTGTGTTGATTGAGTGTTGTGTTAGACTCATATTATTTTCAAGATAAGTTGGCCATACCTTATTTTGTGTGTGACACCTTAGATACCTCTAGGTTAAAAATCATCCTCATCTCATCATCTCACACTCATCTCATATTATTTATATCCTAATATTCATAGTCTCTATCTACCCTACTATCCACCCCATATCATCTACCCATTTTGTATTGATCACCCATCCCACATTTGTTACTTCTTATCCCATACATCATCTAATATCTAACATCCATCTAGTACCCAATTTATATCTTCTATACCTTGTATACCCAATAATACATATTGTATATTCTAGGTAACTCCTATAATCCTTCGTGTCCATCCTATATCTTCTATTACACTATCACATACCTATCATATTTTCCATCCTCTTAATACCCATCCTATAACTTTACATCCTATATACTTCATCCCCCATCTATCTCAAATCACCCTTGAATACTATATTCCATCTTAAAATCAAGTTCTAGTGGTCACCCATCCTTTAATCCTTGTTGGTGCCTAGACTAAGTATTATCAACATACATAATATTATTAAAATTCTAATCTAGCACCCATCATTCATCCCTATCAACTGCCTTCTTCACCTAGCACCCATTAAATTATCCCTTTTTCTAGTGAACAAGGTATTTAGTCCCATCACTCTCTTTTATCATTGCTAGATTGATATCTTAAGATAATTTATCTTTTGGTAATTCTTAGTCATCCCATTCCTTTTTATAATCACATCACTCTCTTTGACCACTAGTATATTTGGTCTCTAGATGGAGTTAGTATTCAAACACTTCCACATCATCCATCACATCTCTCTTTCAAAATGGTGATTCACACCTGTGCCCAACTTAGGATTGGATAAGCTTCCAACCAAAACAATGATCCAATGGCAAGCCTATAAGATCCAACTCAAGATTATGATGATACCCATAATAATATGAATATACCTGAAGAAGAGGATGAATGATTTAATCCCATCCATAATGACGAGGTTAGGAACTTAATTCAGCATTATCTATATGAAAACCAAGATCATGTTTTATCCCATACCATTGAAATAGGGGGAGCACTACCCTCAACTTTTTACTAAAGCCTCCTACAAAATATAGTCCATCCTCCCACCCATCCTCATACACCATGTCAAAATGTATATATCAATCAAATACCTAAATAAGAGGGAGGTGTGGACCATAGATTTATATAAGAAGAAAACCCAACACACCTTCATAATAATCATATTGAGGATAACTAGATATAAAATATCTTAGAGGACTACTTAAACCAACTAACACAAAAAATAATCCTTTTACTCTGAGCCCAAAACCAACGTCCTTCATCCCCTCATCAAAATATCCAAAATATCCAAAACACCTAAAACATCCATAATACTCAAAAAACTCAAAGCATTTAAAACACCCATATCCCCTAAAATAGTCAAAAAAAAACCCCTAATCCTCTTAAGGACCCCACATTCACATAATAATGGATATCGATGAAGGATACCCTCCATCAAATAGACCCACATTCACAAGCTCTCAAATACAAATATGAATATTTTTTTATCTTCACCCTTGGACATGAGTATCTTTAAAATACCTTTCCCTCCCCACTTTGAAGTACCTAAATTTTAAAAATATCAAGGGAAAGGAGAATCCCAGATCATTTACAAGAGTTCTGTGTGGCTTTCCATGAAGTAGTGTATGAAGATACCTATTTATTGAGATTTTTCCCAAAAAGCCTTACATGACTAGATTTAAAATGGTTCATGAACCTACCCAAGGGGTCTATATCTATATTTGGTGAATTAATAGATCAATTTGTTTGGCACTTTTCATTTAATATTGAACACAACATCTCTATTATAGACCTCTATAACAATAAATAGGGAAACAAGGAAATACTGGCATACTTCTTGCAAAGATGGAAAATCCTAGTAAGTCACCTACAATGTACAGTACTGAGAAGGATTTATCCAAAATATTTTTGGATAACCTTAATTCTGAGCTAAAATATCATTTAAAACTCCAATGTGATAATACCTTTGATGAAATAATTGAGAAAGGGATGCGAATTTAAAAGGCCCTTATTGAAAAAGGGATAATTAAATTATACCCCTAAAATGAGCACAGTCAAAATCAATACAACTCCTTTTTATGGAAATCAAAATTATTCAACAAAAATAAGACTATCATGGGAGATGGGGTTACTAATTCTAAACAATAGCACGTCTAAACATTTCAAAGGAAAAACTCCATGGAATAATCAAATGTCTCCTACATTTGAGTTTCATGAGGCAAGCCAAAGCCTTAGACTGTAAAAAACCACTCACCAGCTTAGGATTACCTATTGAAATGTTCCTTGATCAATTATTTTCTACTTACATGATCACCCTTCCTAAAATTATACATGTGGATTATCATCAACCAAACCTAGATTGGTACCATGAAAATGAATCTGAAAATACCACAGGGTCAAATGTCATGATATAAAAAAATGTATGCAACTTAATAACTATATATAGGACTTGATTGAAATATTTTATATCAGAATATAAGGATAAAATCCTTTAAATCAATCTTTAAATGGGTATATAGGAATTTATAAGGACTCATTATCCAAACATGATCAAAGAAACAAGAAACCACCAAGATACCAGGGTCAAGCTTCTTCTTCAAATCACACCAATTACCTTGCCATACCATATCAATATACCAACACCATTAAAATACACAACCCCAAATAGTCCACTCCACCTTCATCCACCATTTTAAAATTCAACCAGGCCACTACCAACTATGTGGTTACCACTAGATGTAATAAAATTGTAGTTCCTATAGCATCACACAAGGACCCATCCACTTTGTTTACTAATCAAAAGTTAAATATTTATAAGAAAGTCTCAAGTTCTTTAAATAAGTTTTACAATATTATTTAGTAGCTTGAGAATATGTGAAACCAAATTTCATTAATGTAACTTCTCATAACCTTCAATTTACATTAGGAGATAATCAAGTTTTGATTGACCTTAAGGTCCCCAGTGACCTAGATACCAATCATTTCCAAGCATTAGTGGGACAATTATCACCTTTACAATAGATTAATTTTGGTGCCAAGGATATGCCTCTAATTGGCCCCCACCATAATTATACATTGTTCAATGAAGTCTCTATATCCTACCATCACATCTCCTAGGTGCTCATAGATGGAGGATCAACATTGAATTTATGAAATATTGAATTTTTGAAGCTAAGGTATTCAGAAACATCTTTGGGGCATATTATGATTATGATAAAAGCTTATGATCATAATAAAAGGCCATCTATAGGAACTATTTACCTTCCCATTGTCATGGAACCCATAATTCACTAAACTCTACTTCACATTATGGATGTTGATCTACCATATAATATGTTACTAGGGCATCCATAGATCTATAAAAAGCAAGTTATTCCATCTACTTTACATCAATGTCTTAAATTCCCCCACTTCATTATGGAAGTCACCATCCGTAGAGAAATTGACCACTTTTGCAATTGTCAAATGGACCAATCCTCATCATCCTCTCATTATCTTGACACACACAATTCCATCCTAAGTCCCACAACTACCAAGTATATATCCCTTGACCAGCTTGTACCTATAACATATACACTACCTAAATTTACCCACTTTAAAATCAAATCCATAAGTTATTGAGATTATGAATATAAAACCTTTTATGTAGGTGGTTTACCACTCTCCCCATGCAGTTATGGGTCCCCAACCATGCAAAAGGTCAATCTAATCAAATATCAATTGGGAACCATGACCTTCTCAAGTGCAAGATTATTATCCAAAGAATGTATTAAATAATCAGATGGATCATGGATTACACTCAATGATGAGGCCCTTATATCTCCAAGAAAATGGTACCCTCGTATCTAGAAGATGATGGAGAACATGAATTATCAAGGGAAAGGACAAGGGAAACAAGAGAAAAGAAGGTTTGAACCCATCATAGTTTAAGAATATCCATAGTATCTTGAGGGTACATACTATTTGATGATGACCTAAATAATATCATGGTGGATACTCCGATCCATGAGTAGTATCTCCTTGATGAAGACATTGAGACAAGTTCCATTTGTAGTTGCTTCAAAGAGCTTTATTCTATGAACCTCTTCCCTAACACCATGATTTTCACCATCAACATCTCCCTCCACAATAAATCACTCATTGACTAGGATCAAAAATAGGATTCCTCTTTTGATGCATTTCAAAATGATGAAGCAATCTTGGAGTTTTTGGGAGCCTAAGATTTTATGCCCTTCAAAGACCATAAGAAAGGCTTTTCCATAAATCTTTATCAATTTGAATATTTTAGGGAATAATAAGAACCCCATAATCAAAGTGATGAAGAGCAATCTGAAGAGGAAGAGCCTCCTAAAAATCTAGATTAACTCCCACACATATCCTTTGAATCAGAAGAGTACTTTGACATTGATACATAACTTATTTTTATTTAGATGTTCCAAAAATGTCATTGCCTCCCTATCTACAAGATCAATCACCCTCTATTATTGATAAAGTGATAAAAGTCAACATTAGGACAAAACAACATCCCAAAATGGTTAAATTAGGGGCATCCCCAACACCTGAGGAAAGTGAAGTTATTATTGAGTTACTAAAAGAATTCATAGACATATTTGCATGGAGATATGCTCACATGCTAGGATTAGACCCCTTGTAAGTGGTACATCACCTAGTTATGCATCCTAAAACTAAATTGATTAAACAAAAATCATGGAAGATGCACCGAAAAGTGTCCTTATTATTCAAGAAAGAGTTATAAAAGTTATTATAAGTTGGCTTCATCTGACCTATCGATTATTCTGATAGGATATCTAATATTATTCTTATGGATATGCCATAGGGTGGAATTCAAATTTGCACAAACTTTTGGGACATTAATAGGGCATGTCCCAAGGATGATTTCCTCCTTCCAAACATTGACATGATCATGGAATCAACATCAGGATATGAAATGTTGTCTCTCATGGATGGCTTTTTGGGTTATAATCAAATTAAAATTTCACCCAAGGATCAACAAAAAACAACATTCATCACTCCATGGGGGACATTTTGATATCAAGTCATGCCCTTTGGCCTTAAAAAAGCTGGTGAAACTTATCAACAGGATATGATAGTCATCTTTATGACATTATACATGATAAAATTGATGATTATGTGGATGATATTCTAGTAAATTCATGACTCATGTCATAATATCATGTTGTATTGAGATAAATCTTTGAACAATTATGAGAATATAAAGTCAGGTTAAATCTCAAGAAGTGTGTATTTAGTGTTACCTCAAGAATTCTATTTGGATTCATAGTTTTCTAGAGAGCATAGAAGTAGACCCAATCAAAGTTAAAGCAATTATGTGAATGCCTCCTTTACATAATTTAAAGTAACTATGAAGTCTTTAGGGAAATTTGTAAGCCATTTAATGATTTATCTCTCAACTTGTAGATAAATATCACACTTTCACTTATATTTTAAAGAAGGGGACTAATTATAACTAAAAATTTAAGTACCAACAAGATTTTAATAATCTTAAGAAATATCTAGATAACCCACCTATATTATCACCTCCTATTTTAGGAAGGACCTTGCTCTTGTATATTTTAGTAATGTCATGTGCAATAGGTGCCCTCCTAGCACAACATAATGATTAGGCAAAGGAATAAGCAAAATATTATCTCTGTCACACACTAATATCCTATGAGATAAACTATACTCCAACTGAGAAGGCATGCTTAGTCATGGTATTTGCCTCACAAAATATCCATCACTACATGATCAATAATCAAGTCCAACTCATCACCAATGTTGATCCTTTCAAGTATTTATTGTCTAAATAAGCCTTAACAGGTAGAATGGCCAGGGGGATCATTATATTTAGTGAATTTGATATTGAATATGTTAATCAAAAGGCCATTAAAGGGAAAGTCATAATAGATAAATTAGCTAAAGCACCTATTGAAGTGACTGAGCCTCTTATAATAACATTCTTAAATGAGTCTATAATGAGTACTTTAGAATCAAGTAGCACAAAATTATATTTTGATGGCTCATTTACTACATATGGATTAGAGGTGGGAATATTTCTTGTCACCCCACAAGATGATCTCATCCTAAAATCCTTCCACCTTGCATTTCCATGCACTAATAACATTTTAGAATATGAGGCATTAATAACTGGACTTCACCTAGTCATCCAATGGAATATCCAACATTTACAAGTATTTGGTGACTCAACTTATAATTAAGTAGGTCAATGTTGAGTTTTAGACCAAAGATGAAAATTTACTTCCTTTTAAATAATTGGTTGATCAATTGAATTAGAATTTTTAGTCCATCACATTTGAACAAGTACCATGAGGGAGTAACAAATAAATTGATTCAATGGCCACCATTGGTTCCCTTATTGATCTCCCTGAAGATGTTTTAGAAGGAAACTTTTTAATAGAACATCTGATTCTTCCAACATATCAATCCATGACTCCTTTACAAATTTACGTAATCAATTATCCTTGTCTTCCTTAGTACCATTAAATCTATAAGTACCTCCATGATAACATCCTACCACCTAACCTTAATCATCACCAATGAAAAATCCTTCATCTACCACACTTACCATTACACAATCCTCGATAGCATGCTCTATCATAGGGGATATGATGGGACTTTGTTAAGATGCCTAACTTTAGAAGAGGCCTCTCATTCAATCAAGGAACTTCATGATTGTATTTGTGGTAGTCACATTAGTGGATTGGCCTTGGATAAGAAACTTCTCTGGACTAGATATTATTAGCCAACCATGGAACAAGACTCTTGTCATTATATGTAAAAGCGTGTCACTTACCAAAATTAGGAGAATCTTATTCATGCACTCTCACAATAATTCTAGCCCATAATGAGTCCATGGACATTTTATATATGGGGCCTTGATTTGATTAGCAAGATTAATCCTACATCTTCAAATGGCTAGAAATTTATCATTACAACAATGGATTATTTCACTAAATGGGTAGAGGCAATGTCGCTTACCTATCTATAGGCAGTTAAATTTCTATATTCATCCTCAACCAGATCATTTGCCACTTTGGAATCCCTACCAAAATCATCTTAGATAATGTAAAATCATTTAAAAATTAGGAAGTTAAGGCCTTATGTCAGTGATATCACATTAATTAGCATTTATCTTCTCCATAATACCCCCAAAGAAATGGAAAAGTTGAAGCCACAAATAAGACCCTCATCAAAATTATCAAGAAAACTATTAATCAAGCAAGAATGAATTAACACTTGCAATTATATCCAACACTCTGGTCTTATGGCGCATAAGTATTCACACACCTACTGAGGCCATTATATATGCCTTGATATATGGGATAAAAGTAATCTTGCCAGTGTAAGTAGAGCTCCCCTAACTTCAAAACTCATTAAGGGGTATTATCATTGACCACAATTGTAGACGAGAAATAATTTAGGAATTGGATCTTCTCAATGAGAAATTTTAGAAATCCCTATATCACTTATGATTATATTAGAATAGACTAAAAGGAAAATATCATAATAAAATTGAATCCAGATAATTTGATGTTGGTGACCTAGTCCCGAAGGAAAAAAAAATACTAATGTTGACAAGGAAAAGAAGGGCAAATTTGAAGCCAATTGGCTAGGGTTATATATCATAGTTGATAAGTTTGGATCTAGAGCCTATAAATTAGCCACATTAGATGATGAAGAAATTGATGATCCAATGAATATAATGCATCCAAAAACAATTATACACTTTACAAGCTCCACCATCCTTTATCTATGAGTCCCCACTCCTGGGAGCATACCCTTTTCCACTTCACAACATCACATCTTCCACAAAAGTCCAATAAGTTATTAAAAAAATCCATTCAATGGAGAAAAATAGTCTCATAGTGCCTTGGGAAAGTACCATGATGAAAACTAATTCCTATTATCATGGTAAAATAATCTTGGACCCTAGTCTTAATAATGGTCATCCATCATAGGTTCTTACGAAGTAACACAAGACAAATATTTTAGCACAAGGTAGAAGGCATTACTTATTGAGTAATGATGATGTTTTTTGGGGAAGTCATCTAGAGTCTCTCATCTATGGTTATTATGTATATGTCCCAAAAACCTTATCATGTCCTTAAGTCCTTCCACCATCCAAACACCTCATTAGATCCTCTTTGACAAGTGAGTCTCTTCTTAGCCTCAAAAATTAGTCCCATCTCCATTTATCTTTTGTTCTCCTACAGACCATGGTTCACACCTTCCCACTAACATTGTTATTATGGAAGGGTCAACTTTAGGTTTTATATTCTAGGGTGTTGTATACATTATGATATCAAATCTAGAGGGGTCAACCCAACCTCCCTTACACGATCACTTTTTTGGAATTGGTTGGAATCTTATTCTGAGTATAATAATTTCAAGCATTACATACCCCATGTACATAGTCCCTAATCACTATTGGGATCATTGACTATAATCAAGTTATTATCCATATGTATATCCTTGTTAGTGTTTTACATTTAGTCTACGTTATTTATGATTATCTTGTGTGATTGTATGTTTGTTTCTGAATATGTGTGATTATTTGGTTAATCATGTACATATTAAATCTATTATTTTGTCTAGTTAGTAAGTTGTATATATTTTATTTTGATAACTTTTTGGGAAGAAGGATGGTCTAAGTGGCCCTAAAACTCTTTCAAGTGAAGACCACTTTTCAACAAATTTCCCTTACACACTAAATATTTAAGGTGTCTCTGACTTATTCATGTAAAATGGCACATATTTACCTACCAGTGCAATATTAAAAATGGATTTCAAACATTTTAATGAATTCCAAAATCACCACATAGACCATGCATCCCCTAATACTATCATTTTTCCTATCACAACTATTCTCACCTTGTATAAACTATCACTATCCTATCTAAAATGTAATTGTCCCTCAACCCATTGTTATCCTACCTCTATGGTGTAGGAGGATTCCTACCCACACCCACATTATAAATCATAATGAATTAAATGGAATTAATCTATCAATAAACATATTAGTTTATATCTACCATCACATCACATTATATATCACCACATCACATCACTAAAACATATAAACATACTCCATATTGCATCCCACATCATAATAAATATATGACAAAACATTATGCTATAGTCATGTCCCATCTATCTAAGTCATATACATTATATATACATCATCATAAATAATCATACATAAAATCATATGTATATGCATCCATCACATAGCATAAAATTATCATATAACATCAAATCATAACCATAATACATTTAACATCTAAGCATCATACATTTAATCACATCATAAATGAACCCATCCTATAAAAATGTATCCATCACATCATATCATAATTAAAATCACATTGCATCTAATATAATCTCATCATATAAAATAATAATAACATAATCCATCATGTCAGTCACATTATAATCATCACAAATACAACATATCAATCATATAACATCTCATCGCATATATATAAATCAAATACATAGTCCACATGGAGTCCATGTCAAAAAATAAGAGACAATATGTGGGACCATGGGGAAAGAATGAGATAATACTACAAAAAATAAATTATATATATCATGGTTATAGTCTTAGTGACCCTAGTGGTCCTGGTCATCCCTTAGAGGGCTGATGTACTGACTGTGATGAACGGGTTTGAAAAGAAGGTGCATGTTGCTCAATTGGCACTACTACCTCATATAGCATCCTATAATATTGTACCCTATAGGTCAATCTCAAAATTTTATTCATCACAAATACCATACCATAACTATCCATCTCCTGATCAACCTCATCCTTGGCCCCCTTGGCCATCTCTACCTCTCCTATTAGAGTGTGAATCTACACCTACATCTATGCAATTTAGCCCTAGAAACCTTTAATTTGGGCATCCTTGCTATGGATTTGACCTTGTAAGGTGGCTATTTTTTCCTATGATACTATGAGTTGTGCCTAAAATCTTATCATCTATGTTTGAGACTAGGTCAACTGCCCATCTCTCTATACTACCTATGCCTATAACACTAAGATCTATCCTTGTAAACCTATCATCTAAACATATGATTAAGCTAGTTACCCATCTCTCTATGTTATAAAAACCTATAGTTAGTCCCACAACTTGTCTTTCTCCTAATTAATCTCAACAATCTCTGATAGGTGAGCCTAAATATCTATATAAAATAAGAATATAAATCTCACTCACTCTATAACAATGGTTGCTGAGAAGGTCCTGCACCATCACCACCAATACTACCTCCAACTTGTGTCTACACTTGTGGCTGCACCTATAGACCAAACTATACCTAGGTTTGAACCTGAGGACCCACCTATACTATTGTCATCATCTGATCACCATCCCCACCATTTACATCCATGGCATCATGTACATCTTGGCCATCTTATGTAGGTACCTACCTCATACACCTATATAGTTTGGCATGAGCTTGAAACACTCTCTTCACAACCCCTCATTGAACCACAACCCTAGGGTGAGTTAATATCACTAGAATCCAAGGTATCCACCATGTTTTGTAAGATGTAATAACACCTAGATCAGGGATAGGTGTCTAGAAATACTAGGGCACTAGGTCAATACCCTCATAATCTATACGTGTATTGGTCCTATCTACAAGATTTCCCCATTGAGGCCTCTCTTTCTCACTTTAATCAGATAATTTTTCCTCCTTAGGTACATCTTGAATGAATCCAAACTATCACTAAACATGATTAGGCTTGTATCACTCTATCACCAATTCCCTATGACCCATCCAATAACACTCAATCAACATACATTGGGTCAAAGTCACTTTATAATCCCAACTAAACTATAATCTTTTATAGGGAATCTAGGTGATGTGCTCTAGGTAAAGACTATCAAAAACATCTTGGTAGAATCTCATCTCTCTCACATGACCTCATTACACACCCAGTAAAATATACCAACCAAATACCATTGGCTACTCAGGATATCACACTACTAAAGTCCTTAATGGCCACTAGATGGAAATATGATCCCATATCCACACCTATAAAATCACGTATGGCCCTAAAATGATAGATACCTTATACGTTCCCAAATGGAACTCTCTATACAAGTATATCAATACCATATTCCCCCAGGTAAACACTTTGAAATCTTGGACCATATCAACCACAACATATCATAGGCTTAGATGGAACCACTAACCACTCTTATCTAAGATTAGTATGTCAGTGACAAGAGACATCACAACTAGTGTCAATTGATAAATCATACCCTCATGTAGGAACCTATTAATATCTATGTGCCTATCATGTACACCCACTCATAAACATCTGACCAATCTATAAAGTGTCATAGATAACATGGGTGACATTTAATATATCCTATCACCCTGCATCAACAAATGAAATATCTTTTAGACATCCTCAAGGGTCACATTCATCTCTCCCATCATGAAGTGGAATGTGTTGGTCTTTGAATGCCAATTCTCTACTAGTGTTATAGTCAATGCATGGTCTATCTGAATCATGAGCCTGGTTGCCACATCATGTAACCCAATCAGATCCAATACTCTAAACTCAACCTCTATTAGTAAATACATCTCTTAGATTACTATAAGATGTCATGATTGGGATGCCATCACTCCTAGGTCCTCCTACACTAGTCACAATCAACCTATCACTCCATCTACCATATTTTGTTTTTCTTATCTAGAAAAAATCACCTAATTTACTCTCATCCCCCTCAAACCCTATCCATCCTACCTATGTTTTCAAAACCTCACCCTAAGCTATCCCAATACATCCCTAAGACTATACACCCCCAACATTGTTTTCCTATCCCTTACCCCCATTACCCTTACCCAACATTCCTAATTACCCCTAACTATGTCCTCCCATCCTACTAACCCTAACTATTTAAACCCCCTTCCTAATCATAATAATATGAAAATACCCTTATTATCTCTCCACCCAATCTCATTATCTACTCACACTCCTATCTACTAACCCTATACTCTACTACATCATCCTAACCAACCCCTAAACCACTTAACCATCTCTCTAGTCTCATCCTTTCACCTATCCCCATCCCACTAACATCATCTAAATATGTTAACCTATTTCTCATCTTATCATCTCTAAATCAACCTACCTATCTAAACAACCCATCCCTTAGCCTAGCTAACTAACCATCCTAATTATCTAACTACCCTCCCAATCATCTAACTCATCCTTTATATTTTTACCCTTACCCTTTTTCTTAATCATAAAAAAATCATGATTCATGACTATGCCCCCAATCGTGCCTTTGACAAAGTTGCCAATCGTAACTTGTGGTTTTTATTGGCCTTATAATTAGGAAAAATTGTGAATCACTAAATCATGATACTATAAAATCATGACTCTACAGTCATGGTATTGTAATATCATGACTCTATAATTATGGTATTGTAACACATAGCTATAGACTTACGATATTGCAATACCATGATTTTTCATACAAAACTACAAGTCCTGATAGAAAAATATCATGACTAAGGGAATTGCCATCAGTTGTGATATTGTTAGGGTGACTTGACTAACATCATTTTTTGCCAAAAATTCCATAAATCTAGATAAAAATTCACAAAATCAAAGAGTTAAGGGTTAAGCATTCACTAATAGTCTAGCCTCTGGCACCCTTTGGAACTACCACACTCATTCACCATGATGGGAAGATCAAGGAATTTGGTCCATGGTTTTGACTCAAAGCTCAATTTCATAAAAGATAAAAAGTGCAAATGACCCTATTTTTGATTTTTTTGTCTTATTTGACCCCTTATCATCAAACCCCTTACACCCCTAATATCCCTTTACTAAAACATTATACATCAAATCCTATTAAATTATCTAATTACCATAATTGCATCATTTTTAACATCATTACAGGCATGGATTTTCCATCTCCCCATGGTCCTCCCCTGATCTCATGTCAGAACTACATTGTCTTGAGGTATTTTAGAACTATGTTGGTAGCACCTAGACTCACTTTTATGCATAAGGATAACTTAGCCACATTTCATATCCCATCATCATCCCATCCTCAGACTCATCACTCAATAATCACATGTCATTATTAAGCTATAGATCTTACATAAAGTAGTTGTTTATTATTAATCAACACTTGTTATCCCTAAAATCAATTTTTAATCCTTCCCTATCATGTGACCTTACTAAAGGATTTATTATTGGCTTAAACCCCTCTCATTTAAATCAATTTCATCCTATCAATCAAATCCTTTTTCTATACATTGGTCATTTATCTAGAACACATCAATGATGAGCTACTTTATCCCCTTGTAAATTGGGGCATTTTCAACCATAATTATCTCTTGGGGAATCTCACCCCAATTTTTTTTATCTTAGTCTTATTGCCCCCTTGGTATTTTTATTCAAGTGATCATTTGGGTTAGTTTTCTCCCACATGCTCCTTTGAGGGGGCATCATACCCTATTAACTCATTTCTGACATTGTTAAACATTATGGTTCTTCTTTGAAAGACCATTACTCCTCCCATCCTATCTACTCACAATTCCATTTCAAATAGGGGAAAAATGTATGCACTAAAATCCACTTACCCCACTAATTACACTAGTTTTCGCTAATTTAACCTATAACTACATTTCCTAGCTAACTTAACTAATATCCCATGGTCCCATATCTCATTTCCTACATCTTATAAAAACTTACCTCATCCCATAATGAATTAATTCCCTCATTATCCTAATAACAAGACCTACTTACCCACTAACCTACTCCCTAATCCACTAGCCAATTTAAAAATACAAAATAATCTACTTACCCAACTACCCCCTATTCTAGCCTCTCTTAAACCCCTAAACCCTAATAAAATATTTATATAATTAGAAGATTCTATAGATATCCTCCATTTTATCTCCCTTTCTATAGAATTATCTATTCTAGAGATCTCCATGGAATTAAAAATTACATGGAAAATACCTAGCCATTGATCTCAATAGCTCAAAATTGAATTTGAACCATTGTTTTCTCCCTCCATGCTTATATAACCAAACTCACCCCCTCCCTCAAACTAACTATAAATATTGAATCCTACTTGCTATCTTGATGCCATTTTCATCTTCTTTGCATCCATCCAAAACCACTACCAAGTCAAATTATCCATCGGAAGCCATTATCAACATCAAGCAAACAATCCAACATCCTTCAAATTTTGCATATAACATCCTTTTGAAAATCTTGGAGAGGAGCTATAAAAGGTAAAGTGATGGTAAGAGCATAATTATTGAGATGATTATCTCTTTTATCCCCTCATATTTGTGTGTTTAGATGTTAGGTTTTTATTACTAAAAATAGTAATATGAGTTGTATCTTAAATTTAGGCTATAGATTTGACTTCATGGATTTGTGGATCTTCAATAGTCCATATCTTTTGACAAGGAACTCATTTCAGTGTTAAATTTTTTAAGTGAATATTATTTCATGTAATTTGTATTGGTACCTTCATATCAACTCCATTGTAAATCATAACTATAATTTATCAAATTTTTATCATTTTAAATTATAAAATCTATTGTGAACACTCTTTATAAATTTCCACATCATGTTTTCTATGGGATCACTTTTCACATTTATTTGGTGCACACTTTAAATTTTGGAATGGAATATGTCACTTTTTTGGGTAAATTGGGCCTATACATTGTATAAAATTACCCATTTATAATAAGTTTTAAGGGTTCCATCTTATTGAGTGTCTTTTGGTTGAGGTTCATCTTATTTTAATGGATTCAATCCATGACCTCCACACTATCACATAGGAAAATAATAACCTATAGTTGGAAATTGATATGCTCTTCTCTAAAATTGGTTCACTTCAAGAATATATTAGTATGTATAAGAGAATAGGAAACTCAAGAATCAACATCCCATTCTCCTCTCCATCATTTCTTGTAGGGATTCCTTCATATGCACATTGAAGGACACAATTTAATATCTCAAACATCATATTACTACATTGGACTTACATTATTTATGCATATTATATCATGTGATTAACTTCTTATTCTTGAATCTAGCATGTATCCACTTAATACACTTTTATACTATGATCTATCAAATTTTGAGTCACCTACTATATTTGATGTTCATTTTATTACATCTCAACACATTCCACATAAAATTCACATGAATATGTGCTTGTTTATCTTTAGAAGCATAATACTACCTTTGGTTCTCAAATCTTAAATTATAATGGGTTATCTTAGTATAGGTATTGGAAAACATTCACAAGGCATCATTTCTCCTATGTAACATATCTGTTGAATTTCTCACCATGGCATTGATTTTAAATCAAGTGTTTATTTTTCATTATGATCATTTTGTGACTAAGCTCTTATTTTGTTCATCCACTCTTCATGAGGATGTTGAGAAACACATAAGCTTTGTTTAACCTTCAGTTAGTCATAATAGTTTTAAGATTACTTCAATCAAGCATGATCAACCTAACACATTTTTTATGTTCTTGGCATGCACCTTTCATGTCCTTTTCACCTAGTTACTTATATGCATCATAATCCACAATATATATTCATCTAAGATGGATTTTAGATTAGTTTTGGTTGCATCATCAACATTATTTATGAGGATTTTACAAGCTTTGTTCCTCCACTTTCAACTTATTTATCCACACTCTACTCACTTAATAAAAAATCTTTTTTTATTGATGGTGTATTATACATATTAACAACATTCTATAGTTTCTTTTATCATTTGGTGGGTTTTTTATTTTATGGGATCATTTTGTAATCACACTAAGTCTATAGATCCATGGAGGGTTTGTTATTTCAACCTAGTCTACCTTCATGTACGTGCCCTCCATTCTGAGCACTTTCTTCTCTACTTTAGTTAATTGACTCCCCCATCACCACCAAGGCCATATTATTTAGATATTTTTTATTTACATATTTGAAACTTCCATTAAAAATATGAACATCTTCATGTTATGATAGAAATTAGTTTCATATCAAATATTTTTAGCATTCCTATATTCAAGTAGTTGGCTTTATACCACTTATACATATTTTATGTGTTACTCCACCCAATCAGTAGTATGGAAAGGTGTGTGTAGATCCTACTTATTCAGGTGTTGTGTCCCTTGATAAACCCTATCAAACTACATCTTATATTTTAGGTAGTTATTTGAATTGATTTTGGTGAAATTTTACACTATATAGATAGTTTTCAATCTCCTTGAATGGATCTATTCTAGTGAAATACAATGTCCATTATTTTTCTAATGGTCAAGTAATGGATTCAAACAATTAGTGTAGAATTTAGCTTAAGTGAGTTTTTGTCTACCAAAAATCTACTTCAACATTCTTTTTGAGTCTTGAATAATGATTCTTTGTATTCCTTGCATCATATGTTAACTCTATCCACATTGGTTATTATTACTGGTTTTTTAGTACCTTATAGTGCCTAGGTTAACTCTTTTTCCCAGTTTTTTGTAGATGAGTGATTTGGACTAGTTTTTCATACCCATATTTGAGATATATCTCCTAGATTTTCTCTTTTATTTCTTACTAATTTTACACTTAAAGGATAGTGTTGGATTTGTGTGTGCACACTAGGCTTAGATTACCTAGTTATTATCTATCTAGCCCAATTTTGTGTTAATTCAAACTACAATTATAATTAATATTAAATTAGGGGTTGTTAAATATTATTGTATTTGAAACAAATTATTCACATACAAATATTTGAATGGAATTATTTAGTTGATTCTCTTATTTTTAAGGTTTCTCACAATAATCAAGTGATCGGAGTGAAACACACGTTCCACACTATTTAACCTAAACACTCCTTTGCATTATAGTTTAATACACAATGTTAGATTGTATATTATTGTGAAGATAAATATAAACATAAATACTTATATACTTTCCATTCATGATTCATTTTTCATGTGTCTTCATTATGGATTTAGTTTTAACACTATGGTAATTATCTTTAAATTAGATATTATTTGGGAGTTTTTAAAAGTCTAATAATATAAATTATGAGGAATATACCTATTAGGTGTCCTTCTCACTTGATCTGATCTCCTCAATATTAGAGTTTCTAGTTTTTCATCTTCTATTTTCTCTTCCTCAGCTTCACTTAAATCTTCATTTGAATCTTCCTCTTTCAACTTCCACTTAAGGTCATCTTTCTTAGTTCCTTCAAATTAAGACACTTCTTCCTCTTCTTCTTCTTCAAACTGATTATGTTTAGGTTAATCCTTTAGATGTCCTTATTTTTGGATCCCTTTTTACCTTTTTGAAGATAAAAATTTGATTGTAAATATTATTATTCATTTTAGGGTTCTATAACTTATATCCCTCTACCCATATATCCAATAATTTTACACTTTTCTAATTGTATTCTAGCTTAGTCATTTTTTCCTTCATAATGTACATATAAACATCACAACCAAAAACTCTAAGATGTTTGAGATAGGGTTTTTTACTAGTCCATGCTTCTTGTGTAGTTTTATTAACCATGTCTAATCTAGGTGATCTACTGATCAAAGAGCATGTAGTTGTGAGTGCTTCTACCCAAAAAATTATCTCCAATCCTACACCACTGAGAATGTTTCTCATCTTATCCATCATAATATTTTTCATTATTTTTAAAATCCATTATTTTGTGGTGTATATGGATTTGTATTTTTCATTTCTATTCCATAGTCCTTACATAACTTCTTGAAAGCATTAGAATAGTGTTATCCACCATTGGCACTCCTTAAGACCTTAATATTATTATTTGTCTAGTTTTAAGTAAGAGCCTTAAATTCCTTAAACATACTAAAAATATTAGACTTATATTTCATATAAAAACCCAAGTTTTTCTTAATTATTCATTTATACAAAAAATATAATACAATTATTTACCTAACAATAGAACCTTCATAAGTCTAAACACATCACTATGCACTAAATACAACATACATTATGGTCTTGTAGTATTGCTGAGAAATATCACTTGATTTTTCTTACCAAACACATAATGATAAAAAAATAAAATTTTAATGGGAAGTTGTATATTGCTTTAGCCATAACTTTATATTTTAATGCTCAAAGGCATTTTTTTCCAATATGTCCCATCCTTTAATGCCACATAATTGTCTTCTTTGTAGGAGATATATGATCTCGATATGAAATAATTTTCACCTCATGAACCATGAATCTATTACAATCATCACTTATAATTCTTACCTCAAGCTTGAAAATTTTTCATATATAGACTCCTCTTATTAGTACCATTACTCTATGAACCATCTTATAACTATATTTATTAAATACTACCACACACCTAGATCATTCATCTCACTTACAAATATTAGTTTTCTAGTTGAACCTATAATGTGGATAATACCAAGGAGGATTTTATCCCTTCTATTTTTAATCATAAACTTGACTCTCCCACTACATATGATCTTATATGTCAAGTTGTCTCCTAAAAAAATTCACCTCCATTGATCTTGTCATATTCACATAACCACTCCCTATGAGGGGTCATATGAAAAGAGGCACCTTATTCAATCAACCATACACTATCATATATATGTTAGATTAAAATTTCCAAGAATAAATTTCCTAAGTATTCACTATAGGTTTTTACTTCTATATACTAGGAGTCATCACATGACTTACCCTTTTCAACCTTTTTATATTTTTAGTCTTTCTTAAAATTCCCCATTTTACCATGGTTCTAATATTTTATCTTATCTTTTGTTGTATTCTTAGATTTACCTCTAGGTTTTGACTATCTCAACTTGAATTTATATATTTTTTTGGAATAACCTCTTACAACCAAGGCATTATTTGTTTTGTAATCTTAGGTAAATTTCCACCTCATTTATTATGATAATAAAGATCCCATTATGTCTTCATTTTTTAATAACTGTCCAATAGTAGTTATTTCTATAACTAGTTTATTTTAAGAGTTGAGCATAAAACAAAGTAAATTAGTAAAATTTTCTTCTTAATCCATTTTAATTTGAACATAAATTAACTAACTTATAATAATTTTTAAAGAATTCAAATTTTTAGCTATAGAGTCACCATCATCCATTCTTAATGAATACAACTTATTTTAGAAAAAAAAATTGTTCACTAGATACTTTATCTTATATAAAGGCCTCAATGTTTCCCATGGATATTTATAAGTTTATCTATTAATAAATTTAAAAAAATATATATAAGAGACCCAATCTAATTTAACTCTTTCTCTTCCTCTCAATATTTTCCTTATCTTATAACTTCATACCTGTAGGTTGCACTCATGATACAACAACCGACTGATCTTTTTCCATGAGAAGATATTCCATTTTTATTTTCCACAAATTAAAAATTTGATCATTTAATTTTACAAATTTTATCCATGTGTTTCTCATCACTCTCATTTAATTGAAAAATTTTCACATGCATAATAATTTATCATATGTTAAATAAACCCTAACTCTTCACACAAAGCTAATACCTAGTTTTGATACTAAATGAAGATAAAAATTGACATGATGAACTAAAATGAGAAAATTAATACTAATGAAATATATAATCTAATATAATATGAAAAAATACTTCCTACAAAGATTACATAGTACATAATATTTCACCTAGGGAAACCCTTTCATGTAAAAAACCCATCATATTAACTCCTTTATTATATTAACTCAATCACTTAAAATACAATTGAACTACCAATTTATTATTTTTTCCTACTATATGTGCAAGTATATATATATAGTCATATCAATAGGTAACCATGAAATTAATATTATAATATAATGGGTACCAAAACCATGGGTCATATAAAACATGGGATAAAACCACCCAAATACATGCTAATATGGTCCAAAAAAAATTGAGGTGATGCCCTTAACCTTAATTAGTGTGGGGATAAAACCACCCAAATAAATGATAATATATAAAGTCTTGATGAAGGGGGAAAGTCCCAATTCTATATGTACAATCAATTAGAGTGTAAATCATGGAAAATCTATGACATCTACATTCAATTAGAGTTAAAATCATGGAAAATATACATGTTTCCAACAAAACCCTAGGATAAAAGAATGAACCACTAATATAAACCTAGGGTTTTACTATGTTCAAGACAAGGAATGGGTTCACCAATATGTTTTAAATAATTTTGGATTTAATGGTATAAAATATAACACATTGAGACTAATTCATATTGTATAATATATGTCTAAATTAAGTAAAGCTGAACATAATAATAGAGATATTGTTATAATTTACTATTTATGAAAATGCCCTAGAAGATAGGGTATTTAGTTTTTTTATGTTATGTTCTAGTTTTTAATTGTATAAAATTGTCAAATAGGATCTACAATGGCTCTATGTTGACTTAGACCAATAAAAATAATGTGAAACTCAATAGGACAAGTTCAATACTAGTTGGACACCTATGTAAATTGGATATGGCTTTTCTCTACTAAATTCATCCAAGAGGTATGTGTTTATTAACAATAATTTGGATCATTACACCTATGTCTACAATATTCCCCTATGTATTTAGATTTCTTCAAGACCTATGTGAATAAAAAAATTCATTCTCTTTTCCCCAAAACCCTAGTTTCCACTCTTGAGACCAATGTGACATGGAAAAATAAGTTATAAAGGATGAGTTGAGCTCACCTCAACCACTACCTACTAAGTGCCTAAGTACTACCCATGTTCTAATACTTTGAAAAGGGCTCAAGT
Organism: Torreya grandis; assembly: GCA_037957365.1. Classification (NCBI taxonomy): domain Eukaryota; kingdom Viridiplantae; phylum Streptophyta; class Pinopsida; order Cupressales; family Taxaceae; genus Torreya; species Torreya grandis. The sequence continues at coordinate 1,046,665 of JARHVA010005037.1, read as the reverse complement.
AACATTTAATTCTTCCACCTAGCTTTATATGTAAAATCAATGTAATACTAACATGTTGTGTAATATTATATGGCTTTTAAAAATTGAAAACCTAAGATTTTAACCTTGAATTGGTATTTAGATGTGTCTCAGGGCTTGATCCTTTGAGGGTTTTCAAATTTTGAATCTTTAGGGTAGTTACTCTAGATGCACAAATGGATAATAGTTTTGATATCCATAAATGCTATATGTTTGATAAATATGAATAGGCTTAGGCTTGACATGTTTAAATATCTAACTCTTTGGGTTTTTTCCCTCTGAATTGACATACAAAATGTATGGGCCCTTAAAGGAAGGATTTGAATTAGTTAAAATACTCATTAAATAGAGTGGAGATGAGTCTAGACAAGGAAAATGGCTTTAGTAACTTAAACCATTTGACTATGGCTAGAGGTCTTTAGAAATAATAAAATAATGATCCAAATTTGAGAGACAAACTATGTAAAATGATAAACTTTTTAGTTAGAGACCAGGTCAAATTTTTCCATGAATAATAACAATTTATAAGGCTAGATTCATAGATAAGAGAATCTATATGAGAGTGTGAAAAAGATTTAGTTATGTATACACAAGTAATGTACACTTAGATTTGGTCAAAATGACATTTTCAAGTGTTTAATACCAAATATGTGTTTACAGTGTCTCACCTACTAATGAATTATTGTATTTTTATATAGTCTTTCCAAAATATAAATCAAAATCATAAAAGTCTTTGATAGTCTCAAATCCAACTAATTCACTCACCATAGTAGTTAATGCCACATTTCTTCTTAAAGTATCAGCTACCTATTCTTATTTCCTAACTTATGTTACAAAGAGAAGTATACCCCTAAAAGAAATAAAATTACTTTCATGTATTTTATTTAATTTATTTTAAGTTTTCACATACCTAAAGCCCTAATGATATATAAATAAATAAACTTATTAGGCACCAAGTAGTGATTACAATGTCTTATTGCTTATAAAATGGCATAAATTTGAACATCATGTATAGAGTATTTATCCCTTACCTCATTTAACTTGTTCATTAATATGTTATTAGCCTTGTTTTTAGACTCAATAGTGAACCAACACACACATATGAATCATTTTAGTCCACATCAAACACCTTACTAAAATATGGCATTGTTAAAATGAGGGACTTTGTCACTTTTTTATTTAACATTTGGAAATTTTGTATTATTTCCCTTGTCCAGATATTTTTTCCCCTTATGTAATCTATTATTAGAGAAATAATACTATAAAATTATTAAACCATAGAAACTTCTTAATTTTGATATTCTTCTTAAATTAGGCTACTCAAAAATTTACTTTATCTTTTCTTCATCCATTATTACACCATATTCTAAAATGACAAAATATAGAAAACTCTTCTACATAAACTTGCACTTATTCAAATTTGCATAGAGATTTTCCTTTCTAAATAGTTATAGTATCATTCTCAACTACCTTAAGTTATCTTGTTTACTCTTATTTAATATCCAAATATCATCAAAATATACCACTACAAACTTACTAATATAATTGTAGACAACAAAATTATGTCACACACACGTGCGTAACTCCTTGTGTCAAAACCCCCCTTAAGCCCCATTTCAATAGTAAAAATTAATATCTCTAACCCATACTTTTAACCCTCACACATTTAACTAATTTGAAATACTTAATTAATTTAATTAAAAAACCCCTTTACCACCTTACCTGCCACCTCACCCTATGACTAATTCCCACCTGATGAGTCACCTCAAGACTTGGTCACCTCATCCTAAGTACCCAAGACTTATTCACACTCCCAAAATAAATTCCTAATCAACTACCTCCTTCCTAACCCCTTATTTTTTCCATTTTATAATGGGTGTCACACTTGGTATGAACAATAATAGAAAACAAGCCAAAAATAATAAGGTTTACCTATTCTAGGGTCACTGATGTCAGTCAACCCATGGCCAAAGTGATTATAATAAACCCAGATTTGGTTTTCCCATCGTATCTAGATGTTGTGAGCACTACTATTTAGATGGGAAGGACTACCTAGAAGTAAGAGATCATTACCAAAATATGTTTGTTAGTATTTAAATGAGTGGGTTGTCAAGCTACGCACTTGTTCTAGGAAGTGTAAAACTTCCTTAGAGATGACAGTCCACTTTTGAGAGACAAAAGAATAATAAGTAACTAAAAGAGAGGTAAAGAGAGAGTGAAAGAGAGATAAGATTATTTTTATTAAAAACATGTATGTATTAGAGAGTAATAGGGTGCAAGTGAGGTACTCTATTTGTATTTTAGAAGTTGTCTAGGTAGTTTTTGAAGAGGTTAGAGAACCCACAATTTCCAATGTCAGTTGGGTAGTGATCAATATTAGTTATACGACTGAGGTTGGTAGTGAGGTGATCAATGTCAATTAGGTTGTCAAGGTTGGTAGGGGAAATAATTGTCAGAGATCTTTGCAGAAGGATTTTTCAGGTCTAAGAAATTGTTTAGATCAAGTTTGGGAGGTTGGGAGAGTTATAAGAGAGAGATTATGGCTTAATTAGGTCTTTTCAAAGGTTTGGTATGTTAGGTTAAGGGGAAACAAGTGAGGAAGCTTTATAACTCCCTCACACGGGTCCAATTAGAATTGTGTAAAGCAATGTAAAGTAGATGTAAATAAATAAATTAATAAATGTTTAAATGACCTATTATATAAGTGATGTACTTAACTATGGTTATTGAATGATATATGTCTGATTGATGATGCCTAATAGAGAGTCTAAACTTGAATTCTTGAATAGATAGAATAAGCGAGTGTTATTGGTCCTCAAGAGCTCAATTTTTGATCGTGATTAACTTACACAAGATGGTTGTAAGCCAGAATGTCAAAAATAAAATGCCTAGAGCTTGAATATGAGTAAGAATGATTTTTATTAATTTTTTCTGACCTAAACATTAGTTTGGAGTTTGGCTTATATAACTGACATTGGCGATCCTCCTGATGTCAACCATGGGTTGACCGATGTCAGCAACCCTAAAATAGGTAAACCTTACTATTTTTGGCCTATTTTTTGTTGTTGTTCATGCCAAGTGTGACACCCATTATAAAATGGTAAAAATAAGAGGTTAGGAAGGAGGTAGTTTATTAGGAATTTAGTTTTGGAGTGGGAATAAGTCTTGGGTAGTTAGGATGAGGTGACCAGGTCTTGAGGTGACTTATCAAGTGAGAATTAGTCATAGGGAGAGGTGGTTAGGTAATGTGGTAATAGTGGTTTTTAATTAACTTAATTAAGTATTTTAAATTAATTAAATGTGTGAGGGGTAAAATTATGGGTTAGGGAGATTAATTTTTATTCCACTTTTGGCATCCATAATGCCTCCTACTATTCCACCTAAATTCAAACATAAAGATGTCATCGTAACCCATTTACCACCTCCTTCATTGACATTTTAGATCAACTTAGTTAATGTGGCCACACAGTCACAAAACCAAAAGGATAAAGCTAAGGAAAAGGTCACTACTCCTTAGATCGATCCCTTCACCAAAGACACTCCTCTTCCTAATCCTAAGATTTAAATCTTGGGTTTTCCTAAAAAAACATCTTTAGATTTTATTCAAAGCTCAATGGTGAAACAACTTCACCAGATTCCTATGAAAATGTCTTTATATGAGTTAATCCAAAACTCATCCCAACACTATCAAGCTTTGATTAGTTCTTTGTAAGCAATTGAGGTAAAATTAGATGATTCCAAACCTCTTGTAGCTTTGGTTGGATCCCTTAATTCCATCTCTCTAATTTTTTTAGTGATTCAAAAATTCCACTTCAACATCTTAAAGATCAAGATTTTGCCCTCTTTATTACTACATATATTGATTAAACTCATATCAAGAAAGTTATGATTGATGGGGGAGATAGTATTAATTTATTTTCACCCATGCATAAAAACATCTATCCCTTCCTAATAATTGCATGTCTCAAACTGATGCAGTACTCCCTTCCTTTAATGATACTACAGCTATTATGGTGGACACTATTGTCTTACATATCTGTGTAGGTACCCACACTATTCCTGAGCTCTTCTATGTTGTGAAAGGAGAGTTCCAATATAACATACTATTTGGATGACCTTGGATATGTGTTATGGCATGTATACCCTCAACTTTGCACTATTGTGTCAAGTTTGAACATGATGGACAAGTGCATGTTATACCCATTGACCCACCTCTAATTAAAACATGCAACATGACCTATAGTCCCAATGATGTTCTCATCCTATTGAAAAAATCATATTCTTCACTTGATACTTCTAAATATTCTACAATCTCTACTCCCATGGTTACTCAAATACCAACAACACATATTCCTGATAAAGATCCCATGGAGGAGACCTTTCAATGTTTGTCACTCGGCAAAGATCATTTATTGACACTCGACATGTTTTATACTCCATAAGAGTATGGAAGGCTTCACATGCACCCAAATTATGATCTTTGTATTGAGATGGTCATCCCTTATGATACCCCTAACCTTTGAACTAATTTTACATATGGGTGAATTAATCAAGTTCCTATTGTCAGGAATCCATCTTCTTCACCACAACCATTTACCTGTTACTTCTCTTTCCTGAGTAACCCTAGATTCTCTCACACCTATCTCTATATGTGTGCCTAGAAAAGATTTGGTTTAGGTCATTAAAAATAAGGTGTCCATATGCTTATTGAATATCCTACTAGCAACACCATTGAAAATGAAAAAAAGAGGCATAGAGTGGGATAAGTTGAACCAAATAAATTCGCTAAAACCTCCCATGAACCAATTGTTAAAGAACTAGTCTCTCCTTATCCACCTTCTTCTTGACCATCACCTATCAAATCAGAGGTATCTATACCTCCTATTTTTTTTCAATAAATTACATTCATTTTGGGCCTCTCACCTATCATTAGGGTAAGGAAATAAGATCCCTCCCTCTTGTTCATCATGCAATAATTGATGAAGACTCTCCCACTATTAACACTATCCAATGTCAAGATGATGACACAATTCCCACCTACATGGGTACAAATGATTCCTATATCCAAACTTTGTTCCCATTTAAAACACAAGATATGTTAAATGAATTAGCCATTGACACCAATCTACCCTCTCACGATAACCCTCATGTCCTCAAGATCGGCCAATCTTTAGATTTCTCTGAGCAAGTTAACTATGCCAAGTTTCTTAATGACCATAGAAAATCCTTTGCTTGGTCTTACAATGACATGCTTGGTATTGACCCCTATATCATCACCCATAACATTATTACCAATCGAGATGCTAAACATGTTAAGTAGAAGCTTCACAAAATACATCCTTGTATTTCTCTCCTTATCAAAGAAGAGCTCTAATGCCTCCTTTATATTAACTTTATCCAACCCATAAACTAACCATAATGGATTTATAATATTTTTCCTATCACAAAAGTGACTGGGAAAATCCACATTTACACCGACTATCATGATTTAAACCACACTTGTCCAAAATATGATTTCCCATTGCCAAGTATCAACCAACTTGTTGATTTAATAGTTGGCCATGAGATGCTATCACTTATGGATGGGTTCTTTGGATATGATCAAATCATAGTTTCTCCTAAGGATCAACACAAGAAAACCTTTATTACATCATGGGGGATTTTTTATTAGTGGGTCATGCCTTGTGGCTGGAAGAATGCTGGTGTAACCTACCAATGTACCATGACCTACATTTTCCATGATCTCCTAAAAAAAATTATGGAAGATTACATGAATGAATTACTCAGTATGTCTAAACTTCATCAAGAACACTTGATGATTCTCAAAATTATATTTTCTTGTCTCCTCCAATATAACATTTGACTAAACCCAAAAAAATGTGTCTTTAGTTTACTTTCCAGTAAGCTCTTAGGTTTTATCATTTCTCTCCATGGTATCAAGGTTGATCTTGATAAGGTCAGATCAATCCTAGAGATGCCTCCACTTACTAATATCAAACAACTCCGTAGCCTGTAGGGTAAACTCCAGTCAATTCACCGCTTCATTTATTAGTTGTCAGATCACTACCAACCCTTTCACCATCTCCTCAAAAAGGATGTTTCCTTCAATTGTAATATATATTACTAGGAATATTTTGATGAAATTAAACAATACCTCCTTTCCCCATTAGTTCTTATTCCACCTAAGGAAAATCATCCTTTCTACTTATACATCTCCACAACAAACCATTTTGTACATCGAGATGACCAACATCATGTGTAGGTGGTTTATTACATAAGCCACACACTTATTGAATATGAAACTTGATATACCCATACTAAAAAACTTTGCCTTGCATTAGTCCTTCTCACCTCCAAGCTTCACCATTATCTCCTAAATCACAAAACCTATCTAGTCACCCATACTAACCCCCTCAAATACATGCATTCCAAACCATATCACAACCAACGTGTAGCTTTATGGCTCATTCTTCTTATTGAATTTGACTTATATTTCATTCAACAAAAGTATATTAAATGGAAAATAATCGCTAACCAATTAGCTACCACCCCTTTACATAACAATCAGCTTTCAAACCTTGAATTCCCTGATGAATCCATTGTAATAATCTCCACCGATGACATCTCCTATCAAATGATGATGATATTTGATAGATCTAAATGCCTACATGGTGGGGGTGTGGGGGTCATTCTTATTCCTCTGTATGGTGAGCCTATGCCTTTGTCATTTAAACTAGATTTTGAATGCACTAATAATATGGTTGAATATGAGGCTTTGATTCTAGGAATTCAAACAACTCTCCTTTTAGGTATCAAATCCATAACCATTTTTGGTGATTCTTAGCTAGTGGTTAACCAAGTTAATGGTTCCTACCAATTCAAAAAAAAAACTCTAAAATGATATAAACACCATGTAGATAATCTATTAGGATCATTTGACTCTTATCTCTTACAAACTATTCTTTGATCTATAAACAAGATTGCTAACACAATGGCTTCACTTACTTCACACATACCCTCTTCATATTCCTGAGAATCTATGTCACCATGCATCACTTAATATTACCCTCTTATGTCTCAAGTAACATTCTCTTTGTCAAAAATGTAATAGCAAACCCACAAGACTTATGATAAAAATAACTCATGGATTATCTTTCCTTCTCTATTACCCCTTATAATCTCTTCAATAATGAGAAGTAGGCCTTAATAAAATGTGCCACTCATTACACTATACAAGGGGGACTTCTCTATAAGCGAGGTTTTGATGGTCTTCTACTTAGATGCTTAACTAGTACTGAGACTCCCTTTGCTATTAAGGAAGTCCATGATCGAGTTTGTGGTGGGAATTTTAATGGTCACATAGTTTCCAAATGTATCCTTCGAATTGGCTATTATTGGCCCACACTTCATCAATATTGTGCTAATTACATTCGATGTTGTGTCAGGTGTCAACAACATGCTAACCTCATTCATGTTCCTAGTCATGCATTACAAGTTGCCAAAGACTTTTGGCCTTTCTTACAATGGGGCTTAGATATAATTAAAGATATTAACCCAAATTCATTCCTCTATCATCATTATATCATTACTACCACTAAAAAATTCACCAAGTGGGTTGAGGCCATCCCTCTCATCTCCACTAAAATAACAAAATTATTGACTTCATCAACCATCACATCATCTATCATTTTGGTGTCCCTCATAAGATTATAATAGCTAATGACAAGTCCTTAAAAAACAAGACTATTCAAAGTCTTTGTGATACATTTGGAATCAAAGTAATCTTCTCCTCACCATACTATCCACAAGCCAATGGATAGGCAAAAGCTTCTAACAAAACATTGACCAAAATTATAATGAAGGTAGTCAATGATACAGGCAAGGATTGGCACACACACATTATTTTTGCTTTATGGGCTTACCGCACTAGAATTCAAACCCCTATGGGTGCTATACTTTTTCATTGGTATATGGGACAAAGGCTATTTTGCCTCTTGAGGTCCAAATTCCTTCTCTTCAAACTTCTCTACAAGACATACGATGATTTTTTCCAAGAATGTTTGGTTCAACTTGAATTACTTGATAAGTGCCATCTCATAGCCTTCAACCACCTCCAAATATATCAAAAGCATATCAAATGTGCGAAAAACAAAAATATCAAAGAGTAAGATTTTAATATAGGAGATCTCATCTTAAAATAAAATCAACACATGATGAACATGGAGAAAAGAAAATGGGGTAAGTTTGTTCCTAATTGGCTTGGACCTTATATCATAAATCACAAGTATGGATTAGAAACCTATTTCTTGTCTTCTTTCAAAGGAAGGCCAGAACCTGAGCCTTTAAAAGCCTTACACCTACGACCATTCTTTTGTTAAATGAGTATCTCTTTACTTCATGTTTAACTTGAGCCTGTCCCTTGAGCATACCTATTACATTCATTTCCCTTCCTCTTCACCCTTACTCCTATTCACTTACTTAACTTACACAATGGTATGGTTTTGTCCTCATAGTGGAAAAATCCTAAGACTCTATAGTCTTGTCCATGACTAAAAGCAAAAAAAAAAGGATATTAGAAAAATTTATAAAATATTAGGTCATGTTTTTCAATGTAGACTTCTCCCTTGAAGGATAGCTATGTAACTTCCCTTTTCTACTATCAATAGACTGCTCCCTTGAAGGACAACTATTTATAATTTAAAAACAAATGCTTAGACCACTCCCTTGAAATATGACTAACCCAAAATTTGTTCTCAAAAGGAAAAACAAATGAAAAAGGCTCCTCACATATTTTTAAGACCTTAACCCATACAAAACCCCATTGTAGGCTTCCCACATTGATCAGCTTACACAACAACAAAAAAAAGCTTTAAGTCATGGACTTGCCTATAGTAGCTCTCAGGTCACACATAAAAGGGGCATATCATCTCTACTTTGTAGGTTATGCTACCTAAACATTTTTCCTCATTTTACCCTTTTTTTCCCTCATACTCTTTCAAAAACCTGTGAATCTTACTTAACATAAGGTAAACATGATGATTCTCTAACAAACACAATGGTTCAGAGATATAAGGCATGAAATAAGCTCATGTTTCTGAGCCTATTTATGTTCTAATTATAGTCTTTGATAATGCATGAGCATTCTGCCTCTTTATTTTCCCATCCACATCACATGTCGATATCTCTATTTGAGACGAAAAAACAATGTCATACTAACACTAACAAAGCCTACTCAATTTATTTTACACATACACCATCACAATTATGGAAAAATGTTGAAAAAAACTAACATAACCAATCTATTCATTTTAAGCATACACCATCACAAAATATAGAAAAATTCTAAGATGAAACTAACCAACCTACTATGCATATACCATCACATATATGAGAAAGGATAATATAACTCAACTAACTTGATCAACATTAATATGAAATTTAACATAGCATAACATAATCCTCATCCATATCATCATCATCATAATCATAAGAAACACATCTCAAATGAGTACATAGTAATAAATTAACATCTCATGTATATATAATATGTGATCAAAGTACATGTTCATCATCTACATCATCATAGAATCATATCTCTCTCTCAAAATATATATCTCACATCTTTGACTCATAGGTTGGTATACATATAACAAATATAATCAAAACTAGCAAACTCTGACACTCAAGGTCCTTGAGGCTCTCCGTGTGATTGTGAGGAGGCAATATCATCACCACTCCCTATCTATCTATATCAATGTGAGCTAAAAGCTATATCATGTGACATCAACCTTTCCTACTCTCTAAACTCTGAATATCTTTGTATCTATGGGAACACTCTAATCACCCTCTCATAGTAGGCAATCTCATCCAAGATAGTGAAATATCTCACCATAGATATAGTCTGTGGAGGACCCATAGCACCTGATGATGGACCAGCCTATACTAGTCCTTGTGGTGGTGGAGGAGGAGTAGCTTGGCTTGCTACTCTCAAAATATCTCTCTTTACTATCACTATAGTCATTTGATCCTATAAAACAAAAAACTAGCCCTATAGTGCTGCAACCTAACCTTATACAACCCTAATTTGACCCTACAACATCACCACCTACCCCTGTAAGGATAAAACCTATGCCTAGGCTATCTCTCAAGACTACTTTATTACATCTCAGGCTTGCACTACTATATCTTGGGCATGTAGCATTGTATCTCTCTCTCTCTAACTAACCCTTGTAAATCTAGTGGTGTTCTCCTGACCTCCACCACTGGTTGTAATTCTACCCACCAAGCTGCATAGGTTGTTGTGCACCTTAGGTCTCCAACACCTAGCCCTACTGGTAGCTCCTCAAAATATGGTCCATCTATCTCTTGGGTAATGGTAGGGGTATCTCTATGTCATATTTCTTGTATCAAGGGAAGGTAAGTGAAATATCTTATAGAAGACCAAGCTGCCTCTTGACTTGTGCCATGGGTACCATCTCCAAATCACTTGCCCATCTCTCCCTAGCCCATAGTGAGATCTACAACCCAATAAGCTATTGTGCTTGACTTCTAAAGATTGGGTATGTTAGATATAGTTTCCAAAAAATATCTATAAGGATCAAGCCCTTGATCATGCAGCTATAATAGGCAATGTCTCACACCGCACCATCCACTCAAGTATGTGCCATGCCCTCTCTCCACCATCTGAAACCAACCCTAAATCCAACCATGATAGTGGTAGGTAACCCCAGTGGTCATGTCACCATGATGTGTTCATACACCCAATAATGTGATAGATGGTTGAGACACAAACTATATCACCATCACAACCTCAAACCCCATAGCTCTCTGTATAACTATACAAAATATACTAGACCCTAGGCAAAAATAGTCTACTACTTAACCATCTATGCAAGCACACCTATCAATGAAATTAGAAATCTTCCACTGTCTACATCTAGTAATACATACACCATGATCATGATCATCATCAGGATGTTCAGATGATGTTGCTCCTCATTAACCATACATAGTGGCTCATATGTGAAACTCATAGAGTGGTAAGTCACTTCACTGACATGCTCTCCATATAAAGTGACCATGTTTATATCATAATCCTATCTCAATCATGCAAAAGCTCCTTACCCTAGAGTGGTAGCCATAAAATCTTATACACATCCTCCTATGTCACTATCAATTATTTGATTGGTAGATGGAAGGTATCGATGGTGTGATCCCACCTCTCAATCAATGCTATCACCAGGGACACATCCCTATTGACTTGATCGTACCATTGCATTCCTTCTAACCTCATGGACACCATATATTCCCACTCATTTGGAGTGACATCCCTCCTCATGCATGTTAATAGCCTCAATAGATGATCTTGTAATGTCAACTCCATCCTTGCCTATATCTATACACATAAACAACTCAAGTCACATACCTTTTAAAATACTCTATCACCACCATTTTCCTTTCTCATTGGGAGAACTACATTGGTTTGAGGCCCTAAATCAAGCTATATACACAACACTAAGTTGACATAGGCTCTTCTAAGGTTAGCTCAGCCATATAACCACCTCACTAACTACCCAAGGCCTCATTACCTCTCTCTCCCTACCCTAGGCTTCACTACCTTTCTCTCTCTACCCTAGGTCTACCTACCTATTATAAATCTAGGCCTCACAACATATATTCTTTAATTTTGACACTATGAACTATCTTTTAATACCTAAAACTCTTGACCTATCTCAACTTACCTTTTTCCTTAAACACACCTTTTTAGATCTTTCTCCTAGATTCTAGGAGAGATATATTAGCCTGAGGCCCTAAACTGGGCTATGTATGTAGCACTCAGTTGACATGGGGTCTTTTGAGGATATCTTAGCCATTAGGCTAGCTGATTACTTCCATTAGGGATCCAAACTCCCCCTTTTCATAATTTTGCTACTTTTTTATAGTCATTGACATCAGCATTAATGTTGATGCTGGTGATTTATATCCCTACACATCAACTGACATTGACAGGAACTATCAACCTTGGTGTCCTATTTATTGATGTTGATGGACCTCATTGATATAGTGACTGGTTCAGCCCCAGGGCCGAATGACCCAAACCTAAACTTACCCATTTCACCTAAAACCCTACCCATAAAACCCCCTAACTTATCTTACAACTACCCTATCCTATTTTTTAACCCTCCACTAGTGTTTTCTACACCCCCATCTCTTAATTATCCTAAAAATTACAAATACCAAAATAAAACTTCAAACCAACTAGTAGAGGCTCTTACCTCATCTTTATATCTCCTCTGGGCTGGCACTACTAGATCCTATGGTTGTGTGCTTCTTTTTAGGTCCCCTCCTTAAGCTACCATCTCAAATCACTCTCAAGCTCTATTTCTTATCTCCAATCACAAAGTTACAAATGAGTTTGGTCAACCACCAAACCCCCTTTTGTTAGGTTTGGTCAGCCATTGACATTAGCATTCTTGACCTAATCTACCAATGTTGGTGCTTACACCTACCAACATCAGCAATGTTTCCCTACGATTACTAACATTATCACTTTCTATTACTAATATCAGCAAATGTAACTAATGTTAGCACCATTCCTATAATGTTTTTCCCCACCAAACAAACCCAACTTTTCAAACTTTACCCATACACTGGGGTAATTGGAGATCAAATATATCTCCACTAGCCATGATAAACACCATTGGAGATCACTTATATCTTCACCCATGATGACTTTTCTTGGATATCATGAATATCTCCTCACTCATTGACACTTTTTACACCAACCTTGCCTTTTTTGTCCTAGCCACTTATGTTATTCCACTATAGTTGACCATTGTGCACATGAATGTATATTAGGTATTATGGATAGTAACCAAGCTCTTCCTATCACCTTCAACCCATTTGTGTTTTCCAAGGGCACTTCCTACCTCAGATACATATGACACATTAACCATTGGAGCTACAACTTTGATTGTTTTCACCTATCTATTATCACTTACAAGATATGCTTTGGTTACTTCTATCCAAGTCCTCCTTAGCCTTTCCTATTCTTGACTTCATTGAATATAGCTCATTGTAGTATATGCATATAGAGTGATACTCAATTCTCCACCATTCACCCAATTACATTATTATCAAAATGGTACTTGATTCCAATTTCTCCTTTATTAATTCCTATTTTGAGGGGGGATACCTCATCCAATACTTGGAGCATCTAACTCCTATTTTTGTCTTGCAACGTGTTAGTATAAATCATAAGACAAAAAGGGGAAATTATAAACACCAAAATTTTTCACACACACATGTGTAACTCCATGTGTCAAAACCCCCTTTAAGCCCATTTTAATAGTAATAATTATTCTCCCTAACCCATACTTTTACCCCTCACACATTTAATTAATGTAAAATACTTAATTAAGCTAATTAAAAACCCCCTTTGCCACCTTACCTAGCCACCTCACACTATGACTAACTCCCAACTGATGAGTTACCTCAAGATCTAGTCACCTCATCCTAACTACCCAAGACTTATTACCACTCCCAAACTAAATTCCTAATCAACTACCTCCTTCCTAACCTCTTATTTTTTAAATTTTATAATGTGTGTCACACTTGGCATGAACAATAATAAAAAATAGGCCAAAAATAGTAAATTTTACCTCTTCTAGGGCCGTTGGCATCAATCAACTCATAGTTGATATTGGCCAAACTCCAACCTGAAGTTTAGGTCAGAAAAAATTAATAAAATTCATTCTTTCTCACATTCAATCTTTGGTCATTCTATTTTTGACATCCTGGAATACAACCATCTTGCATAAGTCAATCATGATCAGCAACTGAGCTATTGAAGACCAACAACACCCACTTATTCTCTCTATTCAAGAATTCAAGTTCAAACTCCCTATTAGGGATCATTAATCTATAATATATCATTCATTAACCATAACTAAGTACATCACTTATATTGTAGGTCATTTAAACATTTATTCTATGATTTCCTTACATCTACTCTGTATTGCTTTACACACTTCTAACTAAACCCTCATGAGGGAGTTACAAATCTTCCTCACTTGTTTCCCCTTAACCTAACATACCACACCTCTAACTAAACCTACCCAAGCCATAATCTCTCTCTTATAACTCTCCCAACCTCCCAGACCTAATCCAAACCATTTCCCAAACCCAAAAAAGCCTTATATAAATCTCCTTGACAATTATTACCCCTATCAACCTCAGAGCCTAATCGACATTGGTCACCCCACTACCAACCTTGACATTATAACCAATATTAGTCACTACCCCAATAACATAGATGATTGTGGGTTCCTTAACCTCTTCAAAACTTACCCAGATAACTTTTAAAATAAAAACAAAGTACCTCACCTGCACCTTGTCACTCTCTGCTACATACAGGTTGTTATAATGGTAATATTATCTCTCTTTACCTCTCTTTTAGTTATTTATTATTCTTTTATCTCTCAAAAGTGGATTGTCATCTCTAAGGAAGTTTCACACTTCCTAGAAAAATCACATATCTTGACAGCCCACTCATTTAACTACTAACAAACATCTTGTGGTAGTGTTTTCTTACTTGAAGGTAGTCCTCCCTAGCCAAAGAGGAGTGCTTACAACATCTACATATAAAACACAAACCAAATATAAGTTCATTTTAATCACTTATCCCCATCCTTCTCTATATATTTGTTTAGGCTTAAAATAGACAAAATTTAGTGAAACATCTACTCCGCATTGCTTTACATACTTCTGACTGAACCCTTGTGAGGGAGTTACAAAGATTCATCTCTTATTTCTGCTTAACCTCATCCAATACTTGGAGCATCTAACTCCTATTTTTTTCTTGCAATGTGTCAGTATAAATAACAAGACAAAAAGGGGCAAATGTAGACACCAAAATTACATCACACATATGTGCATAACTCCCTATGTTGAAACCCCCTTAAACCCATTTCAATAGTAAAATGTAATCTCCCTAACCCATACTTTTACCACTCAAACATTTAATTAATTTAAAATACTTAATTAAGTTAATTAAAAACCCCCTTTGCCACCTTACCTGACCACCTTGCCCTATGACTAATTAACACGTGATGAGTCACCTCAAGACTTGGTCACCTCATCCTAACTACCCAAGACTTATTCCCACTCCCAAAAAAATTCCTAATCAAATACCTCATTCTTAACTACTTATTTTTTCCATTTTATAATGTGTGTCACACTTGGCATGAATAATAATAGAAAATAGGCCAAAAATAGTAAGGTTTACCTATTCTAGAGCTATTGATGTTGATCAAGCCATGATCGACATTAGCAGGATCACCAACATTGATAATATAAGCTTAAATCCAACTTGAATTTTATGGTAAAATAAATTAATAAAATTCATTCTTACTCACATTCAAGCTCTGGGAATTCCATGTTTAACATCCTAGCTTGTAGCCATCTTGCATAAATCAATCATGATTAGCAACTAAGCTCTTGAAGACCGATAGCACCTACTTATTCTCTCTATTTAGGCATTCAAGTTTAGACTCCTTGCTAGGGATCATCAATCTAGCATATATTATTTGATAACCATAGCTAAGTACATCACTTATATTATAGGTCATTTAAACATTTATTTTGCTATTTCTTTACATCTACTCTATATTGCTTTACACACTTTTGACTAAACCTCCATGAAGGAGTTACAAAAATTCCTTGCTTATTTCCCCTTAACTCGACATACCAAACCTTTGACCAGACCTACTTAAGCCATAATCTCTCTATTATAACTCTCCCAACCTCCCAGATTTGATCTAAACCATTTCTTATACCTAGAAAAGCCTTCTATAAAGCTTATTAATAATTATTGCTCCTACCAACCTCAACAACCTAACCGACATCGATCACCTCACTATCGAACTTGGTAGTATATTTTATATTGATCACTACCGAATCGACGTCGATGATTGTGGGTTCTCTAACCTCTTCAAAACCTACCCAAACAACTTCCAAAATACAAATAGAGTACCTCACCTGCACCCTATTATTCTTTATTGCATATAGGTTGTTAATAATAGTAATCTTATCTCTCTTTCACACTCTCTTTACCTCTATTTTAGTTATTTATTATTCTTTTATCTCTCAAAAGTAGAATATCATCTCTAAGGAAGTTTCACACTTCCTAGAACAAGTGCGTCGCTTGGCAACCCACTCATTTAACTACTAACAAACATCTTGTGGTAGTACTTTCTTACTTTTAGGTATTCCTCCTCAGCCAAAGAGGAGTGTTCACAACATCTAGATACGACACACAAACCAAATTTGGGTTCATTATAATCACTTATCCCCATCCTTATTTCTATTTTCCTTTAGACTTAAAATAGACAAAATTTAATGAAACATTTTTGGCATGTTTGGTGGGATCCTAGATTTTTTCTTGGGTTCATTTCTTGTTTTAAACATTCATATACGTGCACTATATTTAAATTTTCATTTTTTTCACTTCCTCCTTTTTATCTTAAAATGAAAAATTCAATATCTTATTCTCTGTTTAAAAAACATTAAACTAAAATTTTCTTTCTTTTCTCCTTGCCTCTAAAAGCAATTTGTCATTTTATTTTACAAAAAAAAGAGAATGTCTTATTTACTTCTTATTTTATGCATATTAGGATAGTTAAATTCATACTCTATTCCTATTTCATCTTTCTTTTTATTCAAATCTAAATATTTCAGATTTGGGTTTAAAACTTACTGCATTTCATAGTTTGCTTGTTGCATATTAACTCACCTAGTTAATTACAAGAATTTTGAATAAATCATATTCCATGTTACATAACCAAATCACATTCACATAAACCAACATCTAAACTCACCTGAGAAAATGTCCATTAAGATTTCATCACCTGGTGGATCACCTTACCCTAACTGGTTGTCCTACTTGGATTTCACCACCAAGGGGAGAACCCACTCCATTCTCTAGTGGAGTATAATATCTAGATAGAAGGTATATTTTGGCTAATTGGCCTGGCTCAGCTCTAGGTTCATGGAGTGTTGGGAGCAAGCTCTTATAACAAGCCATGTACCTGGTCTAACATAGATTTCCTCTTGAGTACCAAAACTAGCTCTAGATTGCTTTTTAGTACCTTCAAAAACCAAATTCTCTTCTCACTATCTGATTAAGGCATAAGCCAACATGAGACTAAAAATTAATCTCTAGAATTTACTAGTTGCTAGCTATATTTTATTTTTCTAATTTTTTATTACCTTCTATATTTTTGAGTCAGTAAGGATGTTTCCCTATTGATTCATAAAATCAATACTATTTCTAATACTCAGTTTTTATACCCTGTTATCTCAAGTTTTCTGAGTGTTCTTCCTTCTTACACAGACCTTTTACATCCATTATTTTACCTAGTTTCAACTTCTGGTTCCTTAAAATAGTAGATTTTCCATCTCCTAGGATATTATAATGATTGACATCAGTTAAACCACCGGCATTGGTAAACTTTTTCTACCGACATCAGTCAAGCGACTGACATTAATGACTATGTAATTTCATCTACTCAAAATAGTAAGATAAAATAACCCATTTACCTACACTCAAACTTAGTATTTCCTTATTCTATTCCAAATACATGGTAATAAGACTATTTACTTATCCTCTTGTATGGTATTGACATAATTTCAAGCCAAAATTCTTGCCGATTACGCAAGCCGATAACCACTTCCATCTTATCCTCTCACTTTTGATTCCATTAAGTAGCATACTTCAGACATAGAGCATACTCCCAGCCCTAACCAAATTCCCATTGTGCCTAAGGGAGATCAAGATTTTGCTAAATTTCTTGATCACAATGTGGTAGCCCTTTAGTATTACCTTGCTATGATTTGAACCCATAATTCTTCAGGTGACTCAATATATGACATGACAACCTCTCTAATGGAGACAACCTTAGTTTCATTTACTTCCAATATTTTCCCCATGGTTACCCAAACCACCACATTGATGAGTAACCCAACTATAAATAGTGTCCAAAGTGTAGAATCTCTAACTGCCTAATCCCACCTAAACCCTGGTGTGACTTCCCTACTTTCACAACCATAACTAGTTTAGATAAGTCACACCCCATTCCAAAATTTAGTGGTACCTATTCCATCTACCCTCACACCTATAATTACCCAAGTTATGACTAACCCTTCATCTAGTCTAACCATGACAATAATCAAACCTTCAATAACAACAACCAACTAAGGCATAGTCTTCAACCTAATGGGATAAGTCCCTTTTCATTTTGCAACCCATCTTATGACTCATTATCCTTATGTTGCTCCAACATAACCTCAACAAGCTATGGCATATGCTCCTTCTACTTCCTATCAGCTTACCTATAACTTAAGAGGTATTCCACAAACTAATCCCCCTCCGGTCCTCATTAAGATGTTGATGGACAAGTTGTCTAATCTAGAGACATTCATTTCTAGTTCAAAGAATGTGTTATCTTATGATCAGATATGCAATGAACTAATCCATCCTTCTATGCCTATTCACCCTTATCTAAGCCAATGAAAACTCCCTAAATTTACTTGTTTTTGAAGTAAATAGGACCCATAACAACACTTACGAGAATTTAGACATGCTTTTTATTTAATAGGGAATGATGATGTGTTACTACTTTGCACTTTCCCTATGTCTCTTTTAGGTGTTGCCTTGGACTGATATAGCTCTATGCCTCAACATTCCCTTTTCTCACTTACCCAACTTGCACAAATATTCCTGGACCATTTATCTATTAATATTTCTAAGAAAGTTTCTATAATAGACCTTTATTCTATCAAATAATTTGATAACAAGTCTATTGTAAATTTTTTCACTCATTAGAGAAGCTTGATCAATCAACTCTCCTCCTTACCCCAACCTAAGATTATTGAGATATTTTCAAGGATGTGTGCTAAACACTTCTCATCCACACTCTAGGTACAAACTTTCTACACATTTGATGAGGCCTTTATAATGGCATAAAAACTTGAAGTTCATGCTATAGATGAAGGCAAAGTCAAGTTGTGTAGTAAGAATCCCAATTCCAAATCAAATGACTCCTATAAAACCTCTCCCTCTAACCAAAAGGCTAAATCCTCTACCAACGTGTTGGCTGTTAAGTTTGCCTCTTCCACAACCACAAAATAATCAAATTCCTTGACTTCTCAAAATCCAACCAAGCAATTCCAACAACGATATGAATAAAGATAATGCACTACCATTAAGGAGTCATATACATCTATCTTGGAGAAACAATTGCAACAAGGTGTCATAACCCTTCCTCAAATTAAACCTCATATATATTTTGACCCTTCCCATCCTATCCCAACCTGGTATAAGGAAGATGAGTTTTGTGGTTACCATCAAGTTAAAGGCCATAATTCTAATAACTTCAAGATACTCAAGAACATTATTCAAGACATGCTTGGTAGAGGTGATCTTGTCTTGGATAATCCTAATGCACCCCGTAATCAAAGTATGGATGTGTTCAAACACCCTTTTCCTAACCATTTACCAAATCAAAATATTATCTAGTCCACAACTAAATCAGGTGATCATAATAGCCATATTGTTAATATGGTCTTTCCATTATCTTTAGTTCAACCTTCCCCTCAATAGGAGATCCATTTCATCAACTCCTCCCCCATGTTTATTGGCATCTATTTCACCCGTTCCACTCCCTCATGAGGAAGAGCCTCCTTTACCACTCCTTTTTCCACCTGAGGAGCTTGTATTGCCAATTATATTTGTAACAATATTACATATCTTCTTATTACTTGAATACCACGTCCTACCTATTCCTCAACCACATGTTGAAGGGAACATCATTCCTAAATTATACCCTCATGAGGAACCTTCTTCACCTACTTCTCCTCCACCTATAGAGAGTATTACCCCACCCACTTCACCTTTGTACTTGGAGGAGTCAGTATCATCTACTCCAAAAATGGATGAGAGACCTATTGTGCCTACTCTAATTGTACCACTCTTACCCCTTATTTTACCTATGGAGGATCATACTTTACCCATGCCATGCCCACATGTTGAGAGAACCTTAATACCTATGTTTTACCCTCTTGAGGAACATTCTTTGCCTACCTCCCCTCCACCCATGGTAGACCATGTCTCTTCTCCCATCTCTGTCGTATAAGACCCCATTATGGTTCTTTCTCATCTTTGGCCTGAAGTAGCAGAAATTAATAATTCCCTCTTTCCCTAACACCATATCCTTTTAAAAACACAACTATAAGGACTATGTCAACTTCATCTAAACCCTTCTCATGTTTGGTAAAAAGTATAGAATTTGTTGACTCCATGAAGCTAGACCATGCAGCATTTTGGGACCGACTTAAAACTTTGTATCCAACACAATGAATGTCAACCTTTACCACCAATCCCCTTACTACCCTTTACCCCAAGGTCTTTGACAAATCTAGAGCTTCTTCACCAAAATCACCTAAAATTCAATCATCTATGCTAAAACCCTCACCCTCACAGGAATGTATTACATTAAAGCAAATTTGGCCCTTAGGTGTTCAAACACCCTTTTCCTAACATTTCACCAAATCAAAATATTATCTAGTCCACAACTAAATTAGGTGATCATAATATCCATATTGTTAATATGGTCTTTCCATTATCTTTAGTTCAACCTTCCCCTCAATAGGAGATCCATTTCATCAACTCCTCCCCCATGTTTATTGGCATCTATTTCACCCATTCCACTCCCTCATGAGGAAGAGCCTCCTTTACCACTCCTTTTTCCACCTAAGGAGCATGTATTGCCAATTATATTTGTAACAATATTACCTATCTTCTTATTACTTGAATACCACATCCTACCTATTCCTCAACCACATGTTGAAGGGAACATCATTCCTGAATTATACCCTCATGAGGAACCTTCTTCACCTACTTCTCCTCCACCTATAGAGAGTATTACCCCACCCACTTCACCTTTGTACTTGGAGGAGTCAGTATCATCTACTCCAAAAATGGATGAGAGACCTATTGTGCCTACTCTAATTGTACCACCCTTACCCCTTATTTTACCTATGGAGGATCATACTTTACCCATGCCATGCCCACATGTTGAGAGAACCTTAATACCTATGTTTTACCCACTTGAGGAACATTCTTTGCCTACCTCCCCTCCACCCATGGTAGACCATGTCTCTTCTCCCATCTCTGTCGTATAAGACCCCATTATGGTTCTTTCTCATCTTTGGCCTGAAGTAGCAAAAATTAATAATTCCCTCTTTCCCTAACACTATATCCTTTTAAAAACACAACTATAAGGACTATGTCAACTTCATCTAAACCCTTCTCATGTTTGGTAAAAAGTATAGAATTTGTTGACTCCATGAAGCTAGACCATGCAGACATTTTGGGACCGACTTAAAACTTTGTATCCAACACAATGAATGTCAACCTTTACCACCAATCCCCTTACTACCCTTTACCCCAAGGTCTTTGACAAATCTAGAGCTTCTTCACCAAAATCACCTAAAATTCAATCATCTATGCTAAAACCCTCACCCTCACAGGAATGTATTACATTAAAGCAAATTTGGCCCTTAGGTGTTCAAACACCCTTTTCCTAACATTTCACCAAATCAAAATATTATCTAGTCCACAACTAAATCAGGTGATCATAATATCCATATTGTTAATATGGTCTTTCCATTATCTTTAGTTCAACCTTCCCCTCAATAGGAGATCCATTTCATCAACTCCTCCCCCATGTTTATTGGCATCTATTTCACCCATTCCACTCCCTCATGAGGAAGAGCCTCCTTTACCACTCCTTTTTCCACCTGAGGGGCCTGTATTGCCAATTATATTTGTAACAATATTATCTATCTTCTTATTACTTGAATACCACATCCTACCTATTCCTCAACCACATGTTGAAGGGAACATCATTCCTAAATTATAACCTCATGAGGAACCTTCTTCACCTACTTCTCCTCCACCTATAGAGAGTATTACCCCACCCACTTCACCTTTGTACTTGGAGGAGTCAGTATCATCTACTCCAAAAATGGATGAGAGACCTATTGTGCCTACTCTAATTGTACCACTCTTACCCCTTATTTTACCTATGGAGGATCGTACTTTACCCATGCCATGCCCACATGTTGAGAGAACCTTAATACCTATGTTTTACCCTCTTGAGGAACATTCTTTGCCTACCTCCCCTCCACCCATGGTAGACCATGTCTCTTCTCCCATCTCTGTCGTATAAGACCCCATTATGGTTCTTTCTCATTTTTGGCCTGAAGTAGCATAAATTAATAATTCCCTCTTTCCCTAACACTATATCCTTTTAAAAACACAACTATAAGGACTATGTCAACTTCATCTAAACCCTTCTCATGTTTGGTAAAAAGTCTAGAATTTGTTGACTCCATGAAGCTAGACCATGCAGACATTTTGGGACCGACTTAAAACTTTGTATCCAACACAACGAATGTCAACCTTTACCACCAATCCCCTTACTACCCTTTACCCCAAGGTCTTTGACAAATCTAGAGCTTCTTCACCAAAATCACCTAAAATTCAATCATCTATGCTAAAACCCTCACCCTCACAGGAATGTATTACATTAAAGCAAATTTGGCCCTTAGGTGTACACCCTATTTTTAATTTAATCTATCCACAGGTGAAATTAGATTTAACTCCTCAACCACAAGTTATATTTTATTAGCCTAAGTTATAGAATAATGTTAAGCCTCCTAGATCTCACTGATCCCTTCTTCAACCCTCAACTTTACCATCCATTTTAGGGCCACACCCCTCTACTATAATTGGAATATTACCTAACTAAGCAAAATAAAAGGCTGAGCTAACTCCACTCATGCCTTTGATATTCAGTAGACCTCTCACATTTGACACTAATAAATTGATATAAAAACACGTAACTCTACCATCACCAAACAAGGCACCACATATAATTTCATTTTTAGCACTAAAAAAGGGGTGTCCACTCCTATTAGTACAAGTGCAAGCCCACCTATAGGATCTCAAAGATTTTTCTTACACTAATTATTGAAATATTCCATAATAACTCTTCCTCCTATTAAACATTATAGTCCTCTTAGAATGAATCCATCTTGGTTTGATGATACACAAGTGTTTATATCATCATTTACTTGGACATGATATTGAGAATTATAAATCCCTCATAGTAGTTATTCAGCAACACTTTGATGTCGACACTCTCTTTGATGATACTCCCATTAACCTTCTTATTATTCTACCTTTGGCATCCATATTACATCCTACTATTCCACCTAAATTCAAACATAAATATGTCAATGTAACCCCTTTACCACCTTCTTCACTTACATTTTAGATCAACATAGTTAATGTGGCCACACGGTCATAAAAACAAAAAGATAAAGATAAGGAAAAGGTCACTACTCCTTAGACCCATCCCTTCACCAAAGACACTCCTCCTCCTAATCCTAATATTTCCATCTTGGTTGTTCCTAAAAAAACATCTTCAGATGTTATTCAAAGCTCAATGGTGAAACAACTTCACCAAACTCCTATGAAAATGTCTTTGTATGAGTTAATCCAAAACTCATCCCAACACCATAAAGATTTGATTAGTGATTTGAAAATAATTGAGGTAAAATAAAATGATCCCTAACCTATTTTATCTTTAGTTGGATCCCTTAATTCTATCTCCTTGATTTCTTTCAGTGATTTAGAAACTCCACTTCAACATCTTGAGGATCAAGATTCTACACTTTTTATTACCACATATATTGATACAACTCATATCAAGAGAGTAATTATCAATGGGGGAGTTAGTATTAATATTATTTACAACCATTCCTACAAAAAACTAGCTTTTCTTGACAATTACATGTCTCAAATGGATGTGGTAATCCATTCCTTTAATGATACTACAACTACTACCGTGGGCACTATTGTCTTACATATCCAAATAGGTCCCCACACAATTCCCCAGATCTTATATATAATAAAAGGAGAGTTATAATATAATATACTACTTGGATGACCTTGGATACATGTTATGGCATGTGTACCCTCAACTTTGCACTATTATGTCAAGTTTGAACATGATGGATAAGTGCATGTTATACTTGTTGACCCCCCTCCATTAAAAACATGCAACATGACCTATAGTCCCAATGATGTTCTCATCCCATTGAAAACATCATCTTACTCACATGATGATTTTTAATCTTTCATAATATCCACTCCCTCAGTTACTCAAATACTGACAACACAAATTCCTGACAAAGATCCCATGGAGGAGACTTTTCAATGTTTGTCACTCAGTGAATATCATTTTTTGATGCTAAACATGTACTATACTCCACAAGAGTATGGAAGGCTTCACATGCGCCCAAATTATGATCTACGTATTGGGATGGTCATCCCTTATGGGCCCCCTAACCTTCAAACCAATTTCACATATGGGGGAATTGATCAAGCTCCCACTATCAACAATCCATCTTCCTCACCACAACCATTTACCTGTGAATTCTCTTTCCTAAGTAACCCTATATCCACTCACACCTATCTTCATAGGTGTACCTAGAAAGGATTTGGTTTGGGTTTTTATGAATAAGGTGTCCATATACCTATTGAATATCTTACTAACAACATCATTGAAAATTCTAAAAAGAGGCATGGGGTGGGATATGATGAACCAAATAAACTCACTAAAATCTCCCATCAACTAATTATCAAAGAACCAGTACCTCTTTGTCCACCTTCTTCTCCACCATCACCTAATGAATCAGAGGTATCTATACCTCCTAATATTTTTTTAATAAATGCCATACATTTGGGGCCTCTCACCTATCATCAAGGTAAAGAAATAAAATCCATTCCTCCCATTCATCCTAAAAAAATTGATGAAGACTCTCCCACTATTAACACTATCCGATGTCAAGATAATGATGAAATTCACACCTACATGGGTTTGAATGATTCCTATATCCAATGATCACTCCCATATGAAACATAAGATATGTTAAATGAATCAACCATTGATATCAACCTGCCCTCTCATGATAACCCTCGCATCTTCAAGATAGGCCAATCTTTAGATTCCTCTGAGCAAGCTAATTATGCAACATTTTTTAATGACCCTAGAGAAGCCTTTGCTTGGTCTTATAATGACATGCCTAGTATTGACCCCTCTATCATCACCCATAACATTGTCACCAATTGAGATGCTAAACCTATTAAGTAGAAGCTTCACAAAATGCATCCTCATATTTCTCTCCTTGTCAAAGAAGAGCTCCAATACCTCTTTTTTGTTAACTTTATCCAACATGTCAACTACCTATAATGGATTTTTAATATATCACAAAAGTGACTAGCGAAATATGCATTTGCACTAACTATCATGATTTAAATCTTGCCTATCTAAAAGATGATTTCCCATTGCTAAGTATTGACCAACTTGTTGATCTAACATCTAGCCATGAGATGCTATCACTTATGGATGGATTCTATGGATATAATCAAATCCTAGTTTCTACTAAGGATCAGCACAAGATAACCTTTATTACCCCATAGGGGACTTTCTATTATTAGGTCATGCCCTTTGGTTTGAAGAACATTGGTGTAACCTACCAACATGCCATGACCTAAATTTTTCATGATCTCCTACACAAAATTATGGAAGATTACATGGATGACGTACTCAACAAGTCTAAACTTAATCAAGAACACTTGACAATTCTCAAAACCATATTTACTCATCTCCTCCAATATAACGTATGACTAAACCCAAAGAAATGTGTCTTTAGTGTTCTTTATGGTAAAATATAAGGTTTTATAATTTATCCCTATGGTATTAAGGTCAATTCCTACTAAGGTTAGAGAAATAATATAGATGCCTCCACCTACTAATAGTAAAAAACTCCATAGCCTATAGGGAAAACTTTAGTTAATTTGCTGCTTCATTTCCTAGTTGTCAGATCGCTGCCAACCCTTTCACCATCTCCTCAAAAAAGGTGTTTCCTTAAATTAGAATATAGATTATGAGGAATATTTTGATATACTTAAACAATACCTCCTTTCCCCACTGATTCTTATTCCACCTAATTAAAATTATCCTTTCTACTTATACCTCTCCATAATAGACCATTCTCTAGGTGTTATGATTGCACATCGATATGACCAACATTGAGAGAAAGTAGTTTATTACATAAGCCACACACTTATTTATTATTAAACTTGATATACCCATACTAAAAAACTTTGCCTTGCATGGTATTTTCTACCTCCAAGCTTTGCCATTATCTCTTAAATCACAAAACCTATGTGGTCACCCATACTGATCCCCTCAAATACATGAATTCTAAACCATATCAAAACTGATGTGTAGATTGATTGATCATGATTCTTGCTAAATTTGACTTATACTTCATTCAACAAAATTTATTAAAGGACAAACAATCACTGACCAGTTAGTACCTGATAATCAACCTTTAAACCTTGTATTTTATGACTAATATATTGCAACACTCTCCATAAATGACATCTCCTATCAAATGATGATGTTATTTCATGGATCTAAATTCCAAAATTTTGGGGGTGTGAGGGTCATTCTTATTCCTCTAGATGGCGAGCCTATGCCTTTGTCATTTAAACTAGATTTTTGAATGCACTAACAATATGGCTGAATATGAGGCTTTGATTCTAGGACTTCAAATAACTCTCTTCTTTAGTATTAAATCCATAACCATTTTTGATGATTATTAGCTAGTGGTTAACCATGTTAATGGTTCTTACCTATGAAAAAATGAAATTCTACAATGGTATAAACATCATGTAGATACACTCTTGGGATCATTTGACTCTTATCTCTTGTAAACTATTCCTCGATCTATAAACAAGTTTGTTGGCATGATGGCTTCACTTAATTCACACATACCCTCTTCATCCTCCTCTTCAGTAATTTATGTCATCATGCATCACTTTACATTACCCTCATATGTCTCAACTAACATCCTATTTATCAAAAATATAATAGCCAACCCACAAGACTTATGGTACAAACAACTCATGGATTATATTTCCTTTTGTATTACCCCTTCTAATATATCTAATAATTGGAAATGGGCCTTCATAAAATGTACCATTCATTACACTATACTAGGGGGACTTCTCTATAAGTGAGGTTTTGATGGTCATCTCCTTAGATGCCTCACTAGTACTGAGACTCCCTTCACTATTAAGGAAGTCCATGATGGTATTTGTGGTGGGCATTTTAATGGTCATGTAGTTGCTAAACATATCCTTTAACTGGGCTATTATTGGCCCACACTTCATCAAGGCTATTTTGATTATGTTTGATGTTGCATCAGGTGTCAACAATATGATAACCTCCTTCATATTCCTAGTCATGCATTAAAACTTGCCAAATAATTTTGGCCCTTTTCCTAATGGGGATTATATCTAATTAGAGAGATTAATTCTCATTCATCCCTCCATCATCATTATACCATTATTACCACTAAATACTTCACCAAGTGGGTCAAGGTCATCCCTCTCATCTCCACTAAAGTTGATAAAATTGTTGACCTCATCAACCATCACATCATCTGTTGTTTTGGTGTCCCTCATAAAATTATAATAGATAATGTCAAGTCCTTAAAAAATAAGACTATTCAAAGTCTTTGTGATACATTTGGAATCAAATTAAGCTTCTCCTCACTATACTATCCACAAGCTAATGGATAGGTAGAAGCTTCTAACAAAACATTGACCAAAATTCTTATGAAGGTAGTCAATGATATGGGTAAGGATTAGCACACACACACATTCCTTTTGCTTTATGAGCTTACCACACTAGCATTCAAACCCCTATGGGTGCTACACATTTTTTATTAGTATATGGGATAGAGGCTATTTTGCCTCTTGAAGTCTAGATTCCTTCTCTTTGCATTTCTCTGCAAGACATACTTACTAACAATGACTTTTGCCAAGAACATTTGGCTCAACTTGAATTACTTGATCAGCACCATCTCATATCCCTCAACCACCTCCAATTTGATCAAGAGCATATCAAATGTGTTTATAACAAAAACCTCAAAGATCATGATTTTAATATAAGAGATCTCATCTTAAAATAAAATCAACACATGACGAACATGGAAAAAATCAAATGGGGTAAGTTTGCTCCTAATTGGCTTGGACCTTATATCATAACTCATAAGTATGGCTCAGGAACTTATCACTTTTCTTGTCTTGAGGGAAGGCTAGAACCCAAGCCTTTAAATGCCTTACACTTATGACCATTTTTTTGTTAAATTAGTATCACTTTACTTTGTGTTTAACTTAAGCTGATCCCTTGAGCATCCTTATTACATTCATTTCCCTTCCTCTTCACCCTTACTCCTATTCACATTTTACTTACATAGTGGTATGGTTTTATCCTCAAAATGGAAAACTCTTAAGCCTCTATAGTCTTTTCCATGACTAAAAGTTAAAAAAAATGGGATATTTGAAAAAGTTATAAAATCTCAAGTTATACTTCTCAACATAGACTGTTCCCTTGAATGATAACTACGTAACTTAGCTTTGTTACTATCAATAGATTTCTCCCCTGAAGGACATATATTTAAACTTTAAAATCAAATGCTTAGACCATTCCCTTGAAGGATGGCTAAGCCAAAATTTGTTCTCAAAGGGAAAAACAAATGAAAAAGGCTCCTCACAGCTTTATAAGACCTTAATCCATACAAAATCCCATTATAGGCTTCCTGCATTGATTAGATTACACAACAAAAAAATATTTAAATCATGGACTTACCTATAGTATCTCTCAAGTCACCCACAAAAGGAGAATATCATCTCTACTTTGTAGGTTATTCTACCTGAACATTTTTCCTCATTTTACCCTTTTTCCCCTCATACTCTTTCAACGGACTATGAATCTCACTTGACATAAGTTAAACATGACACTTCTCTAACAAACACAATGGTTCAAAGATATAATGAATAAAAGAGGCCCATTTTGTTGAGCCTATTTATGTTCTAATTACATTCTTTGCCAATACACGAGTATTTTGCCTCTTTATTTTCCCATCCACATCACATGTTGATATCTCTATTTGAGATGAAGAAACAATGTCATACTCACACTAACAAAGCCTACTCAATTTATTTTATGCATATACCATCACAAATATAGAAAAATTCTAAAATAAACTAAGATAACCAATCTATTCATTTTAAGCATACACCATCACAAAATATGGAAAAATGCTAAGATGAAACTAACCAACCTACTATGCATATACCATCACATATATGGGAAATACTAGTCTAAATCAACTAACATCATTAGCATTAACGTCAAAATTAACATAGCATAAAATAATCATCATCCATATCATCATCATAATCACAATAAACACATCTCAAATGAACACATAGAAATAAATGAACATCTCATGTATATATAATATGTGATCAAAGTACATGTTCATCATCAACATCATCATAACATCATATTTATCTCTCAAAATGTGTATCTCACATCTTTAACTCATAGGTCGGTATACATATAACATATATAACCAAAACTAGCAAAATTTGACACTCAAGATCCTCGAGGCTCTCTATGTGGTCATGAGGAGGAAGTATCATCACCACTCTTCATCTATCTATGTCAGCATGAGCTAAAAGTTATATCACATGACATCAACCTCTCCTACTTTCTAAACTCTAAATATCTCTATATCTTTGAGAACTCTCTAATCACCCTCTCATAGTAGGCAATCTCATCCAAGGTAGTCAAATATCTCACCATAGATACAGTCTATGGAGGACCCATAACACCTGATGATGGCCCAAGCTATAATGGTCCCTATGGCAGTGGAGGAGGAGGAGTAGCCTGACCTACTATCCTCAGACTATCTCTCTACTATCACTATAGTCACTTAACCTTATAAAATAATAA
Organism: Torreya grandis; assembly: GCA_037957365.1. NCBI lineage: Eukaryota > Viridiplantae > Streptophyta > Pinopsida > Cupressales > Taxaceae > Torreya > Torreya grandis. Next base: position 1,016,642 of record JARHVA010005037.1, on the reverse strand, counting down.
CATAGCCCTGTAATACTATAACTTACCCCTGCAGAGCCCCAATCTAACCTTGCAACATCACCACTTATCCTTGTAAGACTAAAACCTATCATTAGGCTATCTCTTGAGCCTGCACTACTGCATCTTAGGTCTAAACTACAATATCTCAGGCCTATACCACTACATCCCTATCTCTAACTAACCAATATAAATGTAGTGGTGGCCTTTTAAACTCCACCACTAGATGTAACCCTACCCACCAAGATTTATAGGTTGATGTGCACCCTGAGTCTCTAACACTTGGTCCTACTGGTAGCTCTTCAAAATTTGGTGCATCTATCTCTTGAGTCAATCATAGGGGTGCCTCTATGTCATCCCTCTTGTATCAAGGGAAGGCAAGAAAAATATCATATAGTGGACGTCATTGCTACCATCTCCATCTCATTGGCCCATCTCCCCCTAATCCATAGTGAGTTCTACAACCCAATATGTTGTTGTTCATACCCTTTAAAAACTAGGTATGTCAAATATGGTCTTCATAAAATATCTAAGGGATTAAGCCCTTGATCATATGCCTATAGTAGGAAATGTCTCACACCATGACATCTACTTAGGTCTATGCCATACCCTATCTCCACTATCTAAAACCAACCTTAAATCTAGCCAAGATAGTGGTAGGTAACCCCAATGGTGTGTTACCATGATGTGCTCATATGCCCAATAGTGTAGTAGATGGTTAACACTCAAATTATATCACCATCATAGCCTCAAACCCCATAGCTCTTTGTATAACTATGCAAAAAATACTAGACCCTAAGGAAAAATGGTTCACTACTTGATCATCTATGCAAGCACACCTATCAATATAATCAAGAATCTATCACTTTCTGCATCTGGTAATGCATACACCGTGATCCAAATCATCATCAAAATGCTCAACCAATGTTGCTCCTCATCAGCCATATAAAGTGGCTTATATGTGAAACTCATAGAGTGGTAAGTCACCTCACTAACTTGCTCTCCATATAAAGTGGCCATGTATATATCATGCTCCTCTCTCAAGCATGTGAAAAGCTCCTCACCCTAGAGTGGTAGACACAAAATCCTACACATATCCTCCTACGTCACTATCAACTCTCTGGTTGGTAGATGGAAGGTGTTGGTGGTATGATCCCACCTCTTAATGAATGCTATCATCAGGGACACATCTTCAGTGACTCAATAGTACCATTGCACTCCTCTTGACCCCATGGCCGCCATATGCTCCCACTCATCTAGAGTGACATCCATCCTCATGCATGTCAATAGCCTTAGTAGATGATCTTGTAATATCAAATCCATCCTCACCTACATCTATACACATAAACAACTCAAGTCACATACCTTTTAATATACTTTATCACTACCTTTTTCCCTTCTCACTAGGATAACTACATTGCTCTAATACCCTAAACCAAGCTATATAGGTAGTACTCAATCAACCTAGGGTCTTATAAGGTTAACTCAACCATATACACACCTTACTAACTACCTTATGCTTCACTACCTCTCTCTGTCTACCCTAGGATTCATTTCCTCTCTCTCTACCCTAGGCTTACCTACCTATTACAACTCTAGGCCTCATGGCCTATATTCTTGACTCTTGACACTATAACCTATATTTTAAACCCTAAACTTCTCAACCTATCTCAACTTACCTTTTTCCCTAAACACACATTTTTAGATCTTTTTCCTAGGTTTTGGGAGAACTACATTGGCTTGAGGCCCTACACTGGGCTATATGGGTAATACTCAATCGACATAGTGTCTTTTGAGGCTAGCTCAATCATTAGGCTAGTTTAGTACTTCCCTTGGGGATCCAAACTCCCCCTAGTCTTTATTTTGATAATTTTTTATAGTCATTAGTGTCAGCATTAATGCCAATACTAGTGATTTATAGGCCTACACATCAGCTGACATTGGTAGGCACCTATCAACCTTAATGCCCTATCAACTGATGTCAGTGGACCTCATCTACATTAGCAACTAGTTTGGCCCCAGGGCCAAATAATCCAAACCCAAACATACCCATTTCACCTAAAAACCTACCCATAAAACCCCCTAACTTATCCTATAACTACCCTACACTATTTTCTACACCTACACTAATGTTTTCTACACCCCCACCTCTTAATTAGCCTAAAAATTAAAAATAACAAAATAAAACTTCAAACTAACTAGTAGAGGCTCTTACCTCATCTCTTCATCTCCTCTTGGCTAGTACCACTGGGTCTTGTGGTTGTGCACCTCCCACTGGGTCCCCTCCTTGAGCTACCATCTCAAATCACTCTCAAGCTCTATTTCTTATCTCCAATTATAAAGTTCCAAATGAGTTTGTTTGGCTACCAAACCCCCTTTTATCAACTTTGGTCAGCCACCAATGTCAAAATTCTTGACCTAATCGACCAACATCAATGCTTAAACCTACCAACATCAACAACATTTCCATAAGTTTACTGACATTGGAACTTTCTATTATTGATATCAACAAATGTAATTGACATCGACACTATTCCCATAATATTTTTCCCCGCCAAGCAAACCTAATTTTTCAAACTTTACCCATATACTAGGGTAACTGGAGGTCACATATATCTCCCCCAACCATGACAAATGTCATTGTATATTAATTATATCTTCACCCATGATGACTTTGCTTGGAGATTATGAATATCTCCTCACTCATTGACCCTTTTTACACTAACCTTACATTGCTTGTCTTGACCGCTTATGTTATTTTGTTATAGTTGGTCATTATGCACATGTATGTATATTAGGTGTCATAAATGGCAACCAAGCTTGTCTTATCACCTTCAACCCTTTTTTATTTTCCTAGGGGCACTTCTTACCTCAGATACTTGAGACAAATTGATTATTTTAGCTACAACTTTAATTCTTTTAACCTATCAGTTATCACTTATAAGCTATGCTTTGGCTACTTCTATCTAAGTTTTCTTTAACCTTGATTTTTATTTACTTTATCAAATATAGCTCATTTTAGTATATGTATACAGAGTGATACTCAATTCTCCACCATTCACCTAATTACCTTATTATCAAACCGGTACCTGATTTTGGTTTCTCCTTCATGAATTCCCATTTTGAGGGGGGATACCTTATCCAATGCTTGGAGCATATAACTCTATTTTTTGTCTTGTAACATGTTATTAAAAATTACAATATAAAATGGGAAAATTTAGACACCAAAATTATGTCACACACACATGCATAACTCCCTATGTTGAAACCCACTTAAGCCTATTTCAATAGTAATAATTAATCTCCCTAACCCATACTTTTACCCCTCACACATTTAATTAATTTAAAATACTTAATTAAGTTAATTAAAAACCCCCTTTTCCACCTCACCTAGCCACTCACCCTAAGACTAATTTCCACCCAATGAGTCACCTCAAGACCTGGTCACCTCATCTTAACTACCCAAGACTTATTCCCACTCCCAAACTAAATTCTTAATCAATTACCTCTTTCCTAACCCCTTATTTTTTCCATTTTATAATGTGTGTCACACTTGGCATGAAGAAAAATAGAATATGCCAAAAATAGTAAGGTTTACCTATTCTAAGACCATTGACATCAGTCAACCCATGATCGACGTCAGTGGGATCATCAATGTTAGTAATATAAGCCAAACTCTAACATAAAGTTTAGGTCAGTAAAAATTAAAAAAATTCATTCTTACTCACATTCAATCTCTAGGTATTATATGTTTGACATCTTGGCTTGTAGCCATCTTATGTAATTCAATCATGATTAGCAACTAAGCTCTTAAAGACCAACAACACCTGTTTGTTCTCTTTGTTTAGGCATTCAAGTTCAGACTCCCTACTAAGAATGATCAATCTATCATATATCATTTAGTAACCACAACTGAGTACATCACTTATACTATAGGTCATTTAAACATTTATTATAATATTTCTTTACATCTACTCTAAATTTCTTTACACACTTCTGATTGAACCCCTATGAGGGGTTATAAAGCTTCCTCACTTGTTTCCCCTTAACCTAACATACTAAACCTCTGACTAGACCTAATTAAGCCATAATCTCTCTCTTATAACTCTCCCAACCTCCCAAACTTGATCCAAACCATTTCTTAGACCCAAAAAATCCTTCTACAAATCTCCCTAACAATTATTTCCCCTACCAACCTTAGCAACCTAACCAACATCAGTCACCTCACTATCGACCTTGGTAGTATAACTGATATCGATCACTACCCAACCAATGTTAGTGACTGTGGGTTCCCTAACCTCTTGAAAACATACCCAGATAACTAAAATCTAAATAGTGTACCTCACCTATACCCTATTAATCTTATCTCTCTTTTACTCTCTCTATACCTCTCTTTTAGTTGTTTATTATTCTTTTATCTCTCAAAAGTGGACTGTCATCTCTAAGGAAGTTTCACACTTCCTAGAATAAGTGCGTAGCTTGGCATCCCACTCATTTAAATACTAACAAAAATATTTTGGTATTGCTTTCTTACTTGCAGATAGTCCTCCCCAACCAAAGAGGAGTGCTCACAATGTCTGGATATGACACGCAAAACAAATCCAGGTTCATTCTAATCACTTATCCCCATCCTTATTTTTGTTTTCCTTTAGAATAAAAATAGACAAAATTTAGTGAAAAAATAATCTTGTAACATATATATCATCGTCCTCATAAAAAATTTGGGTGCATTGGAAAATATAAAGGGCATCACCATCTACTCATATAAACCATCCCTTATCTTGAATGTTGTTTTTTATTCATCTTATTCTTAAATTTAAATTTTGTATTATTTTATCCATAGATCAATCTTACTAAAGTATGTATATCTTGTAAGTATAACCATGATTTCATCTATTTAGTGTATATAAAATATATATTTGATAGTTATATTGTTGATTATTTTGTAATATACACACATCCTCAATGTTTCACCATTATTTGGAGTTATCAACACATGAGTTGCACATGGACTCATTTTTCCCTCACTACACCCTTTCTCAATAATTCAGGCACCTTAATATTATAATCTACATGTTATATTGGGATCATCTTATAAGATACTTAATTATTTAGAGTTTATCCTAAAATTAAATCAATTAGATAAATATTACTAAAGTATGTAGCTCTTATAAGTATAACCATTGTGTTATCTATGTGGTGTATATAAAATATGTATTTGATAGTTATCTTGTAGATTGTTATGATTTATACACACATCCTCCATGTTTCATTCTTATTTTGGGTTATCAACATAAGATTACACATGGACTCATGTTTTCCCTCACTACACCCTTTCTCACCAATTTAGGCACCTTCATATTTAACTCTACATGTTTTATTGGGACCATCTTATACAAAAAATTATTAGGTAGAGTTTATCCTAAAATTAAATCAATATAATGTTTAATATCTCTCTTTGGTGGTAAACCACAAATTATAACATCAACATACTATTCCAACACCTTAGTTTCCTCTTTTGGTATTTGCACATCCTCTACTTCTTATTTATTTTATATCAATTCATAACAAAATCTTGTCATCTTCATCTCCTTGATAAATTATTTTCTCGATAGCATATTTTATACCTTCCCTTATTCCTTAAGAGGTAATATAATTATCTTTGAACCATCCTTCCAAAAATAATATGTGTTCTTCCCTCCATCATGGATTGATTTCATTTCATAATTCCATGGTTTCCTAGTAACACATAGCATGCATCTATTAGAATAACTATTGCCATCAAATTTTGCAACCTAAGATACTCTATTCAAGATCCTACAATTTGATGTAACATTGAATCATCTCTCAAGTTTGTCGAAACTTGTAAGAGCGATGAATCTCTAGTATTATGAGGTATAACTCCCTAGATATTCTTTGAAATTCTTGTAAACTAATCTAATTCTTGTTTATAGGGAAATATTTAGGAGTTTGCATGAAGTAAAACTACACTAAAGTCGTGATTCGCCAAGAGATATCCCACAAACTATCATACTTATATGAAGTAACAAATATTTAAAAGACCAACTCTAAGCCTTAAAGGATCTTAACATAAGTGATTCAATGTGAAGGTAAAATACATGAGACAATCAAGAAGACAACTAGTCCAAGGGTAGATTTCACACCATAAAGATAATAATTTACTTAAAGAGGAGCCAAGTATTATAACTATACTTCACATGATCTTTTAGATCAAAACTCTTGATTAAATATGAAGGATAGAGGAAGAATGGATGATATTATCACTTAAATTCACTATTCATCTCTCTCACACTTAAATAAAAATGTTCACAACTTAGAATTAGACTTGCATTAAATGTTCAAAATCAAAGTACAATGTTATTCTAGTAGGGATTCACCATATTAGATGTGGTATTAGTCTACAATGGTCAAAATGGCCCATACTTAAATCAATTAGGAAGAGAGAGAGGAAAAATAAGTCCAAGAGACAAAAGGACAAGTTTCCAAAGGTGGAAACCAGTTATAATGCATGTAGGTGAAGTGTAAGAGGAGTTAGAAATTTATTTGCATATGTGTCTATTCCAAACAATCATCCTCTTCAAAAATTGGAATAACATCTCTTCAAGTCCATGAAATTGCCTTCATCATTGGCCTTCATTGGGCATTCTAAAGCTGACTAGGGGAAAGTGTCTCTTTTTACTGATAAGAGAGTCCTCTACCTACATTGGAAGTTTTCCAAATCATTTATACTCTCTTGCACAAGAAGAATAATCATTTCTCACTATGATCACTCCTTTTTAGACTTTTCTTGACAATTGGACTTAGCATCTCCTTATTCTCCCTAATTGATATGTATCATGGTTCTTAGGACACATGTTAGGGCACCTCATATGCTTAGATCTATTCAAAACACCTTAGAAGACCTCCAAATTTGAGTTACCACTCTTTCCACTATGTGACCACTTTTCTCATTCTAGACTGGCTAAAGTGAGAAGCCTAGTAGAGAAACTTAGGATAGTTTATGATCTTTTTAAATTACATGGGTATTTTATTCAAGTCCCAATGTATCCTCCCAAGTGATTATCATCCTTTGATCATCTTCAAAACCTGCAAGATGTAAGAAACTATCAAAAAAGTTGGTCCTCTACTCCATCTATAGGGATTTTATATAATATGAATCCATGTATCTATTCCTAATGGAGTTTACAATAAATTTACTTTATGTCCTAAGGTCAAATTCTTCCATTTGGGTGAATTTTGAACCTCATATCTCTAATTAGGTCCTAAAATAGGGTTTTTAAAGGGTTTTAGGTGTATTGGCCCTTTAAAGATTGTTCATAAACCTCTAACATTGGAGTTGTAAACCAACACCCAAAAGTGATTTTTTATGACCCCATTCAACCTCCTTTAACTTCTTTAAATCCCATGAAAATCCTCCAAGTAGGTATGAGCAATTGAAGTGACCTTCTTAATTGCACTCCTTCTCTTTGCATACCCTGTCATGACATTGGGTCCAAGAATGATAAATTTGGGGTATATTCTTCATTATAATAGCTCAAAAATATCAAATTATTCCCCATGGGTCTATCCTAGTCCATTTCATCCACTTTTTAGCACTCTAAATGTTTTTGAGCTCCCTGTAAGACAACATCTCTCCACTAAGCCTAGTGGCTTTTGATCCTCTTTCATGGATTTATCACACTTGGGATTGTTCCAACACCTTATGATCCTTCATTAATGTTTTTAAATTATTATCCAAGTTTTTTAAAAATTGTTTTCATAGCCACTTCAACCCTAGCCTTCAATTTTCACCATTTTCTCTCTCTTTTACAAATTTTAAGCCCTGAAAGTAGTTTGTCTCTGAAACAAAATAGAGAGTATTTACCCTTATTTTTCATCATTTTTGAATACATGTGAGGATTCCTTAGGTCATGACGACCAGATTTACTAAATTTCATCTCTTAACTCCTCTTTACCCCTCCAACAAGCATGAAATTCAAAACTAACTTCTAAAGGTGACTTCTTGTAAGTTGAGGGTGGAATTGACCTTTTCGACCTCATAAGTGGATAAATTTCATATATTTTCCTTATTTTTTCTATTTATTAATTTTATTTTGGGTTCTTATAATCATATTCAAGTCTTGAATTTTCTCACTTGATCTTTTGGACGTACTTGAATCTCTAATTATCTTCATCCCACTTGCAGTTGTGTGTGTTCTTGACACTTTGAATGTTGGCTGTAGGTTGTTTTTTGAATGTTGGAGTCATGTTAGTTCCTTTAAAGGACATATAATATTAAAAACACACTAATTATCCATTTATAATCCAGCCTTTTCTTCTAGGATTTGATTACCCTCATCAAAGTGTGACCTTCTTTGTCAATTGCAACTTTTCATCACTCCTATGTACACTTGGGATGTACTTTCAATAGAGATTAGATGTAACATCCAAATAGGATTTTTTTTCAATTAATATATAACCTAATTTATGGTAGAGAACAATTTTTAATTACCAATCAAGTTACCACTCCCTTCTTCATGTCTTTTGTTCACTTCTTTATTGATATAGGCTTGCTACAACACTTGTACAAAATGGTGATTAACACAAGTAGCTGAAGGTTGTATTCTTGGGAGATTAATGTGTATGTGTTCTTTAAACACTTCCAACCATCCAAAATTACTCCACTTGTTACCCCCATGTATCTATACATGCCTCATAATGACTAATCCACATTGCCAATTTATCCTCCTTGTAGGCCACCTATAGGTGTATTGACTCCATTTGAGATTTGAACTTGTTGTGGATTTTGATGTGAAATTACCTTCTACATGACACCTTTAAAATACACTTATATTCATTTGATATCCTTCTTAAACATTCTAAAATTAACACATCACCCTTTTTTAATGAAACACAAGCTTTGGAAGCCAGTTGGGACCTCCAAATGGATAATTTCATAAGGTTTTAAATGAGGTGAAATCCTACTTCAGAGAAACTAAGGTTACTTTTACCCAAAATGGAAACATAACCATATATGTTTATATTTATTTGAAACTTAAATGATCAATGGTGATCTTCTTATAAAACCATTCAAAGACTCTTGATATGGATATGGTGAACAAAATCCTTGACCATATAACTCTATTGTGATTGAGTGTTTCATTACCTCATATCTCTTGCTACAGTACCATGGAAATCAAAACTTGGGAAACTAACAACATTTATTTCAAAAAAATAAAGACATCCATTCATTTTTATATACCAACATGGTTTTCATATTTATCTCAACACTTCACAAGATTTTTTAGGATATGAAACATCAACGTAAAGGTGTATGAACTCTTGAAACCATGGAAACATCACCTTCATCCAAAAAACTAGAAAACACTCCTTTAAAGATCCAAAGGGAAACATGGAAGTGCCATAGTGATCCACATGTGACAATTAGTTAGGACAAGGTTGGATGTGGTGAGGAAGATATTTTGATCCTTGTGAACTGATTCCACTAATTAGATTGTATGGATCACCTCAGCAGAAGAGGAAACCTATAGGGTATGGGGAATGACAAGCAGAATGGAGTGGATAAATTATAAGAGATAATTCATAAAGCTTATCCCACCAATCTCTAAACTCCTATTATGAAAATTAAAGTCAACTCATGTCTTATCTACCCTAGAATCATTAGACCTAAAACTCTTCTAGTTGATCATACCAAGTATAAACTTGTGAACCTTAAAATGCTTTTAAAGAGAGCAATGGAGAGATGGAAAAGTTTTAAGATATTTTTGGTGCTTCCAAAGCTATAAAAACATAGGTATAGATTAGAGAATCTAAAGGGTCACACTCCAACCTTCCCACGCATGCCACCATCCTCATAGGCTATATAAGTACCTGAAACCTCTTATTTCTTCAAAAAAACTGCTTCTTTTTTAAATATTCTTCTAATTTGTCAATTGAAACAATTACTAGAAGTTATAATTAACACATATGATGTGACATCATCTTTTAAAGCTTACACAATTCCTAATAAATCTATACAAGGCATTAAATTCCCTATTTTAGCTATTGAAAAGACCTTAGAAAGACTTGAAATGACTTATGGGGCCAAATTGACCATGGTTGTACTATTACAATCATGAATTAACACTAAATTACTTATGATAGATCCTTTAATAGAATATTTTTCTATTTAGGTTGACCCAAATTGACTAGATAGTCAATTTGGTCAACATTCTTGGTGATTTTGAAAGGGTGGTATGCCTGCTATACCTAAGTCTAGTAGCCTATCTTATACATTAAGACATGGAGTATCTCTAACACCTTTATAACACTCAAATGCCTTTGAACAACAAACCAAACCAAAATAAAAATAGAAACAACCAGACACACTTAAAAGAAACACACATGTGTTCAACTAGAACACTTAAGGAACACAACCCAAAAAGAAAAACACACACCTATGCTACTATGTAAAAAATAGACCTCACAAGGACTAATAATATAACTTTAGATGTATCCCATTCATAGGGATAGGTAACTAAATTCCATCCATATAGGTCAGCTGAAAGGAATTGCTTTACTTGTGCTTGCTAATAATGTAGGGACCACTCCACAAAGCATCAAATTTGGTGTGTTTACCTAGTTTGGCTCTATCCTCATCCAATTTTAGAACTATGTCACCTTATTTAAACACTCTAGTACTTTATCTCTTGACAAAATAATTCTTCATGAGCACTTGGTGGTGTTATATAGTCCTATGGGCATTATCTCTTGCTTCTTATAGCTACATAAGTTCAGTCAATCTAACTTGCATTGGAGTATTCTCAAGTAATTCCAACTATTGTGTAAGTTCTAGAGCATGTAGTTCTTGAGAGATAGATAATCTAGCTTCCCTTCCATAGATAATTACAAAGGGAGAATTGTCGATTGATTTCTTAGGAGTAATCCTATCATCCCATAGGGATGTCTTCAACTTTATGTGCCATGCCCTTCGATTATTTTCCAAGGTCCCCTTGATAATCTTGATAAGATTTTTATTTTTTGACTTATCCAAACCATTACATTGGGGGTAATAACTAGATTAATTACTCAAGTAAACTCCATTCTTGTTTTCCCAATCAAAAGTGTTAACACTCATGAAAGCTAGTGCATTATCAAAAATGATAGTGTAGGGAACTCCAAACCTTGTTATGATACTCTCATAGAACTCCAAGATGGAATTTTTACTTGCCTCTTTCAATGATATATCCTCTACCCACCATTTAAATTAGTTTTTTTAAGTCAATATTCATTTATGTCTAGTACTAGAGGGGGGTTGATCATATTAATGAAATCAAGGCCCCATTGCATGAAAGGTTGGTCTACTTGGATGGGATTCAATGGAAGGGCTGCAAGATTTTGTTTTCCCACAAATAAGGCACATTTAAGACACCTCCTATCCCAAGAGTAGCAATCCTTTAAGAGGTTAGGCCAATAATACCTAGCCCTCATTATCTTTTTAGCTATTGTTATTGGGGAGAAATGACCTCCATCTACACCATTGTGAAACTTTTCCAGCAAGATGCCAAATTGATCATTTTCAACACACCTTAATATCACAACATTCACATCCTGAATATGATTTAAAAGACAATAAGGAATGGTTTTTAATCTAAAATACCTTCTTTGTGACTTGTTCAAACCATTAGGACACTCACCATTTTAGAGGAAACAAATGATGTCTTGTGTCCAACTTTGAATTGGTGTGTGACCAACTGGTTGGGGATGAGATTGATCGACCAAGACTTTTTCCCTTTTCCCTTGAATATCTGAAGCTAACTTTTCACACATCCCCTTTCCTCTTACCAAATTTATTACCTTGATATCAACATCATATTACATTACCTTTGTGATCCACCTAGCTCTCTTCTCATAGAGGTCTTTGCTTAGGAAGAACTCTTTGGTTCTAGGATGAGATACCATAACATGTATCGTGTTATTTGAAACCATGTTTCTAAACTTTTTCAAACTACTTATCACAGTTAGAGCTTGCTTCTCAACAAATGTGTACTTGACCTTATAGTCTTCCAATCATTGACTAAAGAATGCAATGGGTTATTCAATTTCCTCATCATTATTTTGCATAATCATAGTTAGGATTGTGTTAAGGTTAGAAAAATTATAGAGTATGAAATCATTGGCAAAGTTTGGGTTCAAGAGAGTAGGAGATTGGGTAATTGCTTGTTTGATTTCCTCAAAACTATTCTTACCTTCCTTTGTCCAAGTAAAATCTTGGCTCTTCTTGAGCATGGTTGTGATAGGCTTCACCAAAGTAAAAAATTTATAATAAATATTCTTAAAAAGTTCATCTTTCCCAAGAAACTTTGAAAACCTTTCTTGTGTAGTGGCAAAGACAAGCCTATAATAGCTTCAATCCTTTTAGGGTCTATAGACAAGCCTTATTTTGACACAATATGACCTAATAACTTGCCTTCATGAACAACAAAGATACACTTTTTTAGATTAAGAGAAACTCCAAAGTCTATACACTTCTCAATAACTTTCTTTATATGTTTCATTTGGTCATTAGTATCCTTTGAAAAAATAGTTATATCATCAAGGTATACAAGCAAGAATTCATTGATCAAACCTTTAAAAGCTATGTCCATTGCACTTTGGAAGGTAGCACCATCATTAGACAAACCAAATGGAATATTTATATATGAAAATGTCCCCCATTTTGTGGTGAATGCTATATTTAACTAATCCTCCTTATTTACTAATATTTGGTTATAACCTGAATAGCTATCAAGTAGTGAAAAGCATTGAGAACCTGAAACCAATTGAAAACTTTGCTCCATGGAAGGTAGTGGATAATGCTCTTTGAGTGAAACTCTATTAATATCCCTAAAGTACACACAAATTCTAATATCTCAACTCTTATTTTGAATAGTTACAAGGTTAGATACCCAAGTTGAGTGCTTGATGGGAAAAATAATCCTAGACTCAATCAATTTGGTGAGCTCTTTTTTCATTAGTTCCTCTATCCTATGATTAATAGACCTTTACTTTAGCCTAACTAGTTTAGTACCAGGTTCTAACTCAATGGTGTGACGAGATAGACTTTGATCAAACCCTTTAAAATCTTTATATTCCTAAGAAAATATATCATAAAATTATTTACACAATTCAATGAAGGCTTGCCTTTTAGAAAGAAAACATACCTTACCAATTTTTAGAAGTTTATCCTAGAATATCAAGACTCTTTCATAGTTATCTTCCTTTGTATACATTCTTACCCTTCCTTTCCTTATTTGATCATCTTCATTGAACACACTCTCCAAAGTAACCAACCCCTTTGGTATCTTGTTTGTCTTTAACTGAATAACTTGTTCTTCATATTGATTGTGATGTTTCTTTTGGTTATTTGAAGAAAATTCTACTTTATTTTGTATGAAGTGTGCAATGTGTTTATCACTCTCAAACACTTACCAAGACACTTCATTATCTATAATATAAGGTCTCATAATGACCTTGATTTAAGATTGGTCCTTATTTTTACTTACATTAGCAACTATATCAAAGTGTGCTTCTATCACAACTAACCTATCAGCATGTTTATTTGAATCTCTTGGTATAGGTTGGATATTGAAAGAATTAAAGTCCTCAATTAGATCCCACACCCTATGCTTATATCACTTAAGCAAAGGGTTCTTGGCTATAGCTTGGTTCCTCACTTGATGTATAATCAATTCACTATCTCCATAGACCTTCAAATTCTTGATTCCCTTTCTCTTTTCTCATTGAAGGTCATGAACCAAGCCTTCATATTATTCCAAACTGTAAGTACAATTGAAATGGAATCTATATGAGTAATATTTTTTCTTTGATGGAGAAACTAACATGACACTAGCTCCTACCCCTACCTTGCTTTTAGAACCATCAAAAAACATTTCCCATATCCCTTCAAGTTCATGATCATCATTAGTGAGTGATGGTGTATAAATTTTCTTCTCATGCATACCATATAACCCTAATTAAATTTATTCTATGAATACATAGGTATTATGATCATAAGTTTCAGTACTGTACTCATCAAGAAAGAGATAAAAATACCTTCAATGGGAAAAGATGTTTCACTACCAATGGCACTTTCTTCTTGCTCACTAATTGTACAATTCTGATTTGAATTTGTCTCCACATATGGTTCAATGTGGAAAATTGCCAAGGGATGTATTATTATAGTTAATTTAGCTCCATATCTTGTTCTAAGAGATAGAAAAGACAAGTTAGCTGAAAATTACCCTCCAATCTTGTCCATGAAGTCTCTTGATAAGCAAATACTAAAATGAGCTAGAATATCAACCACCACATTGTCTTGTAAGTTGGGTAAACTTAGAAAATCACGAAATAAAACTTTAAAACATTTAACCAAAACCACCATCTTGGATAGAGTTTAATAAAGATGCAATACACTCTTACTATGAGGATCATACTTCAGTTCCAACTTGTTAGCAACCAACTTAGGCATAATTGTGGTACTAGCTCCACTATCCATAAAGCAATTATGAACCAATTTGTCTCCCACAATGAGTCTGAGGTAGAAATGTGGAGGATTTTCATATTTTTTGGATGGTTCTAGGACATAATTAGGTGTGTTGGTAAGGGATACACCATTGTATCTTGGAGATTGAGGGGCTACATGAATGTTTGAGAGTTGTTCTTGTAGAATTTATTTTTGGCCAGGCATATGCAAGAATTCCTAAAGATAAATAATTATCTTGGTATTGTTAAAATAATCAAAAAATTTTCTAGATGAATTATTCACCTTGCCTTGAATTCTTGAAGTCAATGAAGGATCTTGAACTTGTTGTATCTGAGTTTTGGCAGCTTTGTTCATATTCTAACTTTAAGGAGTAGTGTGACTAGTAGGATCTATTACATTGGTACTTGCACTTTGTGGCCTTAGAGATGCACTACTTGGAGTCACTTATGTTGTTTTAGTATCTCATAAATCCCTCTTTTTATCCTTTTTTTTGGATGTAATTTATGTATTTTGATTCAACACATAACTGTCTTCTACTTGGAAATTCATAAAACCAATACTTTGGTTGCTACCTTCTCCTTGAACATCCCTTTACACAAGAGTTTCTTCTTATTTTGTAACATAAGGAGTAGATCCTTATTGAGATACCAAATTTTTATTACCTTCTCCACCATTATTCATAAAATAAACTTGAGATTGCCTTCAATGATCCAAATTTTTCTCTCTTTTAGCTATATTGGTGTGGACTGGAATAACAACCTTTGTGGATGGAATAGAATTAGGATTATAGGAATTTGGATATATATTGAAACCTTTTTTACCTTTTCATATTACTTATTAATTATATTTGGGTGGATTTCTATTGGTTTGTGAAGGATAATATTGGGTATTGGGTGGAACACTTGCATGTAATTGAGATTGTTTGAGGTGATCTTGTAATGATCAAATCATTTCATATTTGTCTATAGAATTATCCACATTCTTGGGAGTGGTTTTATGATTGATATTATTATTGGTAAATTGTGGTATAATTGGATCTTCAACTAAATTATGAGACACCAACGGCATGGAAACTCTTGGGGGTAGTCTCCTAGCTTGTATTAGACTATTCTCAACTTCAATAGTTATCTCATATACCTTGGGTAGAGTAAATCTTCCCATTGATTGAAACATTACTACCAAATCAATACCAATATCCTTGAGATAAGTGGGAAATACAAATCTTAGAGGATTTCTCATGATAGGTGGAAATCTATACCATGTCCTTTGGAACCTTTCATTAAAATCTCTCATGGATTCATTAAGACCTCTCCTTATCACATTCAGTTGGTGAATTAGTGAAGTATGGTCATTATTATTCTTAAATATATTCACCAACAACTCTCCAAAGTCATCCTAAGTATTGATACAACCACCTTCTAATGTCATATACCAATCAAGTGCCTTACCCTTTAGAGACATGGCAAGTAGTCTAATAGCTATGTTAGCTTGGGTGATATTGTGGAAGTTACAAAAGTTTAAAATGTCCCCAATGTGCTTAGATGGGGTAATAGGACCTTCTCCATTGAATTTAGGGATAATTTTGGTAGCATTGGGAAGAATAGGATCATATGTAGGAAGGTTAATTATATTTTGGGTGTTAAAGTATAGGAAAGGAGGTATTCTAGCCATCTCTTCTTCCTCTTCTTGATCTCTTATATCCTCAATTTTTCCCTTTTATTCTTCAAAACTTTCTTGTTTGGGATCTCTAAATGTTATAAATCATTCAGGATGTTGTTCTTCAAGAGGAGTTTTAGGTAGAGGGACTTGATTGAATGCTCTACTAGAAGATGATCTAGTGAAGATAATGAAATATAATGTGAATAACTTGATCTAAAACTAGATATTCTCACCTTTTAGAGTCACCAAATTCTGAATTAGAAACACTTTTGAAACCTTGGGCTTGTCAAGACTAGCATTCACCTTAACATGGAAACAATTAGGACCATTTGTCCCATTGGGCATGCCATAACTATTGGCATCAAATTGTGCACCCTAGGGTACTCTATTTAAGCTCCTATAATTTAATGCAACATTAAATCATCTCTTAAGTTTGTGATAACTTGTAAGAGAGATGAATATCTTATATTATGAGGGATGGATCCCTAGATCTTCTTAGAAATGCTTGTAAACTACTCTAATGCTTGTTTATTAAGAAAGAATTAGGAGTTTACATGAATTAAAACTATGATAAAGTAGTGATTCACCAAGAGATATCCCATAAACTATCATACTTATATGAAGTAACAAAGCTCTCTAATACTAACTCTAAGCCTTAAATAATCCTAACATAAGTGATTCAATATAAAGGTAACATGCGTGAGACAATCAACAAGATAACTAGTCTAGGGGTAGATTGCACACCATAGAGATAATGACTTAATTGAAGAGGAGCCTAGTATTATAACTATACTTCACATGACCTATTAGATCAGACCTCTTGCTTAAACATGAAGGATAGAGGAATCAAGGAGATATTATCACTTAAATTCACTATTCATCTCTCTCACTTAGACAAAAATGTTCACAACTTAGAATTAGACTTGCATTCAATGTTTAAAATCAAAGTACAATGGTATTCTAGTAGGGCTTTGAGATACCAGATTTGGTATTAATCTACAATGGCTAAAAGGGCCCATATTTATAGTAATTAGAGAGAGAGAGAGAGAGAGAGAGAGAGAGAGAGAGAGAGAGAGAGAGAGAGAGAGAGAGAGAGAGGAAAAATAAGTCCAAGAGACACAAGGATATGTGTCCAAAGGTGGGAACTAGTTAAAATGCATGTATTTAAAGTGTAAGAGGAGCTATAAAATGATTTTCATGTGTCTATTCCAAAGAATCATCCTCTTCTAAAATTGGTGTAGCATCTCTTCAAGCACCTTCCATGAAACTACCTTCATCATTGGCCTTCATTGGGCATTCCAAATATAATTAGGGGAAAGTTTCTATTTTTTGATGATAATAGGAAGTTACAAGGAGTCCTATACCTTCATTATAAGTTCTCCATATCATTTTTACTCTCTTGTATAAGAAGAATCATCATATATCACTGTGATCACTCCTTTTTAGACCTTTCTTGACACTTGACCTTAGCATCTCCTTATTATCCCTAAATGATACATATAAAATGTCTTAGGACACATTTTAGAACACCTCAAATTATTATATCTATTCAAAACACCTTAGAAGACCTCCAAATTTGTGTTACCACTCTTTCCACTATGTGATCACTTTTCTCATTCTAGACTAGTTGAAGTGAGAAGCCTAGTAGATATACATAGGACAATTTATGAGATTTTAAAGTGACATGTGGAGTTGATTCAAGTCCAAATATATCATCCCAAGTGATTATCATCCTTTGATCATCTTCAAAACCTAAAAAATGCAAGAAATTATCAAAGAAATCGGTCCCTTACTCCATCTATATGGATTTTATATAATATGAATCCATGGCTCAAATCCTCATGGAGTTTCTAAAAACTTTCCTTCAGTTCCTAAGGTCAAATTATTCCATATAGGTGAATTTTAAACCTCATCTATCTAATCACATCCCAAAATAGGGTTTTTGAAGGGTTTTAGGTGCATTGACCCTTTAAAGATTGTTCATAAACCTATGGTATTGGAGTTATGAACAAACACCCAAAAGTGATTTTTTAGGACCCCCTTCAACATCCTGTAACTTCTTGGAATCCCATGCAAACCCTCTAGGTAGGTATGAGAATTTGAATTGACCCTCTCAATTACACCCCTTCTCTTTGTATACCCTATCATGATGTTGGGTTTAAGAATGATCAATTCAGGGTCATTTATTCATTTCAATAGCTCAAATAGGTCAAAATACTCCCCATGGGTTTGTCCTAGTCCATTTCATCCACTTTATAGAACTCCAAATGGTTTTGAGCTACTTTTAGGACAACATCTCTCCATTAGGCCTAGTGGCTTTAGATTCTCTTTCATTGATTTATCACACTTGGGATTGTTAAAACACATTAGGAAACTTAATTAATTTTTTTCCATGCTTATCCAAGCTTTACCCAACTTGTGTTGCTAGCCACTTCAACCCTAGCCTTTCATTTCCACCATTGTCTCTCTCTTTTGCAAGTTTTAAGCCCTAAAAGTGGCCTATTTTTGAGACAAAATAGAGAGTATTAACCCTTCTCTTTTATCATTTTTGAATACATGGGAGGATTACTTAGTTCATGAGGACCTTTCATACTAAATTTTATCTCTTAAATCCTCCATTTACCCCTCCAACTAGAATGAAACTCAAAACTAACTTCTAAAGGTGACTGCGTACAACTTGAGGGTGGAATTGGCCTTTTTGACCTCATAAGTGGATAAATTTGATAAATTTTTATTTTTTATTTATCTCTTCATGTTATTTGGGCTTCCTAACATCATATTCAAGTCTTGGGGATTCTTACTTGGCCTTATGGAGGCATTTGACTCTCTAATTGTCTTCATCCCACTTGCAGCTATGTGTGTTCTTGACCCTTTAAAGGTTGGTTGTAGGTTGTTTTTTGCATGTAGTATATATGTTAGTGCCTTTAAATGACCTCTCATATCCAAAAAACACTCATTTTACCTTTACAATCCATCCTTTTCTTCTATGAGTTCATTACCCTCATCAAAGTGTCACATTCTTTATCAATTGCAACTTTTTTACACTCCTCTATACACTTGGGATGTACTTTCAGTTGAGATGAGATGTACCATCTAGATTGGATTTCTCTTAAATTCATATATAACCTCATTTGTGGTAAATAACAATATTTAGGTACCATTCAAGTCACCTCTCCCTTCTTCATGTATTTTGTTCACTTCTTTATTGCTATAGGCTTGCTACAACACTTGTACAAAATGGTGATTTGCATAAGGTAGCTAAGGGTTGTAATCTTAGGAAATCCATGTGTATGTTTTCTTTGAGCACTTCCAAACATCTAAAATTATTCCACTAGTTACCCCCATGTATATATACATGCCTCACAATGACTAATCCACATTGCCAATTTATCCTCCTTGTAGGCCACCTGTAGATGTATTGACTCCATTTGAGCTTTTAACTTGTTGTAGTTTTTGATGTGAAATTACCTTCTACATGACACCTTGAAAATACACTTATATTCATTTGAGATCCTTCTTAAACTTTATCAAATGAACACATCACCCTCTTGAAATGAAACACAAGCTTTGGAATCCATCTAGGACCTCCAAATGGATTATAATATTCATAAGGTTTTGAATGAGGTGAAATCCTAATTCATAGAATCTAAGGGTACTTTTCACCAAAATGGAATCATAACCATTTATGTTTATATTTATTTGAAACTTACATGAGAGATGGTGATCCTTCTTCTCAAACAATTTAGAGAGTCTTGATATGGCTATGGTGAATAAAATCCTTGACCAACTGACTCTATTGTGATTGAGTGTTTTATTGCCTCATATCTCCTACTATAGTACCATAGAAGCCAAAACTTGGGAAACCAATAACATTACTTTAAAAATAACAAAGATCTCCATTCATTTTTCTATACCAACATAGTTTTCACATTTATCTCAACACTTCATGAGTTTTGTTAGGATATGAAACATCAACACAAAGGTGTATGAGCTCTTGAAACCATGGAAACATCACCTTCATCCACAAAACTAGAAAACACTCCTTTGAAGATCCAAAGTGAAATATGGAAGTGTCATAGTTCTCCACACATTCTAATTGGTTGGGGTAAGGTTAGATGTGGTGAAGAATATATTTTGATCATTGTGAAGTGATTCCACTAATTAGACCATATAGATCACCTCAGTAGAAGAGGAAACATATAGGGTATGGGGAATGACAATCAGAATAGAGTGGCTAACTTCTAAGAGTTGGTTCATAAAAATTAGCCCACAAATATATGAAATACTATTATGAAAATGAAGGTTAACTCATTTACTATCCAAACCCAAAATCACTAGACCTGAAATTCTTCAAGTTGACCATACCAAATACAAACCTATGATTGTCAGAATGCTTTCCAAGAGAGAAATGGAGAGATGGAAAAGTTTTGAGACATTTTTGGTGCTTCCAAATTTGGAAAAATACAAGGATGAATTAGAAAAGTTGAAGGGTCATACTCTAACCTTCCCACATGTGCCACCTTTCTCATAGGCCATACAAGTGCCTGGAACCTCTTATTTATTTAATAAAATTGCTTATTTTTTGAATATTCTACCACTTTATTAGTTTAAATAGTTACTAGAAGTTATAATTGACATGTATGATGTGATATCATATTTTAAATCTTACACAATTCCTAAGAAATCTATAGAAGGCATTGAATACCTTATTTTGGCTATTGAAAAGACCTTAGAAAGACTTTAAATGACTTGTGGGGCCAAATTTACCATGGTTAGACTATTAAAAGCATGAATTAACATTAAATGACTTATGACAGACCCTATAATAGAAATTTTTGTTATATAGGTTGACCCAAATTGACTAGATAGTCAATTTGGTCAACAATAACATCAAACCATATTTAATTTTGATCATTATTTCATATGGAAATTTTGACTAAATACCTTTTATCAACAATAACTTCATTCTATTTTTAAACCAATAAATATAGTAATGATTGGGATGCTTCTCATAATCTAGACCTAGTTTCTCTACCATTTTCTTAGAAATAATTTATTTAAAACTTCCACCAATGATAATAATATTAAATAACTTCCCCTAAAGTGTATTTTATTCAAAAAATATTTTTACAATGTCATGGTTCACCATTGTATTTATCCTACACCTGCTCTTTCCTTGGAACAATCATTATTCTTCTTATCAAATATTATTTCATACATCTAATAAAACTTCTATATTTTGTTATTTTATCTAAACCTTAACCAAATTTAATCTTTTTTAATCCTATTTCCTTCCCTTTTGGGCATGATAATGTGGAAAATCAAATTATTTATGCCCTTTTTTACCACATCTATAGAAAATATAGGGTCTTTGTGGGGTTTTCCATCCTCTACCACCATTATAGCTTTTTTTAATCTATAATCCTCTTCCTCTTTGTATATTTTTTAGCCCTTGATTGGTATCTTATTTTTTCCTCACCCCACAATATGATTCTCCTCTTATGGGATTAAATCTACCACATCCTTTAATTGATATGATAGTCTTTACTTCAACTCAGGTGATCTCTAAAATTCCTGCCAAATTTACTTTCATCTTACCTTCAAAGCTATTTGATAGGCCTCTTCCATGATATTAATTATATGCATGTTTAATTCATCTTGAATAGAAATATTTAAACCATTTACATACATAACATCTATTTATTCCTCTATTTAATCATGTACCACTTAAATGGATATCTCATCAAATTTATTTTTGTAGTCTTATATACTCTACTCCTTTTGCCTCATGTTATAAAATATTCTATAGAGGGTTTTTGTATAATCCATAGGGATGAAATTTTCTCTCTAATTTTTATCAATGTTACTCTCAGTATTGATCTTTTTCATACCTTTAATTTTCCTTTCCTTGTGTAAATGATCCCACCATATCATATCATGACCCTTAAATTTGGTGCATGATAATTTCACCTTGTTTTCCTTTGCCATATTCTTCCATTCAAAAAGATTCTCCATATTATTCAACCATTATATCAACTCCTCTTATTTTAGACTGCACCCATACTCTTAAACTTCAATCTTCATTCCTTCATATTTTCCTTTTAAAACCCTAACCAATATTTATTCAACTTATTGTAGCTCATATTTTTCTTCCTCCTCTTGCCAAATTTATAATTCCTACTCTCTTTCTTTGTATGTGTCATCTCCTCTTTACCTTCATATTTGACCTACTATAATTTTTATAAGATCATCCACTCTCCTATGCAACTCTTGCATATTCTTACTCATTTGAGATTTTTCTCCTCTTCTTGTGATAATTTATTTTCTTCCTATAGATAAACCTATGTTGATACCAAATGATGTATCTAAATGTACAGTAATTATAAAATGCATATTAAAATTATAAATAAAATTATTGATTAAAAAATATCAAATTGTATTCTTTGTTATTCATTTAATACAATACATAATTCTTTAAATAAATCATAATTTTAAGTTAGAATTGATATGCACAACTAAAAATCTACTAAACTAAAATATATCCTAGATTTAATTGATCTTGACATTTTTAGTAACTTTTGCATGCATTCTAAAATGGGTGACTTGTAATGGGTTTAAACCTAAAAGAGAGAATAAGGTGAAATAAAGAGCATTTTGATGGTGGTGGTTAGATATAGGTTGGTTTTATCCCATAAGAAGATGGATAAGTATAAAGAGAACAATTTAGTGAAAATCAATGGGATATGGTGAGTGAAAGCCCATGAGAAGAGAATGGAAATAAAGGTTAATCTATTTAAACCTAATAATAAGTTAGAAGTGGAGGAGAATGTCTGACACTCATCTAAGATATATGGTGTGATAGAAGGGGGAGAATTGGTTATCAACCAAAATGGCTAAAATAGTGATTTTACTACATAATTCATCTATGGAGTAGCATCTCACATTTTATTTATTGTGGGTTTTTAATGCAATATCATCTAAGGTGAACTAGAAATCTTGTATTAATAAAAAAAATAATAGGATTTTTGGTTAGAGTTTTTAGAATAATCTTTGAGATTCATAGAGTTGTAGAGGATAAATTTTTATTTCAAAAAGTTTGTAGCTTTAAGTTGTAGGTATAATTATGATCACAGTGTTAGCATACCTCAATAGGATCAAGTTAGAAGTTTCATTATGACCACACTAAATGTTCTTAATGTTCACACAATTGTAGTTATTGATGGAGGATTTGATCCTAAACCAAGTTCACAAGAAAACATGGAATTATCATTAAGTGGATTTTATATTCTAATGGATCCATAGATATAGGAAAGGTCCATGGAGTTCATGAAATTAAATAACATCAATAAACCTTTATGGAGTTCATAAATTTCATGGGGGTCTCAATGTCTAATGGAGATCATGAGAGTTTGTAAGGATGACAAGTGTCATAATCATAGTGTGTTCTAAAAAATGTTGTAATTTAAAGCATGAGACACATCAAAATAGGATGCATGTGTGACTATCAAATGTATTTTATAATCCCATGGGTCCAAAAATACATGGAGGTCACAATTCAAAAGAGTGGGCATGTGTGTGACTATTAAATGGACTTAATAAGTCCATGGGTCCATGGAGTGTTAAGAGACCATGGAGGCAATATAAATTCCATTTCATAGATAATTAAGATCATGACATGTTTTTCAATCCCATCAATTCATAGTGATATTTTTTCACAAATATATTAGTTTACAGTGTAAGTAACATAGTGTATTTCAAGCAGTCATCTTCCACATGAGATCACCAAATGAGGCATTTTTAGTCTCGTTGAAAAGTTTTTGATCAAATATTTTGATTAGTGGTGGCCATAGGTCATGCAATCACATGTTTTAGTGAATTTTCACATATGATGATCTAAGATCCATTTTACTTTTGGTAGTTCAACTATATCCAATATTGATGGCTATGATAAGTTGAAGAGATCAGGGCTAGAAGTTAAAAAGGTGGTCCTCTACATTAAAAAAGAGAAACTCCTTATTAGTATAGAAATGGGGGAAATATCACAAATAAAATGAGATGATATAAAATATTATAAAGGAGTCCAAGTAGATGAGAGAAGGCCACAAAAAGATTAAGTTGTAGAGTTTACAATTGAGAGAATAATATTTTAAAATCCTAATGAGGATTAGTGAAAGGGTGTGTGAATGTAGATATCATTAAATATTGTTAATTAATAATAAAGGTTTGGTTCTCATTTGTTGTGCGACTCTAATTTCATGACTAAATACATAACTTCACTAAGACCCTATACCATGACTCCATCACTTCTATTTTTTCATATTTACATGATACTTACATTAGAGACATGTTTCAATCCTATACATAAAAACATTTTTTTTTTTTTATGTGTTATTGTAATTTTTTCACCATTGTTTAAACCTATAAACATTAATAAAAAATTATTGCAATGATCACCTAAAAATTTGGGACTGATATGATTAGGTTTTAATGACCATTTTTATAGTCCTTTTTATGTTTGTATGGTAATTTACATATGATTTGTATGGTCTTGATAGGTCCTCATAATGCAACATAAATTTCCTAAGTTACTTGCCTTGGTGTTGAATTATACATTATGTACTCTCTTTGACATGTGTACTTATAACTAGTTAAATTTGTTTGATTTGAAGTATCAATGAAAATAAGTTGTGTGGGTATACATTATAGTTTTGTGGCTAGTGTGAACTAACTATCCCTCTAATAGTGAAACCCATTTGATTCAAAAAAATATGTCAATAAACAAAAATTATTTAATAGAAATAACTCAATATGCATGCTAAAAGTTTTCCACAATTAAATGTTATCTTGGATAGTAATAAGTTCCCTAATTATTTCTTCATAATCAAATGAACTAAAAAAAAATTCCATCTATTGGTGATTTTTAATTCAAATTCAATAATATTGGTACAAATGTCAACTTCCAATGACTTGGACTAAAAAAGGAGGGAGGCTCAGAAGGGTGCACCCTAACTTATAAGGGACCAAATCCCATGTAGTGTGACTATGTGGATGATAATGATAGGTTTTAGGACCATATAAATAGTCCTAACATTAGTCTATAAAGGATAAAAATAAAAAATGGGGTTATTTTGGGATGAGCATTAAGGTAAACAAAAGCCTCTAAGAGTTGACATGAGGATTAATATGTCTTGATATAGACTAAAATACCCACATATAAAAATGTGCTAACAGTCATAGTATCTATAATATTAAAAAAATATTTGCCTGTATTTGATCATGAAATCAAAATAAAAAATTACAAAATTCCAAAAATATATAAAGTTTATTATTTTTTTAGCATTATTACTATTATTTATTTAACTAATTTAAAATGACCTTAAGGAATAGTCATTACTTTAAGCATAATTTTCCTCATATTTTTAATAATCATCATAAAAAGAGTAAACCTATTTAACACACACATCATAAACATTTATTAATAAAAGAAACAATGAATACATAAAATAAATAAAAATAAATCCTTAAACAAAATTCAAAAGGTTTCATACATTAATGTAGGGAACATTTGACACCAATATCTTTGTTTAATCATGAATTTAAAATCAAAAATTACAAAATTATAAGAATATATATAATAAATAGAAAGAGAAGTATAATACATTAACGAGAATTTATATCCATCATGATTAAAGATGATTTTATATGCAACCATATGTGCTAATATCAAATTATTATACCATGTGATTCTCATGTCTCTCTTTATGATTTCTCCCATGCCCTTAATAGAATGAGTAATGACAAAGCCCCTTCCATTGAATAATTCCAATTTGAATTATATAAATCCATCTAGGTGTTTGTTACTCCAAGTTCACAAAGAGGCTCTTAAAAAAAAGTTTGGGTTATCTTATTAATTAGGGAGATATCAATTTCATACCCAAATCAATCAAATCAAAACTCATTATCAGTTAGCACAAGATCACTCTACTAAATGTCTCTTAAAATATTCTTACTAAAGCTCTAGCCAACCATCTCTGACCCATCCTAACTTCCATTTTTCAAACCTAAGAAAACTAGTTTTATCAAAAGTATATATATTATTGACAACATTATTATTTTTTGGGAGGGTATGGAGTGGGTGAGAGCCTCTTGTTAGAGAGACATATTTCTAAAACTTGATTTTGAGAACAATTATGATAGGATTGAATGTCCTTTCATTTTGTATATGTTTTAGGACCTTAGCTTTTGTCCTTCTTTATTTCATAGGTTCAAACTCTATTTGTGGATGCCTTATCCTATCTCACTATCAATGGTCTCAAATTTAACCAAATTGGCCTCTATCATTCCATTCATCAAGGTTTCCCCCTTGCCTCAACCCTATATGTCCTATATACTTAAACTCTAAGGTATTTATTATCTCAAAGATTCAAATGGGATCTCATTTGAGTTACTATTCTCCCTAATTGATCCTATCAACTCATCAATGCCAAATTTACATATGAACCCTTCCTCACTCTATAAGAATAATAAAATTTATTCAAGGAATTTATGCACTACCTTGAATGTTTTATTTAACTTTAGGGTCTAGATTGCAGTGGAATAAGACCTAATGTTTTAAATACATTATGATTCCCATGTTCAAGTGGATGCTCCAATATAAATGTAATTAGATTCACAAAGGGTAAAAATTCAAGTTTATATGGGTCCATTTCACCTTTAATAGTTCCCCTATTGAGATGTGGAACTTTTCATAAATCGTGTGGAGAAAAAGGATGGGTTTTAGATCATCAAACCACTCTCTCTTGTAAGGAAGTTATAGGTGTGCACCAAAATTGTAGATTCTACTCATGTGTACTATTACTCCTATTGGACCACTTATAAATCCTCCTATGACAAGTTTTTTAAGGTTATCGTATATTTTATCTAGCCTAATTTCATGGAAACATGAGGTTTCCACAAAGTTACCTAGGATATATGGGAATTATTGACATCTACCAATAGAGCATTATTTTATTTTCCAAATGGGTAGTTATAACCATTAAAATTAATGAATCATATAAATTTATTATATGTAATTGAATATAATCTAGATATCCTTATGGTAAATATAGTTAGAATAACATTAGCTTCTATACCCTCTTACTTAAATCTACTCTAATCAAAATTGAAAACACTTTTATGGCTAAAACCCTCTAGAAATCATATAAGGTTTTTAACCCTGATCTAAATTAGGTTGGTGATGGATTTCATAATGGTATTTATTTAAATAATGAGAGTATATATTTGTCTCCCATCATGACCAATACTAATATTTTATTGGTATAATTTCCTAGCATAAAGGCCTTGAGTATTTTTTATAAAGGTTTCATACTATAAAAGATTTGGTTTTTACTCCTAATCAGACTCACTACCATATGATAAAATAAAAATTAAATATAAGTAACTTTGAATTACTAGTTATTTTTCACATTCAAAGCTAATTCTTGATGTATGCTTCATAAACTAGGTCTTCAACCTCCATACTTGTGCTGGAAGGATTAGAGATGGAATTTTGATACCCACTTAAAAAATTATTCTCCATGACTCTTTTATCAAATGCTGGGCCCCTTTTCTTCAGTTTTATACAAGATCAATAGGTTTTATAACCTTAAATATTTGCCAAGAATGTGGCTTTCCCAACTAAACAAAATTTTGAAATCCAAGATTGAACCCAAGCTAGTTCACTTCCATATGTGCATATTCAATCAAGTGCTTCAACTTGGGAGCATATTTCTCACTTGGGAATTACTCAAACTAAGTGTTCACCCTATTATAAATTAAATTATTTTAATAACACATTTTTGACATGTATAAAAGTCCAATATTCTTAGTAGTGGATATAGAGTCTCTTCCATCCATACCACACCAATCCTTTCTCATGGCACTTGGACCTCCTTAGGGATTTTGTCAATTGGATAGCCTCTATAGGTTTTTATGTAATTTATTCATAGCTATCATTCTATTTTAATTATGTAAATATAGAAACTCTAATTTTTAAAATCATGAGGAATATTATTTTCATTTCACTATTAATGACAAGGTTTTTGTGTTATATTCAATCCACATGTAAATTCAAATCCACACTGAGAAGGTTACCATAGAAATTAGACATATTCAAGAGTTTCTTGATCATTGGGGAGTTCCCCCTTTGTGGCAAGCCACATCCCCTATACCATCCACCACATGACCTACCATGTAAATCTCACATACATGATTAAATTTGATATCATAGTCATAGTCATTTCTTCACTCCCTCAGCATGGAGGATGGAGATAACCACCATCACATGGAAAATTTGACACTATGATGCAACATATTGATAGATTGAACACTATTTTTTTCACTCCTCTAGACCCCATAGATGATTAGGTGGCACCAGATCATCCCTTGGTAGAACCTTCTTGGCCTCCTCTATTGTATAAATATGATCTTCCAACTCCCCCTTCAAATGCCACAACATGTGCCCAGGTTGTTTTTATGTGCATGAGATATATGTAATATTATTTTTTTATTTCGGTTTGCCCAACATTGTTATGTGATTTATGTTTTTATGTTTCCAATTTTTTATCTGGTGTTTTTCTTTGATAGGGATTCTAAGCCATGCATATCAACTAGTTTTTTTTATGTGTAACCTTTGTATCTTATTATTTGATTAATAATATTCATACTAAAGTGATCTAGTAATAAATTATTATACCATAAGGTTAGAAAGTTATTTTTAAGTTGAGTAATTTCTAAATTATGTATTTGATGAGTAAATTATTATCATTGTAGCTAATATTAAGGTTTTAGAGGGGAAGTGATGCCTAATGAAGGCTTGCAATGTCTTCTTATCTATATTCATCCTATAATAAATGTCCTTGGTTTCTTACATTAGTTGTTAATTGACTAGTCTACTATCATTTTTTTAAGATAACATAGTTCTTATAGTTTGTAATGTCTTCAACATACTATCTTTAGTGTTATTTCATTTTAAATAACCTTTTTATACTTAATTTAACTATTCCATTATCAAAAAATAATTTTGTCTTCCTAAAACTAACAAATTTTATTCTTATTAGAGTATGAACATAATTTTGGTCATGGTAAATCCTACAAAATATTATTAGTATGAGTAATGATAGTATACTTCTAGTGACCTAACACCAATATTTTAGTGTAATAATATTCTACTATACTATAGATATTATTACAATGAATAGTTTATTTAATCACTCAAAATTGGATGAGAGAGATACCTAAAAAACCTACCCTTAAATAATAAAGGCATTGTTACCCAATATATTATTCTTTTGGAAGTTTGACCATAAATTTTAAAAAAATCCATTTTAATTAGAAAAAAAATAAATTCAGATTATATTTATTTAGTTTCTACTAAAATATGAACCCATTTCATTGGTTGAACTATAATCACCCAACTCAATGGTCAAGCTATAGCCACCCATCTCACTAATTGAGATACAACCACTCATTGTATTAGCTAAGCCACAACCCTTAAATAATTATAAAATTATCTTAAACACCCCAATACACATAAAATCATTTAACTTTAGGAATAATTCAAATCCCTCACCATATACACATGTTACTTGATATTATGGCCAAGACACAATAATCTTCCAATAAATTATAGTAACTTTGATGAAAAAATAATTGTTCAATGTGTTTTTTTATGAAATAGTGCATAAGAGATATTACACCAAGTAAAATTGCACTAATCCATCAAAATGAGTATAAGGAGAAAATGATCTAAAAATGGTAAAATTCTTAAGGGGGTATATAATTTATATAACTAGAGTGATTGATAATTGAAATGGTGGGATATTGATGCAAAAATAACTATATGAACAAGAAATATAGAATCAACTAAAAATATAAGTTTTAATAAGAAGTGTTCTTAAGCCTTGAACAGTAAAGGTTTTGAGTTCCTTTTTTATTTCACACATGAATTCCTTTTAATAAATATTTTATAGTTTTGTGCAAAAGATAGAGTCATTTACAAAATTTTGTATAGCTTTAAATGATATGTTTAGTTCTTCACAAGTCCTGTTACTATTATTGTTTAGTGTAGACATCTAGTTTTGTTACAAGCCTTATTATTATAATGATTTTAATACTTATTTGTGCATATGGATCATCACATTGATTTAGGTTAGTTAACACTTTTCTATGTGTTTTTCATCTTTGTGTGATCTTAGGGTCCTTTCTTCTTCTATTTGTTATTTTATCAGTTTGTTCTTATTCTTACAAGATTGTGTCTCTCTAATTTATCTCTCTACATTCATGTTTTCTTCCTAGGAAGACTTATACCTACTATGAGTTTTACCTAGGCATACTTATCAGAGATAAGAGTCTACCATTTTCACTTTTATGAACCCTTCTACCCATTTTGGCATCTTTTCAATGTTTGGATCCAATTTTTGGTATTTTCTTATTTTGTTTGGCTAGATGTTATTCACCAATTAGTCCTTTCATTCAAATAATGAGAATCTCATAAATGCAAATAGTCTAGTGGCATATTTTTTTATTGAGGTTAAAGGGGGGATTTTTTTTAACTAGGGTCCCCACACCCTAGGAGAAGTACAAAAAAAAGAGAGACAAAGGTATACCACAGACCAAGAGAGAAACTAAAACAAAATAGGGCCACATATAACTAAAATAGATCTTAGAAACAATAGAAGAAACATAAAAGGATAATTAAAGAGAAACTTGAGCCTAATCCATGTCTAAATTTATTTAGACATACTCCCAACAACTTTTTATCCTTTTAAGGTTAGCATCAATTTGAAACAACATTTTTTCTTTGTCCATGTCTTTCTAAGATCTAGTAAATTGAACCTACTTACCTTTCCCTTTGCTAGATGTCTGAGTTTCGAATAACTCTCCAAGATGATCTTTGAGGTTCATAACATTTTGAATCCCCTAATTCATGGATTCCTTACTACAATTAACTAAGAAACCAATATTGTTTTTAATATTCTGATTATTATTCTCTAAAATATCCACCCTAACTTGTAGGCTCTATAATTACTGGTCATCATCCTTAGCCAAAGAGATTTGGTTTAATCTGATGTTTACCTGTTGTAAAAAATTCACCTTCCCTTTAAGCTCCATGATCTCCCTCATGAACAAATACATGATGAATTTTTGAAGATCTAATTATTCAAACCATCTTTTTTGCATTCTCTTTTACCTTTAGGAAACTAACAATATTGTTTAAATTATCATTAAGATCTTTCTGTTACTTTTCAATAGATTTCTTACATTTTTCTTTAGGTTCATCTCTAGCCACTTCTTTCCTAGCCTCAGGAGTCTTAATATAATCTGACAAATCCCCCTACTCATTATTATTCCCATCTCCAACCATAATTCTACCATATTAAAATAAAATAAATTCTCTCATAGAACATCCTACTTTACCTTTCTTGCCTTGTTTCACCTGTGCATCTATTAAAGACCTTTAATCACTCCTTAGGCATTTTTTGATATTATCTTTTGTATTATAGGTTTTCACCTCTAAAACATTAGTCATTTTCTCAAAAAGATTCTTGGGATTATTGACCTTTGTAATCCTTATAGTATTCCTAGGGTATTTAATCCATACTTTTTCATTTTCCTAATATTTATAGGATCTTTTTCCCCAGGATTCTATTGAGGCTAAGAGACAATTAGATTAATCTAGTTCATACCCTTAAAGTATTTATCAATGAGATATATCACCCCTTCATGTCTGGGATATGAATAATTCCCTTTCTTTAACTTTAGGTTAGAGACTTCAACCAAGTGCAAAATGAAGAAAGGTAGACTGAATGGAATGCCATGTCTAAAATAATTTAACATCATAAATAAATACCATCTAACAATGTTAAACATACCTTTCAATGTTACATATTTCATCAGATGGAAGGTGACCTCAACATATGGCCTGGGTAATGATTCTCAATCAAACCCATTATGCAACATTTTTAGAGTTTCCCCTTCCTTTAGGAATATCTCCTTATATCTTTTATAATCTTTAGAAGACTTGTAAATTTTAGTTTCCTCAATAGCCAAA
Organism: Torreya grandis; assembly: GCA_037957365.1. Classification (NCBI taxonomy): domain Eukaryota; kingdom Viridiplantae; phylum Streptophyta; class Pinopsida; order Cupressales; family Taxaceae; genus Torreya; species Torreya grandis. The sequence continues at coordinate 984,372 of JARHVA010005037.1, read as the reverse complement.
CTTATTAGATGTGCAATAAGATTATCTATGATTTCTAAAGTGAATCCATTAATATTGATGGTTCTATCTTCCCAAGAATTTATAAACATGGTTGAAATGCGCTTATCATGGATTTCTATCTTCTCCATGAACTGTGTAAATCCCCAACTTGCAATGCCTCCCAAATTCTCTCATTTTTATTTAATTATTATGGAATTTTAGGTTATATTATGTTTTTTAAACCCATTATTCTCCCATAAAATCATACATAGAGGTGAAATAACCTTTCCCAATTTTGGATTATAGACTCCTCAATGTAGAATCAAGTGGTATTTGTGTTACTTTTGGTATTTAGGTAGTGATGCATGAGCATCACTCCTAGGCCTAAACTATTGAAAATTTTGGTTTTCCCTATTAATTTTTGTTTTATTTTTGGTATAAGTGGTCTCAGGATGCTTATATCACATTTAGGTTTCCTTTATTGTTGTTGGATTTAGCTCTAGGTGTTTAAAATTTCAAATTTGGTTTTTCCCACAAAAATTGACTTTTTTAATTGGTTAGGCTAGTTTAGGAGCTTCAAGTGTGTTTTGGTTGAGTTTTAAAGGTGTTAAATTTTTATTATGAACTCTTGAAGGGACCATTTTTGTATAACGTGTGTCTTAATTCATGTGTTTGATAAATATACACTTTGATGTATTTTTAAACGTTTTAATTAACCCTCTAATGACCATTGGAGGAATCTAAAATAAGTTAGAGTATTTATAGGACACATACAAAATATTAAAAAATTGGTAAGGATAATAATTCAAAGTTTTATGAAGTCAAGATCCAATAAAATTAAGAAGAAGTTCCTCATTTTAAAGACAAAAAATTGCAGACCCTATTTTCTTGTGCTTTAGTAATAAAGTTGACTGTGTATGATTGAATGTTGGAGAAAGAACCTTTAAAGAACACATTTTTTTTGATAATTTTGTATTTTTAATTTAATATCATTATTATTAAAGGTTTTTATACATTTAACTTAGTTTTTTTATCATATTTATGGAGAAACAAATTACAGACCTATAGGTGACTATGAAACTACACATAGTCAGACTCAAAATTTTGCCTAAGTGGGTTACAAAGGACCTTTCATAGGTTATAGACATTAATTAAAATGTAGAGATTTAATACATACCTACTTCACCTTTCATATAGGTTTGAAACTCACTTGGAAACTTAAAGCATTCATTTATGTCTTATCTGGTTTACACAGTCAACTAAAACCTTATGTTAGGGTTTTCAAACTACATCTTGATTTTTAGGATTTTACACCATCCAAAATTCACAAAACATGGTGATTTATTAGGAATGAATATGTGTAGACACTGAAATCATGTCTAACCCTTGGTCATCCTCCCTCTTGGTCCATTCCTAACCCATTTCTAAACCATGCACTTACTAATTTAAAATAATAATTTATTATTAATATCCTCCCCTTTGACACATCACCTATAACACCTCGTCTGACACCTCACCTTGGACTATTTCCCACACTATGACTCACCCAAGACCTATTCCTACTTCTTTCTAATTGCCTAACCAACTCTCGTGCGTATTTATCCCAACCTTCAACAATTCTCCAACGGATCGTGCACTTGGCGGATGGAGAACGGGCTTGGTGGCTCTTTTACTCGTTCTCCACCCGCCGACGTCGGTCAAATGTCGGCCGACGCCGGCGGGATCGTCAACGTTGGTTTTACTTAAACCAAATTTCTAACCTTTGATGGGGCTAATCAGAATTCATTAATCTCTGGAGCTAATCACGAATCTAAAGACTTCTTCCGGCAAAAAAAAGTTCTCGTGTGCTCTTTCTTTCCAGTGCTCTGGCTTCTTATTTTCTTGCAGGGATCAACATTCTTGACAGCGTTTTCTAGGCACCGAGGTCTTGCATCAGACATTCTGCATAGGGATTGCCTGATATCTCCATCACCAGCGGCAACGGAAACACAGCTTCTACACCTTTGCTAACCCGTGTCACAGCTAAGTATTTGTACTATTTTTATTTCAGTATCATTTCAAATATATTAGCATTCTATCTACTGTCTATTCCAAGCATCCTTGACCCAACCTTATTTTTTCTTCTCGGAGAAGCTAAAAGCCCTTCTCTAACCTCTTATTCCCTTTTCTTTGCCTCTAACACCCGTTTAGTCTCTCTTTAGACAAACACCCTCTGTCCAATCAACTCAGCACAAGCTATCAAAGACCTACAGACCATCTTAAGACCAATCTAATCACCCTGACTAAATTGCTTCACGAAAAGGTTGAAACATCTTTTTCCTGCCCCCTACCCCTTTTTTTGACAACATACCCTTTGCCTTAGTTCTTATTAAAGATTCTATCTACTATTTTACTATCCTACACACACTCTCAGACCCAGACCCAACCAAGCCCAAAACTCTGTTTCAGACCCATCCACAGACCAAAATCCTGTCCAGAACTCGTCCACAAACTACTGTCCCGACTGATGCCGGTCACTTCCCCAACTGACATCGGCAGACTAATTGATGTCGGCAGCCTTTACAACCGACGCCGGTAGGACCACTGACGTCGGCGACTGTGACTAGGCCGACAACAACATTCAGGTAAGCATTTGCTTCCACTTTTCATTCTATCTTTATCATTTTCAGTCTTTTATCTTTCTGTCCTTTATCAGACATCTTTTTATTAATCAGTGGGTTGACATCCCTCAAGCTTTTACTTCTGGGATCAAGCTTTTGCTTGGCAACCCACCATCTCCTTATCTAACGCCTTCTTTGTCTTAGTCTCTTTCTTTTGCAGGTGTCATCCTCCACAACCAAAGAGGAGTTCTCACTTCGTCTAGATTACGGTGCGCACGACTACATCCAGGTACATACAAGCCTTAGACCATTTCTTCAAGTTTCTCATTTCTCTCTTTGAATGTAGAAAGCGAAAAAATAGCATAGAAACATTCTGGCACGCTCGGTGGGACCGTTAGGGCCTTCCTTGGGTTCCTTTCCTTCTTTTTTCATTTAGGTGCATTAGGTTTCTCCCTCTTCACCTCTTTCTTCTATCTTCCAAAAGACATCATAAGCAGGAATAAAAAGAACTTTTCTTTCTTTTCTTGCATTTCTAGACTAGTCAAAAATCATATTCTTCAACCCTTTCTCAACTTGTTTTCATTCCAACTTAACATTTCGACTTGGGCATTAAAACACATTGCATTGCATTTCTGTTTGCTTGCATTTCTTAGTCCACACTTAGTAATTAATAACCGCATATTGAATTAATCGTAGTCCACTTGATGTTACACAACCAAACCACATGCACTAAATCAAACATCAAACTTACTTGAGACAAGGCCCGACTGGGATTTCATCACCTAGCGGATACCTTACCCCGTCCCGACAATCCCACTTGGATTTCACCACCAAGGGGAAAGCCCACTCCATTCTCTAGCGGAGTATAATCTCTAGGCAAGGTATATTTTGGCTAAGCGAGACCAGCTCATCACTGGGCTCGTGAAGTGAGGGGAGCTTGCTCCTTAGCACCAGGCCACGTACCAAACCTAACACAGAATTTTGAGGACCTAAACAAACCTGAAACCATCCATAGACTACCTCTTCTAGGACCCTTCTAACAGCCAACCTCCCCAAACATCACTTTAAGGAATAAGCCACACGAGCTTAATAATTTATTTATAGGGATTTAATGCTTAGGCTCTACTTGTGTTCTTCATCTTTTCTGTTCTTATCTGCTTGTTTGAGCTAGTGAGGACGTTCTTCTTCTTTGATTTCTAAAAACTCTCAAGTCTTTTCAGTTTCTAGAAAACACAGTCACCGGCATCAGTTTTACCACTGACGTCAGCCACCTTTTATCTCTGGCATCGGTTATCTGACCGACGTCAGCCATCTTTCTCACCGACATCAATTTTTTTAACTGACATCGGTCTCTGTCACAGTTCTTTTTTTTCAAAACAGCAACCTTAAAACCCACCACTTTTTCTGTCAAAACCACATTCTAAATTTTCTAAAATTGAAAAACCATAGTTTTTTGAAACCTGACCTTTTCTTGCCTTGAATGGTTTTGACACGCATTCAAACCAAGGCTCTCCTTGACCACGCGAGGCAACAACTACTTCCGTCTTCACCATCCATAACTAGTCCTATAATGGAGTTCCACTCGGAGACTGAAAGAACTCCTACTCGCCCAACCCCGCCCCAGACTCCTATTGTCCCAGAAGGGGACCAAGATTTTGCATGATTCTTGGACCTCAACGTCAAAGCCTTACAACACTATCTCGCGCATAGCCAAACGCGAGACTCCCTAGGCAACCTAATCTATGGGATGCCGACTTCCTTAGTCGAGACAATGATCACATCAACAGTATCTACAACTCAACCTATAGACAATCAAGCCAACACCTTGACTAATAACCTAACCGTGTCCTACCTTCAAATTTTAGACTCTCCTTCTAGACCTACCTCCATGGGGGTTTTGATACCCCCTCAACCTCAAACTACTCAACCAAATCCTACACCTTTCCAAAACCTAGTGGTCTCTATCCCCCCTACTCTTGCACCTATCAACACAAGAGTAACTGTCTACCCTTCAACAAGTGTGGCCACTCCTCAACCATATTTGACGGCCCCTATCCAACTTGTGCCTACCAACCCCATAACACAAGTGCCCTTGGCTTCAAATTTCACCCCGATAACTAGCTACCCATATGTTGCATCTACACAAATGCAACCAACCACGTCATATGCCCCTCTCAATATCTTTCAAGTGCTTTATAATCTAGGGGGCACTCCACCTGCCAATCCGTCAGTAGATATCATCAAAATGCTGATAGACAAGATGTCTAGCCTAGAGACCTCCATTTTTGGCTCACGCAATGCTCTCTCATATGAGCAAATTTGCAATGAGCCCATCCATCCTTCTATCCCGATCAGGCCATACCCCAGCCAATGGGATCTTCCTAATTTTTCTCACTTTCAAAGCAAGAAAGACCAACAACAACACTTACGGGCATTTAGACATGCCTGTTACCTTATTTCCCATGACGATGCATTGCTTTTACGTACATTTCCTATGTCTCTCTCTAGTGCTGCGCTTGACTGGTACAGCTCTCTTGCCAGCCATTCCCTCTTCACATTTACACAGCTAGCCCAGCTCTTTCTTGATCACTTCTCCATCAACATCACCAAGAAGGTCTAAATCACAGACCTCTATTCTATCTGCCAATTCAAGGACGAATCCATTGCTGATTTTGTCACTCGCTGGAGAGGCCTCATCAATAAACTCTCTTTTTCCTTACCCCAACCTGAACTTATTGAACTTTTCTCCCAAGCCTGTGCCAAACATATTTCTTCCACCTTATGGGTTCAGACCTTCCGCACCTTCGACGAAGCCTTCACAATGCCCCACAAACTTGAATTACGTGCCATCAAGGAGAATAAAGTCAAGTTGCGGAGCAAGAATCCCAACTCTAAGATCAATGACTCCTCTTCTTCTAAACCTTCATCATCCAATCCTAAGTCTAAAGCTTCATCTAATGCTGTGGTCATTAGACATTCATCCTCTTCAACCAATCAGCCTGAGCCATCCACATCTCAGAGTGCCACCCGCCAATTCCAGTAGAGATACGTACAACGATAGTATACTCCTCTCAGAGAATCATACGTGTCTGTGCTGGAAAAACTTGTTAGTCAGGGGGTTCTCAATCTCCCCTAGATCTGACCACCTCCACAATTTGATCCCTCACACGCCATCCCTGCGTGGTATAGGGAAAACGACTTCTGCAATTACCACCATGTCAAAGGTCATGACACGGGTAACTATAAGACCTTTAAAAACATAATCCAAGACATGCTTGAAAAGGGTGACCTCATCTTAGACAATCCCAATGAACCTCCTAATCAGGGCATTGACATCTTCAAGCAACCATTCCCCAATCATCCACCAACCCAAAACAATGTCCAGACCTTGATTGACAACACTCGAATAGTCAATACGGTCTCGCTCTTCATCCCCGACCAACCTCAAGAGGTTAGTCCATCTATCAGTCCATCACGTGTGGATGAACCTCTTTCCCTGGTTAGTTATCTATCAATCTCTCTCATCTTAGAGGATGCCTCAACCTTACAGGCACCACTAGTCTCACCATCCTCCTTCCTGCTGCCTATGGAGAACCTGACCCTTCCTACTCCTTGACCGCAAGTGGAGGGCACCATCATCCCTGCCCTTTACCCGCTTGAGGAGCCACATTCTCTAGTTCCTTCTCCACCAAGAGAAGAACCTGACTCTCCATCTTCTTCGACCAACAACAATCCAGTTATGACTCCCACACATCTTGAGTCTGAGACTACTGCTACACCCATCTCATCTTCGACCCCACAACCGTCAACATCTTCTCAAGAACCCAAACCTCATCTAATATCTTCTCAACCATTTTCCTGACTAGTGGAGAAAATTGAACTTCTCCCTTCAAGGAAAGTGGAGCATCAAGGATTGTGGGAGCATCTTAAAGCTCTTTAACATCCCCGTGCCATCTCATCTCATGCTGCCAATCCTCCTAAGGCAGAATCTCCCAAGACTCTCAACAAAGACCAGACTCCCACTTCTAAACCCGCATCTACCCCATCTAAACCAATCAAGTCACTCAGCATCCACCCTGTCTCTACCCTCACTCACCCGCAAGTGAAGGTGGACTTAGACCAGACCTTGACCAATAGTAGTCTTCCAACCAAGTTGAAGAAGACTGCCAGACCACAGAAGCGAACCCCTCCTCCACCATCAACATTACCCTCCATTTTAGGCCCTCATCCTTCTACCCTAATCGGAGTGTTCCCTACTCTGACCCTTAAACAAAACAAATTACCTCCATTACTTCCTTTGCCAACCACAAGTCTACCCCCTCTCAAAAATTCAGCACCTCTCACGAAGAAAGTGCCGTCTTCACATATGGCCGCACCACCAACCCAAAAGGAGGTACGGAAGCCTTCCTTAACACCTCCCAAGCAAAAGTCACTAGTGCTTCATGCATTAACAAGCACAGACCCCTTAGTAGGTTCATACGCTTTGATATTACGCCAAATTTTGGAGACTTCTAGCATAACCCTTCCACCCATCAGGCCTTTCCAACCTCTCAGGTCCAAGCCTTCCTAGTTCGACGATACAAAGATTTGCCTATACCATCGTACGCTAGGACACGATACCAAGACTTGTTGTGCCCTCAAGGCCATCATTTTCTGCTATATGGAGAAGGACACTCTTCTCCTTGAGGACACTCTTGACCGACCCTCGACACCTTCCCATCCAACCTCTTCAACCACATCAACATCTCACTAGCAGACCTCTCCACCTTCTTCACCACCTATCTTTGAAATCAATGCTATCCACATAACCACTAGGTCACAAAAGGATAAGGCAAAAGAAAAAGCTACCATTCCTTGGACCTACCCTTTCATCAAGCCACCTCAACCGCCCAAGCCTAAAATTTCTATCCTTGGTGCATCTCAGCCTTCTTCTTCTTCCTCTTCCAGGCCGATTCATGACTCCATGTTGAAACAGCTTCACCAGACGCCTGTGAAGATGTCCCTTTATGACCTCATCCAAACCTCACCTCAGCATCATCAAGCCCTCATCAAAGCCTTACAGGCAGCGGAGGTCCAACCTGAATACCCTCAACCACTAGCCGCCCTAGTCCATTCTTTATCCCCTGTCGCCTCTATCACTTTCAGTGATTCTGAAATTCCTACCACTACCTTGGAAGATCAGGATGCTGCTCTTTTCATCACAGCCTACGTTGATCAGACACATATTAAGCACATTATGATTGACGGAGGTGCCAACATTAATATCATTTCTACCCACACCTTTGATCAATTATCTCTTCCCAAGAATTATGTATCGAAGACCGACGCAATCCTTAGATCCTTTAATGACAACATCACTAACACTATTGGCACTATTGTCCTCCATATTCATGTTGGCCCGCGCACAATCTTGGAGCTCTTCTACATCATTGAGGGAGAATTCCAATATAACATGCTATTAGGATGACCCTAGATCTGCGCCATGGCTTGCGTCCCTTCAACACTTCACCGTTGCGTCAAATTTGAACACGACAGAAAAGTCCATGTCATTCCTACCGACCCATCCCCTTTCAAGACTTGTAACACAACCTATCGCCCAAATGACGTTCTTATTCCTATCAAGCCATCAACCCCAGTACCGCCTCCATCTGCAGAAGCTTCAACTAGTTCACAAACAGTAGTTGCCATCACATCACCTTCTCAAACGACAACCAAAGACTCCATGGATGATATCTTCCAAAGACTTTCACTTGGGGAATATCACTTACTGACCCTAGACATGTTCCAAACTCCGTAAGAGTATGGATGCCTTCACCATAGCCCCAGCTATGACTATCGAATTGGAATGGTCATTCCTTATGGTCCTCCTCACCTTCAAACCAACCTCGTCTATGGGGGGCTCAACCAAGCTCCTCTTGACGGGAACCCTCTCTCTTCACCCCAACCATTCACATCAGACTTCTCATTTCTTGGCAACCCCGCCTTTACACACACTTACTTTTATAGGTGTGCATGGAAGGGTTTTGGTTTTGGGTGCTATGAGCAGGGCTCCCATCAGCCCATCAAGCCGCTCAATGATGACAATGCCAAGAAATGGTATGGCCTGGGATATCACGACCCCACTGAGGCTTCTGCAAACCTTTGCCATGAACCCACCATCGACCAATCCCTTCCAGACTCACCTATTCTTCCATCCTCACCTATGGAGTCAGTGGTTTCCATCCCTCCTAGTTTTTTTTTGCATAAACACCATCCGCCTGGAACCCCTAACCTATCAACTCAACAGGGTTTCCAAGTCTCTCCCTCTCATTTATCCCAATATGATAGATGATGAATCGACAACCATCAACACTATCCACTGCATAGATGACAATGTCATTCTTACCTATATGGGTGCCAATGACTCTTTTATTTAGTGCTCCCTCCCTTCTGAAACATAGGTTATGTTAAATGAATCGACCATTGACATTAACCTTCCATCTTCTGATGTTCCTCACATCTTAAAGATTGGTCAGTCTTTAGATGCCCAGGAGCAGATCAACTATACCACATTTCTTTCAGACAATAGCAAAGCCTTTGCTTGGACCTACAGTGACATGCTTGGAATCAACCCTAACATTGTCATCCATAACATCGTCACAAACCTAGAGGCTAAGCCTATTAGGCAAAAGCTTCGCAAAATGCATCCTCGTGTTGCACTTCTTGTCAAAGAGGAGCTTCAGCGTCTTCTCTCTGTCTCTTTCATCCAACCCATTGATTATCTGCAGTGGGTATCAAACATCATTCTTGTTACCAAAGCAACTGGGGGGATCCGAATTTGCACAGACTATCGCGACCTCAACCTGGCCTATCCCAAAGACGACTTCCCTCTTCCTAACATTGACCAACTTGTTGATCTCACAACCAGTCATGAGATGTTATCACTCATGGATGGGTTTTTAGGATATAACCAAATCCTAATTGCACCAGAAGATCAGCACAAGACTACCTTTATCACCCCATGGGGGACATTCTGCTATCGGGTCATGCCTTTTGGCTTGAAAAATGCAGGCACCACATATCAATGTGCCATGACTTACATTTTTCACGATCTCCTCCATAAAATCATGGAGGACTATGTAGATGACCTGTTTAGAAATTCTAAGCTTCATCGCGGCCATTTGACTATCCTCAAGATCATTTTCTCTCACCTTCTTCAATATAATGTTTTCCTTAATCCCAATAAATGCGTCTTTGGGGTCCTCTCAGGAAAGCTCCTTAGCTTCATCATTTCCTTCTGTGGTAGCGAGATAGATCCTGCCAAGATCCATGCTATCCTCAAAATGCCACCTCCGACCAATCTCAAGCAGCTTCATAGTCTGCAAGGGAAGCTCCAGTCCATCTGCCGCTTCATTTCGCAACTTTCTGACTGCTGCCAACCCTTTCATCATCTCCTCAAGAAGGATGTCTCCTTTAAATGGGATAAGGACTGTCAAGAGGCATTTGAAGCCCTTAAAAGCTATTTAGTCTCTCCACTAGTCCTCATTCTACCTAAAGACGACCAACCCTTCTACCTCTACATCTCAGCAACCAACTATTCGTTAGGTGCCATGATCGCACACCAAGACGAGCAACACCGTGAGCAAGCGGTCTACTACATAAGCCGAACACTTGTCGACTATGAAACTTGGTATACTCATATCAAGAATCTCTGTTTGGCATTAGTCTTTGCCACTACCAAGCTTCGTCACTATCTTCTCAATCACAAAACCTTTGTCATCACTCACACTGATCCTCTTAAATACATGCATTCCAAGCCATATCAAAACCAACGTATGGCTCATTGGCTCATGCTTCTTGCTGAGTTTGAATTGGAATTTGTCCAACAAAAATCTATAAAGGAGCAAACAATCACTGACCAACTAGTAGATGCCCCTCTTCCTGACAATCAACCTTCTCAGTGTGAGTTTCTCGATGAATCTATCGCCACTCTCTCGACTGATGACACATTCTACCAAATGACGATGTTCTTCGACGGCTCCAAATGTCAACTTAGTGGAGGTGTGGGGGTCATCCTCATCCCACATGAGGGTGAGCCCATGCCCCTATCTTTTAAACTTGACTTTGAATGTACCAATAATATGGCCGAATACGAAGCCTTAATTTTGGCATAAAGACTATCAACATCTTCGGTGACTCACAACTTGTCGTCAATCAAATCAATGGCTCATATCTTTGTAAAAATGAAATTTTACAAAGGTACAAGCACCGTGTTGACACCCTTCTAGCATCTTTCGACCATCACTTATTGCAGACTGTTCCTCGATCTATGAATAAGTTTGCTAACACCATGGCTTCCCTCACCTCGCATATTCCTTCTTCATCATCCTCATCAAGAATTTATGTCATGGTACATCGTGTGTCGTTGCCTTCATACATTTTCACTGACATCAACTTCATCCACACCATAGACTCTAGTTCACAAGATGTATAGTATAAACAACTTGTGGACTACTTGGCTCATTCTCTCATTCCTCCCAACCTCTCTAGCAATGCACGGCGGGCTTTCATCAAGCACACCGCTTGCTATACCATGCTAGGAGGCCTTATTTATAAAATAGGTTTTGACAGCCTTCTTTTTCGTTGTTTAAACTCCACTAAAGCCTCTCATTCTGTTAAACAAGCCCATGATGGGATTTGTGGTGGACACTTCAGTGCTAACTCGGTTTCCAAGCGCATCCTTCGCCTGGGTTATTATTGGCCCACTCTTCATCAAGACTGTAGCAATTATGTTCGGCGTTGCATCAAGTGTCATCATCATGCTAACTTGCTTCGTCTCCCTAGCCACGCCTTACAAGTTGCTCAAAATTTTTGGCCTTTTTCACAATGTGGCTTAGATCTCATCGGTGAGATTAACCCTCATTCGTCTCTTCGTCATCCGTCCATCATCACCGCCACCGAGTATTTCACTAAATGGGTGGAAGCTATTCTTCTCGCCTCCACAAAAGCTGACAAGATTGTCGACTTCATCAACATCCATATCATATGTCATTTTGGTGTACCTCACAAAATCATCACCGATAACGGAATGTCATTTAAAAACAAAACTGTTCAGAAACTTTGTGACTCCTTTGGCATTAAACTTAATTTTTCTTCGCCTTACTACCCACAAGCAAATGGGCAAGCTGAGGCTTCTAACAAAATCCTAACTAAAATTCTCATGAAGGTCGTCAACGACACAAGAAGGGACTGGCACATTCATGTTCCCTTCGCTTTGTGGGCCTACCGCACTAGCATTCAAACCTCTACAGGTGCTACCCCTTTCTCTCTAGTGTACGAAACAGAGGCTGTCTTACCTCTCGAAGTACAGATCCCATCTCTTTGCATTTCTCTGCATGACATTCTTTCTAATGATTACTTTCATCAAGATCGATTAGCTCAACTTGAGTTACTTGACGAACGACGTCTTGTTGCCCTCAACCATCTCCACGTCTATCAAAATTGCATCAAACGAGCCTATAACAAAATTTGAGAGAATGAGATTTCAATATCGGAGACCTCATCCTCAAAGAGAACCAACATGTGACCAATATGGAATGGAGTAAATGAGGCAAATTTGCTCCTAATTGGCTCAGACCTTATATCATCACGCACAAGTATGGATCAGGGACTTATCGTCTGTCTTCTCTTGAAGGCCGACCAGAACCTGAGCCCCTTAATGCCTTGCATCTATGACCATTCTACTGTTAGTCAAGTACTCATCCACTTGACATTTAACTTGAGCTCATCCCTTGAGCAATCCCTGTCCTTTTAATCCTCAATCCTTTCCACCCTTTTTCCCTTAACAAATCCTCTATAACCCTTTTATGACATATGAATGCTTTGTCCTAATAAAAGGAAGCCCTTGACCTTCTATAGTCTTGTCCATGACTCAAAATTCTATCAAAAATAAATCAAGATGTCAAAATATCCAAGGTCACAAAATCAAATCAAAAAGCAGACTGCTCCCTCGAAGGACAACTGTATTATCATTGATGTAGCTAATAGACTACTCCCTCGAAAGACAGCTATTCAAAAGCCCTTAAACATATATAAAGCAAAATATAGACCACTCCCTCAAAGGATGGCTATGACTAAATCTTGCTATAAACAACACTTTCTTAGAAGCTTCCCACATCGATCAGCTTCACAAATGACCACCAAGCAAAGTGACATCTCTATGTGGACTTCCCGCATTGATCAGTCTGCTCTCAAAAAAAAAGGGGGGGGGTCATGGACTTGGCTTGTAGTCGTCTCAGGGTCTCTTATAAAAAGGGGCAAAGTTATCCCTAATCTAAAACGGGTCACCCTCTCCTCCTATCACATCACCTACTCAAGGGACTTCGAGCTCATTTTAATGTCAAAGTGATTTGATTACCTCTCTAACACAACCTATGGTCAATGATGAAATGCATAAATAGGGTTTTTGTTCTAACAACCCCTATCTATGCTATTATTCTGGTCCATGTCAATGAAAGAGCAATTTGCCTTTCACTTTTTTTTTTACACTTTGGTCACATTCAACCAAATCATTTTCCCAAACCAAACCAACCCAAACATTTTTAGACCACCAACATGACATTATGACATCATACATCATCATAGACCATTCACATAGTTTCTATGGACAACAATACACATAGGGACTATTGACCAAACACAATTTATGTTAAGCATAAACCATTACTTGCTGAAGCGTAAATAGACCCAATTCATTTTTAGCATACATCCATCACGAATATGGAAAATTGCTAGGGATGAAAGACCTCTCGACCAATGTTGAAAAATACACCATCACACAATATGGAAAAGGCTGCAACATCATCTTATCCTCATCATTTCAACACATGACCAAAATTAATCACTTCGACCCTCTTCCTCCCTCTTGGGAGAACTACATTGGCCTGAGGCCCTTCCAACAGGGGCTATGTAGGCAGCACTCAGTTGACATGGGGTCTTCTGAGGTTAGCTCGGCCATTCCTTCATCCATTCGCCTGCATCGCCCACCAGACCTTAGAGATCATGACCATCTCCTCTGACCGCGACCACTTCCAAGATGACTTTGCCTTGCTTATTTTTGCATGTCTGCTACCCCACGACTGGTTAGCAAAATTGTGCATAGACTATTTTTGACCCCCACAAGTATAGGATCGCAAGCAGGTTGATCTGCACTACTTGTGACATTTTCGTGTTTCCAGGAGCACTTCCTAAGCTTGGGATACCTGGAACACGATGACCATTTAGAGCTTCAGCTTAGATTGAATAACCCAATCAGCAGACGACTAAATGCTGGGGTCCAGTTATTTCAATTTTGGCACTCCTCGACCTTTGACCTACGATAATTTGACCTGACCATCTCGTGAAGTGGTATGTGCACAATTACAACTATTGCAGCATTCACACTCACCATCTTCATCCACTCTTTGTCAAATCAGCACCTAATTCTAGGTTCCCTTCCCTTGACTCCTACTTTGAGGGGGAATACAACATTCATAATCAGGGCAAACAACCCTCCTATTTTTATCTTGTAGTTCACTTGAACAACCAACAAGATGAAATCAAATTTATCCCACACTTGGGGCAATCAACTCCTATTTTTGTCTTGCAGTTCATCTAGAGCAACCAACAAGACAAAAAAGGGCAAATGTAGACACCAAAATCATGTCTAACCCTTGGTCATCCTCCCTCTTGGTCCATTCCTAACCCATTTCTAAACCATGCACTTACTAATTTAAAATAATAATGTATTATTAATATCCTCCCCTTTGACACATCACCTATAACACCTCATCTGACACCTTGCCTTGGAGTATTTCCCACCCTATGACTCACCCAAGACCTATTCCTACTTCTTTCTAACCGCCCAACCAACTCTCATGCGTATTTAGCCCAACCTTCGATAATTCTCCAATGGATCATGCACTTGGCAGATGGAGAATGGGCTTGGTGGCTCTTTTACTTGTTCTCCACCTGTTGACATCGGTCAAATGTCGGTCGACGCTGGTAAGATCACCGATGTCAGTTTTACTTAAACCAAATTTCTAACCTTTGATGGGGCTAATCAGAAATCGTTAATCTCTAGAGCTAATCACGAATCTAAAGACTTCTTTCGGTGAAACAAAGTTCTCGTGTGCTCTTGCTTTCCAGTGCTCTGGCTTCTTGTTTTCTTGCAGGGATCAACATTCTTGATAGCATTTTCTAGGCACCGAGGTCTTTCATCAGACATTCTGCATAGGGATTGCCTGATATCTCCATCACCAGTGGCAACAGAAACACAGCTTCTGCACCTTTGCTAACCCGTGTCACAGCTAAGTATTTGTAATATTTTTATTTCAGTATCATTTCAAATATATTAACATTCTGTCTACTGTATATTCCAAGCATCCTTGACCCAACCTTCTCTGTTCTTCCCGGAGAGGCTGAAAAGCCTTCTCTCACCTCTTATTCCCTTTTCTTTGCCTCTGACACCCGTTTAGTCTCTCTTTAGACAAACACCCTATGTCCAATCAACTCAGCACAAGCTATTAGAGACCTATAGACCATCTTAAGACCAATCTAATCACCCTGACTAAATTGTTTCACGGAAAGGCTGAAAGGTCTTTTTCCTGCCCCTTACCCCTTTTCCTAACAACATACCCTCTGCCTTAGTTTTTATTAAAGATTCTATCTACTGTTTTACTATCCTGCACAAACTCTCAGACCCAGACCCAACCAAGCCCAAAAATCTGTCTCAGACCCATCCACAGACCAAAATCTTGTCCAGAACTCATCCACAGACTACTACCCCGACCGACGCCGGTCACTTCCCCAACTGACGTCGGCAGACTAACCGACGTCAGCAGCTTTTACAACTAACGCCGGTAGGACCACCGATGCCAGTGATTGTGACTAGGCTGACAACAACATTCAAGTAAGCATTTGCTTCCACTTTTCATTCTGTCTTTATCATTTTCAGTCTTTTATCTTTCTATCCTTTATCAGACATCTTTTTATTAATCAGTGGGTTGACATCCCTCAAGCTTTTGCTTTTGGGATCAAGCTTTTGCTTGGCAACCCACCATCTCCTTATCTAACACCTTCTTTGTCTTAGTCTCTTTTTTTTGCAGGTGTCATCCTCCACAACCAAACAGGAGTTCTCACTTTGTCTGGATTACGGTGCGCACGACTACATCCAGGTACATACAAACCTTAGACCATTTCTTCAAGTTTTTCATTTTCTCTTTTTGAATGTAGAAAGCAAAAATATAGCATAGAAACATTCTGGCACGCCCGGTGGGACAACATTCATAATCGGGGCAAACAACCCTCATGTTTTTGTCTTGTAGTTCACTTGAACAACCAACAAGATGAAATCAACCTTATCCCACACCTGGGGAAATCAACTCCTATTTTTGTCTTGCAGTTCATTTAGAGCAACCAACAAGACAAAAAGGGGTAAATGTAGACACTGAAATCATGTCTAACCCTTAGTCATCCTCCCTCTTGGTCCATTCCTAACCCATTTCTAAACCATGCACTTACTAATGTAAAATAATAATTTATTATTAATATCCTCCCCTTTGACACATCACCTATAACACCTCGCCTGACACCTCGCCTTGGACTATTTCCCACCCTATGACTCACCCAAGACCTATTCCTACTTCTTTCTAACTGCCTAACCAACTCTCATGCATATTTAGCCCAACCTTCGACAATTCTCCAATGGATCATGCACTTGGCGGATGGAGAACGGGCTTGGTGGCTCTTTTACTCGTTCTCCACCTGCCGACGTCGGTCAAATTTTGGCTGATGCCGGCGGGATCACCGACGTCGATTTTACTTAAACCAAATTTATAACCTTTGACGGGGCTAATCAAAAATTGTTAATCTCTAGAGCTAATCACGAATCTAAAGAACTCTTCTGGTGAAACAAAGTTCTCGTGTGCTCTTACTTTCCAGTGCTCTGGCTTCTTATTTTCTTGCAAGGATCAACATTCTTGACAGCATTTTCTAGGCACCGAGGTCTTGCATCAGACATTCTGCACAGGGATTGCCTGATATCTCCATCACTAGCGACAATGGAAATATAGCTTCTGCACCTTTGCTAACCCGTGTCACAGCTAAGTATTTATACTATTTTTATTTCAGTATCATTTCAAATATATTAGCATTCTGTCTACTATCTATTCCAAGCATCCTTGACCCAACCTTCTCTATTCTTCCTGGAGAGGCTGAAAAGCCTTCTCTCACCTCTTATTCCCTTTTCTTTGCCTCTGACACCCGTTTAGTCTCTCTTTAGACAAACACCCTCTGTCCAATCAACTCAGCACAAGCTATCAGAGACCTACAAACCATCTTAAGACCAATCTAATCACCTTGACTAAATTGCTTCACAGAAAGGCTAAAAGGTCATTTTCCTGCCCCTTACCCATTTTCCTGACAACATACCCTCTACCTTAGTTCTTATTAAAGATTCTATCTACTATTTTACTATCCTGCACAAACTCTCAGACCCAGACCCAACCAAGCCCAAAACTCTGTCTCAGACCCGTCCACAGACCAAAATCTTGTCTAGAACTCATCCACAGACTACTACCCCGACCAATGTTGGTCACATCCCCAACCAACGTTGGTAGACTAACCGACGTCGGCAGCCTTTACAACCGACGCCGGTAGGACCACCGATGCCGGTGAATGTGACTAGGCCGACAGCAACATTCAGGTAAGCATTTGCTTCCACTTTTCATTCTGTCTTTATCATTTTTAGTCTTTTATCTTTCTGTCCTTTATTAGACATCTTTTTATTAATCAGTGGGTTGACATCACTCAAACTTTTACTTCTGGGATCAAGCTTTTGCTTGGCAACCCACCATCTCCTTATCTAACGCCTTCTTTGTCTTAGTCTATTTTTTTTGCAGGTGTCATCCTCCACAACCAAACAGGAGTTCTCACTTTGTCTGGATTACGGTGCGCACGACTACATCCAGGTACATACAAGCCTTAGACCATTTCTTCAAGTTTTTCATTTTCTTTCTTTGAATGTAGAAAGCAAAAATATAGCATAGAAACATTCTGGCACGCCCGGTGGGACAACATTCATAATCGGGGCAAACAACCCTCATGTTTTTATCTTGTAGTTCACTTGAACAATCAACAAGATGAAATCAACCTTATCCCACACCTGGGGCAATCAACTCCTATTTTTGTCTTGCAGTTCGTCTAGAGCAACCAACAAGACAAAAAGGGGCAAATGTAGACACCGAAATCGTGTCTAACCCTTGGTCATCCTCCCTCTTGGTCTATTCCTAACCCATTTCTAAACCATGCTCTTACTAATTTAAAATAATAATTTATTATTAATATCCTCCTCTTTGACACATCACCTATAACACCTCATCTGACACCTCACCTTGGACTATTTCCCACCCTTTGACTCACCCAAGACCTATTCCTACTTCTTTCTAACCACCTAACCAACTCTCGTGTGTATTTAGCCCAACCTTTGATAATTCTCCAATGGATCATGCACTTGGCGGATGGAGAATGGGCTTGGTGGCTCTTTTACTCGTTCTCCACCCACCATCATTAGTCAAATGTTGGCTGACGCCGGTGGGATCGCCGATGTCAGTTTTACTTAAACCAAATTTCTAACCTTTGACAGGGCTAATCAAAAATCATTAATCTCTGGAGCTAATCACGAATCTAAAGACTTCTTTCGACGAAATAAAGTTCTCGTGTGCTCTTGCTTTCCATTGCTCTGGCTTCTTGTTTTCTTGTAGGGATTAGCATTTTCTAGGCACTGAGGTCTTGCATCAGACATTCTGCACAGGGATTGCCTGATATCTCCATCACCAGCGACAATGGAAACATAGCTTCTGCACCTTTGCTAACCCATGTCACAGCTAAGTATTTGTACTATTTTTATTTCAGTATCATTTCAAATATATTAGCATTCTGTCTACTCTCTATTCCAAGCATCCTTGACCCAACCTTCTCTATTCTTCTTGGAGAGGCTGAAAAGCCTTCTCTCACCTCTTATTCCCTTTTCTTTGCCTCTGACACCCGTTTAGTCTCTCTTTAGACAAACACCCTCTATCCAATCAACTCACCACAAGCTATCAGAGACCTACAGACCATCTTAAGACCAATCTAATCACCCTGACTAAATTGCTTCACGAAAAGGCTGAAAGGTCTTTTTCCTACCCCTTACCCCTTTTCCTGACAACATACCCTCTACCTTAGTTCTTATTAAAGATTCTATCTACTATTTTACTATCCTGCACAGACTCTCAGACCCAGACCCAACCAAGCCCAAAACTCTGTCTCAGACCCATCCACAGACCAAAATCCTATCCAAAACTCATCCACAGACTACTGCCCCGACCGACGCCGGTCACTTCCCCAACTAACTGTTAAAGCTGAAAAGTGCACCCTGCGACAGGAAAACAGATTCCTGCCCTCTCCCCGCAACATGGAAACCCCTCTCTCGCCTGTGGGACGGCGAAGTAGGAGAGGAGAGTCTCTAGATATGGGCTAGTTCCCTCTGATGTATCTTTTTTGTTTCAGGTAGCGCAAAAATATAGGTATACAGCTATATACTGGGGGGATGAAAAGAGAGAGAGAAAAAGCATGAACAAACAGCCTACTCTAAAAGAGGTGATACACCAAAAATAGGTTGACCTTCCAGATCCACTCTCAGAATCAAGTGGAATGCAAGTATACTCTACACATCTCGTAGAGGAACCAGGCTGCTAAGACTTAAAGGGGAGGCTATAATGGAAGATACATAACAGAGGTTTATCGAGGTGCTGTGGAATGCACACTTGCAAGCAACTTACTCTATTCTGTCCTTCTCAAGTATTGCTCTTCTCCTTTCAGCTGCAAAACCAACGCCTATAGATAGCTGGTTTTTTGGTATTACCTATGAAAGCATGGAAGATAATGACTAAACACAAATAATACTCATGGCATACACAGCAGATCAATCCAAGATGGAGGCAAAAACTATATTTTTATTGATTCAAGTGGAAAATTTGTAGAGCAGTGCTCTTTACAAAAGTCAGGAAGACCTTGATAAATGAACAAGTCTATGTATTTATACTAGAAAATCCAAGAGAAGTCAATTGAGAAGAGTGAAGAAACACTGTAGTTGATGTCACAATTTTGCCAAGGCCATGCTTGTTGCCCCATTTTGCCTGCTGGTCTTCTCCTCCGGTGGCTGAGTGGGTTTTTTCTTGTGCACTGCAAGTGATTTTTGCTGCCATTTGTTGTGGGCAACAAATTTGCCGCCTGCTGCATGTACTGCATGTAGGATTTCTATCGACGTCGGCCGATAAGCTGCCGACCACGGCAGTTTTGCCGATGTCAGCCTATGTAAGCTATCGACGGCGGCAATTTTGCCAACGTCGACCGACGTTAGTGGCCTTTTCTCCATCGGCGTTGTGGGCAGTGATTGTGCCGCCCTCTGCATCACGTGTAGGGGGTCTCTATTTACCCGCCCATGTTATGGGCGGTGATTCTGCCGCCCTCTGCATTTTGTCTACCCTCTTTTTTGCCTAAGTGTTAAACGCTCCATTTTTTCCCTCTCTTCTCTTGTGGACGTTTGAAGACTCTGCCTTTTGCTATCGTGAATGTCAACAAATGAGGCCAATGAACCAATGCTCTGAAGCAGAGCTATCGAAACTTGACGGTGGACCTCGTAACCTGAAATGACTGGCCGTGCAAAGCAGGTGTAGGAGGTGACCGAGATTTTGCCTAAGGGGCAAAATTAGGTCAACAAATTGGTGACTCACGGGGGAAGCGTGCCTGCTATGCTTAGAACCCAGTTGCCTTGCATATCTATTGGGTGTGGAGTCAGATGGTAACTTTGTAGATAATAGCTCAAAATATTTTGGAATCAAAATATACAAAATTTACCCCCACATGCAAAGGGAAACACACAAGACTAAAAACAACTAACTGTGCAAACTGCACTTAGGTAAAATAGGGAAGAAAATAAGGGAAACTATGTACAGCCAAACCAAAATTTAGTGGCAATGCTTCAGATATATCCCGTTGACTAGGATACGCAATTCTTTGCCATCCAACTTGGAGAGCTGGAATGCATTATGCTGCTTGCACTGAGTAATCATGTAAGGACCGCTCTAGAGGGCATCAAATTTTGCATGTTTTCTGAGCTTAGCTCTATCTTCGTCCCATTTTAGGACAATGTCTCCTTTGACAAAACTTTTTGATGAAGATCTCTTGTCAAAATGTCCTTTCACCTACTGTTGGTGACTGACCATAGAGACCATGGCCCAATTTCTTACCTCCTGGAGCTCCATTAGTTCACACAATCTGACCTCCATGCTGCTTCCTTCTTCTAGCTGCAGTTGATGAGCGAGGTCCAGTGCTGGCAATTTGAGTGAGATAGGAAGCCTTGCTTCCCTTCCATACACAAGAGTATATGGAAAATTTCCGATTGATCTTTTCGGAGTGATTAGATCAGCCCATAGAGCTGTTTTCAACTTGGCATGCCAAGTTTTCTGATTTTCTTCCATGGTCCTCTTTATAATCTTGATCAAATTTTTGTTAGTGGACTCAGCTAGCCCATTTCCCTATGGGTAGTAATTTGACGAAGTGCTGAGGTATATACCATACCTTAGCGCCCATTCACTAGTTTTGGTTCCTAGAAAATCCAAGGCGTTATCTGAGATTATAGTGGCTGGGACCCCAAAACGTGTCACTAAGTCCTCATAGAAATCCAAAACTACGCTTTTGTTCACTTCCTTCAAAGCAATGGCTTCCACCCACCTGGTGAAATAATTTGTAGCAGTCAAGACCCATTTGTGTCCGGCGCTAGAGGGAGGATTGATCATCCCTATGAAATCCAGGCCCCACTACATGAATGGTTGCTCAACTTGAATGGGCTGTAGGGGCATGGCAACTAATCACTGCTTTTCGTCAAAGAGTGCACACTTTTGACACTTTCTTACCCAGGCATGGGTATCCTTGAAGAGAGTGGGCTAGAAATAGCTAGCTCTCATTATTTTTGCTGCTGTGGTCTTAGGGGTGAAATAGCCACTTGCTGGCCCATCGTGAAACTCAGTGAATACCTTGTCAACCTGACTAGAGTCAATGCATCTCAAGAGAACCCCAGAGAGATCTTTCCTAAATAATACTCCATCAATCAAAACATGCATCTCAAGGGACTGAAGTTTAAAATACCTTCTTCCGGCCCTACCGAGACCCTATGGACATTCGCCCGTAAGAAGGAAATGTTTCACGTCCAGTGTCCAGTCTCTTATGACAGCTGGTTCTTCTTCTAGCTGCGTCATGGATCAGCAAACTGTCTTCACCCCTTTGTCTCAAATCTGCAGCTAGCTGTTCACATAGGCCCCTTCCTCTCACCAACTTGGAAATTTTGATATCTATGTCGTACTCCATCACTTTGGTGATCCATCCTGCTCTTTTCTCATTTAAGTCTCGATTGGTCAGGAAATCCTTGACACCAAGATGTGGAACCATGAGATGGATCTTGCTATTTGACAACATATATCTAAATTTCTTCAAACTGCGCACCACTACCAGGACTTGCTTTTCTATGTAGGTGTACCTAATTTCAAAATCCTCTAACCCTTGGTTGAAGAAGGCGAGTGGTTGTTCGAGGTCATCAATGTTTGCTTGGGTGAGCATAGCAGATATTACTTCTCCATTGCTGAAGGTATAGAGATTGAGGTCTTTGTTGAAGTTGGGGCTGATTAGAGCGGGAGCCTGGGTCAAAGCCTGTTTGATAGCTTCAAAGCTATCCTTTCTTGGCATTGTCCATTTGAATTCTTCACCCTTCCTTAGCAAAGAGGTTAGGGGTTTAACTATTTCATAAAAATTCAGAATGAACCTCCGAATGAAATTTATCTGGCCAAAGAAACTCTGCAGGCCTTTCTTGTGCTTTGGTAGGGACATCTCCAGAATGGAGCAGACTCTCTCGGGGTCAATAGACAAACCTTCCTTGGACACAATGTGGCCAAGAAGTTTCCCCTCATGAACTACAAATACACATTTTTTTGGATTTAGGGAGATGCCAAATTCTTTGCACCTCTCAAAAATCTCCCTGAGGTGTTTCATATGTTGTCCTGCCTCTTTGGAGAAAATTGTTATATTATCGAGGTACACCAACACATTTTTATTTATCAAACCACTGAAAGCCATGTCCATGGCTCGCTGGAAAGTAGCACCAGCATTAGATAGCCTGAAAGGCATCTTCTGATAGGCGAACGTTCCCCATTTAGTAGTGAAAGCTATTTTGTATTGGTCAGAGTCTCTCTCTAGAATCTAATTATATCCCGAATAACCATCCAGGAGGGAGAAGCGTTTGGAACTAGTTACCTTTTGAAGGATCTGCTCCATATTCAGAAGGGGATAATGATCCTTTAAAGAAACTTTATTAAGGTCTCTAAAGTCGACGCACAGCCTGATCTCCCCATTTTTATTTCTAACTGGAATCAGATTGGCCAACCATGAGGAATGTTTGATCAGAAATATAATGCCGGACTCAATCAACTTGACCAATTCTTTCTGCATAAGGAGCTCAACCATTGGATTAACAGGCCTCTGCTTTTGTGTGACTGGCTTTGCGCCTTCATCTAATTCAATGGTGTGTTGGGCGAGTCTTGGATCGAAGCCTTTCAAGTCGCTATAGTTCTAGGTGAAGATGTCAGCAAACTCCTGACACAACAGAATGAAAGATTGCCTTTCTTGAAACGTGCAGACCTTACCAAGCGCTAGCAACTTGTCCTTGAAGATTTTAACTTTTTTATAATTCTCCTCTTTGGTAGTGATGCATGCTTTGTCATTTTTTAGTTGGTCCTCTCCATTGAAAATACTTTCAAGTGTGACCAGACCCTTAGGGAGTTTATTGTTCTTCAATTGAACAATCTGCTCTCCATATTACTGCTGCAATTTCGCTTGATTATGGACCACAAACTCAGCTTCTTCTTGCAGGAAAAGAGCTATCTGCTAGTTGTTTTCGAAGACCTGCCAATTTGTAACATTGTCTGGAATTGAAGGCTGAACCACCACCTTTAAATGGTGCGAACCATAACCCCTGCTTATCTCTTTTGAAACATCAAATTGGGCACCAACAACTGCCAACCTGTCAGCCTGCTTATTTTGTTCTCTGGGAATCGAGGTAATGTTAAGAGCAAGGAAATCTTCCATCAAGTCCCAGACTTTATGCTTGTAAGACTTCAGCAAGGAGTTCTTGGTTAGGTTCAAGCCTCTAATTTGGTTCACTATTAGTTCACTATCCCTCAGGATTTGCAATTTCCTGATCCCTCTCTTTCTTGCCCACTCAAGTCCATGAATCAAAGACTCATATTCTACAATATTACATGTGCAAGAGAATTGGAAATGGAAAGCTGAAAAGTACCTTTCTTTAGAAGGGGAGATTAACATTGCCCCACCACCAGCACCCAGTTTGCTTTTGGAACCATCGAAGTATAACTGCCACAGGCCAAGGTCTTCTTTGTTCTCCCTCATTATATTGGGCATGATGGCATTTTCTTCATGCAAGCAATAGATGCCAAGGTCTGCCTCCTCAATAAACTTATAAGGATCGTGCTCGAAGTTATCACTTCCCCACTCATCCAAGAGTAGATCTGCAACTCCTTCAAGAGCAGAAGATGAAGATTTGTTCATCTGAGAGTCTTTTGGATCAATGATAGTGTAACTGACATTCGCTGCCTTGGGTGAATAGGGCTCTAGGTGGTCCTTGTAGAGTGGTTCAGATTTGATTTTCACTTTAGTTCCGTACTTGGTTCTGAAAACTAGATATGACCAATTCGCTACTAGATAGCCCCCTATCTTGGACGTAAAGTCCCTAGACAAACAGATTGCAAAATATGGAGGAACGTCTGCTACCACTATATCTTGGGGATTGAGAATGTCGGGCAGGCATGCAATGTTAAACTCAATCCTTTCAGGACTCTGACTGTCTTTGCAGGCGTCCCATCTAGTTGTAAGACTCCTTTGTTCATTGCTTCATACTTTAACTCTATCTTATCAGCAATGCATTTAGGCATTACTGAAGTGCTGGCCCCGCTATCAATTATGCAATTATGTACTAAGAAATCCCCTATGATCATAGATACATAAAAAGGGGGAGTCTTTTCTTCTTTCTTTACCTGACTTGAAGCAGAAGGCTGCCCATCATCATTAAGATGTTATTAGTGTCTGTTGGGATGGTCTGGCGATCTAGCTCATGCAATTCTTTCTTCAAAACGTCCCTTTGTCCTGGGAGGGACAACGAATCCCATAGAGAAATGCTCACATGCAATTTCTTCATTTGATCAATTATATTAATTTGGGGGCTGATTCCCTTCGTACTTTCCTTTGGGCTGATCCCAACTGGAGCTATAGACTGAGGAGCTAGAGGCGCAAACGGTTGACCAGAAATTGGGGCCCTTTAAAAATGGTGTGGTGGAGGATTCATTGCTGCCTGAGGGGAAGCTTGCGCTTCTCCAACTGATCTTCTTTTAAATCTTGTGTTGGCTACAATGCAATTACCCTAATTGTCTACAGTGCCCCCATGATTAATTGCATAGAGCTCACCCTCTTCGTGATTTATCAGGGTAGAATCCAGCTGAGTTTGATTGTTACTTGTGTTGGATTGAGCTGGAAACTCAAAAAACTAAGAAAAATCAGTAGCCTAATTTTTTGAATTCTAAAATAAATTCATCATGTCATTTGTATGGACAGCTTGCTCTTGACCTTGTCCCATGGTCGAATAGCCTGGCTGCTCCTGCACTAGATTGTTCTGAGTAGGCACCATGGCTTTAGATGACGAAGAGGGGCCTGGGTTATAATTTTGATAAGGCATGGTTGTAGTGAGCTACCCCTGACCTTGGTTATAATTTTGAAAGGGGGGTCTAGGGGCATGGCCATAATTATGATAACCCTGGTTTGGCTTGTTGCTTTGAGCTTGCTGCCTTTTAAGGGCAACAAGTTCATTTGACATGCTCTACAACAGGCCCTTAACTTCATTTAATTCATTGGATGGAACAGTAGCTGGCTTCTCAATGACAGGTAGGGGAGCAATTGTAGGAGCGATAGCCTGAATTGGGGGTAGCGGTTTTGGGAAAAGTGGCATGTGAGGCTTAGGGGTGATTTTCCCAGCTTGAATTAAGCAATTTTCAGCTGCAATGGCTATGTCATACGCAGCTGGCAGTATGTGTCCCCCCATAGATTGGATCATCATAGCAATGTCACTATTTAATGCTTTTAGATAGTACAAGAAAGCGTAGCTGGGGGTCGGCCTTACCAGGATGGGAATTCTATCCCAAGTCTTTTGAAACCACGTATTGAAGTCCTGCATGTACTCGTGTGGAGCTCTTTTTATAGTTGTCAGCTGCTCAGCAAGAGAGAGGCCATCACTTTTTTCCCCGAAACGATCAGTTAGATGGGTGCCCAATTTGTTCCAAGAATGTATGGAATTCATAGGCAAGGTGTCGTACCAGTCAAGAGCTTTCCCTTTCAAAGACAAGGCTAACAGTCTGATGGCAATATTTTCTTCTGTTATATTATGAATATTGCAAAGGTTGGCAATATTTTTTATATGCTCAACAACTGTAATAGGTCCCACTCCATCAAAAGAGGGCACATTTTTTAGAGTTGTTCCTGGAATTGGGTCATAGCGTGGGAGGTTTAAGGGGCTCTCACCATGAAAAGCTGTAAAAGGCAATGCCATGGCTGGAACAGGTTGTATTTGTGGCTGAGCTGGGTTGGTGTTCCTAGCAACAGGTCTAAGATGATTTACTATTGGATAAGGGCAAGTTCTTTCAAACCTGAGCCTTTTAGTAGAGTTTAAAGGTAGTTCAATGAACTCAAAGGGGACCCTTCTTGAAGCTAACCTTGTGGTAACCTTTGGCATAGAAGTTTAAGTGACTGGTCTTAAAATAAAGAACTGAGCTCTTACCAGTGGAGTTGCCAGATGCTGGAAATCTTTGAAAATCACTGTAGCAGGACCAGCATCAATCCTGAAATACTACTGCATTGGAAACTGATAAAATTATAGTCCCACCGGGCGTGCCAAAACTGTTGACACTAAAAAGTGCACCCTGCAGTAGGAAAATAGATTCCTGTCCTCTCCTCACAACATGGAAACCCCTCTCTCGCCTATGGAATGATGAAGTAGGAGAGGAGAGTCTCTAGATATGGGCTAGTTCCCTCTGATGTATCTTGTTTGTTTCAGGTAGCGCAAAAATATAGGTATACAGCTATATACTGGGGGGGATGAAAAGAGAGAGAGAAAAAGCATGAACAACAGCCTACTCTAAAAGAGGTGATACACCAAAAACAGGTTGACCTTCTAGATCCACTCTCAGAATCAAGTGGAATGCAAGTATACTCTACACATCTGGTAGAGGAACCAGGCTGCTAAGACTTAAAGGGGAGGCTATAATGGAAGATACATAACAGAGGTTTACCGAGGTGCTGTGGAATGCACACTTGTAAGCAACTTACTCTGTTCTGTCCTTCTCAAGTATTGCTCTTCTCCTTTCAGCTGCAGAACTGGTGCCTGTAGATAGCTGGTCTGTTGGTATTACCTATGAAAGCATGGAAGATAATGACTAAACACAAATAATACTCATGGCATACATAGCAGATCAATCCAAGATGGAGGCAAAAACTATATTTTTATTGATTTAGGTGGAAAATTTGTAGAGCAGTGCTCTTTAAAAAAGTCAAGAAGACCCTGATAAATGAACAAGTCTGTATATTTATACCAGAAGAGCCAAGAGAAGTCAATTGAGAAGAGTGAAAAAACACTGTAGCTGATGTCACAATTTTGCCAAGGCCATGCCTGTTGCCTCATTTTGCATGCTGGTCTTCTCCTCTGGCGGCTGGGCAGGTTTTTTCTTGTGCACTGTAAGTGATTTTTGCCTCCATCTGTTGTGGGTGGAAAATTTGCTGCCCGCTGCATGTACTGCATGTAGGATTTCTGCCGACATCGGCCAATAAGCTGCCAACCGTGGTAGTTTTGCCGCCATCGGCCTATGTAAGCTATCGACGGTGGCAATTTTGCCAATGTCGGCTGATGTTAGTGGCCTTTTCTCTGTCGGCGTTGTGGGCGGTGATTTTTCCACCCTTTTCATCACGTGTAGGGGGTCTCTGTTTACCCGCCCATGTTGTGGGCAGTGATTCTGCCGCCCTCTACATTTTGTCTGCCCTCTTTTTTGCCTAAGTGTTAAACGCTCCATTTTTTCCCTCTCTTTTCCTATGGACGTTTGAAGACTCTGCCTTTTGCTACCGTGAATGTCAATGAACGAGGCTGATGAACCAATGCTCTAAATCGGAGCTGTCGAAACCTGACGGTGGACCTCGCAACTTGAAATGACTGGCCGTGCAAAGCAGGTGTAGGAGGTGACCGAGATTTTGCCTGAGGGGCAAAATTGGGTCAACACTAACGTCGACAGACTATCCAACATCGGCAGCCTTTACAACCGACGCCGATAGGACCACCAACACCGGCGACTGTGATTAGGCTAACAGCAACATTTAGGTAAGCATTTGCTTCCACTTTTCATTTTGTCTTTATCATTTTCAGTCTTTTATCTTTCTGTCCTTTATCAGACATCTTTTTATTAATCAGTGGGTTGACATCTCTCAAGCTTTTGCTTCTGGGATCAAGCTTTTGCTTGGCAACCCACCATCTCCTTATCTAACGCCTTCTTTGTCTTAGTCTCTTTCTTTTGCAAGTGTCATCCTCCACAACCAAAGAGGATTTCTCACTTCGTCTGGATTACGGTGCGCACGACTACATCCAGGTACATACAAGCCTTAGACCATTTTTTCTAGTTTCTTAATTCTCTCTTTGAATGTAGAAAGCAAAAAAATAGCATAGAAACAATATGATCTAAGATATTTTGAAGGTTTTAGACCTATATGAAGATTTTGTGTATATAAATAGGACTGAGAGTGAATTAAGCCATGGGAGACCTAGTTAGAGCTTGACAAAGGAAAAAAAAGTGTTTTTTGAGTAGAGTTTAGTCAATAAAATTCTTGTATGGAAGGTATTAAATAAAGGGTAATAAAAAAACCTTATATTTTTAATATCAAACTACATTTTTCTATACCATTAGAAAAAGTGCAAAAAATGCTATTAAGAAGTGAGGTAGTTTATTCTAATTATCATCAAGTTGAGAGGTTCAAATTTTGGTTATTTATCCTCTATATCATTTTGGTATCAGATCCAAACAAATACACCTAAAATTATTTATGGAGGTGAGATTCTATAAGAGGAATATAATTTAATATTATTTGGTTAATTACCTAAGTAGAGACAAGATGCCACCTAGGAGAAATGTAGTAGGTGAAAGGATAACAACCATACAAATGGGAGATGAAATATTTCAAGAGTTGAGGAATATTATAGTCAAATTTTATGCAATAATAATATTATTTGAGATAAATAAAAGGATAGGAGTAGTCATAGGTGATTTGAGTGATCAAGAGGAAGAAGAGCCATATGCACCAGAATTGGAAGATAAAGCAGATAGAGAAACTAAAGAATAGAAGTTTGAAAGGTTGTTGAAGGTAGTGAAAGGGAAAGGATCCAAAACTAAAATATGTCTTCCAATGTATTCTAAAAGCCTCAATGGAGAAGAAATCCTTGACTGGATAAGATATTTGGACAAATCTTTTGACTTTTAGGATGTACTAGAAGAATAAGAAGTGAGGTTTGCCTGAACAAAGATAAAGAGTCATGCATCCCTATAGTGGGATTAAATATAAGATGAGAGGAGGAAAAAATGGAAATCCAATATTAGGCCCTGGGATAGAATGGTTGACAAGCTAAAAAGCAAATTATTTCCTAGTGACTACATCACAAATTTATATAGGAAGCTTCAAAACCTAAAATAAAAAGAGATGGGAGTAAAAAATACAATGAAGAGTTTTACAAGATGATTATCAAATCAATTCTCATGGAGTATGATAATTATAAGGTGGATAGGTATCTTAATGGTTTTAGATATAATTTGTAGGATGAATTGAGTCTTGGTAGTCTAAAAACATTAGAAGAGTGTTACCAATTGGTCTTAAAAGTAGATGACAAGATCAATTGGAAACAAAACCAATAAAATAGAGGTAGAGGTAGATGTTTTAGGGGAAAATGCCAATACAAAGGTAGAGGTTATTCACAAATAAGTCAAGGGGAGTCTAGTACTTCAAAAAAATAGCCATCTAGCTCAAGAGGAGGATTTAGAGGTAGAAGGCCATATTTCAAGGGTGGTTATGCATCAATGGGTAGATAATCAAGTTGTTTTATAGGTAGGTGTTTCAAGTGAAAAAATTTTGTTGGACATGGGTCTTGGGCATGTTTAGGGATTAGCAAACAAGAAGTCCAAGAATATATAGTAGAAATTAGATTACTCAGGTAGTTGAAGAAGAGAGTGTTTGTTCTCAACCACTTGTGGAGGAACTTGAGGTAGGACAATATTTTCTTATGAGGAGAGTGTTGATCAAGATACCCAAGGATAAGGAGCCACCATAAATAAAAATACTTTTCAAAACTTCTTGTAATTACTAAGGTAAGTATTGCAAAACGGTTATAGATTCATAAATTATAGATAATTTGGTCTCTACTAAATTAATCAACAAACTTTGATTGAATAATTTTCCTCATCCCACACCATATAAACTATCATGGTTAAATAAAGGTAAATAAGTTATGGTTAGTGAAAAAAGTTGGGTGGAGTTTCAAGTTGGAAGGTACAAGGACAAGGTCCATTGTGATGTGATTTTCATGGATGTTTGTCATGTGCTACTTGGGAGGTCTTAGAAATATGATATAAAAATAACTCATGATGGTAGAATAAATGTATATACCTTGGTAAAATATGGATTTAGTCATACCTTGTTGCCTATGAAGGAAAAATATAATGACCAACAATTTGGATCAAATGTGATGTTGGTTAGTGGGAAAGAGTTCCTAAATTCTATGAATGAACAAGAGTTGGGATTTTCATTAGTATTCAATCCTATCACTATTATGATAGCCACCAAAGTTAATGAGCTACTTTAAGAGATTCAAGACATGTTGGAATGAGAATGTATAAATTTTAGTTGATGAGATACCAAGTACATTACCACCCATAAGGAACATTACTCATCACATAGACTTTATTCTAAGAGAATTTGCCTAAAAATGTAGCCTATAAGATGACTCTTAAGGATAAATCATAAATCAAGAGATAATTACAAGAAATTTTAGACAAAGGGCTAATAAAATAAAGTCTTAGTCCTTATACAGTCCCTACGGTGTAGGTGCCTAAAAAAGAAGGTGAGTGGAGAATGTGTACAGACTCTAGGAATATAAACAAGATCATAATTAGATATATGTTTTCTTTCCCTAGTATGAAAGACTTGATGGATTTATTGAGTGGAGAAAGCTACTTCTCAAAAATTGGTCTTAGAATTGGATACTATCATATTAAGATCAGACAAGGGGATGAATGGAAAATCATTTTCAAGACCAATGAGGAGTTGTATGAATGGTTGGGTATACCATTTGGCCTGATAAATACACCAAGAATTTTCATGAGTCTTATGAATAAATTACTCAAATATTTTATAAGTAAATTTTTAGTGGTATACTTGGATGATATTCTTATCTAGATCCCTACCAAGGAGGAACATCTTCATCATATGCATCTAGTCATGAGAAGGCTATAATAGGAAAGGTTACTAATCAAACTCAAGAAATGTTAGTTCATGAAATCAAAATTATTTTACTTAAGATTTTTACTCAAGGCATGCTTAAGATGGACAAGGACAAAGTGAAGGAAATCATGGAATGGCCAACACCTAGAATAGTTAGAGAGGTAAGGAGTTTACATGGGTTTGCAAGTTTTTGTAGGAAATTTATTAGAAACTTCAATGGAATTTGTGCTCCAATAATAGATACTATTAGGATAGATAAAAATAAGTCTGTTTGGACTGAGAAAGCTAAAAGGAGTTTTTAATATTTGAACAAAGAATAACAGACCAGCCCATTCTAACACTACCATACTTTAATGAGTTTTTCTAGATATAATGTGATGCAAGTGGAGTGGAAATAGGAGCTATTTTAAGCCAAGAGAGTAGACCAATAGCTTATTTCAATTTAAAACTCAATGATTCCAAGAGAAATTGTTCATCATATGACTTTAAATTCTATGAAATGGTACATGCCTTGAAGAAATGGAGGCATTACTTATTGCCTAAAGAGTTTTTCATCTATGTAGATAATCATGAACTTAAATTTATCACTAATCAACCTAAACTAAATTAGAGGCACATGAAATGGGTGGAGTATATATAAAATTTTACCTTCACCATCAATCATAAGCAAGGATAAAGTAATAGGGTAGTAGATGCATTGAGTAGAAGAGTCTTGTTAGTGCAAGAGATACAACTTGAGAGTGTTTGTATTGAGTCCCTCAAGGAGATACATGAGGATGATTAAGATTTTAAATAAGCATACAATGCTTGTAATCATCTAACTAAACTAAAAAAATAACCATGGTTGGACTATATCATACAAAATGGGTTACTATTCAAAGGTGCGCAACTATGTATGCCAAGAAGTTTAATAAGAGAGAACTTGATCCACATGAAGGATAGTAGAATTATGGTAGGCCACTTTGGGGTTGATAAGACTTTGAAACGTCTCACTAGGCACTATTTTTGGCCTAAGATGCAAGTAGAAGTGAAAAGATATGTTGAGAGGTGTAAATTTTATCAAATGGCCAAAGGGAAAATCATCAATGCAGGTTTATATCAACCTCTACCAATCCAAAATAGGGCTTGGGAATCCATAAGCATGAACTTTATGATGGTAATTGATAGAACACAAAGAGGTTTTGACTCCATGTATGTAGTTGTGGATCTATTTTCAATAACAACACATTTTTTCCTTGAAATACTACCCATGTGGAAAAGTTTTTCTTTGAGGTAGTAAGATTTCATGGAATACCACTAAATATTATATCTAATACAGTTACTAAATTCCTAGGCCACTTTTGAAGGACATATACGTAAATATAGGGGAAAATATGATTTTTAGTTCAGCTTACCACCCTCAAATAGATGGTCAAACTAAGGTGGTTAATAGGAGTCTAGGGAACCTATTGAGGTGTTTATCTAGAGATAATCCCAAGAGGTGGGATATTGTATTACCCCAAGTAGAATTTTCTTATAATGACTCTTTCAATAAGAGTATTGGCATGATTCCTTTTCAAGTGATATATGGTATGCATCCTACAGGAGTGTTTGAGCTAAGACAACTCAATAAAATGGATAAGTGTTGAAGGGAAAGATTTTGTAGTGGCCATGAAAGAAGTTCATCAATAGGTAAGAAAGAAACTAGAAGTTAATGTGGAGAAATACAAAAAGAAAGTAGATGTAAGCAGAAGATAGGTGAGTTTCTAAGATGTATATTTTGTTTTGGATCATCTTATGAAGGATATATTTCTAATAGGTGAGTACAACAATCTTAAGATGAAAAAAATTGGTTCACGTAAGGTGCTTTGAAAGTTTACTAACAATGCATATGAGCTAAAACTACATAGTGGTGTAGGAAAATCACTAATTTTTAATGTTTAAACTTATACTTTACAAATAAAGAGAAAAAAGTGAATAAAAAATATAGGAAACAACTACATTAGGTATAGATTGGGCAAATCAGTTGCCTCAAGTCAAACTAGATGAATTGGAATGCATTTTAGACAAGCAAGTGATTAAGCAAACCAGGGACAAATAGTATTTGAAGTATTTGGTCGAGTGTAAGAAAAACAACATTAAATATTTTATATATATATATATATATATATATATATATATGACAAATAATGACATCAAAAATAATTGGATTACTCTAGGATAACTCATGGATAACAATCCCTCAATCTTTCTCTCTTTTCCTTAGGAGTTTGATGCAGGAGCATCACTTCGAGGCCTAAACTATTGTAAATTTTAGTTTTCCATATTGATTTTTTCTTTATTTGTGTTATAAGTGGTTTTATTATTATTATATAACATTTATTTTTCTTTTATTTTTTTTGGTTTTAGCATTAGGGGTTCAAAATTTCAAATTTGGCTTTTCCTACCAAAACTAATTTTTTGAATTGGTTAGGCCAGTTTAGGAGCTTTAGGTGTGTTTTAGAGGAATTTTCAAGGTGTGAAATTGTTAGTATGAAATCTTGAAGGTACCATCAATCTATGACATGTGTCTTAATTCATGTGTTTGATAAATATACACTTTGATGTATGTTTAAATGTTTCAATTAGCCCTTTAATGATCATTGAAGAAATCCAAAATAAGTTAGAGTGTTTTTAGGACAAATAAAACATATTGGATCTTTGGTAATATTAATTAAAAAAATTATTACATCAAACTCCAATAAAATCAAGAATAATTTCTTCATTTTTAAGACAACAAATTGTAGACCCTATTTTCATGTGCTTTGGTAACAAAGTTGACTATGTACGATTGAATATTAGAGAAAAAAACCTTTAAAGAACACATTTATAATGATAATTGTGTCTTGTTATGTTTATCTCACTATTATTGAAGGTTTTTATACATTTTTTTAAGTTATTTTTATCAATATTTATGGACAAAACAATATAGACCTGTAGGTGACTGTGAAACTACACATAGTGAGACTCAGAATTTTGCCTAAGTGGGATATAGAGGACATTTCATAAGTTATATACATTAAATAAATTTAGGAGGTTGAATACATACCCTTTTCACCTTTAAAAAAAATTGAAACTCATTTGGAAACTTAAATCATTCATTTATCTCTTCTCAAGTTTACACAATCAACTAAAACCTTATGTTAGGGTTTTTAAACTAAATATTGATTTATAGGAGTTATATTCATCCAAAATTCAAAAAACTTGGTGATTTTTTAGGAATGAATATTATATAAGATATTTTAAAGGTTTTATACTTGTATTAAGCTTATGTGTACATAAGTATAGGATTGACTATGGATTAGGCCTTGGGAGACCTAATTGGGGCTTGACAAAGGATAGAAAAGTTGTTTTTGAGTGGATTTTGGTCAATAAAATTCTTGGAGGGAAGGTATTAAATAGAGGGTACTAAAAAATCATCTTATATTTTGAATATCAATCTAAATTTATTTGTACCATTGGAAAAAGTGAAAAAATGCTACTAAGAACTGATGCAATTTGTTCTAATTGTCATCAAGTTGAGAGGTTGTGATTTTGGTTGCTTATCTTCTACACCAGGCTATCTTGTAGATGTACTAGAAATTATAGAAACTTATTAATAATCCCAAGAAAGATAACCAAACTAATAGAGTATATTGGTATATTAATACAATATCATAAATAAGAATCATCAAAAGATATCTCAAGGATCAATTCAATTTCAAGTCGATGAACATCTATGAAGGATTTATCTCTAATCAAAGTACTTGTATCACATTTTTGCATTTTTTACCAAAATAAGGCCTAATAAATATCTATCTACATGTACACATAGGTAGACAATGTTGAAGCCTTATTTTAAAACACATCATCTACATATTACATGAACTAGAAGGGATATAATTTTGGCATGCATGATATGTAACTTGTAAACTGACTTTATTGGCTACCTGATGCAACTAATTCTTCATTATTTCTTATGTATTGATATCTCATTGTACCAATAAATGTCAAAAATGAAAAAAAATTATTTAGTTTTTCCCAATAAATCAAGAAAGTAAGTATACATGATAGAGAAACATCATATTGTGAAGTAACCCTAAATATCCAAGGTCTTGAAAGTTAACCCAAGCCATTCTTAATGGTCCTAGATCAACTAAACATGAAAAACTACCTAGTGAGGAATCTAACTTTAATAAATTGATTATGATAGTTTTAAGAGAATTTCTTTTGTGTAACCCATCTTTTAAACACAAGTGTTAGATAATATGCACATTTCATATACAGGTTTATATTTCTATAAATTAATTAAGGTGTGATTATTCTAGATCATTCACTTTTATTTATATTATAATTATCATTGGTATGCTACACTTGATCTATTTTCATGATTTAAACACTAAATTAGATGTGATTTATGTAATTTACAGTTATATTTGTTAGATTTACTCATTAGTTCAATTTATTTAGTAAATTTTGATTAAAAATAGAATAAAGTTAAACATCTAAGTAGTTATGCACATCATTTTGAGTCAGTCATGAAGCTTTGCATAACAATGGTTTTATTGGAAAGTTTTGTGCAAGGCTTTGTTTCTATGCAATATACAATTTTTGCACACTCTCCTTTGTCTATGCAGTTTCATATAACACAATTGGAATATAAAGTTCAATGGAGTCCTACACAACTCCAAAGATAGTCTACACATTTCAAATATAATTTAATATTTCCATAAGATAATTAAGGCGTGATCATTCCAACTCATTTACTCTTATTTACATTGAAAATATCATTTTTATGTTACATTTGAATTATGTTCTTAATTTAGA
The DNA here is from genome assembly GCA_037957365.1 of Torreya grandis. NCBI lineage: Eukaryota > Viridiplantae > Streptophyta > Pinopsida > Cupressales > Taxaceae > Torreya > Torreya grandis. Next base: position 948,271 of record JARHVA010005037.1, on the reverse strand, counting down.
CATTAAATTTGATTTGATTTTTATAGTTTACTACAAAATTTGTTAGATCTATTAATTATTACATTTTTTATCCAATTTTAATTAAAACCATAATTAATATAAACATGTTGTCAATTTTACACATCATTTTCTGAATTTCCATGTAACTCCAGGAATGTAGACATTGTGTGAAACTAAAAGGTTTCATTGATTAGAGAGCTTGAAAGGATTTGGTGACTAATTATTTGGTGATGTGCATATATATAAAAAATAGTTTCCATTTGCATGAAACCATAAATAATTATCATGAAAACTTTTTATGTAAGATACATAAGTTTTTTGCATCTCTACACAAATACCTCATTTCAAAACTCCCATGTAAAAAATAAGGTGATGTCAACTTGAATTTCATGTCTTCACTTAGAGAAGAAAAAACATAAGGATAAACCTCTATGCATGTAATTCCAAATTGTGCTTCATTTAAATTATTCATAACATTCAACTTCCATAATTAACATGATGTAAACTCATGATAACTAAATATTTCCCATGTTACACTTAAATTAAATTCACATGTGCATAAGGATGAATATTTGCATGAAAAAAATCATAGATATTGTAATGTAAAGAATTTGAAGATTTATAAAAGGAATATGAAGCATCATTTAATGTCAGGAACTGAAAATTTTCAATTCCCATAATGATTCTTGGAGAATCTGGGGTAAATATATGAGTTTATTCAGTTGAATGTGTTTAGTCTAAATAAATAGAGAAATTAAAAAAAAATAACTAGACATTGGAAAGTGGAGAAGTAATTCTTAGAATCCACTAGAGAGATATGAACATAGACTTTTAATATGCATGCATGTTGGAGTAGCGAGTTATATCATTCAACCATGTTCATGAATAGACTGAGAATTCGAAACACTACATGTGTTTTTTAACTTATGGAAAGTTGAAAATCATTTTAGCATGTGTGTAATAATTCATTATTGAAGTAAATAATATTGTGTTTTTTTGGTTTCATTTACATAAGGAATATGTGTATGTCATGTGTTGTGTGTTATATTTATATGATCCATAAGCTAAGGTTTTTGTTCATTCAACTTCCTAACTGTGATTGCATTAATTGGTATAAGAGCAAGGTTTATCCTTGTTGGGTTGAGTGTGTTAGATTCTTTGAGAGTGATATGTAGGTTTTTAAATATAATATTGTACTATTGTAAATAAATGTCACACAAAATATCTCTTAATATAATATCATAAAGAGTGTTGTATACTTGGCAAAGATTATGAGAGGAATCTAAGCCTGTTTGAAGTCTATGGAAACATTACAACAAAAATAATTTGTTTTATAGGTGAGTGATGGTGAATAGGAATAAGTGTTAAATATTCATGTGTAATAATTGGTAGATGAAATAAAATATATATTTTATATTGACATCATTAAAATTCAAAGTAATCCATGGTTAGACACCCCTAACTATTCTAGTAGCTTGTGTCCTGAAGAAATCAATTGGATCACTGATTTATATAAATGTTTTATGATTATAAACAAATGTAAGATTCAAAGAAATTCAAAAATATATACAAATTCAAATTTACATACATCCTTTGGGAAAGATCATGTGCAAATGGAAAGTTTCAAAAGAAACAAAGGTTGAATCAAGCCTTGAGATAGAATGGTTACAAAACTAGAGTGAAAATATTTTATTATTAGTTATCAGTTGAATTTGTTTAGTAAATTAAAATTTTGAGGAAAAATGAGATGAGTGTGAAATAATAAACATAATAGTTTTACAATCTCACTATTAAATCTAGTCATGTTGAAGATGAGTTTGGAATGATAATATTGCGTTATGTAGAAGTATATCAAGCTACTTTGAAATCCAAAGATAAGTCTTTTAGAAGGAAAAAAAAATGCAATAAGAGGAAAAGTAAATAATGGAAGAGGATGTAATACTCATGAAGGTGAAGCAATCACTTAAAAAATTCAAAACCAAAAGTCAAGAGGAAGAATGTATTCTTCTAGAGGAAGAGGTATAAAATTCATGGGGAAATGTTTTGAGTAAGGAGATGTTTGGAATAGATATTTTTAATTTACTAATGAATTATAACATTAGTATAATAAATAATTCACATTTCATAATAAAATGAATATATTTTTGTATCACCCAATAATATATAATAAATATAACATGGTGTAGTTCTCATGATGAAGAGTGGTGCTAAAACCAACTATTAACAATTTTGACCTCACAGGTCAAATTATCATCCCTAGCACTTGAAATTTTTATTTTTAAGTGATTTTATAATTTTTAATGCCTGAAAACATCCAATGGACAAATTTTGTATCATTTTCAATAGGCTTCTCAAGTGATTCTAGTAGTTTTAGTGCCAAAAGGGCTTGTTTTGAGGCCATTCGTATAGTTCTCAAGGTGAAATTGAGATTCAGTCATATTCAATATCTTATTATACATGAAAAGGTCAAAAAGGTTATTTTTAGGATGTTTCAAGCCCTAAAATTAAGAAAATTGTTTTTATCTCTCATATCAACCTCTTTGGCATCTCTAGAAGGGTAGTTTTCAAGTGCTTGGTATGGATAGTGGAGAGAGAGAGACAATTAGGAGCTAAAACTTTGAAAATTGTTATGGGTCCTAGTAATATTAAAATTAATGTAATTTATTTTCATATTTATGGCCTATTATTTATTAATAATCCCTATGAGTGACAGTAGGTCACTATGGCCAATTCATCTGAGAGGGGTCTGTTCTTGCACCTATTTTTCCATATTGTAAATCAATGGAGAGGAATATTTTTAGGATAGTTTTTATAGGTCATTTATTTCCTTTTAATTTTGGTTTAATTATTTTAATCATCTCCATGAAGTGATTTTACTTGAAGGAATAATGTCCTAGTTTACAGGTTGTTTCAGTGAGTTTTATTATAGGTCTCTATTTTGTATTCATGGTGGTAATTATGAGATTTTTTATAATGATTAATAAATCATTGTATATCCATAAGTTTCATATAGTTAATTTTATTTTGTTTGACATGGTCTTTGGTCCATGTTCTTCAAGTATGCTTGCTCTTTGAGACATTATCAAGGTTTACACAGTCTATTAGAGTTTTGGTTGTTAATTTTGGCTTAGATTATAGTAATGCATCATGGTATAGGATCTTGTATATTATATTACATCATTGGAATTGAAGATAATTTAAAAATAGAAGCCCATATGCACACTCTCTAATAGGTTTCATATTTATTTCCTCTATCTACATTTTACATACAGTAGATTGTTTAGAAGATGTCCATTGCTCATAGATGGATGTAGCACACTTTTTATTGTAGTAGAATATCTATAAAAATCACATTTCCTAAGTTAAATGATCCATTATATGTCCTAAGGCAACACACAAAACGTATATATATATATATATATATATATATATATATATATATATATATATATATATATATATATATAAGCTGATTATAGACAGTCTGTATAGATCATTTGGGTAGCTTAAATATGAGTTCAAGCTAATAGTATGTGTTGAGAATTATCATGAAGCTTCATGGATCATTGAAGGAATATCAAGTAAGGTATAGAGTGGTTTGATAGTTTGAAGAGTTAATAACTCAAAAGAGTAAATTTTATTATCCCTAATTTAATTAAATGAGACCTATAGACCTCAAGCTTGTAGGTCCTCATTTGGACATCTTATCTAAACCTATACCAACTCAAAAGAGTCTAACACATGTAGATTCAAATACAATATAGATGAAAATAGAATATAAGTACTTAAAGAAGATACTAGGTCACTTTTAGGTCAAGGATGAGAGTGAGAATTGAGTTGATAGTCCAAATAAACACCTATAAGACTATATATAGTAATGTGTCCTTGAAAGCAAGTGACAATTTGGATTGAAAGTGTCCTAATAAGCATTGAAATAGTGAGAATGGAACAATTAATTTTGTCTTTTGTTATTTTTAATCATAAATGGAAAGTAAAGACCTAAATTCAAAATATTAAAAATCTTATACATAGTCTTAACAAGAACCTACAACCATGTCTTGAAGGTATAGGTCTAAAAGCACACAATGAAGGGGCCCTTTAGGTGTTTGAAGGCATTAAAACCTAATTTGAGATTCAAATAGGGTTCATGAACCATTTTTATAAGTTAGTCATGATATGAAGATAAGGTCCTATATAAAAAAAATAACATAGTTAAGTAACTTAAGCATTAACCTACAGCCTACCAATTAGGCCTATTTAAGTCTGAAAGATAATGTAGATACCAAGAGTGCAAAGGTCTAATTAGCATGTTAAAGACTTATTAGGAAGAGGTATATGGGCTTGTGGATTTTTGTATGAGATAAAGGTGTCTCTAAAAATAATAAGGAGCTTATCAAAATAACTACATTTATACTAATGCACCTACAGTCATCACCCTACAAACAGCTTATAAGGACTTAACAAGAATTGAAGTGGTTTGAAATGCCAAGAATACTAAGATAAGGTTGAGTTTTTGTTGAATATTTGATGCATTGAAATTTATAAATTTATCATAAGATAATGAGGAGTTTCAAGGAAAAAAATCTAAAGATCATACATAGGTAGGTAGAAACCTATAGTCAAGGAGTTAATATAGTCAATCATGGTACATTGGGGTTGGTGTATTAAAGGAGATTAGATGTTAGGTTATATTCAACTGATGGAATATATTTTTAAAACAATTACACATACTATTTTAAGGTCTTATAAAAATTATCCCATCCTTCATCAATCTTTACAAGTAGTGCAATAATCACTTACAGCCTACATTCAAGCCTATAGCCAGTCTAAGAGAAGAAGATGTAGTTTGACAGTGATTGCACTACTGATTGAATGTGATGATGGAATATTTATATGATGATGAATTTGAGTGAAATAAAAAATTTATAATTAGCTTATCTATTCCCATTAAAATTTCTTTGGAAACCTTAAAGGCTCTTGAGGTACTAACATAATCAATTTGTCATTTAAAGTAGTCTAAAGTAGTAGTATGTGAGTGATGTTTGAAGCCACAGTGAAAAATTTAGCTAATTACATGAGTTATTTAGAATATAAATGACCTTAAAGGTGAATATTAAAACAAAAATTCATATTCATGAATCCTATTAATCACTTTTAGTCCATACATGTATTAATATTGACCTACAATCATCTAATGATAGTAGTTAATCAAAAAGTAATAGTGTTGATTATGAGGTCAATGGATAAGGATTGATGATTAGGTCATGAGGATAATGAGTGTTAATGAGAGTGTAATGAGGATAATTAAGGAAAAAAACTCAAATGGGTAAGTTATAATCAAGACACACATAATCAAAACCCTCTAAAGACACTTACAGGTTGTAAGATTGTGATAAGTCAGTTCTAAGCTAGGGAGAAATAGAGCAGAGGTGTTGGGTGATGTTTGAATGTTCTTAAACTCATTTTTGAACTCAAATAAATACTAAAATACATTTTATAATTAATTATTAAATATATATAAGTTATGTCCAATATTTTAGTAGGTAGTCAATCCTAATAGTAACCTACAAGTCAGGTAAGGTCAAACACAGTCAGTCTATCTACAGTGTTAGAGGAGACTTGAGGAGATAAGAAACTATATGGAGTTTATACTTTCATTTAGTAATAAATAATATAAATGTATTTTATACACCTATTAATTTATTTTTGAACCTAACATCTCCACCTACAAGAAACATGAAATCATTACCTAAAACTAGTATTTAGGCCAACTAATTTTGGTTATCACTTGAAGATGTGGAGGGGTACAGTGATAGGGTTTATAGGTTTGAGATTAATCATGTCTTAGAGATGAGTTATATTCATTAATATAAAATATTTTTAAATTTATTTAATCCTATGAAAATGATTCCTCAATCATCATACACAAATGAACATGGGCATGGTGGAGAATACAATCCTTCTAGGGTCAATAGGCCCACTCATAAACTAAGTGAGAAAGCATACCTTTAGCTAAAGTTGCCACAATGGTAGTTGAAAGATAGTGTGAATGACCTAATTATTACCTATATAAATTTTTTTATCAATTTCATACATATCAAAAGGATAATAATCTCTGTTCATGGAGCTCTAGGGTTATCAAGCCTATTGTGCATTTAAACCCTCCATTATGGAGTTCAGTATCTTATACCAATTTGAGAGGCCAATTATATCAAGAATAATTATGGATCATATTATGTATTATTTAGGGAATTTTTAAGAGATATATATAATGATAAAGTGAGTGTTAACATCTTAAACCCAAGATGACCTTCCTTGATTTAACACATTCATAAGCCTATAGGCTAGTCTTGAAGGAATTTGGTGTTTTAATAACTCTAAAAGAATGATAATGCTCTAAAAATTGGTACAAGGGGTTTTCATGAATATAAAAGTATGCCCATGGTCACCTTAAGGCTGTATTTATAGGTATATACCCTTTTTGTCTCATACCTTGCCCACTCCATTGGTAAAGGGAAGCCATGAGACTTAGGAGTCCAATCAAACTCAAATGTATGAAACAAGTTTCTAGGCCTTATGGAAGGACCTGAATGAAACATAAAAACATGATAAAGGTTTACATGCACCTAAAATAGGTACTCAATCTCATATTTCACTCCAAGGTGCTTGAGGGATATTAATAAGGTAACAAGCCCATAACCCCAAGTACCTAAACCAGTGTACTATGAGCATATAGAGGGTTAACCAACACTTATAAGACATGTAGAATAGTGTGAATGGATGTTATATAGGTGTATGATATATTCACAATATTGGTAATGAATTTTGAGGCCTTAAAATAAAACTTGACCTCTTTCTAGCCTCAAGAAAACTAAGCAAGCCACTTGAGGAGCAACTTTAGATGCTCGTACTGACTCTCACACTTTGCATGGGACCCAACGGTTTTTAGAGGTGTTATAAGGGTCCCCTAATAACAATCTTGTGGAATTAGGAAAAAGATATAGGGTTTGTTCTTTATGAACAATATTTAAGATCCCAAATAGGTCTTAAACACTCCTAAAACCCCAATTATTAACAATTTATAGAGAAAGACCTCAAATTAAGACTCCAAGGAGGTTACCACCATGTCTTTTTATGTTAACATCACTTATACAGATTGCTCCAAAAAACCTATTTTTTCATGAATTTTGGTGTTTTTCAGGTGCTCTAAGAAGGGGATAACTTTTAAATCATTGGATTAATTCATTTGGGGGTTTCACTAGCCATTAATATCAAAAAACTTACATAGGAGATTCTAGAAATGATAAAACTAGGCATGTTTTTCAAGGCAATCTAAAATTGGTTCAAAATAAGCACAAAAAGCAAGGTGGTTTCATGATTTACATACTTTTATAGGGTATCAATACCTTGAATTTGACATGGAGGATGGACATAGGCCAGGGAAAGTGAATCACATGCTTTTGGGTGATTTCACATGTGTGGGAGCTATTTAGAGCCAATTTTATCTTTCTAGGCTTGGGAGGGCTAATTAGTACTTCCACTTAGATTTTGATCATGAAATTTTGTGTGGATATGTAAGGAAATAGGGGGTACTCAAACATGTTCCTAGGTTTCCAATTTGGTCTGTACAATCTTCTAGACAAGGAGATTTTCAAGTTTTTAGGGCTACAAGAAATAGGTGCTCCAGCAAGCAAAATGAGCAAATTTGAATACTTTGGGATATTTGATGGATACAAATTCCTTTTTTAAAGTATAATTTCATGTTGAGAATAAATCAATGGTGGAATTTTTCCTGGTCTAATGCAAAAACTCTTCTTTCTCTCTCCTTTGCTTTTTTCTCATATGGAAGAATCAAGTGTCCACAAGTACTAAATGATGCATAGAAGTTTTCTAAGGACTTTATCAATCCTCATCCTTCCCTCTTGTGCCTATTCAAGTGTGGAATAATTAAATTCAAATTTGGAGAAGGTTTTAAAGGTTGAAATGTTCCTAAAGACTCCTAATAATCCTTCTTTCCTTCCAACACCTAGGGTGTAAAAGATAAAGTCAAATATGTATAAAAGACTCATAAACAACCTCAAAAAGTATGGTTGTTTTTTAGGATAATGTTTCAATGAATTATTAATTAATTAATGATGACCTACTCTCAAGGACCAAGACCTACTTTTAAGGAAATGACTTTTTAACAAAGAATATAGGGTTATTAAGAAAGGATTTAGGCATTGTTATTGGTCAAAATCCAACAATCAAGTGTGATGACCTCTTCAAGACTCTTTAAAAAATTAAAAGCATGTATCAAATTAACCCCTATGTCACTTTTGAGAATAAATAAATGAATTAATAAAAATAATGTTATGTTGGAATTTGTAGAAAGTCTAAATCAAGGCCATTTTTCCTAGTTTTGAGGGCTCTTGTCTTTATCTCTCTCATTCTCACTATATGTAAGAAATTGTTTGGAATTTGAACAATATTTAACCTAAGTTTTGGCAAGCCCATACTCAATAAAACACTTTTAATTGCCTATTTTAATTAATAATACTTAATTCATACCTCCTCAAAGCTTGTATTTAGTGTATTTTCATGGTTTATTGATGAATGATGGTGATAGAATATACTTCCTTTAATTTTGTCCTTTCCTCATTACCTATTTTTAGGTGTTAGATCATCCTTATAGGTTTCATATTTTGCTTTAATCATCTTGTTTTTATGGCAAGTGTAATTTTTCTTTAGTGTCTTTTAGAGACTTATTTAATAGGTGCCTTGGATCATACATCAAACCCAAGCCTCTGTGTGAAACATTGATGTCTAGGGACTTTCATTTGAAAATTTTAATCAATTTTATGTTATTATTAAAACTTATTATTACATACAACACAAGTGGAGGCCATATTTTTGTGTATCACAGCTATTAGATAGGTTTTCCTTTTAGTTTACCCTTTTTCCCTTTTCTCTTGCATGTTGGTAGTGTAGAGTAGGGATCCTAACTTATACATCAATGGGATTTATCCCTTAGAATATATAGATTCAATACATATTATTCCACCCACATCCTAGGATTTTCTTCATCTTAATTCATACTGTGAAGGCCTAAAACTACGTTCGCAAGGGTGGAAGTCTATTAGTCAACAATTTTTGGCATGCTTAGTGGGACACAAGTCCAAAGTAGTGGAAGGATTATTGGTTTTATTCTTCTACTAATAATCCTTTAGGGTTATTTAAAACATCAATTGTGTCTTTAAGTTCTATCAGCTAGTTCTAGTAGCCCAAACATAGTTTTTAAGTAAATGAATCTTCATTGTACCATCCTAATGTTGTTTCTATGGCTTAGTTTAAAGAAAATGGTAGATTCATGAAAGTTGATGGGTATTATCATTATTATGATAATCCTTATCAAACTTTTTATGAGCCTAATCAGCCTTACTAAGAGCATTATCAGTCCAATAATTAATCTTATCAAGAGTATGATGACTCATATCAGCCTTACTATGACCCTAGTTATGTACCCTAATAGCCTTGTCAAGACTTACAATAGTCATACTCATCTTCTCCTACTCCATATCCAATTAAAAATCATGTTTCCCCTACCATATATTTGTTGGAATTCAAACTAAATATGTTAAAGTCTGAAGGGGTGATGAGAGTGTTTGATAGATAATTGGATGTGATTCCTTTTCACCTCATAGAGAAGATTAGTAAAATAATGTAGATGTTAAAAAGTAGGTGGGTGATAGTTGGAGAAGGGAATTAGTATGTCATGACTTATGAATTATGTGAGATGATAATAATGATCTAATGGTGGGTAGATAGGTTGATGAGATGGAATAATAAATATATCCAACCCAAACCACCTCAACCATCTCTTCTTACCCCTAATCAAACTTCTTGTATTCTAAGTTTTCTCTTAGCTTCACCTACCCTTCCTAAAGATAAAAATCATATACCATCTTTGACACTTATTGGGATATGAATCAATGTTACACTATGCCAACTCTTATGGATTAATATCTTACACCTTCCCTTATGTCCATTCAAACTTAGAGCTATGATGATTCTCCAAAGTAGCTAATAAGCCTATCAAACCCTATATCCCTCACTAAAGCTATAATTATTATTCCAAAGGAGGCTCCTAATCCTAAGGTTTCAAGTTGTAAAATTATGGTTGAGTCATGGGAAAATAATAATGAGTCATTCTTTGATCAAGATAAAGAAGAGGTTGTTGAGTCCATCCCAAAGAAATTCCCAAGTTGAAAATAGATTCTTCATGAACTATATAAAAACCAAGAGGGAAAAAGAGTGTTCCAAATAAATTCAAGGGAGTCCTCAAGCCTTTCAAATATTTCATCTACTCCTCAATTATTAGTTTCGTATGATTCAAAAATTACATTGAAGGTTGATGAATTAATTGTTAAGTAGAAGAAAGAAAATCATAATTCTCTCCTTCCCCAAGAGTCTCTCTAAGTATCCTTCAATAAGCCTAAACTCAAAATTCCAAGTTGGAGGCACACTCTTTCAAGTCTCAAACCAAAAAATGAACTCTCTTTCCCTCCCATACTCTTCTTATTTCAAAAATAACCTCTTTTTTTGAGTGAATAAATTGAACATATAATTGGAGATGAGAGTTTGTTAAACATGTTAAATAATGTAGTGTTCCTTGATAAGTTTGATGAGGTTACAACAATAAAAGAGACTCTAGATACCTCTATTGAAGATGTTGTGAGTGAATATGATGAAAAATTCTTCATTTGTATTCCTCTTCATGAGGGAAAAAAAATCAAATTAGATTTGGAGTTTAACAAGTACGATGAGTTAACTGTCTCTTAGACTGATGAGTTTCCATTCTAGGTGGAAGAGGAAGATGATCAATCTAGTTCTCATGGTTTGAGATTTGTTATACAAGATAAAAAAAATCATGGCAATAGTTGTACCATGAATTTATGGGTGATTTTGAATTGTTCACTAACAGTGAATCTCTTGAAATAGTAGTTGAGCATGAGGGAGTTGACTTTGAGCAGGTTGTTTCCTAATCACAAAATGATCACACATTTGAAGTTCTTGATAGCCCTACTTCTCCACTTGAGAAGGATATAGATGTCATTAAAATTTATCTCATTCATATTGATCAAAGTTAGGAATAAAAGGATAATTGGTAGTTGTACATTGAGTCTCTGTAAGCTATTGAAGACCTTTATAAAGATATGTTATCCATTGTAGAGCATGCTTATGAGGAGTTTGATTAATAAACACCTATTAAAGATCATGATGCAGATTGGATTGAATAATAAAAGATTATTGGTGAGCTTGATGAACTTTTAGTAGATGGTGAGAAGGATGAGGTCACTTAAGAAGCCATAGAGACTCAAGGATAATGCATAGATGAGGTATCACTTGATGAGGTTGTAGTTGACAAGCGATATGAAAAATATCTTGAAGTACAGAATGAATATGTCTTCATTATAGAATGGTTTGATTTTTATGATTCATTTTAAAGTTTTCCAATAAGATTTCTAACCATAAAATAACTAAGCTCCATCAAGGAAAATTACAAGAATCATCTTGTCTTATGTCCTTGTTCATCATGTGAAGTAAGTGATCCAAAAAACTTTCTTTGATACTTGAGGATGATTATTTAAATGTTAGTGGTAGTTAGTTTATGTTTCCTCCAAGTGATATCAAGAACATTATTTTACTTATGTTTTGTTTCAATAAGTGATTTGGTAGCACATTATGTTTTGTCAGCCTAGTTTCCTTGTTTTATTATCTTTACTTTCTTGTATTTGAGGAGAAAATAACTATCTTATTTTGAGTCAAGAGTTATATTCATTGGTTAATGTATAATAATGATTTTATTATAATGTAAGAGTGATATTATGATATTTAAATATATGTCAATGGTCTAGTTCTCAAGCATAACAGGCATGCTTCCCAGAAGAGTCATCAAAATGTTGACAATTTTGACCTCATGGCTCAAATTATCACCCATAACACTTGAAATTTTTCTTTTCAATTCATGGTGTACTTTTTAATGCCTAAAAATATCCAATTTTCATCATTTTCAATAGGATTATAAGGTGATTTTAGTAGTTTTAGTGACAAAAAGACCTATTTTGAGGCCATTCATACAATTCTCAAGGTGAAATAGATCTTAAATAATATTCAAGACCTTATTTTTCCATTAAAAGGTCAAACAAGTGATTTATAATAGGTTTTAGATATTAAATTTGAGAAAACTATTTTATCACTCATATCAACCTCCTTGGTAGCTCCAGAAGGGTAGTTTTCAAGTGCTCAGTATGGATAGAGGAGAGTGAGTTAGGATCTAAAAGTTTTGAAATTATTAGGGTTCATATTAATATTTAAATAATTGGCATGGGTTTGTGAATTTATGGCCTCTTATTTATGAATAATTACTAAGAGTGACAGTAGGTCACTATGGCCTCTTCATCTGAGAGGGGTCTATTCTTTCACCTATTTATATATCACATAAATATATGGAAAGTAATATTTTTTAGTGTGGTTTTTATAGTTAATTTATCTCCTTATAATTTTATTTTAATTAGTTTTATCATCTCCATGAAGTGCTTTCACTTGAAGGAAGAATGTCTTAGTTTATAGGTTGTTTCAGTGAGATCTACTATAGGTCTCTATTTATTATTCATGGTTTTCATTATCAAAGGGTTTATACTTATTAATAAATAATGGTCTATCCCTAAATTTAATGTAGTTTATGCTCTTTTTTTGAGATGATCTGTGGTCCATGTTCTTCAAGTATGCTTGATCTTTGAGACATTATCAAGGTTTACACAGTCTAATGGAGTTTCAGTTATTAATTTTAGATAAAATGATAGTAATTAATCATGATGTGTGATATTTTAGATGATATTTCATCATTTTAAGTTAAAATAAGCTAAAAATAGAAGCCCATATGCACACTCTCTAATAGGATTCATAGTTATTTCCTCCATCTATAGTTGTACATATAATAGGTTGTTTGGAAGATGTTCATTACTCATAGAAGGATCTAGCACATTTTTTAATGAATTCAATTTTATATAAACATTTAATTTCCATCACCAAGTTTAATGATCCATTATATGTCCTAAGTCAACAAATACAACATGTATACATATGTTGACTGTAGATAGTTTGTACAAATCATTTGGGTAGATTAAAGGTGAGTTAAAGTTGATAGTAGGTATTGAGCATTATCATGAATATTTATGGATCATTTAAGAAATAAAAAGGAATGTATAGAGTGGTTTGACTAGTTTTAAGAGTCAGGAACTCAAAATAATGATTTTTCTTAGCCCTAAAGCAAGTAAATGAGACCTACAGGCCTCAAGCCTGTAGGTCCTTATTTGGACATCCTATCTAAACATATACCAACTCAAAAGAGTTTAACACATTGGGATTTAAATATGATTCATATGTAAATAGAATAAAATTCTTTGAAGGAGACACTAGGTCACTTTTAGGTCAAGGGTGAGAGTGAGAATTGAATTGATAGTCTAACTAAACATCTACATGACTGTATATAATATTGTTTCCTTGAGATAAAGTGATAATTTGGACTAAAAGTGTCCTAATAAGCATTGAAATAGTGATAATGGAAAAAATCCTTCAGTAATTTAGTCTCTTCAAGCATTAATGTCAAGTAAATAAATGAATTCAAAATCTTGAAAATCTTATACACAGTCCTAACAAGCACCTACATCCATGTCTTGAAAGTGTAGGTCTAAATGCACACAATGAAGGGGAAGATGATGTGTTTGAAGGCATTTAAACCTAATTGGAGATTCAAAAAGGTTCATTAACCATTTGGATAATTTATTCATGATATGAAGATAATGTCCTAAATACACAAAAGAACATAGTCAAGTAACCTAAACATTAACCTATAACCTACAAATTAGGCCTATCTAAGTTTGAAATACAATGTAGATACCAAGAGTGCAAAGGTCTAATTATTAGGTTAAAGACTTATCAGAGAGAGGTATATAGGCTTGTGGATTTTTGTATGAGATAAATGTGTCTCTAAAAGTAGGAATGATCTTCTCAAAAGAGCTACACTCAGACTAATGCACCTATAATCATCACCCTACAACCAACTTCTAAGGACTCAACAAGAAGTGAAGTGGTTTGAAATGCCATGAATACAAAGATAAGGTTGAGGTTGTTTTTAATAGTTGATGCATTTAAATTGATAAATTTATCATAATATCATGAGGATTTTCAAGTAAAAAACCTCTATAGAGCATACATAGGTAGGTAGAAACCTACAATGAAGGAGTTAACACATCCATGCATGGTACATTGGGGTTACTGTATTAAAGGAGATTGGAGGATAGGTTGTATTCAAATGATGGAAGATATTATTAAACCCATGATATATACTTATTTAAGGTATTATAAGCATTATCCCATTCTTCTTTAATCTTTACAAGGATTTAAATAGTCACTTACAGTCTACATTCAAGCCTATAGTTAGTCTAAGAGAAGAGGAGGTAGTTTGATATTTATTGCACTATTGATTGAATGTAATGGTGGAAGAGTGACATGGAGATGAATTTGAGTTAACTAAAAAATATATAAAGAGGGGATCAATTCCCATTAAAATGTCTTTGGAAACTGTTGGCCAATTTTGGCCCACATATAGAACTTTGCCTTAGGAGGTCTATGGTATAAAAAGCCATACAAAGCCTTGAAGAAATGAGCAAAGTTATTGTGGAAAGAAGGACCAATTACTTGAGGATAAGATCATGTTTTTTAAAATAACTTGAAACATATTAAGTATATATTTATTGATCTTTTAGGATTAGGTCTACATTTCAAGGTGAAGGGTTTAAATAAGTTTTCATGGTGTCTAAACAGTTGCTAGAATAAGTCCAAAAGAGTCTATAGGCCTAAAGGGTTAGTTAATACTTTGGAATTTTTTTAGTTATTTTGATAAATTTCTAAGTTTTATTTTGGGGAAAATGTTCTACAATAATTTAGCTAAATACAAAATTCTTTCTAGAAAATTATCCATAGTAAAAGCTAAGTCTATTTTCTTTTAGAGATTTTATCTGATACAAAATGCCCACAAACATAATTATTTTAGAGAAAGTGTTCAAAAAAAAAGGTTTTAAGGAGGGATTTTATGATCTAATAGAAAATGATGGGCATGTAAATATCAAATTTAGGCCATAGCAAAAAACCATTTGAGTTTAAAAATTGATGATCACATGAACATCATTGACGATCACGTGAACATTATTGAAGGTCATGTGGACATATTTGACATTCACACAAACATCAAAATAAACCTCATCTACTAACTCTATGGTATTAAAATTATGATGGGAATGTGAATTTCAATGATGTCCTCACTCATGTATTTATAGTTGCACAGACATCAAAATTAAAACATAGCAAAAATACATTGTGGTTTAAATTTGATAGTCCTACAACCATCAAATAAAATCACATGAACATCAAATGTTGGGATCGTAGATGTCAAATTTGAGGTCATGAAGTGGCCATTTTATTTCAAATAAAGGGTACTTACAAATAGATCTAATGACTAGTAGTTATTCATACCAAGGAAGATCAATAGAGTGAGATGCATCATAGGGTCACCAAGTTAAATCAACATTCGATGGCCAATGAGAAAAATTTAGCTCGAGACATTTTTGATGAAGGTAAATGGGGTGGGTTTTTGACCTAGACAAGCATAATGTAGAAGGACCAAACTCAAATAGAATCCTAGGTTAAACCAAAATAGGACCAAACATTACCATTTAAGCTTTGTAGAGGCAAAATAGGTCTTTTAGACTTAATACAGATCAAAGGTCAGTAACTTGTCAATGAAATGAGGCATTGGTCCCCACGATGCATAGAGGTAAAATAGGTCCTTTTAGACTTAACATAAGCAATCTACTAAATTTTCAAATGATATAAATGCATCTAGGAGAATATATTGACTATGGGAAAACCAATATGAGATTGGTTGTCAATCTATAATGGATCAATGTTCAAGGTTTGTAGTAAAAAGCATGCCAAGGCATAAATATGATAGTCAGGTTAGCTACTTAAATTAGATGTATCATGGTTTCATTAGGCCCAATTATATTAGGACCTTGTCCTCATAATGAAGCTAAGTAGAAGGTATGGTGAGGTTAATAGAGTAGATTTAAGAGATTAGAGAGGCAACTACAATATTCAATGCTGATCTTTTATCTTTGATCAGTGCTTAATATGCTTGTACATGGTGATTTTTTGAAGGATATTATTCCTATTTCACTATCCTACTTGCCTATTTTAATGTGTTTTCAAGATAACTTATAGGTCTAGATTAGTGTTCTATCTGAACCTTTTCCTTTGAAATAATTATACAATTAGCAAGATTTTGAGGTTGTGTGAGCTATAGTTATCATATGATAATCTAGTGTGGGTTCAAGCTTATATGAGTGTCCATTTAACTTTGGTGTATCACTTTTTAGCCTTATTATGAGCCTTTGAACCCTTTTAACCCTTTTTTCAATAATTTTCATTAGTTTAGGTGAGCATTAAGAGGAAGTCATTCTTCTCTTAAGGTCTAACCCCATTATAGGTGACCCACAACCTAGGGTTATTCCCATTATGTAGCTTAATTTTAAAGGGTCTAAAAATACCTTTCCAAGGGTTAATATTGAGTGTACAATAGTTTTTGGCACACTCGATGGGACTAAGGTCTAAAGTAGTAGAAGGATTTTTGGTGTTATTCTTCTAAATATCAGCTTTTAGAGGCATTCTAAAAACATTAATGTTGACTTTGAGAATCTATCAACTGGTTAAAAAGCCTAGCTAAGTGCCTAATCATCATAATATGATATGCACAATAAATCATATTTTGATCAGTATGCTTATTCTCTACCTCAACATCACACTTATCAAGAAAATAATGTTATGTATTCCCCCCAAGTGGCCCTTAAATAGCCTATCAGCCTTATCATGGCCTTTGTCCTTCTCCACCACTACATATGACCAAGGTCAACCTCCTTTGCATTCAAATCAATGCTCTAATTCCCCTTGTCAAGACTAGGCTTATCATATTACATCCTTGTCAGGAGTCAAGCAAGCATTATTAGTTTATATTAAGTTGATAAGGGAGATTGGTAAGGTTTGGAGTTTTCTCTAGTCATCCTTATCCCTATTATACAATAGGTAAGGAGTGATATTTAATTGGTCAAAAATAGATGGTCAATTTGTAAGGGTGAAAAATGGTCAACTTATGAGAATGAGGGCATATCAATGATGAGAAGCATGATCTAGAATATAGATAGTCTATAGATATCTTATGAAGATCATCAGGCTCATTTGGATTAGTCTTATGTGTCCTCTCCCTTTTAAGAGCCTAAATATCAACATTGAAGAGTCCCTGATCAAACCCCTAGTCAACCTTATTAAAATCAATTTATGTCAAAACTTAGAGAAGTGATACTAGACTAAGGTAGAACAATAATGAAAATTAAGTAGAGGGTTGAGCTTGGACAAGAATTTCCCATTCATGCCATAGAGGGGATAAGGATATTATTTTAATAATTTTTGGAACATGTGGGCATCCATTAAAGAAGATAATTATCCATAGGCTAAGAAACAAGAATTGAAAGGGTGGGTATTATCCATTAAAAAAGTGTTTGAGCACTAGGAGAAAGAGTATGTCAAACTTGATCCAATTAGTTTACCCTCTCCTACCCCTATGTCCATTCCCACTCAAGATCATGAATCCATCCCATCATGGATCTTCTCCAACACATTTGAAACCTAGATATGGCATGCCCTCACTCATAAGGCCACATTCCCCTATAGTTATTCAAAAGGAAGAAAAAATGTTTATTCCATACTCATTTCCATCATGGAAATTAGCTCAAAAAGGCATAAAGAAGGAGGTGCTGGTTGAGGCATTCCAAGAAGTAGTCTTGGAGGAATAATTAGTTGTGCCAAAATTAAATCAATTAACCATAGCTCAGCTCAATGAGCTTGATGTACAAGAGTTTTGAGAATATCTCTCTTTTCCTCAATAACCACTAAAGAAGCCATTCAAAGTCCCTAGCTGGAAAGACACTCTCCTAATCTAAAAGGAAGGTGAACTTCTTCACCCTCCCACCATCTCCCTCTTGGAGAAAGAACTTGTTTTACTAAAGATAGAGGAGAAGCTTGCATTCATAAGTAAGCCTGAAGAGGACAAAACAAGTGTCTATGATGAGTAAATCATGATAGTTAGCCCACTTCATAGGGAGGAGCATGTTTAAACTTTCAACTTATAGGAGCTTGATGAGAAATAAGAGGATAGACTTCATGAACCTATTATAGAGTTTAAGGGCATCTTGAGTGATTTTGAAGATCAATGGTAGCATTTGTGCTTGGATGTCTTAAGTGAAAAAGAGAAGATTAATGTTTCAAACTTAATTGAAGAGGATAATCCTCAAAATGAAAATAAGGTAGACCTTGAATATAATATTAAAGGTCCATTCTACATAAATTAAGAAGAGGATCAGAACCAAGAACCAAAAGTTGGTCCACTTCAAGATGAGGTATCAGTTAAGGATAGCCCTGATATGTTAGAGTTAGAGAAAAGTAGATCAGACCTTGATAAGGGTAAATGTGATGTGTTGGACCTTGGATGGTTATATCAACTCTCATTTGTAGTTGAAAAATAAGATGAAATATTGAATTATGTTGATGAAGGAGACATCTCAAATGCTCAATAAATGCAATTTGAGAAGCATACCAGTGAAGAGTCTAAAGAGTTATGGAAGTAGGTCAATACCATAAAAAATTAATTTAAAGAGGCCAAGCGACATGTCCTTATTCCTTAAATCTATGAACATTCTCATCTAAGCATGAATAGTCCTAATTTTCACAAGGACAAGGTGGAAGAACATGGTATTTTTGAACCATCAATTGAACTAAGTGCAGTTCCTCACAAGAGCTTTCTCAAGAGTGATGAGAAACATAAAAAAGGTGCTCCCATAGTATAACATGAACCAACCTTGGAAAAATTAAACTAATATGTCTACATTAGAGACATATTTGTTCCATTTAATCCATTAGAGAGAACATCAAAATGATTGGCCATCAAGCTGCCTAGTTCACCAATTTTGGTACTTCCAAAGCAAGGTATTTTCTATCTTGATTTATTACAAGTGGATGACACTAGAAGTTTCCCATTTGACCCAGGTGGGAGGTGATTTTAAATTGAAATATTATACATAGTAATTTAGTTGTATTTTATTTCCTCTAAGTGCCTAATGCATATTCATTTCTTGTCATGTGTTTCATTTTCCAAAGTACCTTGGGCACTTTGTTTGTTTTGTTTCTTGTCATCCTTGTTACATCAAGAAGTATTTTTCAAGAAAAGCTCAGCCTTGTATCAATTTCACTTCAATTGAAGAGAGAATTGACTCCATGCCCAATGGACTAGACAAGGCACATGGTCTGGGTTCTCAAGTATATCAATCATGATTCCTTGAGATGTCACCAAAAATGTTGGCCAATTTTGGTCCACATATAGAACTTTGTCTAAGGAGGTATATGGTATAAAAAGTCATACAAAACCTTTAATAAATTAATATATTTACTATTCAGATAAGAACCAAATGACTTTAGGATAAGATCATGCTATTACAAAGCTTTTCAAACACTTTTAAGTGTAGATTGATTGATCTTTTAAGAGCAGGTCTGTATTACAAGGTGAAGGGTTTGAATAGGTTTCATGGTGTCTGATAAATTTATAAAATAAGCACAAAATATCCTATAGGCCTAAATTCTTAGTTAATCCTTGGGAACTATTTTGGTACTTTTCTAAAACATGAAGTTTTCTTTCAAGAATAATGTTTTGTGAGAATTTCCTTGAAGACCAAATTCATTCAGGAAAATTATCTGTAACAAAAGCTAAGTCTATATTTTTTGGACATTTTATTTGATACAAAAGGCCCATAGACATAATTATTTTATAGAAAGTCTCTGAGATAAAAGGTCTAAAGGAAATAGCCTAGGGAATTTGTGATCTAGTAAAAAATGATAGGTGTGCAAGTATCAAAGTCAGGCCATGACAAAAAAACCATTTGAATCTAAAAAGTGATAGTTGCATGAACATCATTGATGGTTATTTGGATGTATTTGACATTCACACAAATTTTAAAATAAACCTCTTTAACTAACTTTATGGTGTTCAAATTGTGATGGGCAGTGAATGTCAATGATGGTCTCATAAATGTATTTGATGGTCACGTGGATGTTAAACTTAAGATAGGAAAAATCCATTGTGGTTTAAATTTGATGGTCATAAAAACATTAAATATGGTCATTCAAATGTGAAATTATGAGAGAATGGATTTCAAATTTGAACTCGTGAAGTAGCCATTTGATTTCAAATAAAGGGTTCCTCCAAGTAGATCTAATAGCTAGTGGTCATTCCTACCAAGTCAGATCAATAGAGCGAGTCTTGGAAATATGATTGTCATTGATGTCAAAATGGACACTATGGATGTCATTGATGTCAAAATGATCAAGCATGATTGATTGAGAGAATATCATGTTTCACAGTTACACTATGTAAAGTTGTCATGCTTTTACAAAGACCATTTATTAATGTTTAAAGTTAAATAGATAGAAGATTTGTTATGGGTTTTTTATGTACATTCTAAAAATATGGTCTAAAATTTTAGAGAAGGAATGATCTCATAATTTATTTATTTATCTCTTAGACATTATAGGGTTTTATAGTAAAATCCTAAGGGTTTAGCCATGGTATCAACAAGCAAATTTCTATTTTAATGTTAACTTGGTATAGCCAGGAGTTGGTAACTTAAGTCTATATCATCATTAAAAAATTGGCCCCTTGACCTAGAAATTATCAAATTCAATCAATGATCAAAGGAATTTATATTTTCCCCAGTCTAAGACTTAATATATGTCCTATCTTGATAAATGGCTAGTTCTTAATCATACGTAGACAATCTAATTAAGCGAAGCAAGTCAAAGTATTAAATGACCCTCTAAGTAAATGTGTTAATGCCAAGTGTCATGAGCACATGAGTCTATTAGATAGAACACCAATGAGAGTGAGCCTATCAAATTTAATGATTGAGATAGTTGGAAGATCAATGGGTCACACTTAATCATAATTTGGAGATCCAATGGAGTGCAATGAAGTCAATTTTTCAAAAGGAGCTTTGAGTGAGTGTGCAAGTGATAAGTGTCACATTCATGGAGCTCATCAGACATAGACCTAATGAGTGTAAGATTTTCAAATTTAATGATCAATATTGTTAGAATATCTAATGGTGAGCAAGTGATTATGTAGAGAAAGATAAATAGAGTGAGTGGACTCAGATGGAGCAAAGTGATCAATATTTATCAACATAGTGGCAAGTTTAAGATTGGGCATGTTTGAGAAGATTGATGGAGTGAAAGTGATTGAAATATATAGTAAGTATCAAGATGAGGTCAAAGTTTTGAAGTTTAATGACCAAGTTAAGGTCAAATTTTTGAAGTTTAATGACCAAATTAAGGTAAAGAATGTGCATCTTTAAAGATTTAATGGCCTGTGGGAGATATGATCTAGAGATTGACACATGGATTTTAAAGAGTTGAACATTAAAGTTTAGTATCATAAAAATATATGATGGAGTGTGAGAGATTTGATATGGCATGAATAAAGAGATTAAAGGCTAGTATTTAAAGTGTTTAAAATCCAATGGTCTAGTGGAGAAACACGTAAGAACTTGCATATAAGTTTTATATCTCAACATAAATTATGAAATTGATTGATCCAACCTATCAAATCTATATTAAATATCCTATGAATCAAAAATTTAGTCTAACATATGCTATAGATAGTAAATAGACCTAAAATTATGGCATGATGTATGGAATCAAGATGCATGAAAGTTACTGTCTAAGTCATAATGAACTAGAGTCCAAATTTAACATGATGTGTTGTAGTCTGAGTGTGAACACATAGAAGATATGGAACCCTAGATCATTTGTTTAAAAATATGATATCTAGGACAAAGTAAAATTATGTTGGAGCAATTCAAATTATGTCAAATAGAAAATATCGTGACTTAGAGGTTACAAAGAGAGAAATGAAGTGTGCCAAATAGATACATATACAGAAAAAAAGAGAAAGGGGTAGAGAGGAAGAAGGTAAAAAGAGATGTTTATAGTATGATCATGTTATAAATTAGACTTATAATAGAGATAATAGAGTTAATTTCATTTATGAATATATTTTATATATTAGAGTTGTAGCTCCATAGATCTGATTGGTTGGTGTCATCAGACAAGCTGAGTTAGTTCTCAATTAGGGGATTGGTATCTCCTTAAGGTTGGTGCACTAAAACATAGTAAATAATGAGGTTAAGTTAAGTTGGTGCTTAAATATGGGATTGGTGTATCATTAGGATTGGTGTCCTTAAATGTAACTAGTGAGGTTTTTCCAGTAAGGGTTGTAACTAGTGAGGTTTACTAGTGAGGCTTTGAACTATGAGGTTAGATTAGAACTATAGATTCTAGTAGTTATTCTCACCATGGTTTTTCCTTTTGGGTTTTACATATATAAATATAATTTCATGTGTATTTTTGTGTGTATGTGATATCTGAATTTATCTTTTAATCTACATATGATTTTAAATTTGCTTTAAAAGGATTAAAGGACTAGTTTTACTTGATATATTTATTCACCCCTTCTCTGTATCTAGTTGTGTTCCAAAAATTGGTATCAAATCCTAGGGTTCCTTGAAAAAATATTAGTTAGCTCAGTTAGATCTTGGAATAGTGACCATAATGGCTAGTCGAGAAGGATCTTCATCAAATAAAGCACCTCTCTTTGATGGATCAAACTATGCATTTCAGAGCATAAGAATGGAATCATACTTATCCTCATTAGGGTTTGATGTATGAATGTCTATAGTAAATGGATATATATCCCCTACAACAAATCCTACTGATTAGGATGCCAATAAGGAATATGAGAACAATGTCAAGGTGAAGAATGTTATTCTCTATGGATTATCCAAATTAGAGTTTGGCAAAGTGATGCATTGTCAAAATGCACAAGACATATAGAACAAGTTGAAGAGAATATTTAAAGGTAATTACAAGGTAAATCAATCCAAGCTACAAACATATAGAGGAATGTTTGAGAGTCTTAAAATGATTGAAGAAAAGAATATTATAGACTACCTTCTTAGGGTAGATGAAATAGTCAATGTAGTTAGAGACCTTAGAGAAGAAATGAAAGAATCAATCATTGTGAAAAATGTCCTATGATCTTTTCCACCAAGGTATGATTCTAAAATATCTATAATATAATAAGCAAGAGATCTAGATAAGCCCAATGTAGATGAGTTGGATGCAACCTTCATTACTTATGAGATGAGAATGGGACAAGTAGATACTTCCAAAAGAGAAGATTTATTCAAAGCATCCAAGCATGCCAAAGTAGAATCATCTACATCTAGATCTAAGGAGATTGATGAAGAAGAAGCTAGCTTTGTTATAAGATTGAAAAGAGGATCTAGAAATTATAAAGGTAAGTTACCCTTTAAATGTTTTAATTGTGGTAAAGTAGGACATTTTACTATTAAATACCCCTATGAGAAAAAGGATAACTCTAAGCAAGAAGAGGATGGAAAAATGATGAAGCCCCACTATTCCAAAAGGAAGAACTTATTTAAAAATAAGAAAATCTTATGTATAAGAGAAGATAGTGACTCATTGGATAATAGTGATAGCTCAGATGATGACCATGACTATGCCTTTGTGGTTGAGAGAAATGAATCCATGTTCATGCTATTAGAATCAAATTATATAGATATAGATCAAGAAGAAATTGAAGACTCTAATGAATAAGAGGAAGGAGAATTGGAACTTGAAGGTGAACTCATTTTTTCTCTAGATGAGATTGACATGCTGAGAAAAGAAAACTAAAGATAAAATAAACTTCGACAAAAATAAATTCAAAAAATATCCAAAAGTCTTGAAAGATCTGATCAGATGATAGTAATCCTTATGACTCATGTTGAAGAGGCCCCAAGAATAGAAGGTGTAGTCAAAATTGAACTACAATTCAAATCTGATGAGTGTATGAGGCTAGAATAAAAGATAGTGGCTTTGAGAAAAGAGCTTGAAAAGGCTAAAGAATAAATAGTCAAAGGTCTAAAGCTGATAGGAGGATTAGACATTCTTGATGAATTGATTAACTCTCAAAATCCATCAAAAATTAAATATGGTCTTGGTTATGAAAAGGGGAAAATTCTCATAACTAGTACATATACTAATTTATATGATAATTTCAAAGCAAAAGGATTAGGAGCAAAGAAAGAGAAAGCTTGCAGAGATATAAAGACAAATAGTAGTATTGTTGATGAGAAGAAGGCTAAAGATAAAAGGAAGTCTAAGGAAAGGAAAAAATAACAATGAGTCCATCTCTACAAACTCAAGAAAGATGCAAAAGATAAAGTCAGTTGATGTAGATGGCTACACAAGTGTAAGCAACTTGAATAATCAAGAATTGAGAAGAACTCCCCATCCTGCATAAAGAAAATATATGACTAGGTATTCCTCATCTTTTTATGGCTATTTTTATATCTATAATTAGTTTGGCCATAAGGCTGGTAAATGTAGAGTTTTAAGTACAAGGAGAACCAACTTTGTAATAAAAAATTCATTTTCACCCTTGGTAGATACAAATTTAATGTGATATAATTGTAATAATTTTGGTCACATAGTTAAATAATGTAGAACAAGATTTTTAATATCAAAATTATAGAGTAAGAAGAAAGATATGCCTCCTAGTGTGAATAAAGGTTCATAAGTCTCTAAAAAAGAGAAAATTAAGCAAAAAATGACATATAAGCAACCCAATAATGTATGGAAAGTGAAATATCAAGCCATGATGAAGAATGCTATAGAGGTTGGAAAATGTCAAGAGCTCTCAATATATGCACATGTTGAGAATGAGAAGACAAAGCTCAAGGAGAAGTCTAAGGTATTGGTTGAAGATAGTTATGAGGTATGTATAGATTCAAGTGAACATCTTACTACTATATATAAAGTATCAAGCATAGAACATCAGTATTCTATGACTAGTGATGAGATTCCAAGATGTAAGGAAGATTCATCAGATGAAAAGGTATGTCATGAATCCATGTTGTCTCCATGTATTTTTAATCCAAAGGAGACTACAATAGTGGATGAACATGTTACTTATATTATGCCTAAGAATAAGAATAACTAAAAGCACAAGATGACCAAGGAGGAGAAGCAATATGAGGAGTTATGGGAAACTCCTAGTTTCACATTGTTCTAGGACATTGTGAATTAAGGTGTCTCTATCTATGCTTCTTAAGAGACTCCTTTCAATAAAGAAGCAAGTGGTGTTATTAAAAATATTCTAAAATAAATAAATGAGTGTTCCTAGTTAAATTTGGTATGCCAAGATGAGATAATTTATGTGTATGTAGTGTCTACAGTGACAAAATGAGTGTGTTAACAATGTATTCATGGATTCTAGTTCTAAAGGTAGGACATGGAGACTTCCAAAAGTGGAAGTAAGTTTGTTTGCTCTAGATAATTATACCAATAAATACATAAGTATGTATATTATTTATTGGTATTTTAGACTAATACTATTATTAAGTCTTGTAGTTATCATTAATAGGTTAGTGGAATAAGGGGGAGATAGATTTTCCAGTCTATCAGAATCAAGAAGGCTCAAAATAGAGGAGCTTGGTTTATGTTATATGGTAGCAGATTTAAAAATGCTCATGTGGATGTTGGTTGAGAATTTCCAATGTTAAATAACAAATAAAATATTGTAAATGTCTCTAAGTTCTAAATATGACAAGTTGTATATACCATGGAGTTAGGGGGAGCTAACTCAGATAGCTTGAATGGATTGAGGAGATATGCATGATGTGAAAAGGAGCATATGTGAGATGCTTTAGTCATGATTAAAATATAAGGTGTTATCTACTATAGGTGTTAACTCAAGTAGGTTGAAATGATGATTTGAACAAACCAAGTTAGGTGCTTAGACAATGTATTAAATCCTTATACATAAACAAAGTGGGAGATTTATAATTGGCTAGGTCATAGGATCAGAGGACTATGTATGGAGACTTGAATATACTCAAGTGATGAAATAATATAAAATTTGGGAGTGATATCTCCTACATCACATCACTAGATAATAGTGATGGAGAATAAGTCCAAAGGAAGGATCATAAAAGCCTTGTTGATCTCTAGAATAAGAGAAAAGGTAACTCAGGTATGTATATTCTACAAATTATAAATGAGTTCATAATTTCATGTTATTATACAAACTCCTTTATTTGATAAAGGGGAAGAACACTTTGGAAATTAGTGAGGAGTCCCTTTGCCATTTATGTCAAAAGGGGAGAAAAGGGGCAAATGATCTATGTAAAAGTCTGAAGAAAAAGTGCAAATGCTCTCTATAAAAGTTTGGAAGAGTGGAGCAAGCATCTAAGATGAGTTTAGGAAATTATGCCATTACCTAAGGGGGAGTAAGTTTGGTATGAATAACTTTAGTTCATACTCATTAGAAGCCAATGTAAGTAATGCCAGAGAAAGAGAAAATTACTAGAATATTAGATCATTAAGTTTGCATCAGAGCATTTATTTTTCCTTTAATGCCAAAGGGGGAGATTTTTGGCAATATGATTGTCATTGATGTCAAAATGATTAGGAAGGATTGATGGAGATAGGAGAATGTTTCATAGTTTCACTGTGCAAAGTTTTCATGATTTTATAGAGACCATTTATGTATCTTTAAAGTCAAAAAAATAAAATATCCGTTATGGTTTTTTTATGTACATTCTAGAAATATGTTCTACAAGTTTAGAGGAGAAAGAATGATCTCATAGTTCATTTATTTATCTCTCTGACATTATATGGTTTTATAGTAAAATCCTAAGGGTTTAGCCATGGCATCAACAAGAAAAGTTACATTTTAATTTTGACTTGGTATATCCAAGAACTGGTAACTTAAGTTACAACTTAAGTCTATATCATTGTTAAGAAACTATCTCCTTGAACTAAAAATTACCAACTATGAGAAATGATCAAAGGAATTTAATTTTTCCTAAGTCTAAGACTTAATATATGTCCCATCTTGATCAATGGTTAGTGCTTCATTATACAGAGATGATCCAATGAAGCAAAGCTAATTCAAAGTGTCAAAGGTCCCTCTAAGTGAAAACATTAATACCAAGTATCACAAGCACATGAGTCTATCAGATAGAGGATTAATGAGAGTGAGCCTATTAGATTTAATGTTTGAGATAATTAGAAGATCAATGGATTGAACTTGATCAAACATTAGAGATTAAATGGAGCATGATGAAGTCAAATTATTAAAAAGAGCTTCTAGTGAGAGCGTAAGTGACAAGTGCCACATTCATAGAGCTTGTCAGATAGAGACACAATGAGTGTAAGATTTTTAGATTTAATGATTGAACTTGTCAAAAGATTTGATGGTGAGAAGGTGATCATGGAAAGAAATATCAATAGAGTGAATGGACTCAGATGGAACAAAGTGATTGATGTTTATCGACATAGTGGTAAGTTAAAGACTGAACACGTTTGAGAAGATCGATGGAGTGAAATTGATCCAAAGATATAGGAAGCAGTGAATGAGGTGAAAGTGTCAAAGTTTAAAAACCAAGTTAAGCTAAAGAATGCGCATCTTTGGAGATCCAATGACACATGGGAGATAGGATGGATGTATTTTAAAGAGTGGAACATTAAAGTTCATCAACGTACAAAGATCTGATAGAATGAGAGAGCTTGGAGATGGCATGACTAAAGAGATCAAAGGCTAGTATTTAAAGTGTTTAAAATACAATGTTCAAGTGGAAAAACATGTAGGAAATTGCATATAAGTTATATATCTTGACACAGATAATAAGATTGATTAATCCAACCAATCAAATCTACATTAAAGAGCTTGTGCATCAAAACTTGAGTCTAAGAGATGCTATAGATAGTAAAGAAACCTGTAATTATGGCATGATGCTTAGAATTGAGATGTGAGAAACTTACAATCTAAGTCATAATGAACTAGAGTCCAAAATTAACATGATGTGTTGTAGTCCAAGTGTGAACACATAAAATATATAGAACCTTAGATCATTTGTTTATAAATATGATATCTAAGACAAAGGTAAATAATGTTGGATCCATTAAAATTGTGTCAAACAAAAAATATAGTGACACAAAGGATGCAGAGAGAGAGAGATGAAGTGTGTCAAAAATATACATATCTAGACATAAAGAGAAAGGGGTAGAGATGAAGAAGGCACAAAGAGAATATGCATAATATGAACATGTTACAAATTAAAGTTATAACAAAGAGAATAGAGTTAGATTCATTTATGAATCTATTTTTTATATTAGATTTGTAAGATCCATATATATGATTGGTTGGTGCCATCAAACAAGCTAGGTTGGTGCTCAGTTAGGGGATTGGTGTCTCCTTAGGGTTGGTGCCCTTAAACATAGTAACTAGTGAAGTTAAGTTTAGTTGGTGCTTAGTTAGGGAATTAATATCTCCTTAGTATTGGTGTCCCTAAATGTAACTAGTGAGTTTTTACTTGTGAGGCTTGTAGCTAGTGAGGCTTGTAGCCAGTAAAGCTTGTAACCAATGAGGTTTGCAAGTGAGGCTTTGAACTATTATGCTAGATTAGAATAGTACATTCTAGTAGCTATTCTCACCATGGTTTTTCCATTTGTGTTTTCCATGTATAAATCTAGTGTCATGTGGATTTATGTGTGTATGTGATCTCTGCATTTATATTTTAATCTACATATGCTTTTGAATTTATTTTAAAAAGATTAAAGGACTGGTTTTAAATAATATACTAATTCACCCCCCCCCTCTTAATATCTAGTTGTGTTTTAATAGTGAGATGAGTCAAGGGGTCAATAGGTTGAATAAATATTTGATGGCCAATGAGTAGGATCAATCCTAGGAATTTTTTGACAAAGGTCAATGGGATGGTTTCTTTACCTAGACAAGGATAATGCAGAAGGACTGAGCTTGAATAGAATCCTAGGTTGAACTAGAACAGGACCAAACATTATCATTTAATATCAATATTTTATTGTAAAAACTGTGTCAAGTTTTGAATCTTGACACATTTTAGATTCTCTTCTGTAATCCTTCATCAGGTAAATAATTTACCTGAATCTTTAAAATTACTGAGGCTTTTAAAATTTTTAATGAGATCATGGATCATGAAATAATGCACCTGAATCAAGTTTTTAAGTTGAATAGATACTCAGGTAAATAAATAGCAAAGTTTATCAAGCATGTTAAGGATAATATTAACAAACTAAAAAAAAGAGTCTTTTGTAGAGAGTCCCATAGCATATCTTCCTTATGTTTAAGGCATTTCAAATTCATTAGCTAAAATTCTCAATCACTATAACATTAACTCCATGTTCTTACTTATTAATAATTTGCACATGATGTTGGGATCTACTAAAGATAAGTTGGACCCAAACCTTAGAAGTAGAGTCTACAAGGTGGATTGTTTGTGTAGTATACCTTACATAGGGTATATGGGAAGATTAGTTAAAATGAGAATTAAAGAACATTTTGTAGATATTCATCTAGAAAGGAAAGAAAAATCAGCCCTTTTCAAGAATTCATTTAAGTCGAAACATGCTATCAATATTGAAGAAGCAAAAATTTTCATAGCAAAAGATCACTTCCATAAGTGTAAGTTAAGAGAAGAAATAGAAATATTAAAACATCCTAAAAAATTAAATAGGAATGATGTGTTAGGGATAAGTCATGCTTGCAAGATGGTAGTTTATAATAATTAGTTTCTTCCTCTTCTAGGGCATAGGATTATGACATTTAGAGTTTTTTTGTTTTTTTTTTCTAAATTAATTTTTTTAATGATCTCTCTTGAATTGTTATACTTTGGTTTTGTTTGCAAGTTAATAACTTAAAATTTTATTTAAATTTTTGGTTAACTAATTCTAAAACTTTTCTTTATAATTATAACCAATAATTTTAAATTAATAATAAATTTTAAATTTAACATATTTTATAATTTTGTTTTACTAATTTTTGTAATTATTTCATATAAATAATAAATAATAAATAATAAATTAATAAATTTATTCTTCAAATTTCAAAATATTTTATTTTGTTATGGCATACTTAGAAAATAACACTAATTATTAAGTAATAATTATAATCGATTGAAATAATAAATAATTTATTAATTATAAAATTTGTCTAATTTAAAATTTATTTATTTATAAATTAATTTTAAATCTATAATGTTATAATATTTTTATAGTTTTATATTATAATAATTAAATATATGAATTATGTAACTTATTAATTTGTTATTTTTTTTAATTTTCATTTTCATTTTTACCAATTTGGGATAACAATTAGCTGATTAATTTTTAGCAACTTTTTTGTTGCAGTTATATTCCTCTAGTTTTTAAAGGGTGTTGTTCTATTGTTCCTACACATATTATTTACCTATGAAGGATCACAAAATTAGATCTGAAACATGTTGAGATTTAAAACTTGACACAATTTTTACAAAAGATTATTAATATTGTATGGATTATGGAAATATCAGATCTTTGATTGCCTTTTAAGTTCTACAAAGGTAGAATAGGTTTTTTAGACTTAATAGATATCAAAGGTCAGTAGCTTGTCAATGAAATGAAACCTTGGTCCCCATAATGCACATGATCAAAATAGGTCCTTTTAGACTTAACATAAACAAGCTGCTAACTATTCAAATGATTTAAATGTGTCCAAGTGGAGATATTGACTACGGGAAAAATAATATGAGATTGGTTTTCAATCTATAATGGATCAATGTTTAAGGTTTTCAATAAAAGGAATGAAGAGGCATAAATATGATAGTCAGATTAGCTTCTTAAATTAGACATAACATGATTTCATAAGGCCCAAGGATATGAGGACCTTATCCTCATAATGAAACCAAGTAGAAGGTATGGTGAGGTTCACAGAGCAGATTTGGGAGATTGGAGAGGAAACTAGAATACTCAATGTTGATCAAATCCTTTGAAGATTTTTCTTCTTGAAAGGATCATGACTCATCATAACAAACAAAATCTTGTCCTCTAATTTACTTTTCTCAATGAATGAGAACTTAAATACTAACTATAGCTAATGATGAATAACTATTGATGGTAGAATAGTAATGATTGGACCAAAAGATGGTGGAGTATCCCTTGAAAGTTGGTATCTCATTAATTGTTCTTGAAACATGATCCCTCTTCTCTCTTCTCCCCTTCTCCTATATTATCCCATTCTCTTATCCATTATAAGGGTTCTCAGACTTTTAGAATTTTTATTTTTCTAGGGAACAAGGATACTCATTGAGACTCTTAAAAAATGGTTCTTGTTTGATAAGGCTAAACCCTATCAAAATATTGGAAGAAATACCTCTTTTAGTAATAAGATTGACTCTTCTCCTATCTCTTGTCTTTAATCAGTGCTTAGTATGATTTTGCATAGTGAATTTGTGAAGGATATTCTTCCTAATTTACTATCTTTCTGCTTGCCTGTTTTAAGGTGTTTTCAAGATAACATGTAGTTCTAGATTGGTGTTTTGTTTGAACCTCTTCTATGAAATACTTATGTAATTAGTTAGATTGTGAGGTTGTGTGAGATATAGTTATCTTATGTTGATCTAGTGTGGGCTCAAGCTTATGTGAGTGCCCCCATTTAACTTTGGTGCATCACCTTTTTAGCCTTATTAGAATCCCTTAAACCCTTTCTAACAATTTTCTTATAAATTTACATTAGTTTAGGTGATAATCAAGAGGAAGATGACCTTCTATGGAGGTCTAACCCCATTATAGGTGACCCACAACCTAGGGTTGTTCCCATTGTGTAGCTCAATTGGAAAGGTCTTGAAGAACATTTTCCAAGGGTAAAGATTGAGCCTACAACAAAAACCTTAAAGGCTCTTGAGTTACTAAAATAATAAATTTTCCATTTAAAGTAGTCTAAAGTTGTAGCATGTGAGTGATGTTGGAAGCCTAAGTGCAAACTTCAATTGAGCCCATGAGTTATTGAGAAGATAAATGACCTTCAAGGTGAAGATTTGAACAAAAATTCATAGTCATGACTCATATCAATAACTTTTAGTTTGTACATGTATTAATATTGACCTACAATAATCTAATGATAGTAGTCAATCAGAAATCATGAGTGTTGATGATGAGGTCAATGGACAAGGATTGATGAGTAGGTCATGAGGACAATGAGTGTTAATGAGAGTGTCACAAGGAGTATGAAGGACACACATAGTCAAATGGGTAAGTTCTAGTTAGTAAACACAAAATCAAAACCCTCTAAAGACACTTATAGGTTGCAAGATAGTGATAAGTTAGTTCTAAGCTTGGGAGAAAGAGAGCAGAGGTGTTGGGTGATGTTTGAAGGTCCTTAAATTTATTTGAGGACTCCAATAAATACTCAAGGCCATTGGAAAATGAATTATTACATGTGTAATTGATGTCAAAGCATTTATTAGGTAGTCGATCCTAACATTAACCTATAATTAGGTAAGGTCAAATATAGTTAGTCTATTTACAGTGTTCAAGGAGACTTGAGCAGATAAGAAGGTTTATGGAGTTTATAATTTCATTAGGTAATAAATCATATAAATAGATGTTATATTCATATTAATTTATTTGTTAAACTAGCATATCCACCTATAGGAAACATGAAATCATTACCTACAACCAGCATTTAGGCCAACTGAGTTTGGTTATCACATGAAGATGTGGAGGGGTACAATGATAGGGTTTACAGGTTTGAGATTTATCATGTCTTAGAACTAAGTTATATTCATGAATATATAATATTTTTAAATTTATGGAATAATATCAAAATGGTTCCTCAATCATCATAAACACAGTCAATATGGACATGGTGGAGAACACAGTCTTTCTAGGGTCAGCAGGCCCACTCACAAACTAAGTGAGAAATCATACCTTTCACTAAAGTTGGAACAATGGTAGTTGAAATAGATTTTTAATGACCTAATTATGAAATATATATCGTTTTTGATAAATTCCATACAACTTAAAAGGAGAATAATCTCTATTTATGGAGTGCTAGGGTCATCAGGTCTATTATGCATTCAAACCCTCCATTATGGAGTTTAGTGTCTTATACCAGTTTGAGAGGTTAGTTCTCTCAATAATAATTATGGATCATGTTATGGATTATTTAGGACATGTTTAAATATATATATATATATATATATATATATATATATATATATATATATATATAATGAGAAAGTGAGTGTAAATGTCTTAAACCCAAGATGACTTCCTTGTTTTAACATAGTCATAGGCTTATAGGCTAGTATTGAAGGAATTTGGTGTTTTGAAAACTATATAAGAATGTTCATGCTCTAAAAATTGGTACATGGGGTTTTTATGACTATAAAAATATTTCCATTTTCACCTTAAGGCTGTAATAATAGGGGATATACCCAGTGTTTTGTCTCAAACCTTTTCCACTTCATTGGTAAAGGGCAACTATGGGACTTAGAAGTCCAATTGAGCTCAAAGGAATGTAACAAGTTTTTATACCTAATGGTATACTCCTAAGGCAACATGAAAAATGTTTTCATGCACCTATATGAGGTACTCAAGATCATCTTTCACTCCAAGGCCCTTGAGGGATAGCAAGAAGGTAACATGTCCATAACCCCAAGTACCTAAACTAGTGTACTATGAACATATAGAGGGGTGAGAAAAACTTAAAATACATGTGTAATCATGTGAATGGATTTTATATATGTGTAGTAACTATTAAAAATAATTGGAATGAATTTTGATGCCTAAAACTCAAACTTGACCTCTCTCTAACCTCAAGAGAGCTAAGCAAGCCACCTAAGGAGCAACTTCAAATGTCCATACTGTCTATTATACTTTGAATGGGACACAGTTGTGTTTTTAGGTGATATATGTGTCCAATAAAAATAATATTTTGGAATTAGGAGAGAGAGATGGGGTGTTTTTAATGAACAATTGTTAAGACCCCAAATAGGCCTTAAACCCTCCTAAAACCCAAGTTGTGACTAGTTTGTAGAGAAAGACCTCAAAATAACATCTAATGACATATTTTGATCTTGAAAACTATTATATATTGTTTATGACTCTAAATAGGTTACTTTTATGTTTTTTTTTTATGTTGATGTCACTTCTATGGATTGCTCTAAAAACCCTATTTTTCATGATTTTTTGTGTTTTTTAGGTGCTATGAGAAGGGGATAAATTATCAATCATTAGATGATGTAATTTTTGAGTTTTTATATCAATTAAAGTAAAAATTATATCATAGTATATTATATAAATTATCAAACTATGCATGTTTTTCAAGTCATTCCAAAATAGGCTCAAAATAAGCCTAAGAAGCAAGGTGGTTTCATGGTTTGCATACTTCCACAGGGTCTCAAGACCCCAAATATGGCATGGAGGATGGTATTAGTTTATGGAAATTTATTAATTTTTTTTGGGTTATTTCACATGTGTGGTGGATTTCTAGAGCCAATTTTGTCTTTCTAAGCCTAGGAGGGCTAATTAGGCCTAATTGGAGAAGAAAATGAAGGAAAAAGAGTACTACTTTGATTTTGATCATCAAATTTTGTGTGTATATGTAAGGGGTTAGGGGGTGCTAAAAAATGTTACCATGTTTCCAATTTGGTCTGTAAAAGCTTTTAGAAAAGGAGATTTTTAAGATATTAGGGATACAAAGAATGGGTACTCTATCAAGAAAAATGAATAAATTTTGAATATTTTGGGCTACTTGATGGCTCCAAATACCTTTTTTCAGGTCTGATGTTAGGATTGGAATCAATATATGGTGTAAGTTTTATTTTTCTAATTCAAAAACTCTTCTTTCTATCTCCTTTGATTTTTTTCGCATATGGAAGAATCAAGTGTTCACAAGTACTAAATGATGCATAGAAGTTTTCCAAGGA
The DNA here is from genome assembly GCA_037957365.1 of Torreya grandis. Taxonomy (NCBI): domain Eukaryota; kingdom Viridiplantae; phylum Streptophyta; class Pinopsida; order Cupressales; family Taxaceae; genus Torreya; species Torreya grandis. The sequence continues at coordinate 913,217 of JARHVA010005037.1, read as the reverse complement.
CTTTATTAATGATAATAATTCCATCCTACACCTATTAAACTATGGAATAATTCAATTCAATTAATAATAAGGTTTCAAAGGTTTAAATTTTCCCAAATACTCCTAACAAGCCTTCCTTCCTTCCAATGCCTAGGGTGTAAAAGACAAAGACAAAGGTGTATAAAAGACTCCTAAAAAACCTCAAACATTATGGTAATATACTTCATGTGTTTTATAATAATGTTTAAATGAATTACTAATTAATTAATGATGACCTAATCTCAAGGACCAAGACCTATTTTCAAGGAAATGATCTTTTAACTAAGAATATAAGTTTCTTGAGCAAGGATTTAGGCACTATTATTGGTCAAAATCCACCAATCGAGGGTGATGACCTCTTCAATACTCCTTTAAATATTCAAAAAATGTCTCACCTTAACCCCTATGCTAATTTTGATAATAAATAAATGAATTTATAAAAGGAATGCTATATTATAATTTGGAGAAAGACTAAATCAAGGTCATATTTCCTAGTTTTGGGGGATCTTGTATTTCTCTCTATCCCCTCTCTCATTCTCAATATATGTAAGCCAATTTTTGGCATTTGAAAAATCCTTAATCTAAGTTGCGGTATGTCCATTCTCATAAAAAAACTTTTACTTTCCTATTTGAATTAATAAGATTGAATTCATACCTCCTCAAAGCTTATTTTTAGTGTATTTTCATGGTTTGTTGATGAATGACAATGATAGCATATATTTCCTTTCATTTTGTCATTTCCTCATTGCCTATTTTTAGGTGTTATATCACCCTTACATGTTGCATATTTTTATTTAATCATCTTTTTTGTATGGAAAGTGCAAGTTTTCTTCAGTGTCTTTGAGATACTTATTGAACATGTGCCTTTGACCATACATCAAGCTTGAGCCCCTATGGGAAACATAAATGTTTGGAAACTTTTATTTGAGAAGTGTAATCAGGTTTATGTGATTATTTACCCTTATTAATGAATACAACACAATTGGAGGTCATATTTTGGTGTATCACCCTAGTTAGATAGGTTTTTATTTTAGTTTATCTTCTTACCTTTTCCATTGCAAGATGGTAGTGTAGAGTAGGGATCCTAATGGATACAATAAGGGGATATATTCCTTAGAATATAGATATTCAATCCACCTATTAGGCCATCCATAGCCTAGGATTATATCCATGTTATTTCAAAATTTGAAGGCCTAAAACTACCTTTAAAATGGTGAAAGTCTAATAGTCAACACCAACCAAGGAGGATGAACCAACAAAAAGTAAGAGTCTTTTCTAAACTATATGCAAATCTAGATATAAATGATACAAGGTTATTATTGATGGTGGTAGCACTGATATTTTAAGGTCAAATGAGATAGTGGATAAGATTTATTTGAAGATAATCACACAGCTAAATCCATATAATGTGTCTTAGTTTTTAAAAGGCATCATATTTTATTAAATAAGAAATGTTTTATTAACTTTCATATTTTGTCATGTAAGGATGAATTTTTGTGTGATATCATGCCTAAGGATATTTATCACATATTTTGGGAATATCTTGGTAGTTTGGTTTAAAAAATACTATATGTGATGTTAATAGGTGTTGGAGAGTTGTCAGTGATGTTATGGAGGTGTCAAAGTGAGTGGATGAAGTGTCTTGATAGTCTAAGTATCATTGACAAAGTGTGCAGTATGCTTCTTCTAGTATGCTTGAAGTAGGCTTAGTTTATCTTTAGTTTTGGCATGTTTAGGGATGTTTAGGGATGAATATGGTGAATTAAATATGTGAAATATATCACTTAATATATATTCTATGATTTTAATGCTTGTGTACATGAGTGGATTTCATCTAGGATTTCATAGTTTTCATCTAGATATTTTAGGTCTAGTGGCAGAAAAAATTGAGTAGGTAATTTGATGACATAACAATTAACATGTATAGATGATTAATAGGGATTTGGTAAAATTGGTATGATAAAATTATTCCTTATTTTATATGTTACAATTTTCATGTCATGCGACTGAGTGGATCAAAAGATATAATTATGCAAAGTTGGCTTCCCAGATAGTTTTGCAATGTTTTCCCACACTTAGCCAAGTAGAGTTAAGTATTAAGTTTGATGATGTTATATTTAACATGTGTGAATTGTATAAGATAATATTGATATATATATGGATTACCCTATGAAAATTGATAATGTTATTTAAATTTCAACTCATGAGGTTGAGCTGAGCAAAAGTTATTAAGGTGCAAAGTTGGCTTCTTAGACAAAAGTTGTCTAAGTTCCCATACTTAGTCAATTTTGAAAAGGGAGATATAATGGTTCAAATTTAATCACATCATAGATTTATGTCATAAAATTAATCTAAATATATAAGGATAGAATATGTATCATCATTTTTGTTAGAGATCTAATGCCAAATGTGAAATCTGTCAGATAAAAATTAATGGTGAGCGAGTGTTTGTATATGCAAATTAACAATGCGTATTAAGTCAATGAAGCAAATGTGTAGAAGGAACACAAGGATAAAAAGTGGAATAATCATGGGAGATAAGAGATTATATCAATGATGAGTATTGTAAGATAAAGACCTAGTTAATCTATTGAGATTGATGATGTGCATTTAGTCAAATTTATCAGGGTGCATGAGATGAGGTCAAAATGTTCAAGGTTTAACATTTGGACAGTGGATCAGTATGAGTTAAAGTTTGAGATAATTTTTAATAATATAAATGGTTCAAGTTGAGAAATATGAGTGAAGATCATGAGATGTATTCTAAGTGATTGAGGTTTCATGGTGATTGTTTAACTTCAAATATTTGAATTTAATGAAGGAAAGACTAGTGATGGTTTTTGAACGATAACTCTTGATATATGTATAATTTTATGTTGAAATACAAATAAAATTTGTATAATAATTCAAGGAAAATATATAAATATTAATTTTAGGGTATAAAAGTTTTTACATTAAAAATTATTTAGCTCTAAATTTGACTGTGTTTGACTATGTTCTACAAGTAACCCAAGAAGGATATTTGAGTTATTCTGATGATATTTGTATGTATCAAGGGGACTAAGATATTATAGAGTGTTATATACTCCATGATTATAATATTTATATAATTTTTAGGTTTGACCAATCCATATTAAATATGCAAAAATGCTTAGAAGTTGATTATTTGTTTGTTCATAGTGTTCTTGTGTACAAGGCTAATGTTTGAGTAAATTGAGCATACACAGATGTGTGTAATGTTGATTATAATCATTTGAGGATTTCTAAGGGGTAATTTGAAGTGGAAATATGTATTTTTAAGTGGTCCTATATTTCTAATTTTCTCAATAGAGTACTAAATGGGTGAATAGGTCTCCATGAGACTTATAAGGGCTATTAAGGCCTATTTAAAAGAGGGTACTACTTAAAGGTGATCCATGTTAGATTCCTTAAGGGTGAAGGCATGTATTGTGGTTGAAAAGGAAGGTTTTGATCATAATAATCATGAATACTCTATAAAATTTGAAATCAAATGTGATGGTTTCTAGGCTTGTTGTGAGACTTTTATGGTGAGGTGTATGTGAGAATTATGGAGCAAATGAAAGGGTGTGTGCCTAGTGGATGGGTTTTAGAATAGATTATGTTTATGAATATGTGTATGACCTATAGGTCATATTTATGATGTCAAGGATAGTGTTATTGTAGGTTTAAATATTGAGCATGAGCTAAGAGGTCTAGAGTGATCCAAAAGGATGATTTGGATGCCTTAAGTGTGAGTGAAGGATAAATGATGTCTGTGTAAGCTTGGTGGTTGATTTGAGAGTAAAATAAAAGTGTGGACTATGTAGTGTGTAGATTTGAAGAGAGATGATATACATTGTATCACCATCAGATTGGTAGGCAATTAGTGATCAAGAGATGTTCTTTTCATAGGTGTTAGGAGGGTGTTGAACATCTAGGTCATAAATACTTGACCATCAGGTGGTTAGAAGGAATGTATCATATTAGGTGAAGGTGATCCTTATGAAATATGTGTTTCACTAAAATAGGTAAAAAAATATTTGACTAATAGGTGGTCATAAGGACTTGATCATCCTAGGGATATGTGTTCTTTTTGAAACAAGAGTTTCACTAAATTTTGGTTAGAAGGACTTGACCAGTCTCATGTTTATGATCATCTTATAGGACAAGTAATCCATGTATTTTCAAGATTGGGAGTAGGTTTTATTCACTAAGAGGATTTCCCATATAGATATTGTGTTGTGTGTGTGATATTAAATTATCTTCATTGTTCATTGCTATAAACATCTTATATTCTTCATGAATGGTTTTACTAAACACTTAAGTTTTCAAAGGATTTGGAAATTGAATTGGATTGTTTGTCACCATTGGTTCACCACCCCCCCCACCTTTAAATGATTATACCTCTAACAATTAGTATCAAATTAGTTCCTTTGGAGGAAGCTTAATAGCTTGAAGGAAATCCTAAGTAGCACGAGATGGTTAAGCAGTTGAAGAAAGAGAATAAATAGTGTAAGGCTATGATCAAGGAACTTAAAGAGCAGATATGTACTTTAAATAAGGATGCCAAAGAGGATGAGTAATTTATTAATTATGTGAAGGTTCAACTAAAAGATGCCAAGATAGATTTGAGTTCAAAATAGGAAATTTTTTTAAAAGAAAAGGATGTCATGTATAATGAAGAAGTTTTCAATGACAATAGAGAAGAAGAAGTAGTTTTAGGAGTTAATCTCATAAAGAGGAATCAAAGGATGAGGTGTGTGATCAAGGGAATTGAAGAATAAGTATTTTCTCTTGAGGTATGTTTGTTAGGAAATTATACAAGAGATGAGAATAAGTATCAAGAGATAATTAAGTCTCTTAAAAATTAAAGATGTAGATTGAAGGATGACATGTCTAAAGATGCCAAGGAGGATAAGCAGGTCATCAAAGATCTTAGAGGTCAATTAGAGGTTTCAAATGGTAACCTAAAATCAAGAGAAGAAGAGTGAAGATATATCAAGACTCAGTTAGAAGAAGCCAATACCATGTTGAGTTCAAATCAAGGTGAGCATGATGAGTTAAAGACTAATCTTGATTCCTTGAGAGTAGAGCATAAACAACTCATAGACAAGCTAGACAAGTTGGAAAAGGAACATGTAAAACTTGAACAAGCTAAGAAGAATGTAGTCTTTGAAATAAATGCAAGAAGGTATGTTATAAAACCAAATTATTCAATATATACTAGTTTATTCCATGCTCATTCTTATACATGTAATAATTATGGTCATAGAGCTAAGGACTGTAGAAGGAAGTTAGTCAAGTATGGACATTCATGGAGCTATGATAGAAGGAGTTTTTGGCTAAATATTGATCACAATTCAAATTTTTAAAAAGGTATGAATGATGTTATTTGTCTCATTTGTGATAATAAATGTTATATTTCTAAACTTTTTCCTAGTAAATTTGAAAAGCCCTCAAGTCATCTGAAGAAGGGAGAGACTCTTAGAAAGCATATCAAGAGTCAAAACATGATATGGAGACCTAAGGCAATGAATGATAGTCTTGTTGAGTTCAAGGATCAAACTTCTATGACTATAGAAAAAGAATCAATTTTGAAGGTATATCAAGAGTGCCAAAAAAGCTTGATATTAGTCTAAATAGAGAACAAAGTGGATGATCCAAGAATCAAGTAAGTTATACTATTCAAGGCCAAGGAGAATCTAAAATAAGGATCTCAATCTAATGGCTTATTTGATGTAGTTGAATAATTTTTATGTAAGGATTTTCATGATTGCCAAGAGTTCTTGTTGTTTGCTTTCAAAGAGGAGAAGGTTTTAGTTGAAGAGATATGCCAAGAACCTATGTTTTCATCATGCATTATCAAGGAAGCCAAAGAAGAGATGGATGTCAATCAAGTTATTTGAGTCAAGAAGAAGAAGAAAAATAAAAAGGTTCTTCAATTTTGTGATGAGGATTGTTATGCTCCTCTATTCTAGGTCCTTATGAAGTAGAGATGTCTATGTTGTGCTTCATGAAGACATTTCTTAGTTTGAAGAACCATGTGATCTTGCAAGGGTGATTTCTATATTGAGGGTCAGATTGAAGGTTTCAAAGTGTCAAAGGAGGATTTTTGAGTTTTCAAGATGATCATTTTGTAGATAAATGTTTACTGACCTTATTCTAGCATGTTCTAGGTGGTTTTGTGTCTTGATGATCATGTTTGTGCCTTTTGGATGTTTTTGTGTGCTATTGGGTTTATCTCTCTTATTGTAGATCAAAGTTATGGTATAAGAATACAAGGTACCCAAAGGTGTGAAGGATCAAAAATTAGTCCAGAAGTGTGTGATGGTTTTTTCTAAGAGTACAATAAGTTTTAAAGGTGAGTGTTGACTAGAAGGAGGTTTGTTGACCTAATTTGTTTTAAGATTATAGATTTTTGGGCTATGCTATAAAAGTGGTTTTCCTTATGATTTGAGGTCTGAGGGTTATTAATAGGTTGAATGGGCCAAATGGGTTTTCAAATCAATATTTATAGACATTTAAAGCTTTGTGGTTTTCAAATTATTCAAGTTTTTGTCAAGATGGAGGCCTAATTGACTAGTAAGTTTATGAAGGAAGTATGTTTTAGAGGAGTATCTAGGTGATGAATATTGGTTTTATTTAGGGGTAGTATGAGAGTGATCTATATATGAATTTTTAGTTATTGAATATGTGTCTACTAAAATTTATGGGCTCTACAAGTTCCAGGTAGGGCTACAAGGAGTCTAGATAGGCCTAGTGTAAAGATTTGATGTTTTTTCTTGGTTTCTCCAAAATAGTAAGGCATGAGTGTTTCATGGTGATTTATTAGGTTGGATTATATCATTTTTCATATTTTTTATTGGCATGAAGTTTTACCGGTGGTTCTTAAGGTAGCTTGAGAGAGAAGACTAGTAAGCCTATGTGATCATTCTTCATGGTGTGTGAAGATCTGAAGATGCTCAAGAGGTGAAATGGCTCAGATATATTAGGGAAAGTCCCTCTAAAATTTTTATTGGTGAGTCCCATCATATTTTAGTTATTTTTTGTGTTATTACTTCATTGGTTGCAGTTCTTGGTTGAAGAGAATGTTAGCTTGTAGCAAAAGGAAGTTGTCAAGGCAAGAAGAGGTACGATCAAGGTAAGTGAGAGTTTATATAATTTTTATAAGGTGGTACTATATTATTAGTGATATTTTTTGGTTTTCAAGATCATTTTGTGCCCAATTTTTCATTTTTTCAAAGGGGGAGAAGGTTGTTATTGTGAGAGTGCATGAAGAGAGAGAAGGAAGGTGAGTTATATGATGGGTGTTAACATCAATGACAAAAGGGGTGATTGTTGGATATTTTTTACTGATGTCATGGATTGTCTAGGTGAGTAGATTAAGTGTCTTGATAGTCTAATTATCAATGAAAAAGTGTCCAATGTGCTTGTTCTAGTATGCTTGAAGTAGGCTTGGTCGATCTTTAGTTTTGGCATAGTTAAGTATATTTAGGGATGAATATGGTGATTTTAGGATGTAAAAGAGATCCAATGAGAAGTATTATATGATTTGAATTCTTTTGTTCATGAGTGGATTTTATCTGGTAGTTCATAGTTTTCATCTAAGTATTTTGGGTCTGGTGGCAGAAAAATCTGAGTAGGTAGTTTGATGGCATCACCATTGCCATGTATACATGAATAAGGGGGATTTAGTTATATGTGTGTGATTAGATTAGTAACAAATTTATATGGTCCAAGATTTATGTCATTTACTTGATTGAAACAAAATATATAACTATGTAAATTTGGCTTCCCAGGCAGTTTTGTAATATTTTCCCATACTTAGCCAAAGAACCAAGTAAGCAGTTTGATGATGTTATATTTCAAATGTGTGAAGGTTATATGATTATAATAATATATGGATGGATTAAAATATGAAATTTTATCATGTAATTCAAATTTTAGGTCATGATCTTGAGCAGAGCAAATGTTATTAAGGTGTAAAGTTGGCTTCTTAGATAGAATTTCTTTAAGTTCCCATACTTAGCCAATTTTATAAAGGAAGATCTAACGGTGTGAGTTTAATCACATCATAAATATATGGTGTGAAATTAATATAAATATATAAGGATCTAATGATGAGCATCATTATTTTTATATATCTAATGGTGAGGATGAAATCTATCATATAAAGATCAATGGTGAATGGGTGTTCATACATACAAATCAACAATGTGTATTAAGTCAATGAGTCAAATGTGAAAAAGGCACACAGGTCTACCAATTGGTAAAACCATGGGAGATCAGAGCTTAGATAAATTATGATCATTGTAAGATAAATACCTTATTAGTATATAGAGATCGATGGTACACATTTAGTCAACTTTGTCAGGGTGCATGAGATGAGGTCAACATGTTTAAGGTTTAACATTTAGATAGTGGAATAATGTGAGTTAAAGTTTAATATTATTCTAAATAAGATCAAATTTTTAAGTTGATTGATTTGAGTGAATAACATGAGATGTTTTCTAAGTAACTGAGGTTGAACTGTGACCCTTTAAATTCAAATATTTGAATTTAATGAAGGAAAGACTAGTGGTAGGTTTTTAAGACATAACTTTTGAGCTTGTAGAATTTTATGTTGTAGTAAAAATAAAATTTGTATAATAATTTAAGGCTCATCTATAAATATTAATGTAAACATCTAAATGTTTGTACAGTCAAAGTTATTGAGCTCTAAAGTTGACTTTATGTTAGACTATGTTCTACAAGTAACTTGAGAATGATATTTGAGTTATTCTAATGATATTTGTATGTTTCAAGGGGACCATTGTTAATAAGGATACAATAGATGCAACTAGGTTTATCTGTGTTGGATGGTTTTTGTAGAAACTCAAAATTAATCATTAAGTGTTTGACAATGTTTAATCTTGATATCCTTACCCTTACTCTATTTTACATTTTGTTAAATATAAATCTCTATTGGAACATTCACTATTATATGAATGGCCTTGAAATTACTCAAAACATTATTAAATCATCCTTATTATACTTTAAAACTCTTTTCAATTAGATCCTAGTAGTCTTTGTCCTTTTAGGATAAGACCACACCAGGTAGATGGGATTATATTGTGGACTTATCCCTCACACTACAAAGGTAAATTTTCAAATTTGAGACATTTCATTTTACCCCTCCCACACTTTTAGCAAGGCTGGATAAAAAAAATATTCAAATATTCCTCTATGCAATCAAATAAAGGTCATTCAAAATACATCTATAAATCACTTGGCAATTCTATTACACATTGAGCAAAAGGGAACTAATCTTTTCAATTCAAATCCTAAAGCATTATAATATTCATAGGCTAAGTCTAAAGTTATTTTATTATATGGAAATTTCAATCATTATAAAACCTTAAAATCAATCAATATAATTGAATTAATATAACAAATATCAATCACACTCACTCTAGGAGAAAGAACTACATTAACATGAGACCATTTTGGGATATATGGGTGTTTTATAAACTTTTAGGGATTAAGAGACTTTTAATACTAATTAGACAAAATTTTAAGTAGAATTAAAATATATAAAATAAGCATAAATTAATCATTTATGATTTAGAACTTGATAAATTTTTAAATATACTAAAAATCAAATGTATCAAAGAAGAACAACTTAGCTGGAAATCATATATATAGGATTGTAAGTGAAATTGTGAAACTAATTGTGTGACTATGTGAGGTCATTGTGAAGCAAGAATAAGACATTGAATCAACTTGGGACAAGGCCATGTTATTTAAATAGGGGAATATTTTTTTTGGTGTTCTTATGGCATCCCAATTTATGGTAGGGTTTAACTCTTTATGAAAGTTTATGCATGTGCATCTTTGCCTATTGACTCTATATGTGTGATCAGATCTATGTGATTCATTGTGGAAGTCACTATGTATATTATTTTTAACTTGAAACCATAAATCAATAGGTCATGTGGAAAAATGGAATAAATGGGAAAAAGTGGTTAGTAATTGAATTTTTTTCTTGAACTCAACACCCCCTATGTTGAGCATTGCCTACATACCAATATTCTGAAGAGGGACCAAAATCCATGTAGTTATCCCATGTTATGGCAACTTGTGTGAAAAACTAGTGTAATGTTGCATGTTGATGCAATACTAGTGTGATAAAAATTTTCAATAATGAAATGTGACATTAGAGGGGTATTAAAACTTATCTCAAGGCTACCAGGGTTGTATGGAGTAAGAATTGGCAAAATAGATGTTTTCCACTCCATGTGTAGTTATATGCTCTGGTGATTTTTAATCATATGAGCCTCTAGTGAAAAAAATATTGAAATTTTTTATTTGTAGTAATCATTTTAGAATTATTTCAAATGTGGCTTGTAAAATGTGTGAGATGACTTGTTAGATGAATTTGAACTTGAGAAACTAGCCATTATTTGGTGGGAGGATGTAGTCAGTGGAATTGGACACTACTAGTGAGTAGGATAGTCCTACAAGAGTAGCCTTGTCTAAAGGGCAAAGCCAACTAAGCTAAAAGTTTGGAATAATCAAAGGGTAAGATTAAGTTGTTTGGAATGAAAAATAGGGACATTTTTTGATCATTAGTTTCTTAATGGAATAGGTCATCAGCATAGAAGTGATCAGTCAAGGATTGTGAAATTAGGAATGACTTAAGTGTTCATAAGGAGTGATCAAAAGTGAAACATTTTTACAATAAATTTTAATTTATTTTTCTATAATTACTCCATTTTATTCTAATAATGTAGCAAATTATAATTATTAAAGTAAACACAAAAGAGTTATAACTAAACTTACATATCAAAAACATTATTGATGTAGGCCATGTGTTGATCTATGGTTCATGAAAACTTGAAATGAAACATATATAAATCAATCCTTATTTAGGATGAAAAACTAAAAATAAAAACAAGTAACTACATATCAAATAATACATAATGAATACACCTTATTGGGTATGTAAACCATTGTGTTTTATAGTGAAACACTAATGACTATAGAGGTTATGACACTTAGATATTTTATTCTTCATTGAAACACTTGGATTGGATTGTGAATTTTCCTATCCTCATTAATAAGAGAGTGTATTTAAGAAATCAGGGTTTTATTGACTCCATTATTACATACCCAAATTAGTAGAGTATTTTATAATCCCTTTATGAATTCCACTGGATTATTCTAGTTGAAAACTGGTGTAAAGAGGTGAATCAACTGTTGTAGATAGAATAATAATCATTTTTGGTGCAAAAATAATATGTTATAAGTTTGGTGTGTACAACTTAAATAATGACATGAAGTTTCATTCATTATTTAAAACTAGTGCAAAACTAAGGAGGTGGTCGTGTTCCATGTACATGCCCCCAATCTGATATTTAGGTGTATATGGATTCTAAAACTAAGTAATACCATATTATTTTATAAGAAAAATACATGTGTGAATTATGGAACACATGTCACGCATGATGTTCCCCATTATAAGAAAAATCTAAGACAAACCTGGGTATTCATCTAAAATAATTATAAGTACCTATTTCAAACCATCATGTAACTAATTATGATTTTGATAATTTTTTTAAATGACTATTTTATAAACACTATGACAACAACACACTATTTTGGACATGGTTGGCCAACACCCTTATCCAAATTGAGTGATTTTGTTTGAAACTTATTTCTGGGTAATTTATGGGTATGACATTTGATTATCTCATTAAAACCTACATTTTCCTATCATTTAATTATAATATTTCAACTTAATGTCTAAGAAAATCCACTATGTATGGGCCTTATTTTGAGGTGATTTGTGAATACTACACAATAACTTAGTTAAAAAAAATAAATCTATGTGAATGATGTTATATAAAAAATTTAAATCTATATTAATAATTATAACATTGGAGATCATGGAATCAAGATATATAAATTAAGTAATGTAATAACATAAGGTGTATGTAAAACCAAGCATACATAACATCATGTCTAGATAAGTGTTAGCAATGAGAAATGTAGTTAATAATGATCATGTATTGAGTATGTGAAACTAAATAGAATAACATGGTGAAGATGCATGGTATCCATCATGCATTAAAAATTTGGGAAGATGCATGATATCCATCATGGCATCAAAAACTAAGAAAATGAGTATCATGCACATAATGTATACACAAATACTACATGTAAAATCACATAAAATAATCAATAAGGCCAAGGGGTAACATACAAGGAACACATTCAAATGTCACTCACATATATAGAAACATGTAATAAGGTTTAGAACCAAAATGAATGATATGTTCAAATGTCCATAATTTAAACAAGTTGAATACACACAAGACATGAAGCAAGGAGTCAAACATAAAAAACATACATGAATAAGTGAAGTTCATCTATATAGGAAACTTGGAACATTGGAATATCTAGAAACTCAGGTTTTCAATAATCTATCAATGTGAAATTAAGTGAGTAAACAATCATACAATGTAATTTAATGAAGTAAGAACAACAAGGATAGTTATAAAATGACAAAGCCTATGTAAAATGATGCCCCCAATAAACTTGTTGTGATATAAATAAGTTTTAGGAGGCTTGTGACTAGTTTTAATCTAAAAAAGTAGATCATATGTTCATTGGGACAAGTCTGGTGGAATCAAACAAGAGCATAGTGTGTAATTGTTTAGATTAGAGTGGAATTGTTTATGTAATTTTTTTTGGTTTGAGAAAATGTCACCATCTAAAACTAAATTTGGAAATGGAAACCTATATATTTTTTGACTCACACACTTATGAAGCATGTTTGATATAAAACTAAATGTAGATAAATATTTCATATATTGAATCATAAATTAGCTGAAGTAAATAAACTACACATATCATGCACATGACCTAGTTTTTAAAAATTTATGGAATATTAAAAAAAAATTGAATATAAGAAATTGAAAAGGAAAAGTAACATACTAACTAGTGACTCCTAAAAGATCCTTACCATCAATAGGTATTATATCAAACAAAGGAATGGTGACCTCTCACGAATGGAAAGTATCATGCCATTATGAATGATATAATTTCAACTTGGAATCTAAAAAATTGTTTGACTCTATAATATAATTACCATTATATTATTTTTAGTATCATGTGTATGTGTGTATGAAAATATAATTTCCCCATACTATGGTATTAATTTTTTTGATTTCTCTTTTGAAATATGTATTTGTATATACTATTTTATGGATTATATATCATATCAATATTTTACACTTATAAAACTCAAACCTTGGCTATTTCTCTCAATTTTGGACCTCTCCCTCTTTTAGAAGTATTGTATTTACTCTATCTTTTGCCCCTTAGCCTCTCTCTTGGTTTGAACAGTCTTATTTTAATGACCTAGAATTTATTTCTTACTCAAATTTATAAACCCTACTTATCTTCCACCTCTATAATTTTTGAGTCTATACCAACTTTGTTTCTCCCTAGACACTAGCATCCAAGATAGACACTTGTGTCCATGTAGGTGTACTATTCTGACACAAGTGTCTAGTAACCTAAAGTCATCTAAATTTCAAATGAAATGTATCTTAATGGTCACTATAAGTTCTTTAATGTGATTTAATTCTCTAAAGGGATTGATATAAATACAATATCAAACTTCATTCATTCTTCACATGGGAAAACCTAGCACAGACTAAGGCAACATATCAAAAGCATTATATCAAGCATTTAATTAAGAAAAGTTTCCATATTTTCTCCTATTTTCATATCAGTCATAGGAAAAAAAATATATAAGCTTGAATTACTAAAGGACCAGCCCAAGAGATATATTTTCCAAGATAAAGGCTAAGTCATTATTGTACTTGCTTATCACATATTACATGATAAACACAGAAGCTAACATGTAGGGAATAACTACATTAGTCTAAGGCCTTATTAAAAGTATTGGCTATGTAGGTATCACTCATTGATATAAGGGTATTTGTGGTTACCTCAACACCATGTGCCCACTAACCCATTTTTCTCTAAGTTCACTATGAATATGAAGAACTAGGGTTTTGTAACTTCATGATGAACAATAGTTCATGATCCATGTTTGAATGCACTAGAGTGAAGGTGAAGATAAACATAGAAGCTTCTAGGTGGTTTCATCCTTTTCCATTATGCATTTCATATGGACACCTACATTAGGTTCAGATAGTAGCATCGATGCAACCATCCAAGGTTGATGCTAGTGTCCAAAGCTCTAAAAGCACTTAATCTAGAATTTGGTGACTATTTGAGAATCATATTCCTATCTAATTTATACCTATTCTATATCTATAAATATTTCAAAATCAAAACCAAGTACGTTACTTCTTTATTATTTCCATATTTAGATTAGTTTTACTTACTATTTTTGTCCTATCTCAATTAAATAAATTTAATATACGTTTATCTGAGTTTAGCATTTAATTGACCTAGTATATAGATAGTTTATCACCATTGTATGTTAGGTTATCTCTATCCAATTTAACCCTAAATAACCCCAATCTAAAATTTTTAAGGTTAACCATTTTGTGAACCTGATATTTGAACATAATTATTACCTAATTTTACCATTTAAGATGTTTCTTACCTACTTTGTCCTAATATTTGTTGTTATTTATCTCTCTCATCATGGATTATATTGATTGATTTGATGAATATGATTATTAAACCCTCCAAGTTTATATACCTCTCTCCAACTTTATATTAGAGAAGGGGTAAAAATTAATTACTCTTGTATTCTTCCAAGTGTTAAATCTCAAATATCAAATCTTTGAATGGTGGTAGCTACCATCCTTTTAACCATGTTCATGCTCTCACCCTTTCAAGAGATGATTTTATCCACCTTAAGGAAGATAAAGATCCTTAAATAATATTTATTATGCCCCCATTACATGATTTTAGCCTTCAAAATTTATTAAAATATGGATACAAAGGCCAAGCATTGGGCAAACATTAGCAATATATAACCCACGTTGTATCTCTTAAATATAATGAAAATCATCAAGGCATGGTATTTTCATAAAAATAAATGAGTCACCAATAAGGAAAATCATTTAATCATGCCATTCATGCACATTCTACCATAAAATTGGTTGCATATGACCAAGATGTTCCTTCATATGATCATCAAAAGTTTTGATAGACATGTAAGGAAATAATGACTGGTTTACAAGTTAATGAACCAAATTATTCTAATGGTCCAATCTATTCAAATGATATACCAAAATCCCATAAATTCAAAGATCTAATACCATTACTAATATATCCTAAATTTAGTGATCATGAACTTTCACTTATTATCCATGATGATGATGTTACTCATATGCCTTAATTCAAAAAAGGTGGTGGGTTGGAACCAATGATAACACCTATGATAAACACCATTATTCCAATGGAATATATTATTACTATGATCACCACTATTATGGATATTCAAAAATAGGTTTCTATACTTCAAATACAAATGGCTATCCATAATACTAATGTAAATGTGACTTCATTTAACAATCCACCTCTTGTATAATGTATAGTTGAATATCCTTATCCACAAGATTATAAATTATCAAATTTAGCTATCTTTTTGAGTCACAAGGACCCATTTGACCACATGATAAACTATATAAATTATTTTGGTCAATGGGAAAAGTATGATAAACTATTGCTAAAATAATTCCACAAGAGCATTTATGATGAGGCTCATAATTTTTTCTATAGCCTACCAAAAGGTTACTTAACCAATTTTTCCATTCAATATCCACAAGGTGAAAAAAATTACATTAGCACATTTTCAAGTAATGTGATGATGAATCCATTCATGTTTATACTATTCGATTCAAAAGTACATCATATGAGCTAGAATTTAGACCCTCAGATTTAGAATTGTAATTTATTTATAGTATATGGATTCTTTTCCCATTAAAATAAAGATAATTACATAGTCATTATGATTCATTTACCAATTTATATAATTATGTGCATGAGTATGATTCCTTCATAATTATTATATTCCTATAAACTGTCACTTATGTGTAATGAGTGTCACTTGAGACAACCCATCCCTAGTTTAGCCCTAGACCCATCTGAGGTCTTCTTTATAGAATTATTCAAGTTTCATGTAGGTGTTTATTCATCCATGACATCTTGAAATTAGCCTCAAACCCTACCTTAGGGATCCAGGCCCCTAGTGCCTTAGGTTCTACAACCGAGACACTAGCAATGTACCTTGGACACTAGCATCCCACACTAGTGTCCCACTTTTAGCACTAATGTCCCTTATCTAATTTAAATCCCAATAGATATATTTTAAATTATTAAGACACCTAGGGTTATGTTATACCTATTTCAAACCCTGCACAAGCATTAGATTAGTATAAATACATGACTTTTAGAATTTTATCCACAAGATAGAAATCAGATGTAAAATACACAAAAAGCTTAGAACAAAATGTGCACAATCAAGGTTATTGATCCCTATTATACCTTACTTCTATATATAGTCATTTACATCCATCCCAAGCCTATAATACATATATTTCTAGTTTCAAGCCTCATTCAAAACATTTAACTCAAAACTCATACTAGACATAACTTGCACTTGCACCAAGAACTTAATGGGATAACTATGTTGGGCTTGATACCCTCTCAAGGTATTGGTATGTAGTCAACTCTTAACATAATGAGGTGTTGAAGATGTCTATTCTACCCAACTAATATCACACTTTTTCTATCTATGCCACTCAAATTCCTTAAAAACATGGAGGTATAATTTTTGCTCCTAAATCAGTCAAAAATAGTGCATAGATAGTGAATCAAATATTATCCACATAAGTATAGGTAGATTAGACTCAGTCGAAGGTGTACCCAAAAGATAAGATTGCTTTTTGCACATAGGTAATTAACACTAAAAGTAGGGCATTACTTCCCTAGTGATACTATCCAAAGTATAATGCTAATTTGTAGGAGGGTTTATAACACTTGGACCCTATTTATGACACTCAGATTTGATTCTACATAGGTTTTTAACCTATAGATCATCTATCTCAACCAATGTATAACTAAGTACTTACTTATGTCATTCATTAATATTTTGAGAAACATCATATTAGGTTAATTCTGGAACAAATTAGTGGTTATATTTATTGCATATTTCTACCCTAATTTGCTATACTCAAACCCTTTAACAACCTAGGGCTTAAACTAATTCGATAAATTTGACTTACTTAGAATACCACCCAGTCCCTATCCCTACATGATATTAAGGATTGTACCGTTATTTTTCCTATTTCCATTTGCTATGTTAGGCTTTTATATTTTAGCATTAATATTTAATTTAATTTGTTATTTTTCATATTAAAAAGTTATATCTCTTCCTTTAAGAAAAAGTTCTAGGATTAGTGGTAATCATATTGAGCATACTCTAATTCCTTCCATTCAATCTTATACCATGGACGAAGGACCAATTGAAACCCCCATCATTTATCCTTCATACCTTGATTATGTGTACTTCAATGATAACACATATAAATATGAATAATATGTTGGAGAGTTATCATTTATGTCATGGAGGTGCCCTGGTGAATGGATGAAGTGATTTGATAGCCTAAGTGACAATGATAAAGTGTGTAATGTGCTTGTCCTAGTGTGCTTGAATTTGGCTTGGTTTTTCTTTAGATTTGACATGGTTAGAGATGGTCAAGGATGAATATAAAGTTTTGAGAATGTGAAAATGGTCATATAAGATATTTTATATGATTGGAGAGCTTGTGTGCATAAGTGGAATTCATCTGGTAGTCTATAGTTTTCATCTAAATAGTTTTGGTCTAGTGGCAGAAAATTTGGGTAGGTAGTTTGTTAACATCACCATTACCACATGTGAATAAGTCAGGGGGAATTGGTTATATGTTTATGATAATATTAGTCCCTAGTTTTTATGTGTTATATCTAAAGTCATGAATCAAAAGATAGTCAAAGATAAGAAAGTTCAAAGTTGGATTCTCAAATAAAATTTAATGTTTTCCCATATTTAGCCAAATTTTCAAAATGACAAGAATAACCGAGTAAGATTTTTGATGGTGGCATATCTCACACGTGTGGATATTTATATAAAATGTTATCATATGGTTTTTTTAATTTTTAATCATATTTTATTTTTAGTAAATTTTAGATCATGCACTGAAGAGTGTCAAAAGTTATACAAGAGCAAAGTTGGCATCCCAGATAAATTCTAAGCGCAGTTGGCTCTATGACAGAAGATTTAGAGAAGGCATTTTAATGGACTGGTGTCTTTCATGCATGAAGGTTATATGATATGTTTGTGGATGGATTCTATTTTTAAATTTTTTCATGAGGTCTAAATTTGAGATAATGCATTTAAGCATATAAGAAGTTATTATAGTCCAAAGTAGCCTTTCTAGGCATATTGCAATTGGTCCCCATACTTAGGCATTTTTGTTTAATGTTAAATATCTATACCTAGTGGATAACCAATGGCTTATGGGAGTTCATATAGTGAAGATATACTATTTTCATAGATACAAATGGGTCAATTTGATAGTTGTTTATTAGAGTTAAAGTTTAGGACCAAATGAAGATCCAACAGTATGCAAGTGATCGTATAAAAATGATCTAATAGTGCATGTTGAAGTGAGATGGCAAGAAGTGCACAATGTTTAATGATTGAGAAAAGGTATAGGACAAGGATATAATGGATTTTGTGTTATCATAAATATTAATCAAATGGTGCATGATTCTTGATAAGGACTTGACTGATCTGTGAAGATTGATGGAGTGCATGAAGTCAACATTACAAGATTGCACAATATGATGTCAAAGTGACATATGTTTAACACTTGAGGATTGGTGCCTATGAATTAAAGTTTGAAAAAGATAATTGGTATAAGATTGATATAAATTTTATAGGACATGAGATGCAAGCAAAGTAGTCAATGTTTAACTATGACCATTACCAATTAAATATTTGAATTTTACAAAGGGAAAACCAGTGTCTTGTCTTTGGACCATATCTTTCAATAGAAGATGAATCTAGTCATGCTGTAAATAGTAAATATTTAGAGGATTCCAAGGATAATTTACAAATATGGATTTGAATATCTGGAAGTGTGTAGACAAATATATTAATCTTTAAAATTGACTATGGTTTCATGTTTATTTTGCAAGTGACCTGAGAAGAGTTTTTAAGCTCATATAGATGTTGTTTTGATGTTTCATGGTGAATTGGTTATTGGGTAGTGTTTTATACTCCATGAGGATGCTCTGTGTGCATTTTTAAGGTTTGACCAATCATATGTTTTATGATCAAAGGCTTATAAGATGATTGTGTGTTCGTTCATAAAGACTGTGTATACAAATAAGTGTTTTAGCTATTTCTGCTTAAGCTAAAGGGAATTGTGATGGTTATTGGCACTAAAGGGGGACCTATAGATCATGTATAATGGGTCCATTCTTTTGGAAAATGTTTCTAAGTTCTTTATTTACTTGAATATGTGTCAAAGAGCTGAATGGGTCTCCATAGGACCTAAAAGTGACTTATGCCAATTTTGAAAGAGGATTGTGCTTAAGTGTGAATAATGTGAGATGCCTTAATAGTGAAGGCATGTATTATGGCTGACAAGGATTATTTTGGACTTGATAATTCATGATTTATCTATAAATTATGGAAATAAATGAGATGGTTTCTATGCTTGTGAGTTTGAGACTTGTATGTGAGAGAGTTGGAGAGTGAAGGAAAGGAGAGGAGAGTGAGAGTGCCAAACTATTGGGTTAATGAGAAAATAAGACTAAGGACTATGTGTGTGATCTATAGGTAATGCTTCTAATAAAATTATAGTGTTCTTATAGTTTGAAGCTATGCGAAGAGATATGAGTGTGCATACGAGGACTATTTGATAAAAGGAGATAAATTATGACATGCCTATGTGAGAGGCTTGTATGTGTTAGAGAGAGACTTTTTACAGTTTTTAGATAATCAGATGTCTATCATAAGGTGTTGAAGACATTAGTTCTAAGGTGGAAGTGTTATTTTCAAGGAGGGTTTAATTGACTTGATCTTCCTTAGGTGTAGTTTCTCCTTGTGAAATAGGGTTTCACTAAAAACATTTGGTCAGAAGGACTTGATCATCTCAAAGGTAGGTGCTCTGTATGGAACTATTATTTCATTAAAGGCATTAGGTCAGAAGGAACTGATCAAGGTTCTTGATCAAAATGAGTTGATCAATCTCATGTTTTTGATCATCTTATATGATAGTAATTCATGTGTTTATAGGCTTGAGAGTGGGTTTTATTCCCCAAGATGGTTTCCCATGTAGAT
Organism: Torreya grandis; assembly: GCA_037957365.1. Taxonomy (NCBI): domain Eukaryota; kingdom Viridiplantae; phylum Streptophyta; class Pinopsida; order Cupressales; family Taxaceae; genus Torreya; species Torreya grandis. The sequence continues at coordinate 892,834 of JARHVA010005037.1, read as the reverse complement.
CTTGTGTTGTGTATGTGTTCTTGCATTATGTTTATTGTTCACTACTATGAATGATTAGTATGCTTCATGAATTCTTGTGTTGAATGCTTAAGTATTTGTAAAGGTTTGGAATTGAATTGGATTTTTTACCACCATTGATTTACACCCCCCCCTCTTGATGGATTGTACCTATAACAATTGGTATCAGAGAAAGGTATTTTAATAAAGGCTTGATAGCTTAAAGGTGATATAAGGTATAATGGCTAGTAAAAATGTGTAAGGTGGTTTCTATACTAAGAAAACACTGATGTTCAATGGATCTAATTATGCATTTTGTTGATATAGGATGAAGACATACATTATATCCCTAAGGTTTGATGTATGGTAATCTATTTTGGATGGTTATGTTGCTCCTGCTATTTATCCATCTAGTGTTGTATTAAAAAAGCTATTTGAGAACAACTCTAAGGAAATGAATGCATCACTTGTGGTATTATAGAAACTAAGTTCACCAAATTAATTCATTCCACATCTGCCAAGGAAATATGGGATAAATTAAATATTATTTTTGAAGGAGATTCAAAGGATAAGTTGGAAAAGTTTTATACTCATTAAAAATAATTTGAGAGACTCAAAATAAAGAAAAATATTCTATGGAATCCTTTATGCAAAGAGTTGATGAGATTTTAAACACCATCAAAGGTGTTGGAGAGAACCTTAAAGAGGCTAATGTAGTTAAAAAGGTATTACGGTCTCTATCCCTCAAGTTTGATCCAAAAGTATCTAATATAGAAGAAAGTCATAATCTTACTCATTTGAAATTGGATCAAGTACATGGCACCCTTAGTGCATATGAGATGAGAGTAAATAGTGATATACCTCCAAAGAAGGAAGCAACATTGAAAATAGAGATGAAACCAAAAATGGAGTTTCGAGGTAAGAACCCCAAGGAAGATGAAATTTTTGATATTAATGATGATGACCTAATTTATTTGTTTACAAGGAAATTAAAAATAGGTTCAGGCAAGTATAAGGGTAAGTTACCTTTCAAATGCTTTAATTGTGGAGAGATATGACATTTTGCTAATAAGTGCCCTCATAAGTACAAAAAGGATATTGATGAAGAATGTGATCAAGGTCATAATAATGGTAAGAGATCATTCAGGGATAATAAAAGAAAAAAAGGGATTTAGAAGGTTTGACAACAAGAAGTACTTTAAGGACAAGAAGAGTCTTTACACCAAAGAAGATGTCAGCTCATCAAATGAATGTGAATTTAATGACTTAGAGTATGATCATGAAGATGATCATCCTACTAAAGATGAAACTCTATTCATGGCTAAATAAAGTAGTTGTTCACATCAAAAGGAGTCTAATTGTAGTGATTTAGATGATGATGAAAATGAGGTGGACTATGAGATTAGTTTAATAAATTATCTTGAAGACTGAAGCTTGAAAAGAAGATTAAAAAAAAATATGAATTATCAACTCAAAGACTATGAGGAAAATTTTAGTATTTTTGAGGCAAGAATGAATGAAGACACCAAGGAGCATAAAGACATGGTCAAGCATCTTAGTTGTCAATTGGAAGTCCTGTCTACAAGCTTGAAAACTAAAGAAGATGACTGATCAAGGTATGCTTCTTAGATTGTCTTTGAAAGATGAATTAGAGAAGTCTAAAAACAAGGTGAAATCATTTATCAAGTTAGATAAAAGTTTTAATGATTTGGATGATCTCCTAAAGAGTCAAAAGTCAGCTAGTGATAGATCTGGGTTGGGTATTACTGAAGAGCCCAAAGTTACTTCTCAATTTAACATGAGTGCCAATATGATAAAGGTGGATTATAATTTAAAGACAAATCATTAGATGAAGGTGTTGGCAGAATGAATACAAACCAGATTAGACATCTAAATGGCATGAGGTATGTAAATTTCAATGGTTACTACTATAATTGTAATCAATTTGGGCATAGAGCTAGAGAATATATAACACCTTTTAAGAATTATTTTGCATGGGACTATGATGGGGTTCATCATTTAAAAGGAGTGAGCAAGGATAAGTGCTTAAATTGTCTTAATGAAGGACACTTTGCTAAGCATTGTCCAAATAAGGAAAGGAAAGGTAAGTCTTCTTTAAAAAGAGTAGTTTGTTTTAATTATCATGATTAGACATAGTGATAGTTTTTTCCAAACAAGGTAAGACAAGTTTAGTTTCCATCAAGCAGTATAATTTGATATAATTGTGAACAGAGAGGTCACATTGCTAGATTCTGCAAGCAAAGGTCATTAAGTCAAAATAGATTCGATCAAGTTCTTAGAGTGAAAGATAGAAGGTAAATGAACTCATAGATACCAAAGGTGGTAAGTAGGAATTATGATGAGTTTATAGGTCCAAGTAATATATTTTATATGGTGAAGAATTCTTTAGAAGTTGAATAGTCCTAAGAGGTATAATTGTCTGCTCAAGAATAAAGAGATCAAGCTCAAAGAAAAGACCAAGGTATTGGTTGAAGCTAGTTCTGAGGTATGTATGGATCCAAGTGAACATAATTTTGTTGTTGAACAAGTTCTTAGTGTTGAGGTTCTAAGCTGCAAGAAAGATTCTTTAGATAAAAAGGTATGTTATGAATCTATGTTGTCTCCATGAATTATCAATCATTTCATAGAAGAGAAGGAAAATGTTGTAGGAGATGAGTAAGTCATTTCTATTAGGTCAAATAAAAGGAAGAAGAAGAGATATAAGTATCAAATGACCAAGGAGGAGAAATAATAAGAGGAGTTGTGGGCAACTCTTGGTTTTAGTAGAACATTATGATGTAAAGGATGTCTTTATCTATGATTCTTAAGAGAATCCTTTCAAGTGGAGAAGAAAGAGATGTTGTGATGATTCTTTAGATGATCATAAAAATATTGAGATGAGTGTTTTTAGTTAGATCAAGTTTGTCCAAATGGAAGAGATGTTGTGGTGATGTCAGAGTGATGTCATATCTATATGTGTTCAATCTACAAGGTTAGATTGAAGGTTCATAGATGTTAAAGCAAGATTTATGTTTTATCAATATGATACTTTTGCATATAAAGGTATATTGACCTTATTATAACATACTTTAGGTATTTTTGTGATCTGAAGGTATGTTGAAATCAATTTGGAAATTTTTGTTAGCTCTCAGGTTTCTCAATTTATGCTTAAGAAGCTTGTAGGTCCTAAAATGGTTTATAGTAATTAAAGGTTACCAATGGTGTATATTTTAAAATCTTGGTCTATAAGTGAGTAATGGTTGTACCTAGGTGTAAATTAAGTTATAGAGGTGGAAGATGAATGGAAGATGTTGTGTTGACCCTATTTGTTTTGAGATTCTAGGGTTTTAGGCTCTACTAGAAAAGTGGTCTACCTTATGAGTTGAGGTCTATGGATTATTAATATTTTTAAAGGGAAAAATGGGTTTTCAAATAAATATTCATAGAGATTTGAAGGTTTTTAGTTCATAGATTATTCAAATTATTATTAATTTGGAGGCCTAATTAGGTAGTTGGTTTCTGAAGGAAGTATATTAAAAAGGATGAGCTAATTATTTCAAATTGGTGTGTTCAATGGGGAATATGAGAGTGATATAGATATGAAGTTTTAGGTCTTGAATATGTATCTACTGAAAGATATGGTCTATACAAGTTCCAGGTAGGGCTACAATGAGTCTAGCTAGGCCTAGTATGAATATTTGATGTTTTTTCTTAGTGTTTCTAGAATAGTAAGGTATGTATGTTTCAACAAGAGTTATCAAGTTGTTTTTATATCTTGTTTCCTATTTTTTATATGGCATGAATTTTTGTCGATGGTCTTTGAGGTGGTCTAATAGAGAAGGCTAGTGAGTTTGTATGGTGATTCTTCATAATGTATGAAGATCTGAAGATGATCAAGTGGTGAAATTGATCAAATATCTTAGGGGGATTCAATATGATATGTTTTTCTTGGTGATTTCTATTATTTTTAGTGTCTTTCATGTTATTTATTCATTGGTTTCAATGCTTGGTTAAAGAGAATATTGGCATAGAGCAAGAGGAAGTTGTTAAGGCAAGAAGATGTAGGCTCAAAGTAAGGGGGAGTTTGTAATATATTTATAAGATGGTCTACCCATATTTGATGGTATTTCTAGGTCCTTAAGATTAGTTGGTTCCCAAATTTTCATTGTTTCAAAGGCAGAGAAAGTTCCTATTGTGGGAGTACTTGAAGAGAGAGAAGGTGAGCTATATATTTCTATATATGATGTTTGTTGACTCAATGAAAAAGGGGGAGAGTATTGGAAATTTTTCAATGATGTCATGGTGATGTCATGGAGGTGAAATTATGAGTTTATGAAGTGATTTGATAGCCTAAGTGAAAATGACAGAGTGTGCAATGTGCTTGTCCTAGTGTGCTTGAAGTTGGCTTGGTTGTTCTTTAGATTTGACATGGTTAGAGATGGTCAGGAATGAATATGGAGTATTGAGAATGTGAAATGGGTCCTATAAGAGGTTTTATATTTTTTTATAGCTTCTTTTCATAAGTTTAATTCATCTGGTGGCCCATATTTTTCATCTAGATAATTTAGGTCCAATGGCATAAAATCTAAGTAGGTAGTTTGCTAACCTCACCAGACCATGTGTGAGTGAGTCAGGGGAGTTGGTCATATGGTTGTCATCACATTATTACCTATTTTTTATGTGATATATCTCAAGTCATGCATCAAAGTGTGGTCAAATATATTCAAGTGCAAAGTTGGCTTCTTACATAAAATTCAATGTTTTCCCATACTTAGCCAAATTTACAAAATGGCAAGAAGAACCAAGTAAAATTTTTAATGGTGGCATATCTCTCACATGTGAATTTTTCAAGAAAACATGATCATATGGGTTTGTTTATTTTTATCCTACTTTATTTTCACTAAATTTCAGATCATGTGATGAATAACATCAAAATTTATGTAAGAGCAAAGTTGGTCTCCAAACAAATTCTAAGCACAGTAGGCTCTGTGATAGAAGATTTTGAGAAGGCATTTTAATGATGTTATATATCACACACACAAAGATTCTAAGATTTTTTTCTTAAATGGATGGATTATGCTTTGAAAGGTGATCATCAGGTCCAAATTTGAGATCATGCATTCAAGCATAAAATAAGTTATTATAGTCCAAAGTAGGATTTCCAAGCATATTGTAGTTGATCCACCTAATTAGTCATTTTTGTTTAATATTAAAGATTTATAACTATTAAAGATCCAATAGATAATGGGATTTCATAAAGTGAATAGCTATGGCATGCATATATTTAAATGGGTTAATGTGATAGTTGTTTAGCAGAGTTAAAGTTCAGGACCAAATGAAGATCCAACAATGCATGAGTGATCGTACATGAGTGATCTAATAATGTGTGTGTTAAAGCAAGATGGTAAGAAGTGCATGATGTTTAATGAATAATTAAAGGTATAGGATAAGTATATAATAACTCATAGGTGATCACAAATATTGATCAAATGGTGTGTGGTGCTTTATAAGGAACTGATTGATCTATAAAGATCAATGAAGCATGTGAAGTCAACATTACAAGATTGCATGAGATGAGGTCAAAGTGATAGATGTTTAAAGATTGATAATTGGCACCTATGCATTAATTTTTGAACAATATTTATTGTGTGATATAAATAAAAATTTGAGAGTACATGAGATGTGATAAAAGTAGTCAAAGTTTAACTATGACCGTTGCCATTTTTAAATATTTAAATTTTACAAAGAGAAAACCAGTGTCTGGTCTTTGGGCCATATATTTTGATAGAAGATGAATTTGAGGATCTAGAATCATGTAGATTATTCCAAGTATCATTTTAAAATATGTTATTTGAAGATCTAGAATCATGTGCAAATAAATATATTGAGCTTCAAAGTTGACTATGTTTTCATACTTATTATTCAAGTGACCTAAGAAGAGTTTTTGAGCTTGTGTAGATGTTGTTTAGATGTTTCATGGTTAATTGGTTATTGGGGAGTATTTTATACTCCATGAGGATGCTTTATGTGCATTTTTAAGGTTTGAAAAATCATATGATGTATGATCAAAGGCTTAGAATTTGATTGTGTGTTCACTCATAAAGACTGTGTATACAGAGAAGTGTTTTAGTTATTTGTGGTTAAGCTAAAAGGTATTTTGATGGTTTTTGGAACTTAATGGGGACCTATAGATCATTTATAATGGTTCCATACTTTTTTTAAATGTTCCTATGTTATTTTTTTGCTCAAATATGTGTTAAAGAGTTGAATGGGTTTCCAGAGAACCTAAAAGTGACTCAGGCCTATTTTGAAAGAGGATTATGTTTAATTGTGACCCATGAGAGATGAATTAAGGGTGAAGGAATGTATTATGTCTAACAAGGATTATTATGGAATTGATAATTCATGATTTCTCTATAAATTTTGCAACTAAATGAGATGGCTTATAGGCATGTGAGTTTGCGGCTTGTATGTGAGGGAGTTGGAGATTGAAGGAAAGGAGAGGAGAGTGAGAGTGCCCAACTATTAGGTTAATGAGAATATAATTATAAGTATTATGTGTATAACCTATAGGTCATGTTTCTAATGTAAATATAGTGTTCTTGTAGTTTAAAGTTGTGTAAAGAGATCTAAGTGTGTATATGAGGATATTTGAGTAAAGGAGGAGAAATTATGACATGCCTATGTGAGAGGTGTGTGTGTGTTAGAGAGAGAGTTTATGAATTTTTTATATAATCAAAGGTCCATCATAAGGTTTTAAAGACATTGATTCTAAGGTGAAAGTGTTCTTTTCAAGGAGGGTCTAAAGGACTTGATCTTCCTTAGGGGAAGTTACTCCTTGTAAAATAGGGTTTCACTAATAACCTTTGGTCAGAAGGACATGATCAAGGTTTTATGTTAGAAGGACTTGATTGAATAGGTATTCATAAGGACTTGATCATCTTAGTGGTAGGGTCTCCTTGTGGAACTACTATTTCACTAAAGGCCTTAGGTCAACAGGACTTGACAAAGGTTCTTGATCAGAAGGACTTGGTTAGTTTCTTATTTTTAATCATCTTATAGGATATTAGTCCATGTTTTTGAAAGCTTGAGAGTGAGTTTTATTACCCAAGAGGGTTTCCCACATATATCTTGTTTTGTGTATGTGATATTGCATTATGTTTATTGTTCACTAATAGGAATGATTTGTATGCTTCATAAATGCTTGTGTTGAATGATTAAGTATTTTTAAAGGTTTGGAAATTGAATTGGATTATTTTACACCACTTATTTACCCCCCACCTCTTAGTTTATTTTACCTCTAACATAATACAATCAAGATCAAAATAATACATAATCTAGGAATCGAATGATGTGGCCTCTAACCACATGATTGATTCAACAATCTATAACCTTCATAAAATAGCATAAACACATCAACATTTCAACACATAATATCCTAATAATCAACATGCTCTCATTAAATCTCTCAAAATCATAATATCTTCCATAATATTCTCTCTCTCATCACATACGTATAATCAAGCTTCTCTCAAGATTCTCTCAAAACACACATACATACTTGGCATCCTAGGCCAAGGAGGCACCAATGGATTAATACAAGCCTATCCCACAAACTTGCCTCCTTAACCCAATAATTGATACATTCATTTATTTAAAAGTATGATAAAATAAGGGAGACAAAATAATAACTGATTCCCACATCCCACCTGGAGGGGAATCATGGAAAAGAAGGAAGAATGGTCAACAAAACATCTATGCCCAACATCCACTTAGGTGAATTATGATAAATAATAGAGTAAAGACCAAGGAATGATATTCCATGTTCCCCACTTGAGGTCATCATTTTCCATAGACAAGTCTTCATTGAAACTTGGTGCCACCCTTCACATATGAAACACTATTGAAGAATAGTGAAATACAAGTCACATGTACAAGGTCAAAAATAATACCATATTATTTAGAAAATTTGGGCCACCACCATGTACCTCCATATAACTCCATATAAATGCACCCCATGCCACCTATGAAATCAAGAATAGTGTTATGACACCTCATGTGGATGAATAGTGTTTACCACATCATCAGTGAATAGTGATACATGAATAGTGTTTTAGCCACCACATCATTATACTTTGGTTTAAAATAACTCATATATGACAAATTATCCTAATTTTATTGATGCCATTTATTTTGGAAAAAAAACAACCTCTTTTTGGGTGATGTAAGGTTGCCTGAACCCTGATATGCTCCCGCATCAGACACCCAAGGTAAATAATGTGATATCTTGATCACATAGATGGGGAAATTTATAGAACCACTCTTTTTATCACAAATATTAATGACCATGTCATCCCCTTATAATATACCACATACCCAAATAATTTTCTTTTTCTTTCTCCACTTCTAGTATCTACATACTGGCTTTTCCAAAAACATTCTTGTAGGACCATAAACTATCCTCCTCCACAAAAAACATATCCATATATCAATGAATTCATATGTGGGTTGAATCCCACCATCATAAACCGACATCCTCCTCTAATATGTTCTACCATGAATCTAATTTTCTCATGCGAACTCTAGACCACTGCTAACTATCCACCTCTACCAAAATCCCACTTGGGTTTCTTCATCCATCATCTAACCACCTATTGGATTATCTTCCACATCATAAAACACATCCACTTGAAGCTCATATCTCATGGATGAAACATATATCATCTCTACACCCTCTTTTCATGCATTCACTTTCACAAAAACAAAATCTATTATTTCTTTAATGGAAACCTTCAATTCCTCATGGATAAAATATTCATGCTCCACAAAACTCTTCATGTGTGCGCTTACTTGCACAACATCTTCACCAATGTTTCCATAATGGAAAAATGCAACCCTAATTTATTTCTCTCATCACCCACATGCACATACTCAAGGATAAAATATACACTCTCATACAAATCTACATTATTTAATTCTTAATTCTCCTTCAACCCTTTAAGGCTGAAATCCTCCTCCACATGCAAATATACATAGCTAAAAAATTCTTCCATATGCATCTCTTCATGGATGCTTTCTTCCTCCACTTGTATAACTTCATAGCTGATATATTTATCTCCTTGTAACTCTCATCTTCTCCTTCATCCTTTACAAGGATGTCTTCAATAATAGGCTACTCAACAACCCTCTTCTCCTCATTCTCTTTCTTCTCACTCTATAACTCTCCATGGTTTTTCTCTTCCTTCTTCCATTTGGATACTTATTTTGGAAATGAATCCACATTTACCCTTAGGATTATACTCTCTCACATCATCTATTCTTCTTCAGTCTCACTCTCTTTAATTCTTTCCATTAGCAACTTCAATAATCTATCCCAAGTCTTCAACTTCTTCTCCCATTCTTTAATTGGTGGAATTCTTCCACTCATATTTGAAATATTCATCTTCATACTTGAAACATAAATAAACACACTCACATTCTCAACAAGATCCTCTCCACAATAATCTTACTTTCTCTCTCAAATTATCTTCACAATCTCTCCATAGGAATAAGAACTTTCTCTGATACCAATTGATTTGGCCTTCAACCACATGGATTAAACAATCCATAACCTTCATAAACTCACATAAACACATTAACTTTTAAACACATAATATCCTCATAATAATAATACTCTATTTAACTCTCTTGTAATTACAATATCTTCCATAAGATTATCTCTCTCATCACATACATATAATCAAGCTTCACTCAAAATACACATACATACTTGGCATCCTAAGCCAAGGAGGCACTAAAGGCTTTACACAAGCCTATCCCACAAAATCTCCTCCTTAACCCAATAATGGATACATTCATTTATATAAAAGTATGAGGAAATAAGGGATACAAAATAACAATTAAGTCCCACATCCCACATGGAGGGGAATCATGACAAAGAAGGAAAAACTCTTCACAAAACACATAAACACATCAAGAATTAATTCATAAATTTAAAATATCTTCTCATTCAATCTCTCAACATTACATAAGATTTATCAACAAATAATTATAAATCAAAAGTCCATGTCAACTATGCATACCTTAAACACTCTCATTACTTGTCCAAAATTCTAAAGAGGCACAAAAGGCTTCTCTCTAAGCCTACTCTCCAAATTCCATAGCTTGTCAAAACTAAGCATGAATACATTCATCTATATAAAAATATGAGGAAATAAGGGAGAAAAAACAATAACTAAGTCCCACATAGCACATGGAGGGGAATCATGACAAAGAAGAAAGAATGGTCAACACAACACTTACACCTCACATCTACTTGGGTGAATTATGCTATAGAAGAAATGAGTGAAGACCAAGGAATGTTATGCCATGTTCTCCACTTGTGGTCATCGTTTGCCAAATATAAGTCTTCATTAAAAATTAGCACCACCCTTCACATGTGAAACACTATTGGAATAGTGAAATACAAGTCAAATGTACAAGCTCAAAAAGAAGAGCATCTTATTTATATTAGTTGGGCCACCATCATGTGCATCCATGTGACTCCATATAAATGTTCCCCATGCCACCTATGAAATTAATAATAGTGTTATGACACCTCACCAAGATGAATAATGTATGTCACATCATCAGTGGATAGTGTTTTGGCCACCACATCATCAGGCCACACTCTCCCCACTTAACAATGAAAATATTATAGTTAGTAAGGATGATATTTTAAAAAGTTTCAAGGATATACTTTGGGAACATCCCCATAATCATGCATAGATTATGCAAGACATAATGGAAATAAAGAACAAATACAATAATAGTCAATCTTCTACTCCCCCAGATTCCAATATTATTACACCTACTTATGGGGAAACTCAACCTATATAAAAACATGTATTAACTTGGGAAAATTCAACAATGGAAACACATCCTTTGGCTAGTTCATCCTTTCTAGATGTTCAATCCTTTATTCATGAGATCCATGATCTATGATCCAAGGTGTTACATCTTCAGTAGGGTGATATGAGGCCATACCATGCCTTTAATTATCATGTTCTTTTACATAAAATTTTGGAATAACATATAGTGTAAAATCCTTTTCCATCTAGATTTATGGCACCCAAGATTACTTTGTATGATAGTAAGGGTGACCTAGAGCACCATTTACAAGCATTCTATGTAGCATGCTTGGACTATGTGTCTAATTATTGGCACCTTACTAAGTTTTTCCATCATAGTTTAAATTATTATGCACTACAATGGTTTTGTGATCTTCCAGATCACTCTATCACCACATTCAATTTGTTGGTAGGTATATTTTTAGCACACTTTTAAATCAATATTAGTGATAAGGTTTCCTATGCTCAAGTGGCATAACTCAAACAAAAGTACAATGAGACAATATTTGAATATGTCTTACAATATAAAATTATATTAGTTAAGATGACTATCCCCATGGTATATAGAGAACTCCAAGACATATTTAAACATAGTTTGTTACTTGAATTTCACAAAGTTATCATATTCAAGAAGTTTTCACCATTCATAGATCTTTATCATACACTGAAAGAATGAGAATTCAAGCTTCTCTCTATGGTTAAACTAAATTAGATTCAAATACTAATATTTTCAATAAGACTCCATATAAGGTGAAACCCATTGAGGACAAGAATGATTTGAAAATAATAATTAATATAGCTTCAGAGCCACCTCCTCACTTACTTTTATCAAATCCTCCAAGGAGACCTTTCATGACTCTTCCTCAGTCACCATCATAAGTTATACAACTCTTGTAATGCAATTTCATATCTCTCCCTCCCATCATAGAGGTTGATACAATAAGGCCTCTTCCAAAGGACTATGATTCCAATGTATTCTATAACTAACAAGGAACCAGGCCATGCTAAAAATAGATGCATTAGCTTACAACATAAGATCAAATATTTGATAAAAGATAATATCATTAAAGTAATCACTCCTAGAGAGGCACCTAGAGCACACAAAAATATAAGAAAAAGATTTCAAAACATTTTCAGCTTTGCACTCAAAGCATATAGCTAATGAGATAGTAGGCACTTTAGGTGTTCATTATACATATCAAGCATAGCCACCACTAGCATCCTACCACACTCAAACTATGAACACACAACCTATAAATAATATAATTGGGGTTTATCATACTACAGTGCTATCTAGACCTCTTATCACTTTTTTTGAGTAATATATAGTTGATGATGACATAAATTTATATGCACTCTTTGTATGATCTTATATTAATCATAATCTTATTTAGAGTGTCATGATTAAAAATGGGTTAAATATTAGCATGTGTACTATCACACTTATATAGCACTTGGATTATTTAAATAAGGACTTTTATTAAATAGATATAGTTATTTGTAGCTTTAGTCTCCATGTTTAGAGTTCCATTAGGGAGATAGTACTACCACTATAGTTTAGGCCTGCACATATGGCCACTAGAATCATAGTAGTACCTAGTGAAGTCACATTTGATATGTTATTGGGTAGGCCTAAAATACAATATCTTCAAGAAATTCCATCCATTATTCATAGATGTCTCAAATATATACACTTTAATTAGGTGGTTAAAGTTAAATGCCTTCCATATGAAAATCCTCTACCTATCACATAGCTAGTTATATAATAGATACAAATTCCTATTCAAGACAAATACTATTAACACACATATGATATCATTTGAGCCACTAGTATATGTGAGGTATACTCATATAGCAATACCATATATGTATAATCTCCCATAGAGATCTTTACTAGAGATACCCCTGTGTCAAAGACATGTTATTGATTATAGAGGGACTTCACCACCACACATATCAATGTTAAAACATAGATTACCCACTTAATTTATAGCTCCTTCTACCAAATGGGTTCTATGGAATCCTATAGTTCAAAGGCCAATTCAGTTAGTTTATCATATTTATAGCCCTACTCCATGGGAATTTTTAGCTAATTATCACTTAGTGGATTTGATTATTTGATCTCAAATACCTCATTACATATCATACATGATCATTATCCCTTGATTTTATATAGTCATGTTGATTTTGAGTCTCTTATGAGACTCATAAATTAGTAGTATCTCTCATCTTACCGTAATCCTTATATATAGTTTCATTTTCATGTTTGATTATACATAGATTATATACTCAAAAAACACAAATAATATAATATGTTCAAAACATAAAAACATTCAAATATTTCTTAAAAAATACAATATTTAGATTATTTGCATATCCATGTATACATTATTTATAATTGATAGGTACTACATATTTTAGTTATCTTAGTATAGTCAATTTTATCATGCATACATTCCTCACTTGTTTTTGTCAAGTGTTCACAAATTCTTATATGACTCAGGTCTATCACATAGATCTAGAGTTGCTACTATTTACCCATTAGGGGGAGATACACAAATACATTGATTCAACATTGATACATTCACCCATTGGGGGCATCATATACACAACTTATGAATTACCAGGTTATATCATTCTATACTATTTAGATTTTTACTAACTACTAATACTATAGACTTAGTTTATGTACATCTTTGATCTTATAAATATTTATACCATATGTTCATGCATACTTTCACTTATATATTTCCTATTTTAAACTTGATTGTGTTTCCTTGTATATACATATAGTTGAGGGCATTTGAATATTCCATTGTTCTATAGATCTACATCAATTCCTTTCATTATGTGTATGCTTTTGACATGTGCCCATGTCTTTGTGTGTGCCTTATTGATTATGTATGCAAACATTCAAACGTGTCCTTACATGTGGCTCTAATCCAACCCTGCTTGTTGTAAGAATATATATACATTTTAACATGTCCTAGTATGTTTTCTTTTTCTCAAATTTAGTGGCATGTGCCCATGTCCCTTGTATTATGTCTATTTAACCTACTTTTCATACCTCATGTGTGTTGTATGTATGATTTCATGTATGCATCATGGCCATGGCACTTATCTATTTCTTGTTACACTTCACCTAGTTTTAGATGTCATGAGTGCCCTCATGCATATCCCCTTCCTCCTTGGGAGATTTTATGGACATCATACCCCATCCCCCTAGGTAGTTACTCAGATTATTACTTAGAATATGCAGTTCAAATAGATGTGTACATTTTTATATCTATCTTGACAAACCTTGTGAATGCTAGATCTAACATACATCACACATTACTAATTTATGCCCATATTATCTTACATTATAATGTTATGTATCACATTATATTGGTTTATTGTGTATATGTCATACATATTTTTAGATTAACACACATCAATTAGAGTTTTATTTTGAGGATATTTATCGCATAGGTATCCTCAAAAGAGGTGGTATTCATAGAGGTTTTTCATAGAGATAAATTCATCTGAGTGTACTCAGAGTATAGTTTTTATCACACAAACATAGAATTACAAATCTTAGAATCAATAAAACATAGTGAAAAATAGCCAGACATAAATTAATTTTAGTTTGCATAGAAAAAAACATAAGGACATTGGCACTAAAATTAAGACACTAGAACCCCAATGCTACTATCTAAGGTACAAAACTAATGTCTATTAGCCTATAAATAGGAAAATCTAGATTTGATAGAATTACATAGTAGTTAAAACTCAAATTTGAATAGTTTTAGTCATAAGTTATCATATTTGATTAGTTTATGCTCAATTTTACACAAAATCATACCAATTGTGTTTAGATTGGGGGCATCATGCATGGAATTATCACTCCCATTTTAGTTTTAGATACACAAACATAGGTTGCTATAACTCTTAGAATCCATATTCATAGATATCAGAATTGGGGGTATGTACATGACACATTATTTCCACATGATCAATTTTACACCAGCTCATCTCAAATGGAATAATAAGATCCATTTCGTTATCTATATTGTATACTTCAAACTCCATTTTCACTAATTATCACACCATATTGATGCCTTATTCCAACTACATTGATTGGTATTTTTTTGTTGTCTCTAAGCTACATTCTTGATTATTTGAGTGGTCCATTAGCCATTTTTCATTTCAAAGTTTCAAAATGGCCCTAGGACCATCCAACACAATTAAAATTACATTTATTAAATTTATATATAGATGTATCTACTACACACAAGCAGGAAATGATAGAGTCATGGCCTATTTTGAGTTCTTGAGCCACCTACATAGGAGGGTTAGATAAGCCATTAGTCCAATCCAAGTTATTCATAGTATAGGATCCATCAAGTAGGGGTGGGAAATGATAGAGTCAAAATTGCATTGATTTCTTGAGCCATTCACACATGGGGATTGGGTAAGCCATTAGTGTATTCCAAGTTATTCACCAATTTGATCACTATATACGTGCACACACACAGTATTCACTAGTTTTTTGCATTGGTTCATATTCTAAGTGAGGTGTATTCATTCCTTTCCTCTCTCTCTTATCTCTTTATTTAGTTTTGTATTTATTTTTGACATATCTTATGTAAAGACTGATTCATCCATGTTTTATTTTTAAGATATGTAATGAATCATGCTTTGCACACTTAGACATTGATTCATGGGCTTCACTTCATAGGTAATTATAGGTATACTTATTTTTCCTTTATCTTAGTCATTTCACTTTGCTACATTTATATAATAAATTGGGGGAAATGTAGTGATATAAAATGTTACTTGAGTGTAATGAGTGATGCTTGAGATAACCCATCCCTAGCTTATCCCTAGACCCATCTTAGGGCCTTTTATACACTTATCCAACTTTTTTACAAGCCTTTACACATTCCTAGACATCTCAAAATTAATCTCATACCCTCCCCTAGGGATCTAGGCCCCTAGTACCTCAGGTTCTTCCACCTAGACACTAGCATTATACTTTTGACACTAATACCTTGTGCTAGTATCCCACTTTCAATGCTAATGTCCCTTTCCTAATTTCAACCCCAATGGATATCTTTTCAATTCTTAAGACACCTAGGGTTGGCCTAGACCTATTTGAAACCCCACACAAGAAATAGATTAATATAAAGACATGAATTTTATCCCTTTATCCACTAGATGTGAATTAGATGTAAAACACATAAACAAACTTAGAACAAGTTATGCATAATCAGGGTTATTGATCACTATTCTACCCTACCTCTATATATAGTCATCTATGTACATCCTAAGCCTAAAATGCATATATTTATAGTCTCAAGCCTCATTCCAAGCATTTAATTCAACAATCATACTATCATTCATTTGCACTTTCATGAATCACTTAGGTGGGAGAACTACATCAGGCTTGATCCCCTCTCAAGGAATTGATATGTAGGCAACTCTTAACATAGCAAGGTGTTGGGGAGGTCTAGGCTACCCAGCTAACATCACATTTTTGCTACTTTTGAAAATAAAATACCATAACAACATGGAGGTATAGGGTTTGATCCTAAATTAGTAAAAAATAGTGCATAGGTATAGGCAAGTTAGACTCAATTGGAGGCACACCCAGAAGATTAGATTACTTTTTACACAAATGACATTAGCATTGAAATTATGATAGTAACATTGTAGTGCTACTATATATGTGGTTTTATGACACTTATACCCTATTTACAACACTCAAATATGATTTCATACCAATTTTCAACCTCTACATCATTCATCTCGATCAGTTTACAACTAATTACTTATTTATGTCACTCATTGTTATTTTTAGAAATATCAAATTAGGTCAATTCTTACACAAATTAATGGTTTTTTTATTGCATATTTATACCCTAACTTATTGTACTTAGACACTTTAACAACCTGGGGATTAAACTCCATAAATCTTAAAAAGTTAAATCAATTACTTATTTGAAGGAAATTAACATACCTCCCTCCAAATACAAAAGTTTTATCCCTCGCATAAAGGAAAGAGATAAATTACCTAAGGAACATTATGAATAAAAATGTGATATTCATAATCTTTATATGACCAGTTTGAAAATGTGACTTAACATGGGTCCAATCTAAGGTCCATATCTTATACAGAAACCCCATGATGAATAACACAAAAATCATGCACATCAACAATATTTAACATTTACAGTATTCATGGGTGGTACTTAATTTTGGCATAAGCATATTGATCCTACATAATAAAAAACTACTTTTAGTGTTTACAATAAATTGGATTTGATCTAACAAAATTACAAAACAAAGGAGGTTGGAATAAATCCTTGGGTAACATAATAACACCAATTATTTGTGGTCTTAAATAAATTCAAACACATGTTTAGGTTATTCCTACCACATCTCCATATGCATTGACACCAGGAAATCTTTGGCTATACCAAATGGAAGCAAAATTGGATCCAAATCAGTAAGTTATTTCATTTCCTTATGAATAAAATTGATCCATATTAAAAATCAAAGCATTGGTCCTTCTACTACACATGTAAAACATGAGGATGAACATGAAATGTACCTTTTCAACTTATCCAATCATGATGTAAACAATGTAAAATATCAAGATTAAGTTTGTTAGGAACTAAATGGGGAGATACCTATGACCATCCATTGGATTAGATCGTAGAGTAGTCTCTTCAAATATTCAAAAAATACCAAAAAAATAAAAAACATACAAAAATCTAAAAATATTTTTAGTATATACACATTCTATTGGCTCCTTGCCATATATGTGTTAGTTCCATGTTAATGGATGGAATATCAATTTATCCTACATACACGTGTGTTTCATTATTATTTTTTAGTGTGACATAGGCATACACAAATACATCATCTATTCTTATTTCGTATGTTGGGCCTTCCCTCTACTCAAATCATATGGACATTAGGGGCATCCATTTCTATGATCATGATACTTTTAGGTTATATAATTCTATGGTCACTCTGCATTATCATGTTTTGAGCTCATATATATACTTACACATGCCTTTATCCATGATTATATCTTACATAGGTTACTTGATATGATATGCACTTGACATTTGTTTCTAACATATTTTATCCATCAGCTACTATGATATGTTTATGTTGGTTCTTTAGGCTTTCTTTTATGCACTTCCTTGAGTGTTTTTCTTTGCTATTATTTTTCTCATTCGACCATTTAAATATGTTCCTTCATTTTTGGCCATCATGCCTGTGTGCTTTATTTTACATTTGAATATGTCATTATTTTTTTTATGGACATTTGAATATGTCATTCTCACTTTTGTGGACATTTGACTAAGTTATGTCTCTTAGACTATGTGGCATTTGAACATGCCCTTTATTTTCAGTATCTTATGACCATTATATGTTGACTTGATTTTGAGTACTCTTATGTGTGTGCTTGATTTTATTATTACTATCTAGACATTTCCATGATACTTATCATGCATTTTAAGCCTTCATGTCATCACATTGTTTATGTGCTTCAATGCTACATTTACCTAGACATATTATTCTATATGTTACATGGTTCCATTTATATGTTAAGCATGAAATATATTGAGAGGAGGGGTGAATTAGTATATTATATATTTTTTACTTAATTTGATTTCTTTTATTTAACCACTTAATCACACATTCAAAATATGTAATAAAACTGAAACAATAGCATGCCCCACATGAGAGAGAGAGAGAGAGAGAGAGAGCAGATTTTCACATGAAAACCCAAAGTGGGAAAAACCATAGAGAACAATCTCAATTATATGAATGAGCACCAAATCAAAATACAAAGTTCTCAA
Source organism: Torreya grandis (assembly GCA_037957365.1). Taxonomy (NCBI): domain Eukaryota; kingdom Viridiplantae; phylum Streptophyta; class Pinopsida; order Cupressales; family Taxaceae; genus Torreya; species Torreya grandis. The sequence continues at coordinate 874,089 of JARHVA010005037.1, read as the reverse complement.
GCACCAACTTGCAGGAGTACAAACACATCACCTATTTGTGAGCACCAACCCATAGGAGCACCAACCCCTTGCAAAGATTTGTGAGTACCAACCCATAGGAGAAAAAAACCCTATTTTGTATAAAACAAAACTATCTCTCAATTTTGTTTACTCAACAAATTATAGAACTCTATAATATCTCCTACTTTTCTCTCCTCTTTTCTTATATAAAATAATTATAAAACCATGAAAACTCTTGCATATTACAAATTGATTCTCAAGCCTTTATTTATGGCTTTCCAAATGACCTTTGGCATTCACCCTTTATGACCCTTCAATCCTCATAGAAAATGGTTCCAAACTTACATAACCCTTAGTATCCTTGCATATGAAAAGTCACATGGTGACCCTTCATAAGAAAATGCATCTCTTGGTGACTTTTCCTATTCCTCAGTTTCCCTTCATATAAAAATGCACCATACCGTCTTTTGTCTTCATATGGTGACTCTTGGAATTCCTCAAGATGACTCTTCATGGGAAAATTCACCCCATTCCTCTTTTGTCTTTACCCTGTGACTCTTTGACTTCTCCATGGGCCCTCTTTTGACTTATATGCAATGAAAAATATATTCATTAATATTAAATAAATATTAACACACATTAGCCAAGATATGACTATTAAAAATACCATTAAATGCAATGGGACCTTTATTACCAATGCTAGACATTTGACATCAATGACAATATTTCTAACAATCTCCTCCTTTATCATTGATGGCAACCTTAAACTAAATTTCCATATCCTAAAACATGTACTGCACATGTCAACCCACACATACTATCATCTAAAAAATGTACAGTAACTCTCCCTTACTATAGAAACTTGTACCTATTCCTTGTACCCATTTGTGCACCTATTTTTACACCTGTACCTAAATCTATTTTTTTTCTTCTCCCCCTTTGACACCAATGGCAAAGGGCCTATCTTGGAGCTAACACTTAGCTCCCCCTCAACTGATATTGATCCTCAATGGTAGGAAGTAAAATAAATTACTCCCAACTTCTCCCATAGATACTAAAATATGTATTTTGGTAGTGCCTTTGTGAAAATATCTACAATCTACTCTGTAGTATTGATATATTCCATCTTAACCTATTGATCTGCAACTTGATCTCTCAAGAAGTGATATCTAATGGGAATATGTTTTGTTCTTGAATGCATCACTGGATTCTTTTAAATATTAATAACAATTGTGTTGTCACAAAAAATAGAAATAGGTTCATCATATTTTACCTTGATATCTTCTAAAGTTTGTTTCATCCAAATCACTTGAGTACAACATAATACTACTACAATATATTCTGCTTCAGCTATAGAAAGTCATACCAAGTTTTGCTTCTTGCTTATCCATGATACTAAGCTATCACTAAGGAAGAAAGATCTTCCACTTATACTCTTTCTATCATCTAAGCAACCTACCCAATCTGAATCTATATAAGCAACCAAAGTGAAATCTCTAAGTGTGAGATACCACAATCTATAATCAAATGTCCCCTTGATATATCTGAATATTCTCTTCACCAACTAAACATGACTATATTTTGGAGTTGATTAATATCTTTTAATAATACCTACTACATGTATGATGTCTAGCCTTGAACTATAAAATATAAAATACTATCAATCATAGATATATACAAATATTGATCTACAATAAGTGAATCATCATCTTTGCTCACCTTATTTCCTATACTCATTGGTGTGCTAACTGGTGAACAATCCTCAAAACTAAATTTCTTCAACATTTCCTTGGAATATTTACTTTTAGATGTGAAAAATACTTTATTTGATTGAAATATTTTCAATCCTAAGAAAAATGACAATTCTCCAAGCATAGACATCTCAAATTCTTTTTGCATATTATCAAAAAATTATTGTCATCTTTTCAATTTTTTCTCCAAAAATGATGTCATCAACATATACCACAATAATCAATTGATGCTCACCTTATATTTTGATGTATATATTACTATCATCAAATCCTCTCTTGAATCCTTGATCCTATAGGTACTTATCAAGTCTTGCATACGATGATCTAGGATCTTGTTTCAATCCATACAGTGCTTCCTTTAATCTACATACATGGCTACTAACATTTCAGAGATTAAATCCCTCAGGTTGCTCAATGTATATCTCTTATTCTAGATTCCTATTTAGAAAGGCATATTTGGCATCCATCTAAAACACTTTGAAAATTTTAAACACTACATATGCAAGAAACATTCTAATAACCTCTAGCCTTGCCAATGGTGTAAAAGTTTCTTTAAAATCTATTCCCTCAATTTGAGCATATCCGTTAAATACAAATCTTGATTTATTCTTGTTCATTTATCCATGTTCATTTAACTTATTTCTATAAACACATTTTGTTCCTATCGCATTGTGATATTTTGGTCTAGGCACTAATTCTCAAGTATCATTATTTTTTATCTGATTTAATTCTTCATCCATTGCCTTAACTCAATGTTTATCATGTATATCTTTTGAATAAGTTCTAGAATAAATTTTAGATAACAAATAGAAATTAACTTGCTCAGATTCACTTACCATCATTCTTCTAGTGTGAACTCCTTCATTTATGTCCTTGATGATGTCACTTTCATTATGATTTATCTAGACATATTTGGATGGATTTTTGGTGTCATTTTTCTCCTTCTTCTCATATTCATCTAATTCTTCAAAATCTTCCTCTTCAATTATTTTAGGAATGTCTATTGGATCATTGATTCTTTGTGCTCCATCTTCTTCTATCCTGACACTTGCACTTTCAACTGTTTTCTTAGTTCTTTTATTATAATCATTATAAGTTTTAATTTTTCAAGAATAACTAAGAAATATACCTTCATATTGCCTAGATTCAAACTTACCCAATTTTTCAATGGTTCTCTTTATGAATCATCTATTGCCAAAATATTTGAAATAATCAACTATTGTTGGTTTGTCTTTCCATAACTCATAAGGAGTCTTGTCACTGTTGACTCTCAATAATGCTCTATTATAAATATGCACTATTATAGAAACTATCTCTCTCTAGTATTTATCTAGTATCTTGGATTTATTTATCATTGTCCTTTCCATCTCCTAAAATTTTCTATTTCTCTGTTTAACTACTCTATTTTGCTATGGAGTTCTAGCTACTGAATAATGTCTCTTTATTCCATGGTCTTCAAAATACTTAATAAACTGATCTAACATGAATTCTCCTCCTTGATCTGATCTTAGGCACTTAATCTTCAAATCATTTTCATTCTTAACCAATGCTTTGAATGCTTTGAAATGTCTGAAAGCTTCTATTTTTTTCTTTAAAAACATTACCCAAGTCATAAGTGAAAAATCATCAATAAGCAACATGAAATATTTCTCACCTTGAGTAATTTGAGTTCTCATAGGTCTACACAAATTAGTGTGAACAAGCTCTAACATCTGTGTCATCAAGTATTCTTTTGTTTTTAACTACTTTATGGCCTACTTCCCATGCTAACAAGGTTCACAAAGCGTGTTGGATGGCTTTCTAATCTTTGAAAGATTTTTAACTTCTTGCTTCATGTTGATGTTGACAAGATTGTCAAAATTTATGTGTCCCATTCTCCTATGCCATAGAAAACTTTATTCAATATAAATCAAACATCTTTGACCTTTGATGTCTAATAACATATACAAATTATTGCCTATTTTCTAAGCATCTGTAACAAACACATCTGAATCTTTTCTCCTAATTTCACAACCTTCTTCATAAAACATTAGTGTGTCCCCCTAATCACACATTTGACTTAAACTCAAAATATTATGCTTAATACCTTATACATACAAAACATTTTCAATTTTAGTTTTACCATTATCCAAACTTAGTGTACCTTTTCTGGCAATTTTGGCAGTAGTTTTATCTTTAAATTTCACTATGCCACCATTGATATTCTCCAAGGTTATGAACTTGATCTTGTATCCTATCATTTGCCTCAAACATCCACTATCAATAAACTATGGCTTTTCTTCATTTATTTCATGCAAATCAGTCTATACCAACATAGCTTTTTTTGGTTGTTTCTTCTACCATGAACATGTCTGAACTTTCTTTTTGATGAATGGAGCCTTGAAACTCTAGTCCTTCTTGACTGACTCAAACACACTTCTATAGTACTGGGCTATGTGTCCAAAGTTATTTCACTTGTAGCATATTATGGCCTCTTTATTAAAGCTTGATAGAGGAGCAAAAATTTGTGGATTCTACTTGACTCTACATGAGTTTCTTTATCCTTATTTCTAAAATTGTTAGCCCTTTTTTTACATTCTATTTTCTTATGACCATATCCATTATAATAAAAATAGTAACCATAATAATAGGACCTATTTATCTATTTATGACTTGATTGCCTTTTGTAACTCTATTCCTTCTAGCCTTCTTTATTTTAGATGTCCTCTATATTCTTAACTTCTTCCCTTTTTATTTCCTCTTTTATAAGAGCTTCAACATATCTCTTTCCTTTTTCTAAGTTAACCTTGTTTGTGAAAGTAGTGGCCTCCCCTTTTTATTTTTCAAATATGATAAATATCTTATCTTAAATTAATCTTTGACTTTCTAATATCTAATTCAACATATTAGTGTTATTCTCAAATTTTGAATCATTGGCTACTCTATCATTGATTGCTTTATTTATTTTCTCAAGATCTGCTTTTAAAGAAGTAATTTCAATAACATACCTTTGACATTTTTTGCAACTGTGTCATTAGATATTTTTCATTCCTTTTGGCTTATTCAAAGTGTGTTTGTAGATATTCAATTGTTTCCTTTGACTCCTTTTCATTTTTCTTGATCTGGAGCTTCAATCTTTGATTCTTCTTATCAAGAGATTTTAACTCTTCTAAGGCACAGATGAGTTCTCCTTCCAAATTTACTTTGATTTCATCTTTTTCTTCTTCTTGATCATCTATACTTTTAATTTTAGAGGCATCTTTATGTATGGCCATGAATATAATCTATTATTCATTTGAATCATTGACTCCACTATCTTCAACTGAGCTAGGATCTTTAGAATACAAACTCTTCTTCTCAAATCCCTTCTTGAATTTTCCTTTGAAATTATTCTTGTATGTAGATGTTCCTTCTTCATTATCACCATTACCCTTATCTAGGCACTTAGCTAAAAAATGTCTAATCTTTCCATAATTAAAACATTTAAAAGGTAATTTTCCTTGATATTTACATGTGCCCTTTTTTGGCTTGCGAATGAATAGATCTTTATTGTCATCTTCATCATCGCTAAAACTATTACTTAATTATTGAATCTTAGCCTTTTCTTTCTTTGATGTCTTGAAAGTAGCTTCTCTCTTTGAGAGTTTCTCTTGTTTGGTCCACATCTCATATGCCATAAGAATACCATGTAGCTCATCCATCTTTAGATTGGCTAAATTCTTCATCTCTTCAATTTCTGAAATGTTTGCATCATATCTCAATGGTAGAGATCTCAAAAAAAAATTTACCATGATTGATTCTTCTAACTTTTCTCCAAGACCTTGAATATAATTAACTATTTGATCAACCCACAAAAGGTAACTTGCTACATTTCTTCCTCTTCCATCTTCAAACTCTCAAACTATCTTCTAAAAGTCTGAATCTTATCTTGTTGAACCTTTCCATCACCTTTGTAAATATTCTCAAGCTTTGCCCAAGTTTCATGAGAAGATTTACATTGCATAACTTTAAAAAATTTTGATTTATATAAACCACATAAAATAGCATTTAAATCATTAGCATTATTTTCACTTGCCTTCTTTTCTATCAGAGTAGTTACAAGTGTCTTTGACTCTTCATATTCCTCCACCACTACTTGCCAAATGTCAAATCCAAGGGCCATGAAATAATTCCTCATCCTTATGCTCTAAAAAGCATAATTTGTCCCATCAAAAAAAAGTCCCTTATTTGTAGAAAAACCTTCATGTGATCCAGTCATCGTGCTTTCCCTAATCTACCTTCAAGGTGTAAAACGTTTTCAAAAGGAACCTACTCTGATACCAATTGTTAAGCATGAAATATAATAAGAGGGGGGTGGGTGAATCAGTATATTATATATTTTTTACTTGATCTGATTTATTTTCTTTAACCACTTAATCAAACATTCAAGATATGTAATAAAAATAAAACAATAACATACACCATACAAGACAGAGAGAGAGAGAGACACTAGATTTTTATGTAGAAACCCAAAGTGGGAAAAATCACAAAGAATAATCTCAAGTATATCAAATTACAAAGTTGGAAAGCACCAACTTACAGGAGCACCAACCCCTTTGTCAAACACCAACACAACAACTATTTATGAGAACCAATCCATAAGAGAACCAAACCCTTGTAAATATTTGTGAGAACCAAGCCATAGGAGCACTAACCCTTATTATGTATAAAACACAACTATCTCTCAATGTTTCTTACTCAACAAATGATATAACTCTACAATATCTCATGCTTGTCTCTCCTCTTTTATTATATAAAACAATTACAAAACCATGCACTCTCTTTCATATTACAAATGGCTTCTCAAACCTTTATTTATATATTTCCAAATCAACTTTGGCATTCAACCTTTATGACCCTTTAATCCTCATGGAAAATGGTGCCAAACTTGCATGAACCTTCATATCCTTCCATTTGAAAATGGTGACCCTTCATAAGCAAATGCATCCTTTCCTCTTTTGTATTTATCTTGGTGAATTTTCATATTCTTCAAAGTGTCCCTTCATAGAAAAATGTGGCATACCCTCTTTTGTCTTCACATGGTGACTCTTGGAATTCCTCAAGATGACTCTTCATAGAAAAATGCTTCCCATTCCTCTTTTGTCTTTACCCCATGACTCTTTGACTTATCCATGGGCCCTCTTTTGACATTTATGAAACCAAAAATATATTCATTAATATTAAATAAATATTAATAGACATTAGTCAAGATATTAATATTAAAAACACCATTAAATGTACCGTTATCACTAATGCTAGACCTCTGACACCAATGACAATATTTCCAACATTATAGATTGTAGAGTTGTCTTATACTTTTGAGGTGAGGTAACTAGTTTTTATTCTTATCTCACCTCAAAAGGGGGGCATATCAGTTGGGGAATGTCATAGAGACATGTCCTTCACATTTTCATAGTTTCAAATTTAGTAGGGGCATGATTTTGAAGCATGTTCTCCACCCTTATTTGGTATTTGGTACTTATATCAATTTTCATATTCAGTGGGAGTATGTCATATAAGCATGGATTACACACACCCATAGATTTAAAATTTAGTGGGGACATGTCATATAGGCATGGCTTCCACACATTCACAGTTTTTAAATTGAGTGGGGGCATGTTATATAGGCATGGGTTCCACACTCATAGTTTTTAGATTCAGAAGGGGCATGCAATATAGGCATGACTTACACACATTCATATTTTTTGTATTTAGTGGGGGAATGCTATGGAATAATGTTTTCCATACTTATTTAGTATTTGGAACACCCAAATTTAGTGGGAGTATGCTTTGGGAGCATGTTCTCCACACCTATTTAGTATTAGGCACACCCAAATTATAGTGGGGGAATGTTTTGGAAACATGTTCTCCACATTGAAACTTATTTTAGTTTTCAAATTTCTCCACATATAGTAGGGGCATGCTTTGGAAGTATTTTCTCCACACAGTTTTTGAATTGGCCAAAGCACATAGTTATATATATGCACTTTTCATATATATATATATATATATATATATATATATATATATATATATATATATATATATATCCTAATATCAAATTTAAAGCTTCATAATGATACACATTTTAAATCAACTTGCCAATAGGCAAGGTAATTGCATCAATGCACAAGGGCACTCCTAAACCTTTCTCTTTCAATTTCATTATTTTTAATATTTTCAATTATAGATTATATGCACTAATTATATATTTTAACATGATCTTTTTTGAAATTAAGTCACCATAAAATCACTCAAGATGGGATCATGCAAATATAAGGTGTGTTATACACACCTAAGTACACATTCCTTTCCTTTAAACTAGTAATTTCATTACTATATTACAAGGGTTCCAATGTCTACACCATTTTTTGGATTATATAGCACCTCAGTCTTATACACTTAGAAAAAATAGATCTTGGTTTTTCCTCTCAATTATGTACCTTTCCCATTTTTAAAATTCTTGCATCTACTCTATCTTTTACCCCTCAGCGTATCTCGTAGTCTGAATAATATTATGTTGATAACCTAGGCATTCTATATTGCCTAAAATGCTTAAAACCTATTTATCTTCCACCTCTACAAGTTCTAAGTCTGTACTTACTTTCTTTTTCCCTAGACACTAGTATCTTAGATAGACACCTACATTGACATAGGTGTCATACTCTGACGTAAGTGTCTAGTGTCCCAAATTCATCTAATTTTCAAATGAAACATATCCTGATGGTCATCCTAAGTTCTTTAATGCAAGTTACTTCTCCAAATGGATTGATATAAATACAAGATCAAACCTCATTCATTATTCACCTAGGAAAACCTAGCACACACCAGGGTAACTTATCAAAATCTTTCTATCAAGCATTTAATTTAAAAAATATTCCCTATTTTATCCTATTTTGATATCATCATAGGGACAACACATTTGCTAGTCTAAATAACTAAAGGAGTACCCTAAGAGATATATTTTCCAAGTTACAAGCTAGGTTATTTTGGTACTTTCTTATCAAATATTGCATTATTCACGCACAATCTAACAAGTAAGGCAAAACTACATCAGTCTGAGGCCCTCTTCATATTATTGGCTATATAGGTAGTGTTCATTAATAGAGGGGTATTTAGGGTTAATTTGGTACCATATGACCACTATCCTATTTTTTCCCTAGGTCACTATGAAGATGAATAAATAGGGTTTTATAATTTAATAAGGAGAGATAGTTTATGATCGAGATATAAATTCACTAGAGTGAAGGTAAAGATAAACATAGATGCATCCATGTGGTCGCATCTTTCTTTAATAGGTATTCTATATAGGACACCTATGCTAGGTTCAAACATTAGTGTCAATGTAACCATCCAAGGTTGACTCTAGTGTTCGAAGCTCTATAAGAACTTAACCTAGAATTTGGCCACTATTCTAAAATCATCTTCTAGTCTACTTTGTGCCTATTCTTGATTCAGAACTATGTTAGCATCAAAACTAGTTAAGTATATTACTTCTTTTTCATTTCCATATTTATCATAGTTATACTTATTATTTTTTAGACTATATTAGTTTAATAAATTTAGTATATGTTTATATGAGTTTAGTATCTAATTTGCCTACTATAGAAATAGTTTATCAACCTTGTACATTAGTCTATTTCTATCCAATTTAACCCTAGATAATCCCAATATAGATATTTTAGGGTTAAATAGTATTGTATCATTTTCATCTAATATCATTTCATTAGTTGTATTTTTTTATACGAGCTAAAGATATGATTTATTTTTCTACTCTTGCTATAAAGAGGTTCCATCTTCTCTTGAGACTATAATATTACACGTTAATGTTTAAATGTGACATGGTTATTATCTTTACCAATTTTTCCCCCATTGTTTTCATCCATGATTCAGATACATTAGTCTTACTCAAATGGGGGAAAATCATATCCAATTAATTATAGGAGTGGCATGTTATAAGCATTAATTTTAATAGTTTTATTAATCACAACATTGGTACATTTTTTTCCTTATATGAGGGGATCAAGATTTAAAGTATCTATAAATTATGAGAACTTTTGAGTTGACTTCTTTGAAAACACACTTGTAACATTGACTTCTATTGTCATCTCTTATTTTTAATCCTCTTACATTAGAAACCCTTTTTTGAAGATACTTTCTTCCTAAGGTTGCACTTGTTTTTAGAACCTATATTCTTGATCTTTTTATAACATTTCCTTTATTATGATTTCATTTTTTAATTGATGCTTTCATTTTGTTCCTTTTTTAGTCTTGATTTCTCTAATTTGGCCTCTTGAATCTTATATTGCTCTAATTTTTCAATTTGTAACTATTTTTTCTCTGAACTATCTTTTGGTATCCATACTTTCTTTTCATTTTATTTTTATACTTATACTTTAGGAGATGAAATCATAGTGTGAGTGGGTTTCTTGATTGATTTATATAATGGATTATCACTGCTATCAATGATAATTTTTATTTTCTTCTTTAATGTCAAATGATTATTTGTATAATGCCCATCCATTTTATGATATACACAAAAATATTTTGATATTCTTAGAAGATGAATATGAGGTAGTTTTATAAACCTATTTTGAATCATTTCTCTTATAATCTCACTTGAACTCTTACTATCCCTTTGTATAGTTCTTGAAGCACTAGTTTTAGATGTATTCTTTTGTAGCTTCAATGTAGATATTAAGTCTTGTTAGGCATAAAAATTTTAGATGAAGATACAAATGCATGGTTAACATTGATATATTATAAAAAATTTCTAAATGTGAGATAATTTTCTAATGATGTTATATATGTATTGAAATACTAATTTTTATTTTGTAAATCTTATATTGTCCTTCCCATATTGACTATTTGATCTTGAAGGGCTTCAAAATCATAAACTCTAGGTAATTATGATTGGATATGCATGAACACACCATCAAGAGGATATGTGGGAGGTGGAGAGTCTTGAAGGACATGTCAGTTACCTTTATTAGGATAGGATGGATTACTTTACCTCTTTAGATAGTGATACCATGGACCTAGTTAGAGGGAATGTAATTATCACAACCTTAAGGAGGGATAATAAAAATTATTATAGATATAGAGGATGTATTATGATTAAGTGAAACCTTGATTTCATTATACATTAGTTTTCTCTAATATATTACATAATTATGAAATATATTTAATATATTTTTAGGTGACACTATATAATTTGAATAATTACTAATTTAATTCAAAAGTATATACCAAGAGTAACCCATATAGCCATTATATGGTGTGCACAATAAATAAATAACAACTACAAGAGATCTATTTATTATTTTTAAAATATTAAATATATTTTTTGATAAATGTAAATAAATAAACAAACCCCAAAAAATAATTTCAAAATAGGTACAACATTCGTTCCCTATGCAAAAATTACTAAAAATGGTAAATTGAAAAATCCATATAATGTTTTGGTGAACAAAAATAGGTTTATAATTTTATAAATACAACTAATAAAAATGTTTGATAATTTTTAAAATAAATATGTTATGGATCAGATATAATCTGAACATGGAATGATAAGCCACAAGCCTAGGAAAGGAAAACCCTAATAGAAAAATGAGTGTAACCCTGGTGCAAAGAATAAAACTTATGATTTTCATGAAGGAAATAAAAGATCAGATCTAAAACCTTTAATAAAAAAATATAAAATATTTGATAGAACATTGGAACCCTAAAGGAAATATAGGGTTTGGCAATGCTCAAACAAAAACACGAGTTCAAAAATATGTTTTATCAAATTTTGTGGATTAAGAGAGTTTTAAACTTAATTATAAAAAATGTTGTGTAAAATTTATAATGTATAAAATAATTATTTATGATTTGAAACTTTATAATATTATAAATATGTTAAAAAAGGAACGTATCAAAGAAGACTAACTTAGCTAGAACTTAGATATGTGAGACTACAAGTGTAACTATGAAACTAACTATGTGATTATGTGAGGTCACTGTTAATCAAGAATAGAGATTTAAAATAGGGGAAACATGCTTTGGTGTCATTATGGAATGTTAATGTCTAGTACGGTTTTATATCTCTAAAATTTTGGATATATGCATATTCACCTGTTGACTTTGTATATGTGATTGGATCTATTTGATTTACTATGGAAGTTTTTATGTACCTTCTTCTTCACTTGAAACCATATCTCAATAGGTTAGGAAGAAAATATAAATAAATGGGGAAAAGGAGTTAGTGGTTTAATTTGTGTTTGACCTCAACACCCCCTATGTTGAACATTGTCTACATACCAATACTCTAGAGAGGGATCAAACTCCATGTAGTTCTCTATTGATATAATGGTATGTGTGAAAGATTAATGTCATTATATATGTTCATGAAATATTAATGTGATGAAATTATTGAATAATTATTTATGACCTTTGAGGTGTATTTAGACTTAGCTCAAGGCTATTAGGGCTATATGGACTTATAATTAGGAAGAATATATATTTTCATATCAATGTGCAATTAGATTTTCTAGTGTTTTTTTAACATATGATCCTTTGGTGAAAAAATGGGTTGAAATGTGGTTTTATAGTGATCATTTTGTAATTAATTTAGATGGGGCTTGAAAAATGTGTGAGAAGACCTAATAGGTGAATTTAAATTTGAGAAACTAGCCATTATTTTGTGGGAGGACACTGTAGGAATAATTAGACACTACCAATTATTAGGATAGTCCTAAAAGAGTTACCTTGTCTAAAGGGAAAATATAACTAAGTTTTCAAGTGTGTAACAATCAGAGGGTAAGCTTGATTTTTTATGAATGAGAAATATCAACATTTTATGATCATTTGTTTCTTGAAGGAATAGGTCATCTACATAGAAGTAAAGGAATGGTGTTCAAGGATCACGGAATTAATAATGAGATAGGTGTGCCTAAGGAGTGGTAATAAGTGAATTTTTAATAAAAATAAATGTTAATTCATGTGTCTAAAATATGCATCACTAAAATTACATGAGGTTTTCTGAGGACAACTCAATTATTCCCCTTGCTCAATTCCTCCTTTTGTGTTTGATCTATATTTTGTTTATTAAGAAAGATCTAGGGTTTTTATTTTTCAAATCTCTCACATGAAAAATTATTAAATTTATTCAAATAATAAACCCTCATAGATAGGTGCATGTACTTAGATCAAAAAATTAGTTGCACAGTCAACTAGAAAGTGACTGTAGTAAATAGACAAGGCCATAGTATGGCCCTATCCCATCATAGATTAAAATATTTTTTTCATGTGCAACACAACTCACATGTCTTTTTATCTAGTTTTCATCAATATTCAACCTTCATAGTCAACATAAATTTATTTTGGACTAGGTTTATATATGTTTATCAATTTACTATTTTTAGCACATTTCAAATTTTGTAAATTTTGTATTCTACATATATATATATATATATATATATATATATATATATATATATATATATATATCAGTCATTTTTTATGCATTTATATGACTCATTTACACATAAATTTGTCTCATTTTTCTTGATTTCATTCTTGACACATGATATTTAGTACTTTGTTGCATATTGTTCAAATTCCCAACTTTTCCTCTATTTTTGAAGCCTTATTTCTTAACACCTTTCAAATATTTTAAGTTAAAATATTTTAAAAATTCAAAATAATCAAATTCTAATATTTCAAAAAATTTAAAAGAAATCATATATGTTAAAAATTCAAAAAAACAAAATATTTGCAAAACTTCATAATTAAGACCTACAAGCATTTTCAATTATTGCTAGCTCACTTCTTTAAACATGTTATTTATTTCATGATAAATATTTTTCATTTTTCATTTTTAAATACATTATGATTCTCATGAGGTATTTAAGTTTGGTATAGGGCATACTATTACATGGTTATTTGATGTCAATTTTTCCTTTTACCTAGCAGCCTTATTAAGGTGGGGGTATCTCTTTGTTCTCCTTAAACACTTCAATAGGTTGTATCTATCAACAAACTTTCTACCATTTTTAGAAACATTTCATACAAATCTATTTATAATCATTCATAATTTGCATTGTGTTACATGCATATGTCATTTGCTAAAAATGGCATCAATACATATGATCAATCTAAATTAGTTTCAGTTGTTAAATGCTTCTTTCTCATTTTTAACTTGATAACATATAACTTGTTTTCTTATTATATGTGTCCCTTTACCTTATGGGTGAAAAATATACATGTTATTTCTTGTATGTCATCATAATTCCATTTTCATGTGGCCCTTGGCATTGTGTGTTTATGTCACATTCACATGTCCCTTGCATCCTCATGTGCCTTTGGGCCTTATGTGTAACATTATTAAAAATTGTGTGGCATTATAAAACATTAATGGTATCTTCATTTCTTATTGTATGGTTCTATGATTCAAATCATGCATTTATTTTTCCTAATACTTTTTCTATAATGTCATGATACATATCATGCACATGTTGCTTATGTGATTTGATGTTATTTATATATAACACATGTTTCATGTGCAATTCAAGACAATATTCAATACTATGATGGAATAAAACTAAAACATGATCTTAAATGATTACATATTTTATAATTATATTTTAATATTGGTGAATTTTAAGATATGTTTATCATCTCAAAATTGGAACATCACAGTGGGATTGTCTTGAGAAGTCAAGTCCTCATGAGAAAAGTTCAAATTTATGGCACTATATAGTTTTCATAACTATATCATGATTCATAATTTTTAGATTATAGGGGCATGTGACATGAATTTAAACTCAATCATATAGTAAAAATTTAAATACACTTGATGCATATGCATTGACATGTGAAAAGAAATTACATTTATAAGTCACATGTTTCAAACAGTTACAAAATTCAAATGGCATTATATATAAATTAGTATAGTACATGGCGCATGATATCTATTCATGTTCATGTTACTACTTTGTAAATTTCAAATTTCTCAAGATCAAAATTTTTAAAGGTATAAAGTTTCAAGTATAATCAAAATTTCTCATGATATCTATCCATCTGCAAAGGTGTGATTCATCTCATTTTTCAAGTGGGCCACAATAAATTCTAGTGACACTCAACATCTATGGTTGCACTTTAATATTCCATTGTAGTGAGCCAAATATGATGGTTCTACCCCTTCAATTATTTTAAAAATTACTCTACACATTTAAATAATAGTTGGAGCATACAATCTTTACAATTGATAGGCTTTCACTAGTTTTTAAATTTATACTTGATCACTCTAAATTTGCATCAAGTTCAACATTTCTCTAAATTCCTCAATAAGGGAGCATGCATTTCTCTGTTTCCAAGTTACAGGGCAATTATATTTCTTACACTTTCAAATTTATACTTTTCTTTCTCTTTTTTAAAACTTAAAACTTTGAGTTTCATATATATTTTTTAAATATGGACAATAACTAATTTCAATGGCATTGTTGCATGTTTTTCATTAAGAAACCTTGCATGGTCAATATTTGCATCAAAATAAAAAGTATGTATACACACTTAAGTTTACATATCCTTTACTCTAGTAATTTCACTTCATTAGATCACTAGAATAAATTGAGGGGAAATGTAGACACTCAAAATCAACCATTAAGTGTTTAATAATGTTTAATCTTGACATCATTACCCTTGATTTATTTTATATTTCATTGATTATAAATATCTATGAGATCATTAACTATTATAAAAACTACCTTAAAATCACTTAAAACATTAATCATGCATCCCTACTCTACTTACATACTCATTTTAGTGAGATCCTATTAGTCTATATCCTTCTGGGACAAGATTACACTAGACAAATAGGGCCATATTATACCCTTATCCTTGAATCCCCCCTTTTACATTCGATATATATTTGTTTTAATTTACAAAGGCTAGTATTTGTATTTTTTAGTTATTTTTCATGGAAAATTGAGACATGCAGTCAAACATTAAACCCTCATACACAGGTGCACATACCTAGATCATAAAATTAGTCTCTTAATCAACTAAGATATGACTATAGTCAGTAGACAAGTCCACTCTATGGCCCTATCATCCTAGTCTTCCTTTCACAACATAGTTTGAATTATTATTTTTGGCTAAAATATAGTTCATAGGTATTTTCATCTAATTTTCATCAACAAGCAACCTGCACGGTCATCATAAATTTAGTTTAGGCTAACTTTACATATATGTTTATAAATTTAATATTTTTATCTCATTTATAATTTTCTAAATTTTATATTTTACATTCAAATCTATATATTTATATAGATCTAAATATTTTTTCAATAGTTTTCTAATTTTTAGTATTTCATTGTTAAATAAAAAATAACATTAAATAGCTATCTATGATGTGTTATGATATGCATATGATGATAGCATTGGCTAAGGGTTGTGATTCAAACACTTGTAATTTTTAGCTCCCGACAAGGGGGGTGATAGTGACATTAGAGGTTTTGTGGAGGATATCATAATTTCTATTTATTGATAGATGAGTGATCTTATAGGGTGGTGGTGGGCCAGATCATATAACGTAAGCACACCTATATATGATTGGTCATGCTTGGAGTGTTCATTATAGCCCTAGTGATACCTTGATTTTATTTTCATAGATTATACTAGGGAATATTCTACATGTGTGAAAGTTTTTTTGTGCCTTATTAACATCATTCATTAAAATGGATTGTGATAAAGTCTCCATTTCATATCATATGCATCAGTTTGTACATGATAAAAAGAAACATGGTAAGATATATTTTTGGAATCCTACTATGTTGGCCCATTTTTATATAGACTTGCATAGGTTTACTTAAAAGGGTTTTGGAGGAGGAATGGGATTAGCTTCCCTATTGCATTTTTAGGCCTACGTGCATATAATTTTGATATATCATGTAGGTTTAGCTCATGGTGGATTGGATTATTCATAAATTTATGTTGAGAGTTAGTTTAGTGCATCATATGTTGAGGAGTGGGATGATGGAGTGTTATCAGATATTAGACTGACTATCAACTAGTTATATTATATGGAAAACCTATAGGGGTTTTTTATGATGGCCAAAATATTGAGTTCAGCTTAGGTGGATTTGGATGAGTTATTGGATTCATGACCGATGTCTAATATATATGAGTTATTTCACTTTGAGTGCATGACATGATAATTTCTTATGACATAAGATGTTCTCTCTATGCCTTATATATAGGGATGATGTGTGAGATCTCCATTATGTGAGGGGGATAGGGTTCAACCTAGTTTTTCTAACTTGGATCCTATTCCATTAGACAATGTGGATCATGTGACCTAGACTCTAAATGTAAATTATGATAATTATACACCATTATACGCATGATTATGGGTTATCCATAAGTGGTAAATTTTATTTTTAGTTGTAGTAAATGATGCTCTTGAGCCACATGGTAGAAGATATGTGAGTGGAGTGGTAAATTTTTATCCTTAGGTTTCCCTTGTGAGTATGTATATTTATATTTAGTGTTATTTCATAATTTTATTACTTTGATAACTTTGATATTGATATCATTTATTATTTTATTTTTTATGGGATGATGATTACTATAATACCATTATATATACATCCCTCTAGGTTTTGACATGACATGTGCCTAATGAGGTGATTCTTGATGTTCATTTAAATCATGTAATTGATATAATGAGTAAGAATGCCCCCATTATTTATCAATCAATGATATATATTATATCCTATTTTCTAGTTTTATTGGAGCATGATGACTTGAGAGTTGAGAGAGATGTAGTAATCATCAAGTGAGACCAACTGAGGGTATATCTTATGATACATTATATGCCCCTTCCTACTCTAGTTTTATATGTAGGCTAGAGTGTGTTTATTGAGTATGTATAGTTTTAGCATGAACATGAAAATTTATAGTTACAAGTGGTCATTTATGAGGATAGTGAGAGGAGGATTCAATTGCATTCATGACCATGATTAGATGATGGTGATGCCTCATCTTCAAATGGTCCCTTATTGATTTAGAACTATGTATATGGAGGTGGAGATTGAAAATTTATATAATGCAAGGTATTTTTGAATCATAAAATGTAATATTTGATAAGCTCATCATGCCCATGTTTCAAACCTTGTAGATGTTCTAATGTGAAATTTTGTACCATGTATTTGTGATAATTTGATAAGAATTCATCTTCCAAATTTTTTAAGTTAGGTAAGGATCCACTAGGTAAACTATAAAACCAATCTGAATCATCTCTTATGAGACTTTTATTAAAATATTTTAGTATAATACATTCATCATTTCCCCATTCTCCAAAATAAAGTGTATATTGAGTTATATGAGTATAAGGACCTCGAAAACAATAGAATAATGGTAATGTAGGAATAAAAAAATATTTTAGATACGGATGTTCATATATATATATATATATATATATATATATATATCATGTAATGGGTTTTCCTAAGATAACATTATCTTTGATATTCACACAACATGATCTAGTTTATAAAGTGAGATTAATAACTTGATTTTGGAGGTTACCAACAACATGCATCATGGATATAATATGAATAGTATAAATAGTAGTGGTTTGGAAAGGGTTGATCATCATTTTTAATTGATTATATATTTTAAACATTCATATTAGAGTATCATGACAAATTTCATCATATAGCATAGGAGTTCATTCTAAGACAAAATTAGTACAATTTTTGGAATCATTACTTGTATTATCACATTTAATTTGTATAGAAGTAGAAATATTATATGGCTCTTAATTTCATTTATTGACTTATGAGAGGAGATAGAGTCATTATAATTAGTATTATCATGATTATTACATTATATTGATATAGGAATATTATCTTGAGATCTTTAAAAAATATGTCATGATAATTGTTGTGTAGATCAAAATAAATAGTGTCACTTTTTGTTGTATTTCACATGCATTTGCATCCTTTTATATTTCAAGAGAAAAATAAAGAGTATAATTAAATGTCATAAAAATATTTGTAACTTCCAAAGGACTATAAATATTACCATAATATCATATATCATGAACCATGTCTCGAGGAGGGTTTGGGATATCAATTGCATTTACATCATCTACCTTTTATAAAGAAAAAGAGGGAATAATAGACTCATTTGTATCATTTTTTATTTATATGAAAGGGCTATGATTTTTTAATTTATATTGATTAATGTGATGTATTTCAATAAGAAAATTAAAAGGTAAACATTTTTCACTAATTATTGATTCCTCACATTTAGATCTTTTTGAGAGATGAAGGGAAAGAAGATATTCATTATCAGTATGATATTTTTATTTTGCCTTATTAAAAGAGGAATAAAATGGAGGAATTGGTTTTAAAATTTATAAATTAGTTAGCTCACTTTATTCTTCACTATATTCTTCACTATTATACCAATCATCTTGATTTTCACTAGTGTAACCAGATTCATAACCATAGTCATATTTATCACAATCATATTCTTTATTGATTTAATAAACATCAAAAAATTTACAATTGTGATTAGTATTAAATTAATTAACATAATAATAAGGTGTTAAATTGGTAAAGAGGATAAAATCCAAAGGATGATCACCATTAAGAATTTTTATTTTAGAATCCATTTTATATTTATTAACCCACAATGTGGCAAATATGACAAATATTGA
Source organism: Torreya grandis (assembly GCA_037957365.1). Classification (NCBI taxonomy): domain Eukaryota; kingdom Viridiplantae; phylum Streptophyta; class Pinopsida; order Cupressales; family Taxaceae; genus Torreya; species Torreya grandis. Next base: position 854,610 of record JARHVA010005037.1, on the reverse strand, counting down.
GCTTACTTCTAGAAAAAAAATGATCATAGCAATAGATAAAAGATATTAATGGGTATAACTAATCAAGGTGTGATTTCTTTGTAGGCTCTCAAATGAACTAATCCCATCTGTAAATAATGAACACAATCCAAAAATGCACTAACTACATATGATTACATAGTATTGTAACTGCACTATCCCATCTCTATGGTATATTGATAGTAACTTCTCGGAGATAACTACTTTCTAGTGCACTAAAAAAAATAAAAATCAAAGGATTATTATGGATGAAAAAAAAGTTCTAGGAATTTTTGATATACCATTAGGTATGTGGAAACTAAATTCCATATATAGTGTTGTCTAATGGCTTATGTATTGGGTTAACACCCATCACACCATGTCTTAGGTGAAATTGAAGACTGCTTTACCCAGAATTATAGTTCTTATGAGTTTTAAAACTTTCAAAACATAGTTTTTAGTAAATAAGGAAATAAAAAACTATTGAAAGATAATGATATTCAAATATTTTTATGAAAGTAAAATAGGAATTCTAAAGCCTTGAGTCAAAAATAATTTCTCATTAGTATATAGAAATAAAAAAATTCAACTAAAATCCTAGAACAAAAATAAAAAAGGAAAGCAATACTCAAAAAAATGTATAGATTCACCAATATGTTTTACCCTATTTTTGACAAAATAAATAAATTTAATGATGTTAATATGTGTCAAATTATATATATATATATATATATATATATATATATATATATATATATATATATATAATGTTAAATATGTACAACAAGAACAATTCTAATATTATAAATTTACAAATATATAAATTTTCTATTTTTGGAAGACACCAAGAATAAATATACTTAGCTCGAACTAGGATCTTTGTTAACTATTTTAGATGTCATCAAGTGAAGAGCAAAAAAATATGTGACTATGCATGCTCAAGCTTAGGAATAGATTTTTAAACTACTCTTGGATAGGTCTGCTCTAGCTAGATGGAAGCATAGATGTTTGAGTCTGTTAAACACATACTTGTCCTAATTGATTATGGATGGTGATTGACAAAGAAAGAGAAAGTAGGATTTTTATAGTGTCATATTATAAGTAAAATCTTAGAACAATCATGGAATAACCATTATAAGTGGACAATAGTACAAGCCACTCGAGTCTATTGACAAAAAACATGTCCTCATTGACTATGGCAAAAATATGATTATTTCACCATTCACACATATTAATTAGGGTTGTTTATCATTTTTAGATTGAGAATATCGTGAAAAATATTTGTTATGAAAAAACCTTAGTGTCCTAAAAACAAACCAAATTAATATCAAATGGGGGTGGTAAGTGAAATGGATTAATTTGGACTGACCTAGGTTAATCCTTGTTTAATGACCAAGCATTATACTACATTTTCAATAATCTAAAGAGGTATCAAACTCAAATTTAGCTATTTCACTTACGTATATGTATGAAATTGTGAATGCAAGTGTAGATGTTTTTTCTCATCTTTTACTACTGGAAAAAGCATGCAAATGTGAATTCATCCTTTGAAAACCTTTAATCTAACTTTAATATATATATAGATAGAACATGAAAATCCTTTAATATATTTTTAGAGAGATGAGAACCATCCTTAATGACTTAGAGTGGCCTTATATTTATATAAGTATTTTTAAAAAAATTGTAAACCTATTACCATGAAAAAGTCAATGCAACATAAGACCCAATTGAAAAATAATAATATTTAAATGAAACTTGTCTCAAAATAATGTCCCCAAATTACACCTATACAATTTCACTCCTTTTAAACATGACCATGGGACCATTCTTATTTGATAATCATAAAATTGACTAGAAGGAAAGAAGACTAGATTTTGGGATCCCCATGATAAAATGGGAAGATTATTATCAAATGGATGAACACACAAACTACAATAGATAAAACCTAATTAAATGTTCAAATAAATACCTTATTTATTGTTAATTATTCATATGCATAAGTTGTAATAAAATGACATCAAGGATGGGCTTGTACCAAATGTTGGTGTCTACAAAGATAAACTCATGAATAAATGTAATGAAAGGAATGAGTACCAATTTATTAAGTTTCATATTACCTTTAAAAATTTCATATCAAGAGTAATATTCCTCATGCCCATAAATTCTCTCAGGCATCCCCAAAAACCTAGAAGCTCATTTGGGACACCCTTGAGGAATAATGCACTAAAATATTTGGATAGTTTAGTGAACTAATGCTACCCTTTAGGAAAAAATCCACTCCTTTGTCTTCACGTCTTGCACATCCATTATTTCAATATAAAACCCCCTTTAAATTAAATGTCAATCATTACATCATAGTGTTTGAAGGAAAAATAAATGACACAAGTGTTAGATGGATGGATTCAAAAACTTGAGGAATACTTATCAATAAATCATTTCATCTATGCTAAGAATATCACCTTCTCTATATTGAATATGTCAATTTTAGTTTCCCACTATTGGGAAACTTTCAGCATGCAATAAGAACAATGTTGTGAGCCCACAAAGCCTTAGAACTCTTTTTTCAACACCTTGAATGATGAATAATTTTACTGCTTAATAAATATGATGATGCATACATCAAGTTCCATCATTTGCACTAGTGTAAGGAAAAATTAGTTGAGTAATACACTAGTGCATTCCACAACTACATTATACTTCTACACAAGAATTAGATAGAGTAACATAGGTTCTAAATTACATTAGTGGAATCTCACCTTATATTCACACAATGATGGATTTATTGGCTTCTGACACACTTTGGAAAGCATAACACAATATCACCAAGATTTAATCCAATGAAAATATGAAATATAAGTTATCTTCTTCATCTAATATCTCATGCAAGAATCAACTCACATAAAACTCACCATATAACCCTATTGAGTATAAGAAAAACATATTTTATAAGGGAGAGGAACCTAACTATGAAGTAAAAAACTAAAAGATTTCAACATATTCTATGCCAAAAAGGTTAATAAGAACCAAGTTGATAAATGGTTTCATCAACTCTACACAATCTCACATGATGATTTTTAATGTCACATGTATTGTGTAGTATATATCATGTCCCATGAAATTGGATGGAATTAATGCATACACCACTTCTCTGATCATAAAAATCACTACCATAAACACCTATACTAAATGAGAGTGCCTCTTCCACACCAATTTCTAGGTGAAGGGTTGGCCTCTCCATGTCATCATTTATAATGGGATCCAAAATAACATTAATCATAGAATCACATCATAAAACATACTCTTTAGGTTGGTTTCACTAGGAGAAGGATATATAAGTTTGGTGAAAATGCAGTTTATAATAAAAATTCAACTTATTAGAAGAAAAAACTAGATGTGATGTCATGCCACTTGAGGTTTGTGATATTTTTATTGTAAGGTTTTATTTATATGATCATGATGTTGCATATCAATCCAATCCACATAAGTGAATTTTCATATCAAATATTTATTCTTCCACATTTTGGATTTACCTCCAATGACCAAAATCACTTTGGTCTCTACCAAAAAATGTTGTAATCTCATCTCACACATGTAGAAGTTTGTGTTGTGACTCATTATCCACCCAAAATCACCTATATAAGAGAGAAAATACACAATATCAATACACAAACACCTATATATAAATAAATATATAATTTATTATATAAATATGTAGGATTCTTTGAAGGGACAAAGGGTTTGGAAACACATTTATTATTAAATCATCATAATAATTTGGTTTCTCGATCCCCTCTTCAAAACTATCCACTTTACTGCATGTCCATTTCAGATAATGATGAAGTTTAGTAACACCAAATACTCATTTGGGAGACACATTATGCCAAAATAGTGGGACACTTTGGTGTTACCAAAGCATTGGTATCATTACAATAACACTTATAGTGGTCAAACAAGCACATATATGTTGAGTCCCACATCAAATCTTGCATTCCCTATTGCATTTCCAAGCCCATCACCAACAAGCTAGAAATATATACACCTATCTTAGTTCCATCCAGGCTAAGGGAATACATCAACATGGATTTCATGGTTGGACTAATTTTTAAAAACCCTGACAAATGAATCTTTGTTTGTTATATTGGATAGGTTTTCCAAGATGGCCATCATGGTTGCCTACACAAAGAGCATCACCAAACATGAAACCATGCATTCTTTATTCATCCATGTTTGGGTTTATTTCTATTTATCCATATCTATTGTGTTTAACCATGACCCACACTCTATCAATAAATTTTGTAAATCTTTTTGGATCATGATGAATACATAATTGAACAAGTCTACATCATTTAAACCCCAAATAGATGAACTAATGGAAATTTTAAAAGGCAAACTTGTTATTTTTTATAATTTTCCATTAATTCACATCTACACACTTTTTATGACAATCTTTTATACATTTTCATTCCTATAACATTTATATTATCATCTATATAGGGCATAGTCCATTCTAGACATGTTTTGGGTTCCAAAAAATAACAACGCTATACATACCCTACTGTGCACCATCTATCACAAAAATTTTTGAGAGTTGTTAGTGATGTCATGGAGGTGTTTATGTGAGTGTATGAAGTGTCTTCATAATCTAAGTATCAAATGACAAAGTGTGCAGTGTGTTTGTCCTAGTATGCTTAAAGTAGGCTTGGTTGATCTTCAATTTTGGCATGATTATGGATGGGTCTAAAGTATTAAGCATGTGTTAAAGTTCCTATCAGAGGTCAAGGATTATTGGATAGCTTGTATAAGTGCATGGTATTCATTTGGTTCTTTATTTTGTTCATCTTGGCATAGTTATTTCTCTAATAGAAAAATCTAAGTAGGAAGTTTGTTGACATTGTCATTGCCATGTAATAATGAGTTAGGGGGAGTTGGTCATATGGGTGTGATCACATTAGTCCAAAATTGGTATGGTCTAAGTTTTAAGTCATGAGGTTAAGTGTAGATAAATATATTCAAGTGTAAAATTGGCCTCTCATACATAAATTCACTAAGTTTCTATACTTAGGTAGACCATCACTACATGTCATGCAGATATGTATGAACCAGTAAGTTTGTACATTTAATTTAGGTAAAAATAAAGTCAATAATGGTAAAATGTTTACATGGAGATGTTTTCTATAGTTACAAGAAGTTACCTTGAAAAATTGTAGTCTTAAAGTGATTTTTAACAAAAGTTTTAAAGTTGTTCTAGTAAACTGTAATGGGCTAGACACCGTCAATTTTTATCACATTAAAGTCTGAGGTCATTGGTCTAGAAAATATAATAGTGAGTGATTAATCATACATATTGAGATCAATTATGCATATGAATTCAACATGTCAAAGGTTTCATACACTGGTGATAAGTGTCACAAGCTTGTTAGTTTGATAGAAGATCAATGGTTAACAGTGGTTCGTACTAATGAAGATCAATGATATGGGATAAGTCAAAGAGTTAATAATACATACGAGACTACAAAGTAGCACAAGCACAAGGGACTGTTAGTAAATTACTTAGAAGTAATGTGAGGGTGCCAATGGTCATAATCTTGGGAGTTCTGAACAAGATCTAATGGTGATCATTGCAAGATAAAGACTAGGCTACTCAATAGAGATTGATGGTGTGTATGTGGTCAAAATTACCAAAAAGCATGAGATGAGGTCAACATGTTTGAGGTTTAAAATTTGGATAGTGGAATACTATGAGTAAAATTTAGAGCTAATTTTGAATAATATGGATAGTGTGAGTTGAGCAAAGAGCATGAGATGTGTTCTAAGTGATCAAGGATTAACTATGATCATTTGGATATAAATATTTGAATTTAATGAAGTAAAGGCTAGTGATTGGTTTTTGAGCCATAACTTTCTATCTATGTAGAATTTTATGTTGTTGTAAAAATAAAAATTATAGAGGACTTCAAGGTGCATCTAAAAATATTCATTTGAAGGTATAAATTTTTGTACAGTCAAAGTTATTAAGCTCCAAAGTTGATTGCATGTTTGTTCATGCTCTACATGTAACCCGAGAAGGGTAATAGGGTTTTTATTGATGGTATTTTGATGTTTTGAGATGAAATAATTGTCAAATAGTGTTTTAGACTTTATGAGGACCATCTATGTGGATTATTAAGGTTTGATCAATCATATTCATTATGATAAAAGGCTTAGAAGGTGATTATGTGTTCGTTCATGGTGGCTATGTGCACAAAATGTTGTTTGAGCGAATTAAAATTTAGCATAAGGGTGTTATGATGGTTTTTATCACTTAAAAATGACCTATATAGTGTGTGTCATGGGTCCATATATTTGAAAGTGTTCCTATGTTCTTAGTTTTCTCATAGAATTGTCAAAGAGGTGAATGAGTCTTCATAGGATATAAAAGGTGACTTAGGCCTATTTGAAAGAGGGTTGTGCTTAAAGGTGACCCATATTAGATACCCTAAAGTTTAAGGCATGTGTTTTGGCTGACAAGGAAGGTTGTGATCATAATAATCATGAATACTCTATATAAAAGGTGAAACTAAATGTGATGGTTTCTATGCTAGTAGAATAGACTTGAGAGAATTGAGTAAGAAGAGTTGAGTAGTTGTGCAAGCAAGGATTCAAGTAAAGGAAATAACCTTTGAAAGATAAGGTAAAGGTCATTGAGTATCAAGAGAGAGTTAATATTATCATTCATGCTTATCTAATTAAATCTATGTAAGAGAACACACATGCCATTAGACATAATGAGCCTAGAAGAGGCAGTTTGATCAAGTTATCCCTAGAGGCAACTTGAGAGAGATTGGAGGTGAAGAGTGTAGACAAAGGTGATCATCATTAGTTTAAGAGTATAAATAGGTTTTTAAGGTGATCTAAGTTTCAAGGTAGTTGAGTGGGTTCTTTCATTCATAGGGGGTTGTATCCTCCTTGTTAGTTGGAGCTAGCTAAAGGTCAAGTGGGTGCTTGATTCAATTAAAGGGTGGGTATTCCTTGATCAGTTGGTGTTGATCTAAATGTTGGATATTTTTTTATAAGACCATAGTCTATCTTATAAGGTTCATTAGGTTTTATCCCCCAAGAGGGTTTCCCACATATGTGATGTGTTCATGTGATGTATGATCTTGTGTATGCTTTAGATGTATGTGCTTTCATGTTTATATTGCTTGATCAAGTTGATGTATATTGAATAGTTAAAGAGTTGGGAATTGAATTGGATTATCTTGCATCACTAATTCACCTCTACCTCTTAGTGATTGTAACTCTAAAAATTGGTATTGGAGTGAGTCCTTTGGTAAAGGCTTGACAGCTTGAAGGAGATCCAAGGTAAAATATGGATAGCCATCAGATGCAAGGTAGTTTTTCCACTAAGAAAGCACTGATGTTCAATGGATCCAATTATAGTATTTGGAGTGTGAATATGAGGACCTACATCATGTCCCTAGGGTTTGAAACTTGACAATATATTGTGAATGGTTATTATTCACCTACTATTCCTCCATCTAGTCCTACATATAAGAAGTTGTTTGAGAATAATTCTAAGTAAATGAATGCTATCACTTATGGTCATTCAGAAAATGAATACACAGGTAATCCATTACATATATACCAAGGAAATATGGGATTAATTGAAGACTACTAATGAAGGATATTCAAAGGTTAATTTGGAAAATTTGTAGACTCATAAAGATAATTTGAGATTCTTAAGATGAAGGAAGAAGATTATGTGGCATCCTTTCTACAGAGAGTTGATGAGACTGTGAATATCATCATATGTTTTAGAGATAATATTGAAGAAGCTAATGTAGTTAAGAATGTATTAAGGTCTCTCTCTCTCTCTTATGTTTGATTCAAAAGTGTCTATTTTAGAATAAATTCATGATCTTACTTAGTTTGAGAGGGATGAATTGCATGCCATCCTTAATGCCTATGAGATGAGAGTAAATGATGATATACCACCAAAGAAGGAAACATTATTCAAGATATAAATGAATCCAAAGAAGAAGTTCCATGGTAAGAAATGCAAGGAGGATGACATATCTAGTTTTTATGAAGATGAATTAATTGCTTTGTTTACAAGGAAATTGAAAATAATGATAAACAAGTATAAGGGTAGACTACCCTTCAAATGTTTCAATTGTGAAGAGGTGGGACATTTTGCTAATAAGTACCCTCATAAGAATAAGAAGAATGATAATGAATATTATGGTGAAGACCAAGATGAAGATAAGAAAACATATAGTTATGATAAGAGGAAGAAAGGATTCAAAAAGTATGACAACAAGTCCTTCAAGAATAAGAAGAGTCTCTACACCAAGAAATATTGTAGCTCATTAGATGAGATTGATGATAGTGATTCTGAGTTTGATACTAAAGATGATGGTCCTATTAAAGATAAATCCCTCTTTATGTCTGATGAAAGAATTTTGTCATATCAAAAGGAGGCTTCTTGGATTGATTCAAATGATGACAAAGATGAAGTGGACTATGACACTGAATTGATGAATACTTTTCTAGAACTAAAGATTGAGAAGAAGATTAACAAGAAGATAAATTCAAAAATCAATAACTATGAAGAACAATTTAGTATGTTTGAAACAAGAATGAATGAAGAAACCAAGGAGCATGAAGATATAGTCAAGCATCACAGTTGTCAATTAGAAATCCTATCTACAAGACTAAAGGCTAAAGAAGATGAATGTTAAAGGTATGTAATTGAAAATGAGTCATTTATGAGATTTAAAAAGAGCTCAAGTGATATAGGCAATATTCTGAGTAATCAAAACCATGCAATTGATAGAAATAGTCTTGGATACAAAGAAGAACCAAAAAATAGAACTCAAGGAAAGATGAAGACTAATGTAAATCAGACCTTGAAGGTCAATAATTAGTTAAGGAATGAAGATGCTAGTAGAATAAAGACAAATCATATCAAAAAACCAAATTTCATGAGTTATGAAAGTTTTAATGGTTATTGTTACACATGTAATCAGTTTGGGCATAGAGCTATAGAATGTAAGAGACCTATTAGAAATGAGTTTGCATGAAACTATGATCAGGGTCATCAGTCAAAAGGTGGCTCTTATTCAAAGCAGTAGTTTTTTTCAATTATTAAAAGAATGTACATTTTGCAAGATTTTATTCTAATCAGGAAAGGCAAGATAAACTTGTTATAAAAGGTATAGTGTGCTTCAACTATCAATAGAGAGGTCACATTACTAGATTTTTTAAGCAAAGGCCTACTAGATAGAATAGCTTTAATCAAGATCCTAGAGTGTAAGCAAGAAGGCAAGTTAACTGATGGAAACTAAAGGTGGTAGATGTGAGTCATGATGACTCTGCAATTCCAAGTAATATTTTTTCTATGGTGGAGAATGCTATAGAAGTTTGAGAGTTCTAAGGGCTCTCATTGTCTACTCATGTTGTGAATGAAGATACCAAGCTCAAGGAGAAGATGAAGGTGTTGGTTGAGGCTAGTTTTAAGGTGTGTATGGATACAAGTGAAAATCCTATTGTTTTTTAGTAAGTTTCATGTAAATAAAATTAGTTGTTAATACCTAGTGATGAGGTTTTGAACTATAAGGAACATTCTTCAACTGAAAAGGTATGTCATGAATCTATGTTATCCCCATGTGTTGTCAATATAGTCTTAGAAGAGAAGGAGAATGTTGTAGTATATGATCAAGTTGTTTCTCTTAAGACTAAGGAGAATAATTGAAAGAATTATTGTAGCTATAAAAGGATTCCAATGTTTATTGAGGAGATGTGGGCCACTATTGGATTCACTTTGTTTTAAGAGGTCTTAAAAGGTAAGTGATGAGTGTTTCCATTTAGATTTGGTAAGTTAAGATGGGAGAAGTGCTTTGATGAGGTCAAAATGATGTCATAAGGTGTTTTTATTGTGTATACAATGTTTACAAGATCAAAATGGGTGTTTTTAGGTGGCATAATGAGATTGATGGAATGCCTAGAAGATTTTGGTGCTTAGAAAGGTCTCTACACTTATTTGTGATGTTTTTTAGGTGGTTTTGTGTCTTGATGATCCTATTTGTGTCTTTTGGAGGTTTTTATGTGCTACAGGGCTTATCTTTCTTATTGCAGATCAAAGCCATGGTATAGGAATTCAGGTTACTAGAGGTGTGAAGGCTCAAATCTTGGTCTAGAAGTGTGTGTTGGTTGTCTCCAAGAGTGTAAGAAGTTTCAAAGGTGAGCATTGATCAAAAGGAAGTTTGTTGACTGTATTTGTTTTAAGATTCTACAGTTTTCAGCTATGCTAGAAATGTGGTTTGACTTATGGGTTGAGGTTTGAGGATTCTTAATAGGGTGAATAGACCAAATGGGTTTTCATATCAATCTTCACAGAGATTTTAAGGCTTGTTTTTTTCAAATTATTCAAGTTTTTATCAAAATGGAGGCCTAATTAGCTAGTAAATTTATGAAGTATGTTGCAGAGGATGATCTAGGTGATGTAAATTGGTGTGATTAAGGGGGAATATGTGAGTGATCTAGATATGAATTATTATGTCTTGAAAATATGACTATCAAAATATTTGGGCTCTACAAGTTACAGGTAGGGCTACAATGAGTCTAGACATGCCTAGTGTGAAGATTTGATATTTTTACTCAATTTGTCCAAAAGAGAAAGTCATGATTATTTTAAGTTGAGTTATCAAGTTGGTTTATAGCATGTTTCATATTTGGTGAGTGGTATGAAGTTATGTTGGTGTTCTTTAAGGTGGTTTGAGAGAGAAGGCTAGTAAGCATGTATGGTGGTTCTTCATAGTATGTGAAGATTTGAAGATGCTCAAGAGGTGAAATGGCTTAGAGATCTTTAGGTGAGTCCCTCTCAGATGTTTCTTAGTGAGTTACATCAGATTTTAGTGTTTTGTGTATTCTTTATTCATTGGTTGTAGTTTTTGGTCGAAGAGAGTGTTGCCATGTAGCAAGAGGAAGTCATCAAGGCAAAGAAGAGGTAGGTTCAAGGTAAGGGGTAGTTTATATCATCTTTAGGTCCTCAATATTAGTTTTTTGCCATTTTGTCATTGTGTCAAAGGGGGAGAAGGTTCCTATTATGAGAGTGCTTGAAGAGAGAGAAGGAAGGTGAGTTGTATGATGGATGTTGACATCAATGACAAAAGAGGATATTATTGTAGAGTTTTTTAGTGATGTCATGAAAGTGTCCAAGTGATTGGATGAAGTGTCTTGATAATATAAGTGTCAAATGATAAAGCGTGCAATGTGCTTATCCTAATATACTTGAAGTAGGCTAGGTTGATATTCAATTTTTGAATGATTAGGGATGGGTCTGAAGTATTGAGCATGTGAGATGGGTCCTATCAAAGGTAAAGGATGGTTGGATATCTTGTGTAAGTGATGGTATTTGTATAATTATTCATTTTTTTCATCTTGGCATAGTTAGTTCTGTGACATAAAAAATTGAGTAGGAAGTTTGTTGATGTCACCATTACCACATATGGATGAGTCAGGGAAAGTTGCTCATATGGGTTCGATCAAATTAGTCCCAAGTTTCTATGGTTCAATTTTTAGGTCATGAGGTTGAGTGTAGTTAAATATATGTGGGTCAAAAGTTGGCCTCTTAGATAGAAGTTCACTAAGTTTCTATACTTAGCCAAACCATCACTACACGTCATGTAGATATATGTGAACTAGTAATTTTGTGCATTTATTTAAGGTATAAATAAATTGGTCAAAGGTTTACATTGATATTTTTTCTATAGTGCCAAGAAGCCACCCTAAAAAATTTGAGTCTTGAAGTGATTTATATCACAAGTTATAAAGCTTCAAGTTGATCTAGCAGACTGTGATGGCCAAGAGACCATCAAGTTTAATCATGTTGAAGTCTGATGTCATTGGTGTAGAAGATCTAATGGTAAGTGATTAATCATACATATTGAGATCAATGGTGAATATGAATTCAACATGTTAAAGGTTTCATGTGTTGGTGATAAGTGTCATAAGCTTGGTAGTCTTACAGAAGATCAATGGTGAGTAGTGGTTCTTACTGATGAAGAACAACAATGCAGGTCAAGTCAAAGAGTCAATAATGAATGCAAGATTTCCTAATGGCACAAGCACAAGAGACTATGAATAAAGTGATTAGAAGGCATGTGAGGGTGCTTAATGTTATAATATTGGGAGTTATAATCAAGATATAACTCTGATTGTTGTAAGATAAAGACTAGGATACTCAATAGAGATCTATGGTGCATATGTGGTCAAGATTTCTAGAAATCTTGAGATGAGGTCAACATGTTTGAGGTTTAACATTTGGATAGTGGATCACTTTGAGTTAAAATTAGAGCTAATTCTAAATAATATAGATGGTGTGAGTTGAGCGAGATGATAGAATAACACGTGATGTGTTTTATGTGACTAAGGTTTAACTATGACCATTTTGATTTAAATATTTGAATTTAATGAAGGAAAGACCAGCATTTGGTTTTTGAGCCATAACTTTCTATCTATACATAATTTGATGTTATAGTAAAAATCAAAATTATAGATCAATGTAAGGTACATCTATAAATATTCATTTTAATGTTTGAATGTTTGTACAATCAAAGTTATTAAGCTCCAAAGTTGATTTTGTGTTCATTCATGCTCTACAAGTACACCGATATGGGTAATAGATTTGTTCTTGATAGCATTTGATGTTTTGAAATGATCTAACTATCGAATAGTTTGGTAGACTCCATGAAGACCATCTATATGGACTATGAGTGTTTTATCAATCATATTTAGTATGATCAAAGGCATAAAAGGTGATTGTGTGTTCGTTAATATTGGCTATGTGCACATAATGTTGTTTGAGTGAATTGATCTTTAGCATACGCATGTTATGATGGTTTTTATCACTTAAGGAGGACTTATAGATTATGTCATGGGTTCATGTATTTGAAAGTGTTCTTGTATTGTTAGCTTTCTTGGAGAATTGTCAAAGAGGTGAATGGGTCTTCATATGATCTAAAAGGTGACTTATGCCTATTTGAAAGAGGGTTGTGATTAAAGGTGACTCATGTTGGATGCCTTAAGGGTGAAGGCATTAATTTTGGTTGACAAGGAATATTTTGATCATAATAATCATGAAGACTCTATAAAATGTGAAACCAAATGTGATGGTTTCTAGGTTGGTAGAATAGATTTGAGAGACTTGAGCGAGAAGAGTTGAGAAATTGTGTAAGCAAGGATTCAAGTGAAGGATAGATCCTTTGAAATAGAAGGTATATGTCACTAAGGACCAATAGAGAGTTAAGAGTATTAGTCATGCTTGTCTAATTAAATTAATGGAAGAGAACACATAGGTCATTATACCTAATGAGCCTAGAAGAGGTAGTTTGAGCAAGTTAGACCTAGACGCAACTTGAGAGAGATTGAAGGTGAAGAGTACAGATAAAGGTGATCATCATCAGTTGAAGAGTAGTAATATGTGTTCAAGGTGTTCTAAGTTTCAAGGTAGTTGAGTGGGTGCTTAATTTCCTAGGGGGTTATAGCCTCCTTAGTAGTTGGAGATAGCTAAAGGTCAAGTGGGTGCTTGACTAAATTAAGGGGTGGGTGCTCTTGATTAGTTGGTGTTGGTATAATTATTGTATCTTTTTTATAGGACTTTAGTCCATCTTGTAGGTTTTAGTGGGTTTTATCCCCTAAGAGGGTTTCTAACATATGTGATGTATGATCTTATGTATTATTTGGATATATGTACTTTCATGTTTATATTGTTTGATCAAGTTGATGTGTAATGAATAGTTAAAGAATTGGGAATTTATTGTATTATCTTGCATCACTGATTCACCCCCCCCCCCCCCCCCGCCTCTTAGTGATTGTACCTATAACAAAAATCACATGTATAAGAATGTAATGTGGATATAGCATATTTTATTTTAACACATTTAAAAAACCCGTAAATAGATTTAATATATTCTCTCATGCCAACAACTTAAGTACAAAGAGCATCATGACACACACCACACTTCTCAAGAGTTTAAGGTATAAGATAAGGTTTGATTACACTTAAGAAGGAATGCTTCAGGGATCCAGACCAAAGTATCAAACATTTACCTCATGTTACATACACCATCCTATGCACACCTAGAAATACCTCATTTATTCTTAACCAACCATAGTACTTGGGTTTATGATCCTAATTTTGAATATAATATGTTATTCATGTGAGATAACTACACCCATTATTATCATTTATGTGAAAAATGCTTGTAATATGCTTCTTGAATATAATTCATATAATAGTCTAAGTTAGAAATATTCATAAGGAGTTTCCATAGTTATAGGAAGGCTAAGAATGATCTAGACACCTTGGGAGTGTCCATTTGTTTTGAATCAGACCTGGCACTATAGCTTTTTAGAGAAACCCACTGTGCCTTTTCAACAAACTAGTGGTGAGGTAGCAGCTTAGCATAAAATTACATAGCCTAAGTTAAAATATGGCTGAAAATGTGGATTTTTTTACTTTATATTGGTTTAGTTCATCTTGTATGTGATCAATGTACCTCTAGTTACTGAGTTTTTGTATAAATACACACCTCTAGTATAGACACAGACATTTGATGGAAGTTAGGCTTAGTAGTGTAGTTATTAGTCTTTAGTCCATGAATTAGTGGTGAGATTTTAATCATATTTAGTGTTCTTTTGTAGGTGTTTTAAATTATTTTATAAGAGTTGTAAGAATTTACATATAAATTTTTAGGGTTTGGGAAATTTTGAATTATAATGTTGTCCATCAAGGCCTCCTATTATTAGTGAATTTGTAGTTTAAAATGATATATAGTGGAATTATGAGTAAACATTTCAATCTGCTAGAGTTTTCTCATACTGAGTTTTTCCAAGCTAGATATATGAGTTAATTTATTTATTTTTGTATTCTTCTTACTTGCATTTTGTTTTTAATCTATTTATTTACAACAATTATATCTTTGATTTTTCAAGTAAATCAAGGCATAATAGTAATCAAAAAACTACGTATGAGTTAAGAGTTTAATAGGATTCATATTTATGATATGTAAGTTGATTATTCACCAAATTATAAATCATATTAGTATTATAGATTATTTAGTTCCATTGTGTAATGGTTTTAATATTTTTATACCCACATCCAGAGCAACAAGTGTTGATGGTGAAGATATCTTGGTTCCATTACATGAAGATATTTCCACAAGAAATTGGAATATAAAAATTGATTTAACCTTTTAGGGTTTTACAAAAGTAATTCCTATGTTTGGTTAAAGGGTTGAGATGTATAAATTAGTAGTTAAATAAATATACAATAATTAATTATTGGTTTGTTGTGAATTTTGACTTAATTTGAATTCTAATAATAGTTATAAATAGGTATAAATAGAGACTTATCTAAAAATTAACTATCACAGATGATGTAGGTTTTAAAAATTGAGATCTGGGCAATAGTCTATGTCATCAACAGGATTCTGGTATTTATCTATTCACTAGATAGTAACACCTAGTTTGGATAATAGTGCCATTTATTTGTACTTTCCTTAATGTGGTGCTAATGTCCCCTTTGCAAGACTATTCCTATTTTTGGGGAGCACTTTCACCTGTGTCTGTTTGTTTTGTTTTTGCATAACTAAAACCTATAACTCTATATTGTACCTAAAAAATTTGATTTGATGTGCAAACCCTAATCTCTTTACAAGTATGGCATAATCGAATAATTTTTTTCATGTTATTAGGATGGACTAGATATCCTTAACACCTTGTTGTGTAGATATTTGCATACATACCAATACTCTAAGGAGGAATCAAGTTTGATATAGTTCTCCCACCTAGTGTTTGATGTATATGTAAGTGAATGATAGAATAAGAGTGGCCTTGGATGACTTGAATGTGCTTGAGATTTGAAATAATTGAAAATTGGACTTAGGTTTGTTTTAGATGGTAGTATGTAAAAAGTAGGGTAGAATAGGGATCAAATAACTTAATTTTACACAACTTTATCTTTGATTTGAATATATTTTGCATCTATTTTCCATATAGTCACTATAGATAGAGTAGACTTGTATTTATAGGGTTATATTGCTTGTGAGTATAATAAAATGAGATTTGTTCAACCTTAGAAGGGGCACATATTTGAAAAACTATCCATTGGGAAGAGTTGGGGATAAGGAAAATAATGCCAAGTTGGGGACATTAGTGTCATGAAGCTATAGTGTCCCAAATATGGTGCTAATGTTATTTTGGCATACTTCTAAGAAAGTTGGATCGGGATCTAGGATGATAATTATATGACTATGTCTTGACTAGCTATAGGTCACTATGTTCTAATGAATGATTGGAAATGTAAGTATAATGCTCAAATATAGGTCTATGGCTAGCCTAGGGATAGGTTAACTCAAGAAACACTCTTAACATCTAATTAACATTTTTAGGTAATTACACAAATTAGAGGCATGGCCCATTATGATGAATAATAACCTCATATATCCAAATAATAGTTTCATAATCTAGAAAAGGATGTTGCTAACATCTATTTATCCATGATAAAAAAATGATAATAATTATATGTTGGAGTTCATTATGTGGAATATCATGGAGAAGGTAGGTGTTTATATAGAATATTTGAAAGAAATCTAGGAGATTAAAAATATTAAACATGATAAGGTGTAAGGAAATCCTCATACCAACCAAGCTCCACTACAATTAAAAGTTGTACCAAACATTGAGATTCAGCCATATTAAGGATAGGTGAATTCAGAGAGGCTAGCCATTATCTAGCTCAACTTGAAGTATATTTAATTTTAATCTAATTGATGAAAGACATTATATTTATTTTACAAGGTTAAAATTAACCAATCATTATTTAATTTGTTTTTAATGTTATGTTCATATCATTATTGTTAAGGAATTTCCTCTAGTTAATAAATGGGATAAATTTAAAATGTTGATATAGAAACAATTTTATGTTATTTTATATGAGGAAGAGAGTTCTATATATAGGGAATATCTTACTAGTAAATAGCAAGGCCAAAGTGTGTATGAGTATACAAGTGATTTTTTCAAGAAGGCAATCCAAATGAGCATGGATATGGTAGACCATGAACTAATGAAGTATGTGTTGGTGTATGATATTACTTTCCTACTCTTTAGCTTACTTAGGTGTTATTTCATTTAGATATGTTTATCCCACATTCATGAGGATGATGGTTTTATGCCTTAATTTCACCTATATTGGGGAAGTTAGTACCACATACATGGGATGGTCAATATTATCATATCCTTTACCTATTTATACATCTATATTGTAAACTATTTGATATATAGAAGATAATACAAATGATTTATTATATTTGTGTATATGGTGAAACTTCCATGGATGTAGTAATGTCTTATTCGAGATATCTTGGATGAATAGTTATGATAACTCTTTCATGGTATTAGAGCCACCCTCTAATAGTCATTTCTCAAGTTTGGCTTGCAGATTTATTTTACACTAAGTCATTCCATTGACCTATTTGTTTATTGGTTGAGTTTGTTTTTCATTCCATTAACATCGAGGGTTATATTATTCCATATGAAGTGGTAATTTGGAAAATTTGCATTTGTTTCCATTGGATCAGGTTACTTTTGAATTTCATATTACTACACTTGTCCTCCATTCACTTCCATTCATGGTCTTATGTCATGGTATTTTGGTCTTACTAGTCGTATTACTAATGTGGTAAATGTGTCAAAACCTAAAACCAAATACTATAGAAAATCTTTGACCAAATATTATTTTATGTAGATTGCACACCTAGACTACTCCACATGCTTATGGTCTAAAAATTTGGCTCAGTCTAGTTCTTTTCCTAGAAAATATATTGAATCTTTTTCACCAATTGTAAGAGGAAGAATTTGGAGGACATATTTATTGTGTTCTTCTACATCATCATCCCTAGATGGTTCATTTCCTAACACTCTTAGTAGTTTTTGTCTCATGGAATTTATCTGTGTATGCATTTTCCCATTTGTTTTCATGAGCCATGTCAGAAGATAAGCCATGGTGAATTATTTTAGACGTCAAGATCACCACTGTTGGCTGTAAGATGGTGTGGGAATTTTATTAATAGGTTAATTAAGCCATTGTTTTATTTTTTTTTGCAATTGAGCCATCAATTTTTGATGACAAAAATATTTTTACTTTTCTGACCTCTGAGAGAAGGGGGTGGTGGATTGAGTAGTGGATGGTTCTAGATGAGTTGTGGGCCACCATATTCTCAAATCATAAACCTAATGTCACAATATAAATTTTATGTGGATCCCAGCTACATTATCCACTATGAAAGAGGATCAAGTCTCTCTATTCATCTCATGTGTTTTTTGGATCACCTTGTTATTCATCTCCTTCCACCACCATTCCTTCCTCTATTTGGGTGTAGTGCATTTAAATCTCATATTTTTTTGTAGATGGATCTAGTTTTCATGTAGCTAATATGTGGAAGAGACTTCTCTCAAATTTTATGAGAACTCTTTCATGGTATGATGAGGACTGTATATCTTCCTTTGTAGTGCCTCTGGTCACTTTTCTTCTCTCTTGCTAAAGCTAAGTCAAAACCTAAAAATTTATTGCCCTAATATCTACCATTTTTATTAAATGAGTCCTAAAATAATTAAATCCTATTTTAATTTTAATTTAAATATACTTATTTTTGTTCATTAGGCTTTTTTTAATTAGTTGTGTATATACCCCTTAAAGTGGAAGTATTTATCATTTTAGAGCTTATAAGGGTGTATAAGGGCACAATTTTTGGCTTTAATTTTCTCGAGGAGGTCAATGGTTCCATTTTGGTTCCAACAAGTGGATAGAAGGCTATGTTTGCCTTATAGACCTTAGAAAATTTAAACTTCTTATGTAAATTTCATTAAAATAGGCTATTAATGATGGGAACTTGATTGTGTAATTGTTTTTATCGATAGCTCGAAATTGAGCATCATCTTTTGCAAAAGTTCATGTTTTTTAAATTCCCCATGCATTGATCCTTTTTTATTGTAAATGCACTAAATTTATAAAGTACCATATTTAGGGGGAATTGCCTATACTATGGGCCCTACTACTTTTCGCATTGTACTACTTATGCAACTATTGTACTTTGTATTATATTAGATGAATTTTGGGTTGATTTTGACATCCTTTGCATATGCTTTGTAGATTGTCATTTTGGGTAGCTAATCATTTTGAGTGTGTTTTTACATAATGATGGATTTTTTTGCCATTTTCCACACTCTTTCATCAACCCATGACATGCTCTATTATAGTTTTCATATTAGCACTTTGACATACTTGTAGTTTGGGTCATGTTTCCATCAAGACCCCTTTATTAGCACCTTGCCTTCTTTTATGAAGACACTTTTTTTCTCCCTTATTTTTGGAGCATCTCTCATGATTTGTGATGGCTTATTCTACAGGTCAACATTTTCCTTGTTTGGAGCTATTTTGGTGAGTCTTAGTGTCTTCCTTGTTTCTGTTTGGTGTTATTTTTTGTATGGGATATATTATACTCACACTGATTTATAAAGTTCCATGAGGTGTTTGATAATTCAACCTTGTCTACCTTCATACATTTTTGTGTTATATTTTGGGCATCTTTTCACTTCTTTAGTTACTTGTCTCTTCTATCACCACTAGAACCATCATCTTTGAGAGACATTAACTATATTTTTGACACCACTTTTTTATATTTGATAGTCTCTCATTTCATATGGAGATATTTTTGTGCATACAATTTCATCTTGTTCAATGTTTGAGTAATGGATTTGTACCACTCGTACAAACCTTTTTCATCCACTCCACCCATTTAGCATTATGGGGGGTGTTCATATAGTTTTTTATTGTTTCTCCACCTAGTCAATAGTATGTGTGGGTATGGTGTATATTATACTTATTAAGTGTTGAGAATTCCTTACACATGCAATACTCTTTTGTACTATCATCACCACTACTAGTCTTCGTGATTGAAGTTACTCTGATGAATCCTAGTGTCAGTTATTTTTGTGATCAAGTAGTGGATTTGAACCACTCATTTAGATTGAGTTCCTTTGTGAATTATGAGTACTGGGAGTATGGAATACTTTAGCATCATCTTTGGGGGGCCTTTCTAGCTCTTTCTTCTTCTTTTCTCTCTTTTTTTTTTGGGGGTGGGGGGCAGGATTTTTTCCTACATGTTTTCTCTTTTTCTCCATTTTATGAGAGTTATATGTATATTTTGTAATTTTTTGAGTGTTTTATGGATTAATCCTTTATACATAGGTATCTCATTTTAAGGACTTTATTTTTCAAAACCTAAATGAGGATTGTTTACTTGACTCCATGGCCTTCTTGGTGATTCTTATAGTAACACTAGTGTGGTATCCCCACTAGTGACACTAGTGTGGTAAACCTACTAGTCTTTGTGCTCACTTCTCACCATCTTGTTGGAGATTTTTATAGTAATGCTTCCTTGGGTTTATCATTCTACCCAATATTTTGGATTGCGGTGTTTATATTCAGTGATCCTCATATTAAGCACCATTCTTTATTTCACTTAGAAGTTACAATGACTTGACATCCATGTACTCTGAAAATATGGATTGGTTTCTATATGGACACATGGATTCACATTGTATCCTTTATTATACCCACCTAAACTATGCTTAATGGTGGTGTATGTTTAGTATATTACTTTCCTACTCTTTACTTACTTAAGATTTATTTCCTTTGGATATGTTTATCTTGAATTCATGAGGATGATGAGTTTATGACTTAATTATGCTTATATTAGGGAAGCTAATCCCACATGCATGGGATGGTTAGGATTCTCTTATTTTCTACCTACTTATACATATATATTATAAACTATTTGATATATAGAATATAATATAATTGATTTATTTTGTTTATGTATGGTGAATATTCCATGGATGTAGTAATGGCTTATTGGAAAGATCTTGGTTGAAGAGTTATGATAACTCTTTCAGTACATTGGTGGAATCAACCATTTAAGGAGATGAGTGCTCTTGGTCAAGTTTATGGATGTATATGAGGATTTTTCTCAATATCACTACTTAGATATGGATTAAAAAAAATAGTCCATATACCTCTTCAAACACACTGAAACAACAATGTGGTTATAATAAAATGTGGAAAAGTAAATGGAAAGGTAAGTGTAATTTTATTACTACTTTTTTTCACAAAATGGTATGAAAGGTCATTGTGTACATAGTAATGATGATAGTCATTCATAGGATATTTTTTTATAATTGTATCCGTATTTGCATACATATAAATGCAAGAAGATAAAAATTATATGACTTCCTTTTAAGGGAAATAAATTGGGTGCAAATCCAATGTGGATGAGACATTATGTTGTTCCTATATTCATAAGGAGGTATGTTTAGGTAGAAATAATCCCAAAATCAAGGTAAACTTACTAAAAAAATCCATATTAAAGTTCAAATTAAAAATACTAAATTGGATGCTATTTTTTATTCTTTCTCTCAATAAAATTAGATAAGTAAGGAATTAATGGACAAGTTGGGGTTAGAAACTTAAAATCATCTTCATACATATACTTTGGGTAAGCTAAATAAGGAAGTAAATTTAAAGGGGAGGAAGTAATATAAGGTCACATATGGTATTGATAAATGATTCATTATTGAAGTCATAGAGGATGGTGTGCCTCTTGACTTATGTGGTGTAGTGTTTGGAAGACCTTACATGTATATTTTGGATGTCATTTTCATGATAAGAGACAACAAAATACCATTTCATATATGAAAGTGGAAGTTAAATCATTAATTCCTATGAAGGAAACTCAAATATCTAGTTGGTAAGTTCCTATCAAGCCAAAAGGCTAATTAATACTATTGGAAAATATTATTTAATTATTTTAAGAGATATACAATATAAATAAGTGGCTAAACATAATAATTCTTTTATAATTTTTATTAAAAAAGAGAAGAAATTCATGAGATATTTAGTGCATTGGTTCAAGGAAGTTTTCCAAGAGCCCACAAATATGCCACCCGTGAAGCCTATTGTAACAGAATAATGGTTATGGTTATCAATGAGATATACCATTGACCACATAACATTTAGGATTACATAGTGTAAATATTTTAGACAAATTAAATGACAAAAAAAACATGTCTTCATTACATTTCAGTGGTTGGAAATAGATATTTCACACACAATAATAACACAACACTAAGTGATCTCAAATGACATACATTTACAATAGATATTCAAAATTGTGTCAATTAAATAATGATTTTTGAAAGTATATATGTATCTAAACATGCTCATTATGATATATCCTTAAGCTCATTAACTATATGGCTCAAGCATAGGGTTGTGTTCATGTTTATATGGGCATAAAACCCACATAATTACAATAATTCTTATCAACCCAGTAACATCATTTGATATTTATAATGCATTATTGTACACCAAAAACATTAAATGATCATTAAAACTCTAATACATTGTAACATATCACCACATAATGCATCATAGTGAAGCACATCCCATGTGAAATTAAATGAATCCACAATAACCTTTCATGATTTGAGTAATTAAATGGAAATTATAAGGAACTTCAATGTCTATTCACCCATAACACATCACAAGAACATATGCTCCCAAATCAAGTTTACATGCAATAAAATCTATGCAAAGATCATAACTTTACAAGACTATATCATAAAGATATTCATATCTACATTGTTTCATGCCAACATCCTACATAATATAACACAAGATTGCATATTAAAACTCATAATCCTTCAACTCTCAATTATGTGTGGATATTATAAATTGGTATTGAACCAAACAAGGACCTTAAAAACATACTCGTGCAAAGATTCATAAAAAAATACAAATTAGCCCAAACCATGCACACAATCAAAGGGTGCATAAAATAATACAAATAATTAGTGTGCATGCATAGGCAATACAAAAAATATAAAGAATCTTGTACATAACTTAGGACTTATGAAAACTAAAAATGCTTATTTTTGGTTGTGTTAGACTAATTTTTTTTTAGGTGATGTAGGATCACAAGTAAACCTGGATACTCTTGAATAATAAAATTTTGTTAAAAGAAACCATGAGATCTTAATCATGCACCTTCTAAGATATTTGGTAATCGTATTCCTTATTTTCTATATTTTGATGTGCTTACCCATGTTGTATATTAAATTCCTTGGCCATTATATTTTACTAGATATAATTTACACACTTTATTTTTATCCCACTTAGTGACTCTATAATCAATCACCCTTAAAATATCCTCGTGCTCTTTCCCAAGCCTCTATGTTCTCCCATCAACCTCTTCAAAATCTACAGTTGAATTTTTAGTACTCTACCCTTCATGATATAGATAAAAATATACCATATTCAAAATAGGAAATATGTTTATCCATTCAGGTACCTCTATCTCATATGCATTCCTCACAAACTTTCACAACCCTCTACATGGGATAAATTTCTTCCATTTTAACTTGTCATAAGCTCCTTTCAAAACAAAATCCTTTCTCAAGTGTGCTAGGAATAACTCTCCCACTTGATATTTCACTTATTTTCACCTATTATCTACATGATGTTTGTACTACATATTTACTCTTTCAAACTATTAGTGCACATGCTAAAGTAAGTCTTGCATATACTTAGCAAAATATTCAATATCAACACATTTCCTTAACTTATCTCTAATGTTACATAATTATACAACAGATGTTGGACGTGATCCATAATTTTTTTGAAATGGTGTCCTTCTAGTATTCTTATTAACTGATTATTATAAAAAAAGTTAGTTCCAAAATAAAAGCTCATACCCCTAGCTTTATTTAATCAAACATCATAATAAATTGATAAAACTTTTGTTGATTGCCTTTTTAGTTCCATCCATCTAAGGATGATATGTTTAATTTAACCATATCTTGGTTTCAACATTTTCCATAACTTCCTCAAAAATTTTCAATCAAATTTCGAATCCCTATCTGATATTATGTTGTGTAATAATCAATGAAATCACACAATCTACCTAAAAAATAAATTAATAATGTGCATCACATCAATATTATTCATACAAGCAAATAAATGTGTGATATTTGAAAATATTTCCATAATAACAAATATGGAATGATGTCCTCTTTATTTTTAGGTAATCCTAAAACAAAATTCATGTTAATATAGGTAATGGTTGATACAACCCTACATTCTGAATTCCTCTTTTTTTTTGAAAAATCTACATTCATGCACATAATTTCACACATGCACACACTTCTTTGGCCAATAATAGTTTTCAAAACACTATGCATATTTTTTTTCATAACAAAAAAGGACCTACTAAATGATGCAGGTTCAAGATCATAAGGTATTTCATTTTTATACATATTAGTATTAGAAGGTCTCAAAGAGGTCTAGTGAGTCATATGTGATCAATAAAAATACTATTCATGATTCATTTTATATTAAAATAACCATGATTATATATTGAAAAGGGCTCTAGGGAGGTTTGAAAATTAGTATAATGGTCTCTATAATTCCCACTAAAATTGTGATTTGAATATTTTAATTCCAAGGTGCAAATTGAGGGTGTTTTCTCACCTTGGAAGGGAATGTATGTATATAGTATTTATTATAATAAGTAATTTATAACTTAGGGGGTGTTTCAATGTCCTTGTACCTTATTTAAATTTTCTATGTTAAACCTTAATCAAGGTTAATTCTTGACTCAATCAATTCAATAAGATGTATACATTGGGATAACCTTGGGGATAACTTGCATAAGATAAGAATAGAAAAACATAAAAAAAAGAATGAGGTTTATTAGGCATAATAATGTAGATATAAGGAAGTAAAAAGGTTAAATATATCAATAATACTTCAAACATTTAAATAGATAAGAGATAATGAAGAAAGGAACTCAAGGAGGAGAGAGGAGAGGAGGTCTTTAAGGGTTTGAAAGGATTGATGTAAATTGTTTGAAGGATAAGTAATGAAATAATTGTCTCAGTGCCTCTTAAATATAATTTAAACTATGTATCCTTCATAGGTAAGTTTTTTTTTGTTTAATAATTGTATTCTCACTATAGTGGTCATCATCTATATATAAGCCTACAAAACACAAAATAAAGGTTTTGTTAGTCTTAGAGGAGAATCTATTGTCCATTTTGAGTTTGTTCAAGCACTAAAAATGGTATAAGAAGTGGGAAAAACCTATGGAGGGTCAGACCATAAAAAATATAAAATATTTCATGATATTTAAATTTTCTATCATATTTAGTTCAATCTCAAAACATAGTATAGTGCATGGTTATCAATCAAGAAATGATATATTTATATATGATTTTATGATTAAGTTGATGTTGACAATGATATATAAATTTAAATAAATTTATGAGGGGTATTTACGTTCAATAAGAGTCATTAAAAGGTCCTAAACTTTATAATTTCTCTACATTTCTACTCACTACCTATGCACAGTACTGTAAAACTTATGATAGTCAAAGAAGTTTGTCTTTTATGCTCATTTGAGTTATTTCGAGAATAGAATAAGGTTGATAGGGAAAGATCAAGGTGTGTAAATGATGTTTCAATAAAAAAGAATCATAAAAAGGTATAATAGTTTGAAATATCTATTTTTGTCTGCTCTCAGGTTTGTGATAGAGATTGTAAACGCTAATCCAGGGTTTTGAGACCTTAAAATCTTTACAATTTTTAATCAACTAATGTAAAATGTTTGAAACTTTGTAAGATGATAAAATTAGTTGTATTTGAATATTTTGATCTGGTTTTAATACTTGAGGAGTCTTAAGGAAGAATATTTTATACTCAACACATACCACTCTCAAAAATAATTGAATAGGGGCCCATTATTGTTTCAAATCCTAGTTTATGATTTGAAAATACTTTTTCATTGGCAATTATCTAGGTACTTAGCAAGGTTGAGGTTTAAAAGTTATTAATTCCCATATTGATGGTTATTTTTAAGCACATTAGTCTATGTCAATGAAATATTTATTTTCCTCATATCAAGGTTATTTCCACTTTGTGTGATTTTTTCAAACTAACCTATTAACAACTTTCAAATTTATTACATGTATGCAGGTTTTCTTTGAATTTTCAAGACATTTACAACCTAAAAATCATAAGTATTTTGAGCTTCATGTATTTTTATTTCTTTCACGTATTTTACTACTTTAGGACATTTTTTGTCTTTATGACTTTTAGTTTTCATGGATTTGGGTCTTCATGACTTTTGGCCATCTTAACTGTTACACATCATGGGTTTTGATAGTTTGCAACTTTTGTACTTCATGACTTCTAGGTATTTATTATTTTTGGTCTTCAAAAATTTTGGCATCACTCAAATTAGTTTCTTGAGTTTTGGTTGTCACTACTTTTGGTCTTCATGTATTTTATCTTCAAGTGTTCATGAAAAATAGTAAAGGATTATTTTGACAAAATTTATGATGTGTAAAAACTAGGGGTATTCATGTTTCATGCATCCAAAGCATCATGTGATTTGGCTACATGGGAATTAATAAAATCCTTGACACCTAACTTTTGATATCATTCCATTTGATAAAATTTTATCAACACCAAACTAACAACTAGGTAACACTTGTCTAGGGATGACAATGCGGCATCTTTTGAACACATAAGAAGTATATGCGGCATACCCACCAAAGTAAGTTGCAAAATTTGAATTGAAAGAAGAAAAACAAGCCTAGATCCATTTCACATTAATTGTGCATGAATTAGAATTAAAGTAGGCATAATTAAATCTATGTAATCAATTTCTAAAAATACATTTCCCTTACTTATTATCAAAGAACCTAAGAAAATTTGTATTCTATGAAGAGATAAAAGCCCTAGTTTCTTGTGTTTGATTGTGAATTACTTCCCCTAAATTATCAATTAAACTATCATGTGAATTGTGTGTGTATTCCAAGGATAATAAATTACTTCATCATCTAGGGCATATAGAGGAACATGGCCACCATCAAAGATTCACTTGAGTTCACTGATACAATATTTGTTTGATGGTAACTATAAGAACTACACAACTCTATGGGACATAGTGGTGAACATTGATGCCCACTAATGTGAAGAAATCTTAACAATTGAAAAAACGTAGCTAGTAGTGGACTTAATACCCATGAAATATCAATAATTGCATTATTTACCTACAAATCTTGAAGTAATGCCATGCATCAACCTACTTCATGACTTATTCTTTGTAGGAAAGGTATCTAATGGCTTCTTACACCATGAAAACAAGATTATAGTCCTAATTTCAATTTTATGGGATGATTTTGAAAGGTACCTATGGCTCCCCCTTGAAAATACCACCTATGATGGGATGAGGATCACACTGTGGAATAAAAACAACATAGTCAAGGATGCATTGAGAATATGGATAATCCCAAGGAAAAAAGTAAGCCTCAAAACTACCTCTTCAATCCCAATCACCAAATTCAGAATGGGAACTCACATTGGGATGGCACTACTGAACAAGTTGTATGGGTATGCTAACATATATTAGTTTAAACTAGAATGGGTGTCATTGTTGGACTTTATGCTAACATCAGAATTAACCTTTGTCCTGGGTGATATTTTTAGTGTTAAAATGCAAGAAAAAAATCTTAAAAAGAAACAAGATGGTATTAGATGGTATCGTATTCATGATATCTTACTTATTAGATGATATCATGGCCATTGCTTATGTACATAATGGATCACTCTAGAGCCCAACCCTAGACTATATAAAATTGAGTATGTGACTTTTAATCTTTATTTCACATTTACTCATATATGTATAATATTGTTTAAATTATTAAGAACATATATCCTCAAGTCTAGAGGGCCATCCATGAGGAACCACTAGCCTATGTCTCAAATAGCATCAAGAATACATTGTGGCCAAGGGGAGAATACTAGATTTATCTAGACTACACTATTATAATGATTAAAGGAACCAAGGTAAGATATTTATTCTTACCCAAGTATATTCTAGATAAGTTGGTAGGGTAATAAATAGAATACCAGCTATGGTAGAACATTGATGAGG
Source organism: Torreya grandis (assembly GCA_037957365.1). Classification (NCBI taxonomy): domain Eukaryota; kingdom Viridiplantae; phylum Streptophyta; class Pinopsida; order Cupressales; family Taxaceae; genus Torreya; species Torreya grandis. Next base: position 826,516 of record JARHVA010005037.1, on the reverse strand, counting down.
ATATGAGGAAGAAATACAGGCCTTTTCCATGGATCTTCTTTGATCCTAGGCCGAATGAATTAAACCAAAGGAACAAATTTGGTATTTTGGGAGGCATAAGGGAGTTATATTCATAAGTATCTTTACCACACCTAGATTGGGACCCAAGAGAAAAAAATTAGAAGCATGATGTTGGCCTAGGCATCCCATATAAACATGTGCACTATGAACATGATTTCCTCTTCCTAAATGTTAAGGATGATGCTGAATTTTTGGCTAAGATGTATAAGGTTGGGTTTATAGAGGACATACTAATGGAAATATGGAAGGATCCATCACTCAAAAATTTTGAGGCTCAAAATTAATTTCCACCACTAGGTGGATGGGATTCAATAGATTATTTGTCCTCATAGCCCTCCCAATTGATTTAGCTATAATGGGAACATTCCTAACCTACATCAAAATATTACATGGTAACTTGAAACATTAATAAGATGTAGAGAAGGCCCCTGCTATAACAATTTCCCTTGGAGGAGCATGGGATCCAATTAATATTAACTCTTTTGATTTTTTGCATTCCATCCCTCCTAATGCAAGTACATTTTTAGTAGCCTTAGAGGTATATTTTTAATCCATTACTACTCCCCATGATACTCCTCTAGTTTATAAGACAAAAATAAAGGTTTATAAGAAGCAAAGAGCCCCCAAGAATCATCCTCAACTAGTTTCCACTCCTATAAGTTCAACTATTGAGGTAACATCATAAGAGAGGTTTAAGGCTGATGGAGCACCACAAGAATAAAATGAAGAGGAAGATATTACATAGTAAAAGTTCATGATCCTCCAAGGACTGAAATTTAAGGCACTATTAGATATGAGAACATCAAAAGTTATCCCTAATCCTAGTCCTATTGTTTCTTTTAGTTTACCTCCTATAGTATTTGTTGTCCATGCTTATGATTCTTTTCAATAATATTTGGATAGTATTGTATATTTGTACCCACAAATCAAATGAATAACTATTTTAGGTCTTATTTTTTAATACAAAATTTTGAAAAGAGATACTAGGGATAAAAAGACCATTCTAAGAAGACTGCAAGAGTTCTTATTTTTTTTATCATGGTACACAACCATTTATACAATCTACCCAATTAGGTTTGTCTATGACATAATATAGCATATCTTAGTCAACTACCATTGTAACATCTACAAAGGATGATAAAAATACAACCTACATTGTGCACCCCATTCCCCAAATTGATAACTTATATTGGCATAATATTATCTTCCCATCATTTTCAGACCCACTCCAAGTCAGTGCTTTAATGCTCTCTTCAAAAGATATCATGTCAAGGGGAATGAGTGAGGCCACAAAACCACCTAATATATGATAAAATATAATTATATAATTGAAAAAATACTTAAGTGCCTAGGCTTCTTGAAGGCCAAATATGGTAATATATAAACTTCCCATAGTTAACTTTATTTTTGAAAAATCTACATGGGCCATTCAAAGAATTGATAAAATTTAGATATAAGATGAATTTATACTAGGTATAATACTTTAAGAGAGACAATATGTGTTTTCCTTATCCAAAATTAAAAATAGAAGAATTGAGGAGTCTCTATATAATGAAGATTTTATGGCCTATTTAGAAACACACATAAAGGCCTTCATGGAGCTCCATAGAGGTACATATTAGGCTAGGAAAGAGCTATAGTAAAATTTGAATCAAGTGATGAAACAAAAATAGAATGTGTATATTTCTAAGGAGATAGAGGACGATGTAAAAAATGTATCCCTTAGGCTCTAAAATATTCTTTACACTATTATTACAATAAATACTAAAATGTCTCCCCATTTGGTTGAGACTATCAAATTGTTGAAATATTTGAAAGAAGAATAAAATAAATTGAACCTTTTCATAATGTGAAATAAAAATAATGCATTTAGACATCTAGATTTTATGAATCCTCTTGAGGAAACTAATTCCATAAATTTTATAGTTATCAGAACATAAGAATATTGTTAATGGGTACCTAGCATGTAAACCTTAATTCCAAAGTTGGTATAACATGAGAGATAAATACACAAATTTTGCAAGAGATAAATTTGTCTCAAGTAAGGGACACCTTAGGTAATTTTATTTATAAGGATAATTTTGATAAGTTACTTCATAAAATTGCTATAAATTTTAAACAAAGTATTCAAGGATGCATTGGTTAGGGAGGAGATTAAGTAGGATATTGGTTTTACTAGGAAGAAGGTGATGAGAGTTAAAATCATTAAAGTAAAGTTTAGAGCCTAGAATTAGGAGCATGAAACTCTACTCACATAAGTATCTAGGGTACACAACCCACACATTCTCAACCTAGATATAATCAAATCTCAGTATGATTTCACCTACAAGTGTTATCTAGACTTGAAGGTGAAAAATCAAGATATAAAAATAACTTCTAGATAAACTCCATCCACCACTTCGAATGCTACTCCCTTGGGAATGAAAACATTAGTGTCAAGTAAATATTAGTTTCCTTAATTTATATTATATGTATTTCTTGTATGGGAGATAAGATATGTAAAGTAAATATTCCTTTTATTTATATGTTACTCACGATGCATGTGTGTTAACTATGTAATCTTGTAACATGCACAATGATTTTTTTAATATGCATTTTATTTTAGAAATATAATTTTGGCCATCCTAAATTGTACATGTAGAGTATATATTGAGTTAAAATTATTGTGCCTATTATTCACATGTAGTTTATGTTTTGGAAGAATTTGGAGGATGAGGTGACCCCTCTCCCATTTCAAAGGAGAGTTAAAAAATTTATCAATACAAGAAGAGATATTTGGATTGTCATGCAACTGTGTTAATGAGTTTCTTTTCCAACATGTGTAATTGATTTTGATTTCTTTCCTATTGTTGACTCAGTAATTCAAAGTGTGTAAATACTAATTATAATTATTTATTGTTATTATTGATATATGCTATTTTAGGGTGTGAAAAATCTATCTAAAAATTGGCTAATATCATTAATTATAAGAAATAAAGTTTACTATTTCATCTCTTTAAATGTGTAGAATGTATTTTCTTGATATTTCTTTCTAAGGTGAGCCAAAGTTACTATAGATATCTCCTTTATCTGAGTCATAATCCTCTATTATAATGGTGTGTAATATTTTTTCTAAACAATAGTAACCTTTGGTTGAGATATTAGAGTTTATGGTATCTATTTCCCTCAGACTCTCTCACTATGTGTGTATGCATGTAACCAATAGCTACTAGCTACAAGCATAAGTTTTGAAGACACTTGTCCATGTATGAGGACCTAGAATTAATCTATTTTTGACCACATAATTTTCTTTTCTACTCTACCTTCCCTTTTTTATGTTTATTTTGTGATCTACCCACCATAGATTAGATTGTCACCCATGAAACTCAAATATCATTTTGGTTTCTCTTAGGTTTACACTCACCCATACTCACTTGGTTAACAACTTACATGTATCATCCTATTATTCCACCACCTAGTTGTTTCAACCCATACCTAAAAATCATGCCCCAAAGTGGAGTTGACCTCCATAGAGATACCAAAACATTAGAGGATAACTCATTCATGAGATTGGTGTGTATAAAAATTCAATTAATAGAAGTTATCTAAGTTGTATAGTTTTTAGACCTATAGGTTATAGTGTAAACCCTATTAATAGTCATACTAAAGAATTCAAAACAAAAATATGTTTTAAAATTGTATTGAGTTAAGACCACATCTTAGAGATTTATAAATATTGAGAGTATGTTCATGCATTTTTGAATGCAAAAGAACCTATCTAAATGAATATATGTGCCTAGGAAATGTGGATAGACTTGCAAAAAGATCTAAAACCCTATTCTAGTTAATATTATTCAATTATAGTCATTGGTTAAAGGGTGTAGTGTGTTTCTTGGGTTAGATAGAGTCTAAAGTAGTACAAGAATATTTTTTAAATCCTATCAAGTCTAAAATAATATAAGTTTTGATTATAATATTCAAAGAGGAAGGTAACTAACATATTAAGAGTCTACAAAGTCTAGTTTTAGTCTTTTGTAAGAATACACTAGAGATTAAGGTGGTAACTTGTTCATAGAGTGAGATTAACCAATTAAGGATATAATTACCCTTATGGATGAAATTATGTGATAGTAAAGAGGAATACACAACTATTGAATAAGTAAGACCTTGTGAAAACCCATATTTTCATCAGATTGGCCTTAGAAATAGTGAAAGAGCTTGTCATGTTCATCACTAAACCTCTACTAAGCTTTTCCTTGATCAAATTCATGCACATTGAACCTATATGTATACACAATTATGTTCCTCAAAAAAAAATCTTTATTGCATGAAATAATATAACCATAGTGTTTTATCACCACTTACTAGTTCAATAGATTATTTCCATGTATATTTTAAATCCTCATCTTATCCATACATCTCTTTAATAGAAAAAAATCCTATGACTTCAACTCACATCTTTTTTAACAAAATAATTGTTTGAATCAGTGCATCTGCAACTCTTTTTCACTTACCACTTTTATGTTTCAATAAAAATGAATAGCTTCATATAAATTCAACCCACTTCATATGTATCTAGTTCAAATTTCATGTACTATTTATTAATTATAATTCTTGTTGGTTTTTATAAAACACAAACTCTTTAGGCAATAGATAATGTCTCCACTTCTTGAGTGCTTTCACAATGCAATAGATCTCCTGATCATACATTGAATATTTATTTTTTGAATCTCTCAGTTTCTCATTGAATTACTCCATAGGTATGCCTTAATGACTCATCACTTCTACTATATTTGTGCCACTCACATTAAAATTACTTAGAATATCTTACTAAATTTTGGAAATGCCAAAATTGGCTATTCAGTCACATTTTTCTTCAACCATTAAAACTATGTTATTATTTTGTGTTCCATAAAAATTCATTTATATATTTGTGCATCAAATTATAATTTCCTATAAAAAATATTTCCACTTTAAATGTGATCCTATGTGATATCCAGCCACTCAAGTATATCTCACAGCTTTTCTAGATACATCTTCAAACCATCTCAAGACATTAAAAATTTGAGGTATACTAACTCCATGAAGATAATTTTTTTGAAATTTACCAACAACTATTCATCTTGCAACCATTACATCTCTTATTTCAAATTCACCAAGTGTTCTTCCTTAATTCTACTAAAAATAAATGTCATCCATATATACTATGAAAAACTTATCCAAAAATGGTTCCATAACTTCATTCATGAGTGTCATGAATGTAATTAGTGCATTACTCAATCCAATGGCATGAATAATAGTTCACAAAATCCTTCCTACATTTTAAATTCCATCTTACAATCAACACCTTCCCTTATGTGGATTTGGTGATATCCACTCCTCATGTTAATATTAATAAAGTAATGTTCTCCATTTAATCAATCCATCAAATCATATATGCACAAAAATTGAAATATATACTTAATTTTAATCTTATTTATGGATCTATAATCAATTCACATCCTCCATTGACCACTTTTGTTATGATCTAAAACTATCAAAAATATGCATGGGATCAAAGTTTGTATTATTAACCCTTTATTTAATATCTCTTTAACTTATCTTTTCAATTCTATATTCTAAATACCCATCAGCCTATATGTCAGTTTTTTTGGTATACTAAAACTTGGAATCAAATCCATTTGATGACTAATACTTTGCATAGGTGGAAACCCATTTGGTAGATCGTTAGAAATTATCTTTGCAAACTCACTCAAAAATTCCTATAATTCACAAAGAAGTACTTATATTGCACCTACACTCTCTAATTTCATGAGCTTAAAATTTAATGCATAACATGTGCTCCCCCTGACCTCTTTTATTAATTTATTTCACAAAATGATCAATATCCTTATACCTTTTTCCAATACCTCACTTTTATCCTTTATAGGACTTTATGTGTATTTTACTCCATCATTCACCAATCTATAGTTATTTTCATTGCCATCATGTTATGTCATCCAATAAAATTATCAAGTACTTACAAGTAACACATGGTAAACATATATGGAAATTATATCTCACATGACTTCATCCTTATAATTATTAGTTTAAAAATTTACCAGAAATTACTCATTCACTAGAACCTGATGTCCCTTCAACAACCAATATACCTTTTATGTGTTTGTATATGTAATCTTCTTCAAACTAAGTTTATCAATAATCTCTTGTTAAAAAATATTATTTTTAATACCATTATCAACAATCAACTTTTAGCACTTACCACTAAACATATAAATGGTTCTGAATAGAATCTTTTTATGCATGAGAATATTCTCTTCTTATGTTGATTTTAAAAACACCCTCTTCATTATGAAATCCTCTTGAGATTCATGTTTGTATATGTTATGAATAGAATCAATAATATTTCTATCTACTTACATTATATGTGCATTCAAATAAATTCTGCTACTTCATTATGTGCATGCAAACACTCCAATTCTTTATGTCTAGTTTCATTGCATCTAAAACATGTACCAATGAATTTTATTCCTATACATTATCCATATAATACTCTACCTCTAGTATAATTTATTCTACCTATTTTCACACTTTTATCATTTTGTTGACAAGTACTATCTTATTTTTCTTGCTCATAGTAACCTTTGTTGTTACTTCTTTTTCCTCGCATGCTTGAAAACTTTCTTTTCCTTTACATTATGCCTTGTTTGCATGAAAACTTATCCACATTAAGCACACATTGATGAGCTTATTTAATATATCAAAATTGGATCATACCATACTCATATTTAAAGGAAACTTATGACCCATTCAAGTACCTTTAAATATTCTTGGTGTCATCCTCAACATGACCCACTCTAATGGTGAGTCTATAAGACTCCTTTATGTAATATTTCACAATTTCATCTCCATTTTTAAAATATTTTACAACTTATTTAAAAATATTAAATGGAAATCATAAGGTGTGAATTTATCCTTCAACTTCACAAAAATTATGTCCTAGTTCTTGATCTTATCCTTACCTCTATCGACTCTTTATACCTACACATGATCCCATCATAAGGATGTATGACCCTTCAAATTTTTGAATGAAAAATTAACCTTATTGAGATATTACATAGTTTTATACTCAAATTAATTATCTAACTCAATTATCTATCAATGATATATTTAGGAAACAAACTCCATAAATAACTAGGAGGGTCCAACTTTAGCTTAGTATTCATACTTATAATTACATGGAAGAATATATCTTCAAGTACATAATCCTCTTCTTCTATGACCTATGTATAAGGTGATTCTTCTAAGATTTTAGCATCACTTTCATCATCCAACATCCCAACTTTATAAACCATGTATCCTCTAAATAGTCTCACATATATTTCATCAATCCATCCAAGTCTACGAGTCTTGGAGCTCTAGCCACTCTTGATGATCTCCCAAATAACACTTATTTGCATATCATTTCCTCAAAATAGAATAATAATAACTTACACCTTTTACCACATACTTTTTGAAATATGTTCTCACTTTTTCTAGCCATAATTGTAAATACATAAAATGAAATATCTCTTGTTATATTGTAAGGAATAAAACCTTGCTCTAATATCAAATGATGTATTCATGTTTAGGGGTCTCAATGAAGAGAAATATTGAACCACATAGATTTCATAATTACATAATACAAATAATGTAAACAAATTAAATGTCAAACAAACTTGTTTATTTATTATGTTTCAATGGTTAGCTTGCTCACACAATAACAAATAACACTACATGATCTCAAATGAAGTGTGTTTACAATAGATCATTATATCTCTACCTATTAACTCCTAGTATTTACAAGTATAGATGTGTATACACATAAATCTAGTATTAGACAATTGACAATGTTAGACTTGACCTATATTTAACTTAAAATAATTTTTTTCATACATATTATCTCTTCCACACACTTATCTCCTATCTATTTTCCTTTTATGGGACTGACCTTATTAATTTAATATTAGAAACCTACATGAATTCTCTAGTCAGTTATTAATATGATTTTTATGTTGATTAGATCATTTACTTATCATAAAATCATTATTCCTTTTTTCTAGATGCTTCCATTTGTAATCATATTGATTAGAATTGTTAAAGTTGTCCACCTATGTCAAATCTATTTATCTCCCTTACAATGATTACTTACTAAATTCAAATCATTCCTATGAGTTGGCCAATACATATCATATGTTGATGGTGTGAGAAGTTACCAAAAGAGTCATATATTTATACTTAATATATCTAATCCTCTTCCCATATAGAAAGTATCAATAGATAAATTATCTAAGCATCTATATATCACTTACATATTGATAAAGACTATCTTAAATCTCCTAAATAAAATATTAGTCTTAAGGAACATGTCCTATCCAAGTCTAAATCACCTAGGCTAAGAAAAATTCTCCCATTTTTAAGTGTTGAAAGATATATTACAAGTTCCATCCATATTAAATGAGAACCATTACACACATACACATAACTAAGATAAATACATGTGATTTAAGCCCTCTTTGGAGTTTTAGAAACACAGGCACTACTCAGCCACTCAGTTAGGGATGGTTGAGATCATATCAAACTATATTTTTCATTCCATATTTTTAGTAACTTTAGTGTTAAAAGTGGAAATATAGTTTTGAAGGAGATAAAACTCTAAACTTGTGCACAAAAATGAGATTATGATATCATATAGAACAATGATTTATAAGTAAATAAATTGATTTATGATGAAATAATTGGGCACTAGTTACAAAGATAATTATATCAAATATAAAATTATTATGTCTAATATATGAATCCATTTGTTGTTGAATGCATCTTATTTAACCCTAAAATTAAAAGTGGGGTTATGTATTTCACATTAATCTTATGGTTAAAAATATGGAAATGAAATGGTACAAGGATGATAATCAAATCTATAGTAAGACAATTAAATATTAACCTCACATATAAGCATACATTCAATTTATTATGATAAGATAGTCTAAATATGGAAAGTAAAATTATGATAGATATATAAATGACAAATAATATAATTACTTATCTTATTTTGATGCTAATGTAGATTTGGATCTAGATAAAGCTAAAATTAGGCAAGAAGGTAGTTCTAGAATAGTTGTCAAATTATAGATCTGGTGCCTCTAGCTATCTAGATAGTTACATCAGACTTGGATGGATACATTGATACTACTATCAAATTTAAATAATAGTGTCCTATGTGTAATATTTGGTGAAACATGATGTGACCACCTAGATACTTTTGGGTTGGCTTTGCATTCACTCTGGTGTATTTAGGTCTAGATCATGTATAGTCACTCCTTGTGAAATGGTAAAACCCTAGATTTCCATCTTTAATGTGACCTTGGGGGAATGGGTTAGTGGGCACATGGTGTAGAGATAAACCTAAATACCCCCTTGTTAAATGATGCTACCTACATATCCAATACTTTGAAGAGGGCCTCAAACTAATTTAGTTCTCCCTTATATATTGTATTATGTGTGAATCATGCAATGTGTGTGAAGAAAGTACAATAGTGGCCTAGCATGTAACTTGGAAAATTGGTATCTTGGGTTATTAATTTATTAATTAATACATATGGATGTTTTTTACCTATGGATAGTATGTAAATAGGGAAGTTTTGATAATTGAATGTCTGATAGAGTGATTTTTGATAAGTGCCTTGTTTTATTTGGTATTTTCTAGGTGAAGAATGATTGAGTGTTGATATTATATTTATATCAATCACTTTAGAGTAATAACTCATGTAAAATCACTTATGTTAACCATTAGGATACATTTTATTTAAAAATTAGATGAATTTAGGTACTGAGCATTTGCATTGGGGTAAAATAGTAACATTGATGTTATTTTCTATCTCAAACATTAGTTATGAGGAGTAGCAAAATAGATACATGATCAAAACTTGTAGAGGTGTAAGATAAGTACATTTTACACATTTTGGGCAAGATATAATGTCTATGTAATGAATATAAGATTATAAATACCAAAAGATAGGCTAAGGGGCACAAGATAAAGTAGATGTGAGGCTTATCGAAGTAATGAGAGTTTAGAACTAAGAGAAATAGCTAAGGTTTGATTTTTCCAAGTGTACAAGATTGAGGTGATAAATAATCACAAAATATCATCTACATTTATTTCCCTCCCCTTAATCTATTAATGAAATTAATAATTTAAAGGAAATGAATAACTACTTGGGTGTGTATTCACACCTTGTCTTTGCTTGAGTTGAATTTGAATGCTTTGTTGGTGATTGACCTACATCCAAGAGCAAGTTATAGTGTAAAATTAGAGTATATAATATAGGTTTAAAGTGTTTTAAATAGATTTAAATTGAAAGAGCAAGGTTCAAGAGCACCTATGTGTCAATTTAACTATCTTGGATATTGACATGTTATTTTGTAAAAGATGTATCATTGTAAGGATCTAAAATTGAGATTAGGATAAATATAGATAGATATATAAAGTGAATATATCCAAGAAGATATATATATATATATATATATATATATATATATATAATAAGGCGCATGCCCCCACCTTTGGAGTAAAATGGAGTTACTACCTAGTAGTTGAGATTAATTCAACCATGCAATCTAGTGATATGTATAACCTGGTGAGGTTAAATGATCAAGTCTAACCTAAAAAATTGGTAAGATTTATTGATTTTATAAACTCAACCATATCATAAGGTAAACAAATTACTACAATAAATTGGCTCAATATGGTCTATAAAATTACATGGGATATTAATATGTGTATTGGTTTTGAAATATGGAACTAATTTGTATTTTACAATATTAGGCACATGTTGCATAACAAATGCACTAAATATATTTCTCATGTTGAAACTATGTATAATAATTTTACTAATATAAATAATTATGCCACCACTATGAATTTGAATCATATGACTATGTGTTTTGGCCAATTTAGATAACTATGTAAGTGTGGAGGACATGTTTCCAAATCATGCCCCCACTATATATGGATAAATATGAAAACTAATACAAGTACCAATGTTGAGGGACATGCTTCCAAAACATGTCCCCACTATAAATTGGAGATGATAAATACTAAATAGGTGTGGAGAACATGATTCAAAAGCTTTCCCCAACTAAATCCATAAATTGATATAAGTACCATATATTAAATAAATGTGTAGAAAATACTTCCAAAGTATGCCCCCACTATAATCTAAAAACTATGAAATTGTGGAACCACTTAATTTGATAATTATTCCAAGTGTGGATAACATGTCTCTATGATATGCCCCTACTAACATGACCCCAATTTGAGGTGAATGAAAGATAGGGACTATTAATTACCTATGCTAAACTCAGATATAAACATACATTGAGTTTATTATGTCAAGATAGTCTAAATATGGAAAGTACAACTATGTTAGATATATAAATGACAAAGAGGTGATGTAATTTTATTGTTATAATGCTAACATAATTTTGGATCTAAAATAGGTAGAAAGCAAGCTAGAAGGAGATTCTAGAAAAGCCATTAGATTTTGGCTTCGATACTTCTAGTTCTTTGGATAGTAATGTCATCTAGGGATAATTGCATCGATGTTATTATATGGGTTCAATGATAGTGTATTATATAGAATACATGTTTGAAATAGGATGTGACCACCTAGATGCTTGTTGGTTTTGATTCACCTTCACTCTAGTGCATTCATATTTAAGTCATGGACTTTTATTCCTTGTGAAATGGAAAAACCCTAGTTCTTCATCTTCATAGTGGCCTTGGGGGAAATTGGATTAGTGGGCACATGGTGTTGATCTGATCCCAAAGGCCTCATAGTCATAGGGCACTACCTACATATCCAATATTCTAGAAGAGTGCGTCAGACTCATGTAATTTTCCCCTATGTGTTAGCTTATGAGTGAGTCATATAATATATGAAAATTAAGTAAAATAGTGACCTAGCTTGTAACTTATAAAATTGGGCTCTTCTAATTATCATTTATTACTTCATGGTTATAGATGTGTAGTCCCTATTATTGGTATGTAAATGTGAATAAATAGTTAATGTAGATCTATTCCCATTAACCTACAATTCCACTTACTCTTACTTGCAAACTTGTAAATATTCCTTAATTAATACTCAATCTATCTTGTCCAAAATGGAATAAACTAAATTATTTATTTGTTAAAGGTTTTAAATATACATATAAAGACATTCACACATCTCATTTCAACCATCTTAACCCTTCTTAATCAGTCTTCATAGACAAGATCTCTTAATGTCTTGTTTCACTAATATTTTTTATTTATCGATATGATTTAACATTTTATTTAAATACATTGATAGTCTAAGACTCTTAAAACATTCTTATTACAATCTCAATAAACAATATATACTCATTCTATACCATCCATAATGATTTAAGACAACTCGACACAACTCTTCCTATCCCTAGCACACTCCTTGTAGCCCTTCTATAAGCATTAAATGCAAAGTATGGAAAATTACACTCACTTTTGGGCATCCAAAACTTAATTATTTCTTTTCATATAAAACCATACCTATTTGTGAAGTTTGGAGTTATAACTCCTCATATAAGTTCATTTACTCTCTTTAGGCCTGAAGAACTAGGTCTTTATTAGGCCTATTACCACTCAGTCCTCAAGAAACCATACCTAAAAATCCATACACACTATGAAACCATAAAAATACATTATATTACCCTCAAAAAATTTGGACTACAAATTTTTATAACTATTTTATAGTTGGAATGCTTGTTATACACCAAACCCTAAACCTAGGTTTTTAGGCCACTATCAAGGCTGAGAGACTATAAAAGGGAATAACTTTCATGATGTGAGGTTTAAAAACACCAATACACCAAAAAATGGTCTATATATACCATACACATCTTTTCCATTTAATACTTAAGCTCCAATAACCCACTTAGCATTTACACACAAGAAATCCCAGTCCCTTTTCACTGTATTCTACTGTCTAAGAACATGGAGTATGTAAGGTTTCATTGTTTCTTCTTAAAAAAAGTCATTATAACCTGTAAAAATATTTTCATCACCTTCCAAGACTATTCTAACCTTATATATCACCTTTGACTTCAAAAACAAGGTTCAATGTGGACAAAACACAATTTACAGATTTTAGGGTTTGTAGACTATATACTACCACTGATTAATTATTATGAATGAGATGAAACTTAAAAATTTTGACCCATATATATCATATCAAGATTAATCACAAAACTTCATACATGTTCCATTTTATATTTTTCCACATAACTCAAGAAATAAGGGTTCAAATGTTTAGGTAATTATTTGACATAGTTGTATGCATGCATACCTATTTATCTTCCCTTAGAGTGACTTATTTCACCTCAACTTAGAAATCCCTATATGAAGTTATAAATTATGAATTTATCACAGCAAAATTACTTAGCATTATAACAACTATTCACCATATCAATCATCCAAACACATCATATACTTTATTCCATCCATACAACTTAATGACACACATAATTGTTTATGCCTGCAACATTATTGAAACACATCAAGTTCATTTTTGCACAAATAGCATATAAATAACATAAAAAACATAGTGATTATAATAATCCTTTTTTTTAAAATAACTTTATTTAATGATGTGCACTAATATAAAAGTTGGATTTACATAGTCCTTCATTCCTCTTGCTTGGCAGACCTTCTTTTGTTGGTGTTGTTTGCCTTTGTTTCTTCTCACTAATGCCTTTCCCATAGACCATAAATACTATATATCCTCACTATAATTTCAACAAATCTCAAAACAAGTACTATAATGGTTTATTTATCAAGAAACCTCTTCAACACTCCTTTTTTATGTAGGGTGGTGAATCATGACTGCCACCTCACCTTTTTTAACATGACATAAGACATTAAAAACCAAAAAAAGAACTTAATGAGACCATAAAAGGGTATATTATATATTTATTCACCATTACATATCATTAACATTCATTTAGACCACCTATAATACTCAAAATCCCTCTTACATGATTTGAAAATTTAAATTATGGAAAAGGTGGGAAAACCTCTAAAGGACTCAATTTAAATTTACACACACCTAAAAGACTCTAAAACATATATTTTAGCAACTATTGGTCATTTCTAATATTCCCTTGCATCATATTCCCAACGGGATAAAAGAACTTAATCTCTATCTTCTTCTTCATTTAAGTGTTCATATAAATGTGTGTGTTCCTTGCTACCACACCTATGCCTTTGCTTATTCCTCCATGTGTTCCTTTACTTTTGCTTCTATTGATTATCATATTATTTATTGTACCTAAAATCATTCTTCTTTTTTTGATTTCTCTCATGTTCTTCTTCAATCTTCATGGCATTGATCATGAATTTCCATTCTCTAGCAATTTCCTTCTCCAACAATGTTATTGTTGCCTCTTCATCAACATACCTACACCATATCATGTTTTCTTCTTATTTTAACCATTCCAATGTATCTTTCTTGTTCAAAAACTTGTACTCATCACCTTATATCATGTTCTCCTTTATCATAGTTGCTTCTTCTTTATTAACTATCCAACCAACCACCTCTTCACCTTACATCTTCTCCTCATGGACTAGTAAGTTAGTCTCATATTCCCTTACCTATTCTTCTCTCTCCTCAATAACTTCATTTACTTCTTGCTTCTTAGTTGACCCTATGAATTATTTAAACAAACCTATAGTGTCTTTGTACAACACATCATCATCCTCTTCAAAATACTCATCAAAGATTACATTGTCTTCATTACCTATTATCTCTTTCCCTTCTCTATCTCCCACTATTTACTTTCCATCTTTCCACTCTTCTCGACCAAATAGTTCACCATCTTCTAGGTGACAAAAATCTTCATCTTCAATTGTACATGTATTATTCAATGCATCATCTTTTTATTCTTTATGTATTGTAGTCCACTCATCTTCTTCATTCCCATCATACTCCTCACTTTCTTTATCTTTACCTGCATTCAACCATAACACATCATTGTTAGAATGAAAAATTTGAGGCTCTATTGCCTCTCTCTCCTATTTATTGGCAAGTTGTGTTTCCATCTCCTTTAACTACCCCTCCAAATATTCTATCACCTACTAGTTCTCTCTCTCTCATATTGTTTTAGATCTCACTTGAAACACTTCACTCTTTTAGTTCACACTTGGAACCTTTTATATCAGACATCACTTTGGCCTTTCAACTTATTATCCTTCACACTGGACTATCTTCTCCTTGTTAAGCTCTCTTTATGATCTTGTCTCTCTCACTTGAGCTTGTTAATATCTCTTCCTATTATAGTGTTGCCACTTTACCCTCACTATTTTATATCAATCATACATTCAAATCACTAAATCAATCACAAACCATACATTCCTTATCTATTGCCTCATCTTTGTCTTACAACAAGACTCCATGCAACTTGATTCTTTGCCTACTTACCTGCAACATGAACCATGCAATGTATTCAATATATTTATGACTATTCCTAGAGCATCAAGATGGCTCTGATACCAAATGATGTAGATCTATTCCCATTAGCCTACAATTCCACTTACTCTTACTTGAAAACTGAAAAATCTTCATTAATTAATACTTAGACTATCTTGTCCAAAATGGACTAAACTCAATTCCCTATTTGTCAAAGGTTTCAAATATAAATATAAAGACATTCACACATCTCATTTAAACCATCTTAACCCTTTTTATCATTTTTCATAGATAAGATATCTTAATGTCTCATTTCACTAATATTTTTTGTTTATCTGTACACTCACTTTTGGGTGTCTAAAACTTAATTATTTCTTATCATATCAAAACATACCTATTTGTGAATTTTGGTGTTCTAACTCTTCATATAAGTTCATTTTCTCTCTTTAGACCTAAAGAACTAGGTCTCTATTAGGCCTATCACCACTCAGTCTTCAATAAACCATACTTAAAAATGTGTAAACACTCTAAAAACATAAAAATCCTTTATATTACCCTCAAAATAGGTGGACTACAAATTTTTAGAACTTTTTTATAGTTATAATATTTGTGATACACCAAACCCAAAACCTAGGGTTTCTAGGCCACTAGTAAGGCCAAGAGCTTATAAAAAGTCATAACTTTCACTATGTGAGGTTTAAAAACCCTAATCCACCTAAAAATGGTCTATCTAGACCCTACACATCTTTTCCCTTCAATACTCAATCTCCAATAACCCACATAGCATTTACACACAAGAAATCCCAGCCCCTTTTCACTGTATTCTATTGTATGAGAACAAGGGGTATGTAAGGTTTCATTGATTATCCTTAAAAAAAGTCATTATAACCTATAAAAATATTTTCACCACCTTCCAAGACTATTCTAACCTTCTATATCACCTTTGACTTCATAAACAAAGTTCAATGTGGATGAAACACAGTATACATATTTTAGGGTTTGTAGACTATATACTACCACTGAGTAATGATTGTGAAGGAGATGAAACTTAAAAATTTTGAACCCTATATATCATAAAAATATTACTCACAACACTTTATAGATGTTTCATTATACATTTCTCCACATAACTCAATAAATGAGGGTTTAAATTCTTAAGCAATTTTTTGACATAACTGTATGCATGCATACCCTGTTAGTAGACCTGTCTATCTTCCCTTGGAGTGAATTATTTAACCTATAATTATATCTCCCTATATTATCTTATGAATTATGACTTGGTCACAACAAAATAACTTAGCATTATAAAAAATATTCACCATATCAATCATCCAAACACATCATATACTTAATTTCAGCCATTCAACTTAATGACACATAATTGTTTATGCATGCAACCTTATTGAAACACATCAGGTTCCTATTTTAACTAAGATCATATAAATTACATAAAAAAACATGGTGATTACAATAATCCCATTTTTTTAAAAATAACTCTCTTTATTGATGTGCACTCATATAAAAATTGATTTTACATAGTCCTTCATTCCTCTTGCTTGGTAGACCTTTTCTCGGTCTTGTCTTTCCCTGTTTATTTTCTCTAATGCCATTCCTATAGACCATACATACTATATATCCTCACTACAAGTTAAAAAAATCTTAAAATAAGTAATATAATGGTTTCTTGATCAATAAATCTCTTCAACACTCCTTTACTACGTAGGGTGGTGAATCATGATTGTCATCTCACCTTTCTTAACATGACATAATACATTCAAAACTGACTTAGGACCTTTATGAGATAATAAAAGGGTCTATTAAATACTTATTCACCATTACATATCATTAATATTCATTTGGATCACCTAGAATACTCACAATCCCTCTTTCAAGATTTGAAAATTCAAATTATGGAAAAGGCAAAAAAAACTCTAAAGGACTCAATTAAAATTTGTAAACACCTAAAAGACTCTAAAACATATCTTTGAGAAACACTTGGGAATTTATAATATGCCCCTACATCAATAGGAAATCTTTATTTAATTAAATGTTCTTTTGTCTGAATGTTAGGTGTTGGTAGGTGAGGAATGAATGATTATTGATCTTATATTTATATCAATTCCTTTGGAGTAATAACTTACATTAAAACACTTAGCTTGATAATTAGGATATGTTTCATTTTAAATTTTGATAATTTTATGGAACCAGACACTTACATTAAGATAGGATAATAATGTTGATGTTACCATATATCCTATGTGTTAGTGTCCATGGAGAAGGAAAGTAGGTACATGTTTAAAACTTGCATAGATGGAAGATAAGTACATTTTAAGTACTTTTGGAAAGATATAAGGCCTGGGAAATCAACATAAGATTTTTAGACTAAGGTATATATGCCAAAGGGCACAAATATAAAGCATATGTGTGATGTATAGAAATGATAAAGGTAAATAATTGACATAAACATCTAAGGTTTGAGTTTTCCAAGTGTAAAATACTGAGGTTCTATATAATCATAAAATATCATCTACATTAGGCCATTTTGATTTTCTAAGTTTACCACCAAAGGAAGATTTGGAATTGTCTCATTTAGTCTTGTACTAGATTATAATGATATATGAACATTCATAACTAATTCTTTATCAGTTACTTTACTTTATTCACCCACCTCATATTTATGCATCCAAGCTAATGGGATATGTTTCAATGGAGGTATTATATAAAAACCCACAAACTGTGATTATGAATGACTCTCATTAATTTTTTATGTCATCTTGAAATATTTTAAAAGATCATCATATATGGGGAATGTGTATTAATATGCATCATAACTAATTTTAATACATATATGTAGTGGAGATAAGATTGATTCCATATCATTTATCCAAGGTCTCAATAAGATCAAGGTTTAATGTAGAGGGTTAGGAATGGTTTGGAGATAAGATTGATTCCCTTCATTTGTGTAAAACTAGTAAATTATCATACTTAAACATCTATATATCATTATATAAATATTATTATTCTTGGATAGAAACATCAAACTTATAATATATAATATAATCATACAACATGAGTCTAATGATTTTATGAAGTGAGTTCCCACACATGCACACTATTTTCTATTTTATAAATATATTTGATTGTACCTAGCAGTGAGCAACCTTGAATCTATAAGTTTGTTTACAATGGTTGATTCATGTATTTAAGACAATGTGATTGAGGTTCAAATATTATAAATGACCTTGTAATTTCTCATAGAGATCCAAATATGTGTATTTTACCTTTCATCTTAGGCTTACAAGGTTTGTGAAATAGTAGTTACATGAGTTAGCATGGTTAAGGTTCATTTATTCTCAACGACCTTAACACTAATACTTATTCATGATGGTTAGGGGAATTTATATTCCTAACACATGGTATTACATAAATAATATAAAATTAAGGTTTTATCATCCCAAATTATCTAAATGGGTAAGTAATAATAATCACTCTCGAATGATTCAATAAAGAAGCATCATCTTTAAAAAGTTACAATGAAAGATGGTTTCACCCACATACAAGTAAACTCATTCATTGTTATTGAATATTTTAGAAAATTAATTATAGTTCATATTTCATATTTCATTTTATGGACATGGACTACTACATTTTATTTATATGTTTTGATGGAGTGGGTTTCACATTAAGAGCATCTCCCAAAGATAAAGTGTGTTTTTCACACTTAAATATATATTTATCATTTGACTCTAGTATTTATATTTCACTTCAATACTATAATAAAAATTAGGTATTTAAGAAACTAAAATATATCATTATACACTTGTAAATGTTAGTTTTGACCCACCATTGCCCTACTAGACTCGTGCATACATATATCACTCTAATTCACTATTATTTAACATCCACATGTTATCTATGGGTTCAATTCTTATAATTATTTTAAATCACCTACATGAATTTCCCCATTTTATCTCAAACCAATAAAATATCATACTCATATATCTCCAAATAATCATATTGGTATTTTTATCTCTTAGAAAAAATGTTAGACTCAGATAGTACCATCCAAATATGGTGGTTTCATTTTTTTGCCTAGAAATGATCATATTTATAAGCAAATAATTATTATGGGTTATCCCATACAATTATCATGTTTATGTCATGATAAATTAACCAAAGATACTCATATAAATAAAAAATAATTGAAATATTATTGATCATCTACCAAGTATCTATCAATCATATTAAAATATTTACACATTCAAAGGAACTACCCTATTATTCCCAATTTTCAAATCAATTAAAAGGATAATGTATTATAAAAGTCTCAATAACAACAAATCCAATACAAATTTGTCATTTTATAATTTTTTAAGATAGATCATAGGTTTCATACATTCAAGGATCACTAATTTCACACATACACCTAATAGGGATAGCTCCATGTGGTTTGAATCCCCTATTTAGAGTATTGGCTATGTAGACAAAACTCAACCATTCAAGAGGGAGTGGTTGAGGTTATATTAACCTAAATTTCTTCCCATTTTGTAGGCATAATTTTATTATATCATTTTTTCCTATGTTTTAAAGTGAAGGAGACAAGTTTTTTGAATTACATGCATAATCAGACATTGGGATTGCATACATAGTCATAAGTAGTCATACTTACTTGTAGCTAAACAAAAGTGTGAGATTTATGTAAATATAACTTACATCCATAAAATAAAAATTTAAGGTACCAAACTAAAGCTAACTCTACCATATGATTACACATATATATTCAGACCCTTATCCAAATGATCTTCATTCCAGTTTCATTCATGCCCTAATATTTTCCTATAGCCTCAGTCCTATACAAAGTGGTTATTTGATAACTATCTTATCCCTTTATTTTAATTTCTATAATTATTAAGTTAAGGTTCCAAAATAAATCTAATTTTTTACACTTAGATTTGTACTTAATTGTTATACATTATAATTTTAATTTTTACAATAGTTTTTGTCTTATTTAGGGTTGAGATTAATCCAAAAAATGGTAAAAAATAATGTTTCATGTGTTTTAGACGTCATTTTCAATGAAATTATATATGAATGGTGTATTTTATAAAATAATTTACTTTCAATATCTAAGCTACCACATTTCTCAACAAATACTACATTAAAGGGTATGTACCTTGAGTAATATTCTAAGATTTCCATATAAAGGTATGTAAATATATTAGATAATAATTGAAAGATGAAAATTCTCATATGCTACACTTGAAAACAACATTATATATTTTTCATATGGATTGATATGTTTTTGACTTTAGTATGTGTTATTATCAATGGATTCATATGTGGATGTTTTATTTCCTAAAAAAAAATGCATCCATTCTCTATGATTTCACATTTCTCAACTTATATTGCATTAGAGGGTCCATACAGTGGATGTATTGTAACTCATTTATTTTTACTTTATAGAATCTATATATGATGAAATAAAATCTTCTATTATAGTCCTTAATTGTGTGTCTAAGTGTATGCATGATGCTTTCATGGGTGGGTCACTTGGTATAAAACATTAAATATAGATGAAACTAAGAAAGTCAAAATATTACCCATTTTTTTTAGAATTTACCACACCATCATCTAATTATTGGAACTCCCTTTCACACTAATACCCTTGGTACAAATTTATGAAAATAATTAGCCTTTGTATGGTTTAAAGTTTTTTTTACCATCTTACCAGAGTGACATCCCCGTGGAAACTTAATATAACTATCTTATTTCATTTATATTGTCATGAAATTATTCCTAACACCATTTTTTATTTTCATTTCCCTTTTTCATTTTTTTCTTATTTTAAACAATAGAAATTCAACTCATTAAAAATTATGTTCAACTTTCTAAACGTCCCATTCATTCTAGCTAATAGATACATCTCTAAAATTTCCTCTAATAGTGACAATGATTCAGTTAATCAAAATGAGGAATATTCTCCACTATGGATAAAAATATGAGCCATTGTAATAAGATATATTCAATTATAGGTGTGAATAATTCATATTGATAGGATATAATTTTTATTATTATTATTATGAGAGTGAAGGAGATGCCCCAATGAGAGGCACTTGCATTGTTATTATGAATAAATGATAACCTCAATCATTACCTGAAATCAACATTGAATTCTAGCTAGGAAATCACATGTATCACATCATACCCTCCTTCATTTCTTGGGATTATTTTCATTAGATGGCATATTTTTACCTTATATATAAAAATTTATGTTTTCTTACCTTAATTTAATTCCAAAATTTGATCAATATTTTTTCCTAAGTTTTGAGTGTGTAGAATTATAATGCACGTAAAATCATCCAGAGGGAAGGAGATGAAAAGATAGAGGCATGTATGAAAAAAATTATGCATTAATGAGATGTCCTAATCATATCTAGTGGTTATAAGGGTTACATATTCAATAATCCATGTGATTAATTAAGATATAAACATGGAATTACTAGCAATCTACCCAATCCTATCATATGTGTAAGAGATGATAGAGTTCACCTACCTAGAGGTGGATAATATTTACCTAGTTAGGGAAAGGTTTTCATGAATTTAAATCATGGAGTCATGTTTCATATATAAAACAACTCTTACTAATATATAAGGTATTTATTTGAGTTATTATTTACATAGATAATTAGAGAGAGTTTCAACGTGAGATAAGGGAATAGAATAAATTTCATATGATTTGTAAGATAATATGAATATGATTGTCTTTTCTTAGTACTAATTAATATGTTTTCTATTTATGATACTTTATTATGGTTATATGAATATAATTATTAAACTATTACATAAAATCTATGTTTCTATCATGGTGTAATGGAAACTTAGTTTCCTCTCTGTGATTTAGGTGAGTGACAAATTTATTTCACTTATGTGATATGTTAGAATAATGGATATCTAATTTTTTTAATAATGCACATTACACATAAATTTTTTGAGAGAAGATAAATAACCTAGTAATGAAATTTATAATAATGATCAAATATGTGGATGAATGGTTTGATAGAAAATCATTGGATTTTGTGATAAATGTGACATGACACCAAGATATGAAGTGAAATACATGACTAGAAAAGGATATTTATAGTTATTTATATGAATTATTATTTTTAGAACTCATAGAATATAATTATGCATAACTATATCCTACATAGTGGAGTATATAAGTAACATTAGATGAAAGACTACATGGATAAGGGAATAGATTCAAAATCTCAAACAAACTGAAAAGATATGGACTCACTTTTTCAATTTGTGGTAGAGATGAGACTTGAATAGATACCTATTATAATTATCATTGTGTACATATACTTACCTATATAAGGTAGAATATCATATTTTGTGAAAAATATGAAGATCCTTACTTCACATATTATCATTCAAATCATGAATATGTTAGGTGATTGGAGTGTTGATTGTTTAAATATGGATGGTTACTTCCATCTAATGCATGGGCCTGAAATATGATAGTAGTAAATGGAAGGAGAGGTTTCACCATAACTATTGAGAAATTATATCTTGATAAAAATGGATGATATCATGGATGACTAAGGTGAATGAGAGTGAAGGTTATACAGGTATTTTGAGGCAAGAGTCAAAATGTTTACTTCAATAATCCCTAAGAGGAGGTGGAATAAAGTTATTAGGATTACATGAGGACTAAAACAATTGGTAAGGTAATATGAGTGATTTTTGCATGGAATATTTATGTTTTAAGAGATAGTTAGGGGTGAAAGCATGATAATTTAGCACACTTTTATAAAAATAAGTGACACGTGTTTTCTATAAAATGATAATTTATGTAATTTAGATTAATGAAAAGTTATATATTAGTTCATAATTTTGCAAGGGTGTAAATATATGAAATTAAATATTTTCATATTTAAAAAAAAAAAAAAAAAAAAAAAAAAAAACTAAAAAATAAATCATGTATATTTATTTGTATTTTATGTGTAAGACACTAGTTCATTATTATAAATAATAACATTGAGTGACAAATTTACATAATCGTGTATGATAGTGAAAAACAAGTTTTAAAATAGGAACTTTTAAAAACATAATGTAATTTCAATGTTGTATCCAATTTTTTTTGAATAAATATATTATTTTTTACTAATTTTATAAAATAGAAGTATATCAATTTAAAAAAATTTGTGCAAATGATATCTCAAGTTTCAAATAATTATTTAATTTCTCTTAAGATTAATGTGGCTACCAATAAGGGTGGTAATTATGAAAATGTAAAGGGCCCATTATGACCTTTGGAAGGTTATTATATTTTTTATTTACCCATTGATGAAAATTATGGAGTTAATTTTAGGCCAAACCATTTTTCTCATCCCCCTTATAAATATGGGCAAGGAAAAACTATTGAAAAGGTCATTTCCATTCCTAGTCAAAAGACTTAGAAGAGATGGGTAGAAAGTGTTCCAGAGATTTCACACTTGAATTCATAGGAAAGAATTATTTCTTTGTTAAAAGTCTCTAACATTCATCAGTCTCTATTGAAAGAGAAATAAAGTCTTAAGGCAAGAGTGGAACATCTAATTATTCAATTCAATGGATAATAACACCAAAATCAAGTAAATTCCTTTTACTTAGGAACTATGGGCTATATATGTGATGGTTTATGAATTAAAAAATAAGGTGTCCTTACTTTAATATAAAGTATTTTTTTGGATTGAATAAGAATTACCTAAATTAAAATATTTAAAAAACTATGTTAGCTTATTAGAGTGATAAAAAAAATAATGATGCTAATATTACATGCCTTAGGAAGATATCGAAAACAAAAAGACAACAATATGAGAACCATGGATAGAAAAAGTACCATAACTCAAGAGAAGGGTAAAGTTGTTGAGGATAATGATGATGACCTGGATATAACTAAAATACATGCAAAGTTTCTAATAGAGGAATGGAAGGTAGATAGAGTCTAAAGTGATTTAGGATCTCCTTAGTTTGTCCATTTTGCTGTTTCACTATTTCTTGTAGTTGATATCTTGTTTGTTGTTGTAAGATTGCCTTTTTTCAACTTAAGTTAATGTTTTTCCCTATTTCTCTATGTCTCAAGTCTTTATATTTATTATAATATATTCATCTTTTCCTTTGTGACTGTGTAAGGGTTTTGGCCCTTTCAAAAAATCACTTTTACCTCTAATAAATAAAGGATTCAAAGTATTATAGTTGGAAAAAATTAAGCACCAATTTTTTTTTGAAATTTAATAATTTATATTTCTAATTGTGATTATGTTCACAAAAAATATTAAAAAAAAATGTTAATTACATTGAAAATTCAAAAACAAAAGATAAATTTGTGTGTGTAGGTGTGGGTGTGTATGTGTATGTAAAATAAGTACAAAGCAAGCAATAAAATACTCTCTCTCTCTCTCTCTCTCTCTCTCTCTATATATATATATATATATATATATATATATATATATATATATATATATATATATATATATATATATATATATATATATATATATATATAATTAATATTAATTAACTAATTAACCTCTTTTTCAAAGAGCTGAAGGGGCATCTATCTATATAAAATTTGCCTATAGTGTTTGAGGCCAATTTTTATTCCCATGGGGATGTGACTTAGGTCTCACAAGATAAATGCAGTTGTAAATTTCACCTTATAGCCATAACTATGATATTATTAAAGTTTAAATTGTCCATTTTAACCATTATTCATGTTGATTCCTTTCATATGCCAATTTATTATGCTTATAATTTAATTTATTTCACTATTTATATTTATTTTCATTTTTTGTAGTTTAATGTGGATTTCTTTTCACTTTTGCTTTTTTGTTCTTAATGTTAAAGATATGGCATTTAATTTTAATACTAAATTTACTATGGGTGTTTTAAATTATATATTATGTGGACACTATTTTTTTAATGAAAATGTAACTTTCATTATTTTGTTATCAAAATGTATGTTAATGCATTTTTTGTATTGATATTTTCATCTTCTAAATGGAATGTGTAAGAGATTAAGCTCAAGACTCCACATAAATTGGCATTTATTTTAAATATTATTCATGTTTAGTTATAATACACCAAAAAAATATTACTTCTGTTAAATGATTAATTTTCCCAACATTGATTAGATGAAATGGATTGTTAGTGATGTTTGGCACTAGATGTAACTTTGAAGTTGGTAAATATTAAATGTGTATAGTCTTATAATATATGAAATACTACATAAGTTTGAGTGTATATTTATATGAGTAAATTATTTATTTAATTACATTTAATTTTCATCTCTACTTATTGAAAATTTCAAGGATTTTAATGCATTGAAGAGTTTGAAGTATTGTCTTGAATATCAGTTAGAATTCATATTAATGTATTAAAAAGAATTAAGTCATCTAAAATGAAATAGTATTATAATAACACTTTAAATAAGTAGGGTTCAATATCTTATTAATTTAACATAATAATCCACTAAGATTTTATGATTTGAGATTGTAATAACCTAGATTTCCTTCGTAAATAACTATTTTCTCCCCAATTAACAATATATTAAAATATGTGTGAGCATTACAAGGTTTTTAGTATAATATTGAAAAAAAACATATAATATATTCTCGATCACCTTCTTATTTTGAAAACCTAATTATGAAGTAATAGGTTGAAATTATACGTTTATATACTTATCAAAAATAAAAACTTAATCTTGACTTGAAGTGAGTTCAACAAGGTGTACAAAAGATTATGTTGATTATTCTTATGAACCAGAGGTTAATTCTATTTAGGGTTATGGGATCAAAAATTAATGTATAGGCCTTTGGTGGATATATCTAGCATTCAACATCTTCCTTGTGTGTAAGTAACCCATTATGTATTATAGATATTTATTGAATAAAGTAATCTCTCTCTATCTAGAATTGTAATAAAAAGATATTTTTGAATTATTTATTTCTTGTAACTTAATATTTAGAATAATGTTTCAAGTTTAACTTAGTTATGCTTGATATTATACCCTATATGAGTAAAGAAGCGAGGGTTTGATATCTATTTCATTGAACAAAAAAATATTGTATGGAAACTTAGAACATGAAAACTATAAATTTCCTAAGATTTATTTTAGATAATTTATAAAAACATTGGCAATTAAAATATCTAACAAAGATATTATAGGAATCATAATTACCCTAATCAAAAAGATCTCTTAGTGATAGTTGAATGTTCTTTTTAATTATATATATATATATATATATATATATATATATATATATATATTAAAAATGTTAGATATAGTATTTGAGCCAACATTTGATATTTAAGTTAATTTATATAAAAGATGAAAAATAAATTAATATTCATTTTAAGTTATATAATTTTAAAAAAATACAAATTTAAATACCTTGTATAAATAACAAAAAATAAAAAAGAATGGTGTTAATATCTAAAAATAAAAGATATGTAAATATTATCAAATAATTATTAAATAATAATAATAATAAATTTTGGATTGTTTTTAGGGTTATTAGGCCCTACTCATAAAAATCAAATCATGATATTGTAGGTCTAGCTTAAGGATATATATTTGAAAGGCAAAAGACTGGAATACCATTACTACCATAAAACCTTAAGTATTATATTAATACTATGAGTAGATAAAATAGAACATTAGTGCATACACAAAATTATTATAAAGAACTACATGTAACTACAAACCAAAAAACTTACCAAAACATATTATTCTAACACAAGCACCTAAGAATCATCCCAACTAATGCACAAAATATCACTATCTAAAACATGTTTTTCTAGAGATGTTGGCTACTCAAGAGTTTGATTTATATCTTCACCTTTTATGACACATTTCCCTTGAATCAACCTCTCTAATTCATTCTCCCCTTCACTCCACACAATACCAGGTCTAGAGGAAGATTCTACCACCCAAGACCTATACTTTTCAAAATATGGTGAAATCAGTAACTTCTCATGATAAAAAAGTCAAAGAAGAAACTTGAAAACATCCACTCACTCAAGTGATCACCTTGTTTCCCTCCAAAGATCCAACTCTAGCAAAGGAGCCCAAAGACTTGACAACTTGAGAAGGACCAGTTTTTTCCACCACCTCTTCCCCTTTATCTAAGTATAAGGAGGCCAAATCTTCCAAAAAGTTGAGAGTTTCTACAAATTGTAATCATATAAAATTCAAAATTGGATGAATTAGGTATGGATAATAGCACCCAACCTATAGGTCCTCTTTCTTTCTCACTCCACCCTTCTTGGCTAAACTTTCATTAATTCCTAGTCACCTGTAGCTTCCTAGACTTAGATTTTTAGGACCTAGGTAGCCCTCCCAGACCTAGATCCATCCCCCTAGGGCTCATCCTCTTAGGACAATAATGCCTAATTTTGATAGGAGTGCTATAATTTAGGGGTGTCATATTTATGGTGTTATTTTCTAAGTTCATTTTCACCTCTAATGGTTAGGTCTTCTTGATTCTTTATCTTTTCCCCTATCGGCCTAATATAAGTTCATCTAACCTAGGATTGTAAGTGTCCCTATAAAATTCCATTCAATGTCCATTTAGAAGGGTTGGCACTCATTAACAGGAAAAGAGAAATAATACAAGCAAATACACTCAAGCACTCTTCCATATTCTTTGTAGATATCCTTCCAAGACTAATTCAAGCTATTCAAGCACTCATACCAGTCCCTAGTCATCTAAAGTACATTCTAATTTTACATCTAGTTACATACATCACACAATTTCACCAATCAATTCAAATTGGATAACTATATTATCTTGATCCCTCTTCAGAGTATTGGTTTATAAGAAATGTGCCTACACACAGGGTGTGAAGTGCATCTAGTGTATCCTTTACACACTAACCCCTTCTCTCTTTCTCAAGTTAACTATTCAAGTTCAAGTATCATGAGATCCTAAGGGTTTTAAATATAAAATTAGACACAATGATCTCCATAAAAAAATTAGGCTTCAATATTTCACTACCAAGGTGTTATAGACCTATCAAAAAAATCCAAAAAAGCTAGGTCACCAGGATAACATAACTAGAATTGGATACTAGTGTTAGAAATGGATAATAGCTCTAAAAATTGGATTATAACACCAAGTATTAGGGTATTCCAATTTTTGTGCTCTTATCTAATCTATAAATAAAGTTTTAGGTTCTATTTATGACAGTTTACCATCCCTGTAAAATAATTTCTAGATCCTGAATCATTTGTTTCGACCCAGAATAAGCTAAGTTTGATTTCTCTACACTTCTTTCTATTTTTAGAAAAGATAAAATACATATATGTTTGCACAAATTATTAGGATAATTAAGATACATTAATTACTAATTTACATTTACTTAGATACCCTTTATTTGCTTAGGAATTAAACTCCTTAATTTCCAAAAAGAATAAAATATTTGGTGAACCTGACTTACTTCAAATTTGAGAACAAAAGCCCTAGAAACCCTACGACTAATTATTTCTAATTTTTTTCATTTTTTTCTTGATTTTTCCTAAATTTAAAAATAAACAAACTACAAATTAATTGAAATATTTTTAATAAATTCAATCAAACCCTGATTTGCACCTATTAGGTCCTATTTGCATAAAAAAACTTTCAAACCATTAGGAAAAATATACTGATAATTTTAGAAATATTATTAGATTTTTCCTCACTTTAAAAATTAAAACTACAATTTTTTTATAAAATTTTCAAATTGCTACACTAATTTTGGAAAAAATCATTCAAAACCCTAGCTGCATCAAATGCATTCTCAATTATTTTTTAGTACTTTTCACATAAATCTCTAAAAATTTAGTTGTAAATATAACTTATAAAATCAATTTCAAATTCCAAATTTCATAGTATTTTGCAAAAAAAATTGGACAAATCCTTAGTTGCACTTACTAGCACCTACTTGCTTTTTGAGGTATCACCTTACATGTTTGACAACTTAGTATCCTTTTGCACAAATCCTAAGTCACTATTTTTTTGAATTTGTGTTTCTTATATTTATTACTTTCCATTTCTATCATATTTCCTATTAAAACATATTTCAAAACATTTAAACACATTTCAAATTGGTTTCTTGCTTTACCAATGGCCCAATATACCAATTTTGATGAAATTGATAAAAGATAACTTCAATAAATATTAACCAAACATATGGATATGCAATATGACATGCTTATAATTTTAAAATAATAACAACAAAAAGTAACCAATGGGCAATCTTCTCAAACCAAGGAGCCACTAGTTGTAAATGACACTACAGGGGTAACTATGTCTCAACCACCCCCTATAGCATCCCAACCTTCTTTTATGCCACCAATTGTAGCTAGTACATCCCTATCTCTTGATGTATCAAACCTTATGCAAGAGATATAATCTCTTCAATCCAAGATGCAACATCTTGAGCAAGGTACCACTAGACATACACATGCATTGGATTCTTTTGTACTTATGCATACACCATTGGCATGTCACATTCCTTATACATCCTTACCACAAGGATTTTTTCAACCCAAGATTACTCTTTATGATGGAAAGTGTGATCTAGAGACACATTTGAGAGCCTTTCATGCAGCATGTTTAGATTATGTACCCAATGAATGGTTTCTTACCAAATTCTTTCCACGAAGCCTAAAGGATTATGCTCTATAATGGTTTTATAGTCTACTAAATCAGTTAGTCATAGCATTAAATCCTTTAGAAGACATGTTCTTAGAATATTTTAGTATTAACATTGGTGGTAAGGTCTCATATGCATAGATTGCACAGTAGAAACAAAGGCCAAATGAGTCTCTCACAGATTATGTTCTTAGATACAACACTATTTTGGCTAAGTTAACTAACTCCATGGCTAATCAAGAGCTACAAGATATTTTCAAACAAAGCCTTCTTCCAACACTACATGAATCCATTATGTTAAAGTATTCTCTTCCTTCACTAAACTATGTCATACACTTAAGGAAATAGAAGTCAAGTTATTCTCAATGAGCAAACTCAAGGATTCAAGTACTCTAGACACAACAAACAAGAGTAATAACAAAGTCCCATATAAGGTCAAAATTAGTGATAATAAGAATCAGAATCACCAATAGCCAATGCATCTTTAGATTCCTCTCAACATGTGGTTTAATTAGCACCTACTCAACATGCATTTACCAATTTACAAGATTCTCTAGCCAGAGTTCTATAATAGTTATTGGAATGTAACACCATAACTCTCCCACCTATTCAGGGAGTAGATCTAGCAAAGCCTCTTCCATGAGGATATGATTAGCATGCATTTTGTGATTTTCATAGGGCACTAGGCCACATAATTAATAGATGCATTAGTTTGTGACATAAGATACAAGATTTGATAGATGATAATCTACCAGATCTAGGCACTTCAAATGAGCCTCCAAAGATAAAGACAACACAAGATAAGGATTTGAAAATATTTTCAAACCCATTTCCATAACATTTACAATAAGAGAAAGAGGACACACCATGTGTTCATCATGCATACCATACACATTCTCCACTAGTTACATACCAGGCATCCTCAATTAAGACACATCCTTTGAGGGTTATGATAGGTGTGTATGAGTCTAGAGTTCCAGCTAGGCCTTTGATATCCTTTTTAGATCAGGAGATTGTGGAGGATGATATAGGTTATAATGTACTTTTTATTAGACCACATATCCAAAATCAGCCTATCCATAGTATACTCATTGATAATGGTTCCAGTCTTAATATGTGCACCTTCACACTACTACAACATTTTGCTTATTCAGAGCAGGATATCACTCTCATAGATATAGTTATTGGTGGTTTTAGTGGGCATGTTCAGATTTTATTGGGTAAGATATCACTTCTATTACAATTTGGTCCTACACATGTGGCTACACCATTCACTATAGTTTCTAGCACATGAGTTTTTGACATATGGATTCAAAAACTCAAGTTAGTACTTTCTATAGTTCAAATATGCATGAATTTCATTTATGATAATTAATTTATTACAATTGGAAAAGTTCCTTATGAGTCACCACTCCCCACTTCAGATCCATCTACTAGCTTACAGTCACTAGATCCCATTCTTCCATTAATTTTAGCTTCTCCTTCAGCTTCTATTCCAAGTCCACTTCAAGATCAACCAGAGTTAAAAAATCCATCATTATTACATAGGGTTCATGCAACCCCACTAGTTTAATATTCTAAATAGCTTTTAGCTATAGTATTCACACCTAAAAAAGTTACATTATGGTATCATATAGCTACACAGAGAGCACCTATTCATAGAACTTCTTCTCCTAATTTTAGA
The DNA here is from genome assembly GCA_037957365.1 of Torreya grandis. NCBI lineage: Eukaryota > Viridiplantae > Streptophyta > Pinopsida > Cupressales > Taxaceae > Torreya > Torreya grandis. The sequence goes on along the minus strand of JARHVA010005037.1, from coordinate 794,594 downwards.
TATGTCCCAAAGATCCCTATAGTTGTATCCACTTCAAAAATTCATAGGGGGGGCACATTTAGATTCCACTTTAGATATTTTATAGCAATTACAATATACACACATTTTAGCTTTACAATCTTAGTCATTCACTTATGTTTCACGAGCATGCATGATACCATTATTTGATATAGGACACCATGACAAGGAGTCTCATTCAAGACTCATCAGTTAGTATCATTTCTTTATATCATTGATTGCACATATTATCTCTTGCTTAATTATACATAGTTCAAATATTTTCAAAAATACAAAAACAATACAAAAATTCAAAACACAAAAACATTAAAAATATTTCAAAATTTCCAAAAAAAATTTGATTGTATGCATCATCCATGATTTACATTACTACTATCATGCTAGGACTTATATTTTCTATTTCATGCTATTGTATATCAATTTTCTACATTACCGTGCTTCACTTGATCATATTTGAGTGTGTGTAGTGACATCCAGCTACTTGATTGCTTCGTTATACCCATAGAGGGGGCATTCCTACTTCTACATTCAAAGACATACATTCCTATACACAACCATTAGGGGCATATTTTACATGACTACACCATATAGGTTATGTCATTTCTACACTCTAAGTTTTCATGCTGACATACATTATTTTATAGCTTACATAAAATACCATATCGACATCTCACTAGTATCTAACACTTGTGTATTTATTAACATATAACTAGTCTTGTACTACACATATTTTTCATAATTTCACATATACTTTGATTAGTTAGATGTGCTTGTATCTTACAACTATTACATGCTTTCTCTACTTTCTTAGTGTAGTTTGTATGATTGCATTTTCCATTTCTTTTTTGTCTCATGTTTGTGCCTTAAGACATTTTCCAATGTCCTTTGCTTCTCTTTCATGTATGTGCCTTAAGATATTTTCCAATGTACTTTATTTACACTCCTCTATGTGCTTGCGGCCTATGTTCCAAATTTATTTATTTCACTTTTATGTGTATGAGGCATTTGAACATGCCTTCCATGATTGTTTCCAGTGTGAGTGACATGTGCCCATGTGCCTTATTTTCTCAACCCCTTAGCCCATCTAGTATGCTTCTTGGTTGTTATTTGTTTGTTTGTTACTTGTCAAATGTGTGTCATGCCATGATCCATATCATGCATTTACCTTATTTTTATTGGATGCCATGATGGACATCATGATCCATGCCTCCAAACTAATAACTAATAACTAACAAATAGAAATTAACAATTAACATTTTGAGTTTCATTTTAGTACTTTAAGCATGCTTTCACATTATTATATCTATCTAGGCATACCCTGTTGATCTAATAATCTCTTGGTACAAAAATTGCTATATCTTGACACATATTGTCAAACATCAAAAGCAATGTCTTTTCAGAATTAACACACTTACAAGACTCTTTTATTTTGAGGGTAGTCATTACAGGTTCATCATTCCTACCCTCAAAAGAGGGGGAATCTAATAGAGGTTTTGTCACAGAGATAAAAACTCCTATCAATCAAAATAAAATCATTCAGAACAATTAGCATAGAATCTAGAGGTCAAACCAATTAATTCAGAATAGAAAAATAGAAATAATCTGAAATCAATAGTCAATTTTCACACTGGATAGTAGCACCAAAAATGGAAAATAGCACCACATATGTATAGTAGTGCTAAAAATTATACATTATTTCCAAAAATAGGGGTGTCCATAGTTTGGTACTCCTATCTAGGAAAAAAATACTTAGGGTTTTTAACAAAAGGCAAAAATTTCAATTTAAGGATAGTTTTTGCACTTTCGGATCCTTCAAATTTAGTAGTTTTAGCACAATTTTATCAAATATAGGGGTTATCATGTCCAACATGATGGTTCCAGATTTTAGTTCAAAGTGGATAGTTGGCATAACTTCCATATTAGAATCCATATTCTAGACATTAGTGATTGGGGGCAATGTGCATGACACATTGATCTTCTTTTGTTTTTGAGTTTAATTTATTCTAGGAATTCTTAGTAGTCGCATGCCTTAATCCATTTGTAGGTGGTTAGAATCAATTTTGAGTTAAAATTTCAAATAGGTTTATCTTTTTGATTACCCAAGTTCTTTTGTTGGCTTTCATATAAGCCTAGTACATCAGTTTTAGAGGGGCTTTCATATAAGCCTAATCTTCATCTTTCAAAATGGCCAAGGGTGGACCAGTTTCTAGCACACATTCAGCTATCCATACCATGGTGTTAGATTCCTAACACATTCATGGGCTCCATGATCCATATCATATGTCATCTATTTTATATTGGTATCACTTCACAGCTTCACTTCACGGGGCAATGATGGAGACAAAGGGTCAACCTTTTTATTCTTCAACCGCCTATTTAGAGGGATTAGATATATAGTCCAGACATCAATTAACACATGAATTATTCATTAACTTCACTTAGTTGGTGATGATGGAGCCAAAGGGTTAGTCTTTACGTTATTGAGCCACATTTTGGGGAATTTAGCACTCAACTCCATTTGTGATATTATTCTTGATTTAACACATACTCAGCACAATCCAACATCACAAGTTTTGTATTGGTTCACATACCTGATGAGGTGTATTCATTCCTCTCTCTTCCTTTACTCAACCTTTATACATTCTTATTTTAGATATAGTGTATCTAGTAAGAACTGATCTACTTCATGTTTCTATTTATAGATTCACACATCACAAGGTGTTCTCTCTATGCACATCCAACATCACACAACTTCATGAGCTTTTCCCCTTATAGGGAAGTTCAAATATGCTTTCTATTTTTCATTTATCCTAGTATTTCACTCTTTTGCATCACAAGAATAAAGGGGGGAAATGTAATCATATAAAATGTGAAATTAAATGATTTAGGCATGGATAATAACACCCAACATATAGGTTATCTTTTTTTCTCACTCCACCATTCTCGGCTAAACTTTCACTAATTCCCAGTCACTTATAACTTTCCAAACATAGTTTTTTAGGACCTAAATAGCCCTTTCAGACCTAGATCCATCCCCTTAAGGATCATATTCCTAGGATAATAGTGCCCAATTTGGATAAGAGTACCAGAATTTAGGGTGTCTTATTTTTGGTGTTATTGTCCAAGTTCATTTTTACCTCTAACAGTCAAGTTTTCTTGATTCCTTATATTTTCCCCTATTGGCCTAATATAAGTTCATCTAACCCAGTATCATTAATTTCCCTATAAAATTCCATTCAATGTCCATTTATAAGGGTTGGCACTCATTCATAGGGAAAGAGCAAGAATACAAGAAAATACACTCAAGCACTCTTCCCTATTCTTTGTAAATAGCCTTCCAAGACCAATTCAAGCCTATTCAAGCACTCATACCAATCCCTAGTCATGAAAACTAAATTATAGTTCACATCAAGTTGCATAAATCACATAATTTCACTAAACACTTCAAATGGGAGAAATATATTAGCTTGATCCCTCTTTAGACTATTGGTATGTAGGTAGCATGCCCACACATGGAGTGTGAAGTACGTCTAGCATATCCTTTACACACTAACATTTTGTCTCTTTCCCAAGTTTGATATTAAATTTCAAGTATCAAGAGCTCTTAAGGGTTTTGAAGATAAAATTAGACGCACAGTGAGATTTTCATATAATCAAGCTTCAATATTTCACTATAAGGGTGTTACAAACCTATTAAACAAAACTCAAAAAATCCAAGTCACCAAGATAACAATGCTAGAATTGGACACTAGCATTAGAAGTGGATAATAGCTTTGAAAAGTGTACTACAACACCAAGTAATAGGGTGTCTTGAGTCTGGTGCTCCTATCCAATCTAGAAAAAGAGTTTTGGGTTCTATTTGTGATAGTCTGCCATTCCTGCACAATAATTTGTAGATCTTGAATTGTTCATTTTGACCCAAAATAACCTAAGTTTGATTTCTATACACTTTTTCTATTCTTAGAGAAGATAAAATACATATCTATTTTCACAAATTAGTAGGCTAATTAAGATACGTTAATTATTGATTTACATTTACTCAGACCCTTTATTTTCTTAGGAATTAAACCCCTTAATTCCCAAAATGAATAAAACATAAACCTATCTTTTAAGAGTCTAAAAATAGAAACTAGAATATGCCCTAAACCATCTTTACTAGTAAAAGGCAATTCCAAAATAGACCCCCAAATATACTAGATCTATTTTAATAGGAGATTAAGCCTATACTCTAGATGAATGAAAAAATTTGAGCAAATATTTAACAATACCTTTGTCATTAACTAGCAAGAGCAGATTAAAGGCTAAAAGAGAAGGAAGCTTTGAGTTAACACACCAATACTGACTACAAATGATCTCTTCCATGCCAACAATACAAGCTAGATACTTTTCCATAACCATTAAATAATACCAAAATATGTGCTACATTTTTCATGAGGACGCCACCCATAGAAAACCCATCCCATGCTTAGAATATCTACCAAACACTATCATCTAGATGACCAACTCTACCAAAGTTTTGTCCATTACACTAGATGATCATCACCACCTACTTAATTCAAGAAGGGAGATTGACACAAATGGATACCACCAATTAATAATGCTTATGAGATATAAATCTAGCTAACACATTCTCCCAAAATTGTTATCTAATTCCCATGTCTTGTCATTAAGATCATCATTATAGTGTGACATCATTTCATTCAACTCACCAACTACAAAAATAATAAATGATTATAGATTAATATTAGCCATGAGATTAATGTTTAGACACTATGGTATATAATTATCAATATGAAAACCTTTTATTTGATTGATCCTAGCATTGGCAAGAAAATTTGTAACCACATTCACCTCAAAAAAATAATGCACCCCTTTCCATTCCTGAAATAGTCAAAGAAGCTCCAATGCTTTAGATAAAATATTATTGATATTCCATGATTTAACTTGTTGATTTTTGAGAGATTGAATTACCACTAGAGAATCCCCTTCACTAATTAGAGACTCAATTCTGCATGCCACTACTAATTCCAAGCCAACAATTAGAGCTTTAACCTATGTTTCATTGTTAGTGTCATCCATAAGTTTGACCAAGGTAGATATGATCAAGGATTTACTATAATATTTTATTATCCACCCCACACTAGAAGCCTTAGGATTACCTCTACACACTCCATCAAAATTGAGTTTGAACCAACCTAGAGGTGAAGGCTCCCATATAACTTCATTCCTTAATTTTCTACTTTCATGCATGTATACTATCGAACCACTAATAGGAAAAAGAGTTGGGTATATACATTTTTATAATCAGAATGCCCAAACCAGTGGTGAATAATATCCCTAACCATGGATCTTAGATAATCCTCATCACATTGAACACATGTTTCAAGCCGTGTGCTGACCCCTATCACATTGAATATTGATTTGGTTTTCCATTGCATTTTAGATACTTTTCTTGAATAACCCACCATAAATTTTTATGGGAATGATGCTAGAGACTAATAATCCTAAGGAATGGACCCTAAGAGATCCCACTTATATTACTCAACTCACTTAGTACTAGGCTATCATCATCGGGTATAAAATGTTGGGTAGTAGTATTTTTGAAATAGACCCAAAACCATAGGTATTTTTATAACCAAAATACCCAAACTAGTGGTTATTATTAGCCATATCTATGGACTATGGATTTTCCTTGTCACATTAAACAAATTTTTTAAGCCACATACCAAACCCTATTACATTGAACATTGAGTTGGTAACACATCGCATTGTGGATCTTTTCATGAATAACCTACCATAGTTTAGGGTGAGAATGACACTAGAGAGTGGTCATCCCATGGAATGGACCCTAAGAACTACCACTTATAACACTTAGCTCAAGAAATGCTAGGCCATCATTTTAGGGATAAAAAAATATTGGGTAATATGATTTTTTAAATGGACCCAAAACTATAGGCATTTTTGTAACTAGAATGACCAAACCAATGGTGAATAGTATCCCTATCCATGGATTATAGACTTGCCTCATCACATTAAACATATGATTTAAGCCACATGCTGACCCTCATCACATTAACACCAAATTGGTATCCCATTGCACTATGAATACTTTTAATGAATAACCCACTATAGCTTAGTGTGGGAATGATGCTAGAGAGTGGTCATCCCAAAGAATGGACCTTGAGACTTTCCATTTTTAACACTCAAATCACTCACCACTATGCTATCATCATCGGGTTCTATTAATAATTAATTATTTATTTAAAAAATATTATTAATTATTTTTAATAATAAGAGAGATAAATGCTAATTAAAATAATAAAAAATGTGTTTAATGATTTTTGGGACACTTGAAATTATGATAAAAATAATGCCAGTGTCCAAAACCATTGAACATATTTTTATTGATTTTAATTATCTTTTCTCTATTCCTATTTTTTAAGTTAAAGTATTATAGTTTTAAGACAAATTACCTTCATCATCACTTTATCTTCTTAAAATATGTGAAACCTGTGTTATAGGTGTATAATGTGATGGAGTCATATGAGATCATTGATCCTAAAAAAAATGTGTGTTATTGCCATGATTTATATAATATTTATAAATTAAATTAACACATTTTAAGTGAATTAACTAGTGAAATTATTAAAGCAAATTCAATATGGTTTAATAAAGTTGGTCAAATAAATAGTAATGGATTTAATTAAGAGAAAGATCAGTTAGGACAACTAGAATAGGTATACATGATCAACATTAATAAACTACTTAAATTAGATTGATAAATTGATTTGATTTAATTAATATAATGTTGTAAAATATCTTGAGAAACTTATTAGGTCAAATTAATTTGAAAAATAAATTAAATATTTTGAGATTTAGGTCATTCAATAAAATTTTAGATAAATTGAATTTATAGAATCAATTTCAGTTTTAATAAAATTGATAAGTTCAACTAGACTTATTACTTATTTTAGATCAATTTTTGAAAAGTACATAAAATTAAAAGTGTAATAAAAATGGCAAGATCAAACAAGAGTTTAGAAATATCATATAAGAAATAAATTATAAATGTTATAAAATGTGAGATCAATTAAATTAAGTAGTTAAAAATTTAAGATTTACATAATATCACATTTTTCATATTGTATTATGATTGGAGAGAATTTTAGGATATTTTTAAAAATAATATAAAAGATTTTGAATAACCTTATTTGGTTTCACGAGTTATTATTTGTGGATGGATTTTTTTCTATGAAGCCCTTCTAGCACATCCCAAGATGGATGATAAATTATGTATACAAAGGTTACTTTAAATAACATAATCAAGGACTTGTGCACATGGAAAGTGGTAAGATGACCTTGTACACTTGACCTCATAAAGTCAGGATAAAATGATTGATGATCAAATTATGTGATGAATAGTATACTAGTTTGGTCGATTTTGTTAAGGTGATTGAGGTGGTTGAATAGGATGAATTGGTTGAGCCTTAAGGGCTGGTAGGTTTGGGAGAGGTTTACATGTAAGGTTTTATATAGTGAGCAATAATGGATGATTATTTTTATACAAAATAATCTTAGATAGATAAAAGTTTTAGTTGAGGTTATAAATTTTTTGGGTAATCTACCTCAAGAGTATCCATAATTTAGAATAACTAAGTAGCGTAATTATTGGTCTATGTTGGGATCTTTGAATGGGTTGAAATAAGGTTGGATTACTCTAGGTATCTACTTGTCTCTATTGGGATGGGCTTTCATAGATAATTTCATATGTGAAGATAGAGAAATTATATGAGGCTAGACCTAAGAATGAAAGAAAAAGTCAAATTTGTAGGTTGTGGGCTTGAGTGGCTAGGAGGTGACTTTGTCTAACTAGTTTGACTTTGGTGAGCCTAATTTTTTTTATCTATAGTGTTTAGTTGACTAATGATGAGGTTATGTATATGTGTGGATGAAATAATTTTGATGTAAGCTAAAATTATATATCACTTTGGGTGTTATGAGTTAGGACAGGGATTGGTATTCATAGAAATGTTCCCGCTCTATGTAAATGCACTTTTTTAGGAAGCACAATCTAAGGGTGAGGAGAACGTTTGTTTGATGTTTTTTATTTTTATTTATTTTTTCCTCAAAGTTTTTATTAGTTTTTTTTATTTTTTTCAAAGGCATGTGCTTGCTGATTTTAGAGTGTGAATGTTTTACTCAGTGAAAATTTGTTGTTTGTTTGGCAAGAGAAAGGCTTTGAAATGATAAAATAAACTATCTTATTACTAAAAATGAAATATATTAAAATAAAATAAATTAAAATCCCTTTCTTTATATTTTTTATAATAATATGTGTGTGCTAATGAATCTGAAATTAAAGTTAGACTAAATGAATGTTGTTTTTTCTTAATTTTATGGTTTTTTAAAGTGTATAAAATTAACTACACTTGTTGAATATGAAGGGTTTGATTGATTTTTTTTGAATTAATATAATAATATATGAATTAATAATCTAATTTTAATGTACTAAAATTAAAATTAAATCTATAGTTTCATATTTTCATGCATGCAACAAGATTTCTGAATCTTAAAAATCTAAATTTGAGAGCATGTTTTCTTATTTTAATTCATGTTGGATGCAACTGTATCTAGTATGAAAGTAAAAGCAATTGATTTATTATTTGAATAGCTTTTAAAAACATTAAATAAGAATAAATTATTGTATAAATCTAGTTAAATCTTTTCATTTTTTAGGGTTTTTTCTATGCAAGTGGTTGTGATTATTATTTTTAATGTATGTATGATAGAAACTAAACTAAGAAGATTTTTATTGTTATAAATGAAATATATTTTTCCCTTTATAAATCTAAAAATAACATGCAAGACTATCGTGCTTCTAATTTACTATGTGCAAGTGAAAGTCTGAAAGATTGAACTAAATTCAATGTAAAATAATATAAGATGGTTTCTATATGGTATTTTTGATTATATTTTATAAGTGAAAACTAATCCAATTAAAATCAATAATATAATATAATTAAAATAATAATAAATAAAACTAAATCCCCTACTTGACCAAAATAGAGGATAGTTGGAGAAGAAGGATTTGATTCATAATTGAAATAAATTGATCCTCAGGCTGATAGATCCTTAGTTATTTCTCAATAATGACTCAAGAAATCTCCAAAAATATTTAATCAAGAAGAAATAAAAACATGATCACAAAATAAAAAGAAGAGGGAGTTGGATTGTGGTTGGTTATCATGAACAAAAAAGTGTTATGTTGTAAGTTATCATTCTCCAATTCATGTGGATGACCAAAAGGCTAATATGGGATTTGGGTTAATTTCTTAAAGATGATATATAAGGTAGAATATATCTATCTCAAAAAATTTAAAATAAATTATCAATATAATCTTTCTGATCTAAAATTCAAGGTAAAAGGAGTTATTTTTAAGGGGTTAGAATATGTTGCATGTAGGGGTTAACAAAAATATGACCAGGAGATTTTTAGAGTTAAATTAGAGTTAACTAAAATTGAATTAAACATGACTATGAGTGAAATAGAACACTAATAAGTAAAATTTAAAATAATAAAAGGAAAAATTCAATGTTGGAAATGAAAAATTCATTAAAATGTTTGTTCTGGGAGTAATTTAAAAAACATGTAATGGTGGCAAAATCATGGTTATGTAAAATAAATAGTTACACAACTACTATGATGCTCATCAAAAATACCATATTAGTTATAAAATTTTCCATGAAGATTTTTAAACTATCATGATGGTTTTTATAGCTACCATGGAATTTGTGTAAACTGTCATGGTAGTTTCACCATGCCACAATCAAATCCTAGATTTTAAAGGTTTGAGATTAAAGATTATAAATCTAAAAATTGGTAGATACCTAAAAAGAGGTTAAATAATAAAAGGATGGATAAGATAAGGTATTATCATATTTTTATTTATACATGTCCTTGCAAGTAATAGTTACACAACTACCATGATGCTTGTCAAAACTAGTTCAACGGTTATCAAAATTACCATGATAGTTTTGTAACTACCATGATAGTTTTTAGAACTACCATGGTGGTTTCACCATGCCACATGAAAATCCTATATCTGGAAGGATTGAGCTTAAAGATTAAAAATATGACACTTTGGAAAGGCCTAAAAAAGGTAAAAGAATAAAATTAGGGAGAATACAAGGTATTATCATATTTTAATTTATAGAGGTCCTTGCATCATATTGACTATCATGAAATGTTGTACCTAGAAAAATTAAGTGCATTCTTATTGCCCCATTAAGGATATGCCTTGCCATAAATTGGAGAGGGTGTTTTAATTAATTAGTGGAACATTGAAAACAGAATTGATGGTTATAAAAACATACCTTACTTACCTATGTATAGTATCAAATCAACCCAAGACACTTTTATGACCTACAAACAAAAAGTGAGAATTAAGTGCGATTTAATGATGAAAGTGAAAAATATACTAATTAATCAAAACATCAACAAGAATTAATTATCATTTATGTGGGGATAAAAATACTACCTTAATCATCATATTTGGGAACTAATTTCAATGTTGTGTGAAGAGGTTTCAACCTATAAGACAAATACCTTAAAACAACATGTTTTACAATAAAAATACAAAAAATAAAAAATTGTGATTTTTTGGTATCTGGGATTTTTTATTCTTGTTTTTCATTTAAAACTCACAATTTTCTAAAATTTGTGAAAAATATAGATTATGGGAGAAATTTTTCTAAAAAGGAAAAAATTGAAAGTAAAACAATAAAATAATAACTATAAATTGAGAAACTTTCCTTTTGGAAGTCATTTGTGCATAGTGAGTTTGTTGAAGTTGATCTCTTTATTTTATTTCATAAAATTATGTGAGAGTATAGTTAATTCAATATGGTGGGAGTAACATTAGTATTAGGAGAGCTGTAGGTATAGTATTTTGTTAGAAAAAAAACTTAGGAATAATAAAATTTAAAATTAGAGTGTTAGTGTGTTTTCTGTAGTATAAATCTTATGAAAATGTTTTTTATTTTTTATTTTTTTGGATGTTTTAATTTTTAGGGGTTTTTATACCTAGGACCATGGTGGGAAGAATAATGGAACCACCATTATTTCCATACTAGTGGTTGTGTGACTGTCGTAATGGTTATGCAACTTTTATGATGATTTTGTAACTTTCAATCTCCAAAAAGTAGTGATTCTGTAACCACCACTTGCACATAGTGTCACTTTATCTATGGTAGATGTTGGAGATATTTTGGAGTCATTTTGATTTATATATATCATGTTTTCTATGATTTTATGGGGCATAAGTACATTATATCAGAGCTAGGGATCAAGAGTGTCTCCCTATAATGATTAAAATAATAATAACAAATGATACTACCATGCTTGATAGTGCAGGCATTTGGAGAGTTGTACATGTCAGGATAGTTTCCTTAACTATCAAATTAATATGAAACCAATTCATGTATTAGGATGAAAAATTGAACACTTTCTATTTTCCACAATATCTAGGGGAGTAGACTATCACTTTGTTTTATATATACAATATTTTGGGATTGTCAGTGATAAGTAGGATATTCACATCAAGAGAAACCATTGTGAAAATATATACCCAAAGATGGTAATAGTAATTTAAATACATAGATTCACATGACATGGGTGAGAAGTAGGGTATCAGGATGGTAAGGGTTGAGATGTTGGTGATCCCTAACCTTTGTAAGGAAATCATTCAGATATTAGACTTGTGGTTGGTAGGGATAAAAGAATATTAGACTTGTGGTTGGTAGGGATAAAAGAATTAACCGTATCCTTTGCAGTTGTGCTCCAATTATGTGTATCATTAAATATAATATTTTAAGGTTCACTTGGGCATAATATTTTCTCTCTCAAAACTATAGCAACATGTTCTAGGTTTTGAGTTTGGGAGCTTTACCTACTATCCATCTGAATCTTATTATGTGTTGGGTATTGAAGCATGTGATCCCCTAACATAGGAGTTTTGTTATTAGAGATGTGGGATCCATCAGGTATTCTAGGTGGACATGGTTGGAACCATTTTGTTATGCAACAATATTGGTTAGGACATTCATATGGGAGATATTATATCCTTACCATAGATGGGTATATAAGGATAGTTGGGAGATGAGGCCATCATTCTTATGGATTTTGAGAGTGCATGAAAGGTGTGAAATGGATTAGGGCATACCTATTCACATCTAATTTAGGCTATAGTATGTATCCAATACACACAACCCATATTTATTTATATATGGGAGAGAATTTAGAGATGCATGGCTTGGGATGATAGGGTGGACTCCATTGACAATAAATATCTTATCACCAGATTGGATGGTGGTAAGAGATGAGGAGGAAAGTTTATATATCATATAAAAATTAGGAGGGGTAGGAGCACTATATGATTTATTAGTGGTGTCCCATGTGGAAAAATGGTACTAGGTGTAAATTAATAGTAGCATCCATAACCATAATCACAACATCTAATATTGGTTATAGGGGAGGGATGTTAGGAGAGAGAGAGAGAGAGAGAGAGAGAGAGAGAGAGAGAGAGAGAGAGAGAGAGAGAGAGAGAGAGAGAGAGAGAGAGAGAGAGAGAGAGAGTAGGCTTCCACATGAGATAAGCATACTATAGAGGAGTATTAGGAGATAGAGATGAGCTTTGATGAGGACTTTATCCCCAAATGGAATGAGGTGGATCTAGATAATCTAAAGTTATATTTAAGTTTCTACCATGGTTTAGCTATTTTTCTTACTTTATTAATTTATTTTATGATCTAATCTATGTTCATGTTTTCATGTGCTAGAAGCTTAGTGATAGAGTAGAGGAAAATGACAAGATATTATTTGGTAGAATTTTTTCATGTTACATTTTATATTAGTAGAGATAAACTCCTTATGAATATAAGCTTCATGTTATCATGGTTTGGCACATTGACATATTTTCCCCAACTTACCATACAACATAGGAGCTTATTTGACAAAGGTTAAAAATCATTGTCTTGTAATCTTAGCTACAAATTTTAGTCTCAGATGAATAATCGAAGTGATATATTAGATCTAGGAGGTGGAAATGCCTATTTTACATCATAAAAAGTAGTATGAGAGGCCTCAAAAGCTAGGACCAACCATAGGTGGCATTGAACTAGGAGTAGGAGTTCTCTACATTATTCATCTGGTTTCTCTCATAGGAGGAGGATCAGGAGCCTTAATAACTCCACTTTATGAGGTGACCAAGGGTATGTATGATTGAATTCTTTATCTACTTTTTTTTTTTTTTTAAAAAATATATCCACACTTGTGTGCACGAGCTAGGATGACCTACAACTATCATATTTCTCTCAATAGACTAGGAATTGAATAAGGTCATTCAAATAGAGAATGTGTATACTTTTACATGTAGGTAAGTACCAACGATATATATACATCTAGTACAGGGTAGCCTACAACTCAAATTTCAAGAGGAAAGGGTTACAAAGCCTAAGCTTATGACATAAGGATAAAGCTCTCACTACACCTAAACAAAGGTAAATGATTGTAACTATGATTATAAATATGCAAGGTAAATGATTGCAAAGGGGTACAATTAATGTAAATTATGGGTGTAAATCATGAGTGCAAGAGAGGTCAGTTCTTTTTTAGTGATTTGAAACCAAAACAAATTTGACAAACATGACATATCAAGCATGATCCCTCTAAAGTCCAAGGTCTAATAGGATGAAAATAGATAGAAAAACATAACCAAATGTTATACCTTTCTAATGGATTCATTTTCCAAGCCAAATTTAAATCTTTTTTGTGCTCAATTATAGAGTTAGGAGTCTCTATCATGTTATTTGTTCATTTTGATGGCATCTCCCCTTGTTTATGAGTGGTTTGATTGAAAGAGTGGAATAAACATTGAATCTTTTTAATATATTTATGAAAAGTTTCTTTGCACAAAAAATCTTATTAAAGGCATAAGGTGAGCATTGTATTTATAGATTTGTCATATTTATTGTGACCATAGGACCAAGATCAAGATGTGTAGCTAGAATTTAGTTCAATTTGATTAATAAATGTCATTAATATGTTGTGTTTGGGTATGCATGTATTAGGCAGCAGTTCCAAAATTATGATATTTATTACATTTGTGTTAATGTTTGAGAAATTTATTTATGATGTTATGATGATGTCATAATTAATATATTTGTCGAATATTAGAATATTTCATAATTATAAATTATCTAATTTCTATGGATTTTATACTTAGCCATTTGATTTGATTAGTTAATTAATTCATATTAGCTTCTATGTGATTTATGAAATATAAATATTTAATCATTTGTTCTAGTTAATTTCCCCATAACATTCTTTACAAAACACCAATTTGACTCAGAGTGAATAAAATGAAGCTAATAATTAGTTATAGTGTATTTCCCTAATCAAGGATGCCCTAATGTGTTTTATAATAAACACATCAGTTGTGCAGGTGAATTTGGGTATTTTGGTGATTTGTGCATTAAATAAATCGATTATGATTATAATTTGACAAGAAAGTGATGAGATTTGAGTGTCTACATTTGTAGCCTATTTGAGAAGGCATTGTGAGACACAAGTGAAGAAATAAATTTTTAAAGAATGAAAAAGTGGTTAAAATGATGAAATAATGATTTAAGAAAGATGCATTCATATTTTATTGATTCTTTTTCAATTTTATGAAAAGAGTTTACAACAATGTTCAAAACATTGTTTGGGACACCCAAGATTCCACTTCAAAAGAGTGGATAAAAAATATTTCTTATAGATAGTCCATAGAAAATAATAAAATATGATATTCCATGGAAAAAAGAGATTAAGAAATAGATAAATGAAAAGAAAATATGAGGAAAAATAGACCATAGAGAAATCTATAGGTCTCTATGGAAGAAAGAAAGTGCAATGGTAGGACAGAGGTAAAAATTCAAATTTGGAGATATATATTTACCCCTAGTCAGTGAAAATGGTTCATTTTCACCCTCCCCTATTAAGAATTTGATCTAAATTCAGACGTGAGACATTAGATTGAAATGTCATGCATTACATGATAGTGATAACTTGATGAATGAGTCCATGAGTAACAGAGACTAACAAAGAGTGGGACATTGGTAAGTAATTTCATTTCTTGAAAATTTTAACATTTAATGCATTTAATGGTAATTAGAATTAGGAACTTTAACAGTATCTCCATTCTTAGAATGGTGATATTTTGAATGCAAATGATGATATCACCATTAAAATGATGATATTGATCCTAAAAATGGTATTATTGTGATAAAATTGATGATATCATTGGAAAAGTTTGGAAATGTAAAAATAGAGAGAATGTCTAATTAGTAGGAAATACCAAAATGGTGGAAATGTGATAAAAACCATGAGATCACCCCATCAAGTAGTGATATCAACTTGACAAATAGTGAGATCACTAAAATGGCCAAAAAGGCTTGAACTAGTGACAACACCATCTGAAATGATGGAATCACCCTAGGAAAAGATGATATCATAATCAAAAATAGTGATATTTTGAAAATGGATTGAGGACCAAAAATAATAATAACACCCTATCAAGTGGTAGGATCACCTTAATAAATGACAATAATGCTCTACTAAATTATGATATCACCAAATTGGTAGAAAATGCCTAAGTGGAAAAATGGACTGAAATTAGAAGAAGTATTTGATCTGATTGTGAAGGATGAATGTTTAGTTTAGGTAGGGATAATGTGTTTAGAAATATGATTGGCATTGATGTCAAAAGGGAGATCATTGGAATTTTAGGTGTCATTGATGTTCAAGTCTGAGTATGGTGATTTGATTATATACAAAGGATCCTATCAGAGGTCAAGGATGACTGGAATGCTTATGTGGTTAAGTGGAATTCATCTAGTTCCTCATATTGTTCATCTAGATATTTTGGGTCTATAGGGCAAAATCTAAGTAGGCAGTTTACTGACATCACCATTACCACGTGTGGATAGTTAGGGGGATTTGGTCATTAGTTGTGATCACATTAGTCCCTATTTATTATGTACTAGATTTAAATACATGTGATAAAGTGTGGTAAAAGATATGGGGATGCAAAGTTGGCTACTCATATAGAATTCACTAAATTTATATACTTAGCCAAATTTTCAAAAGGGTTCAAGTAGAGACAAGTAATCATATTAATGAGCTCAACATTTTCACACATGAAGGTGTTAGGACAAAATGATTATATGGGTTTATTCATTTTTGTGCCTAGTTCATATGTGTTGAATCTTAGGTCATGTTATATAGCAGGACAAAAGATATGCATGAGTAAATTAGAGTTCATAGGCATTTTGATAGTGTTTTCCCACACTTAGTCAATTGTAGGTTGAAATAAAAATTTGAGAAGGCATTTTTATGATGTTATATCTTTCACGTATGAAGGATTCAAGAGAAAATGGATATATGGATGGAATCCCCTATGTAAGAGGATATTATGTACTAAATTGTAGGTCATGAAACTAAGCACAACAAGAGTTATGTAGGTGCAAAGTTAGCTTTCTAGGCATATTGAAATGGTCCCCATATTAGTCAAATCTGCACAAGGTCCTATAAATTTGTCATGCTTTTAGAAAGACCATTTATGGACAATTGTAAATGAAATAGATAAAAGATCTATTATGGGTTTTTCATGAGCATCTCAAACATATGGTCTGTAGGTTTAGATGAAGAGTGATGAGCCCAGAATTGAATTAACTTTACTATTATACCTTATAGGGTTTCTTAGTTAAACCCTAAGGGTTTACATCATGGTGTTCATATGATTTTTTATTTTTATGTTGATTGGATATAACCTGGACCTATTATTTCAAGTTATACCTTAATTCCTTGACATCATTATAGAATTGGCCCCTTTGACTTAGAAATTACCAATTTAAAGCAGTGATCAAGAATTTGTATCAATGCAATCTTAAACTTAATATTTTTCCTAGCTTGATCAATGACTAACACTTAATTTTATGCTAAATATCCAACAAAGTCTAGGAAATTCAATTTGTCAAAGTCACCTCTAAGTAAATTTTCTACTGATAAGTGTCACAATCATGGAAATTGCATAGTAAATCTATAGTGGGGTTTAAATTCAAAAGGTAAATGAGCAATGAGGGATTTCTAGTGTCTTAATAGCAAGAACTAATAGAAATTTATATAAGGCATGTGTTAATGCTTAATGTCACATTCTTGAGAGCCAAATAGAGATAAAGATTGAGCTTGTCAGAAGATATGATAGTGAGTGGATGATCATGCAAAGGAGATCCAATAGAGTGAGTGGACCCAATAGGATAAAGTTCTCATGGTTTATCAACATAGTGTTGAGTTAAAGACTGAGAAAGTTTGAGAAGATCAATGGAGCATAAGTGTTCCAAAGGCTGATGAAGCAATGATATGGGATAAAGAGCTTGATGTTTAATGTCAAAACTAAAGTAAAGATCATGCTAGTTTGAATATTTAATGGCATGTGGGAGCTCTAATCAAATGATCTAATAGACACATTTTAAACTTGAAGATTTAAAGTTTGGAAGTGTATAGGGATCCAACAAGTGTATAAGCCTATCAGAGATTAATCGAATGGATGGATTTTAAAGCTAGGTAGTTTAAATTAAGACCATTAGATTGTGGCACCAAATAGAAGATCAATGGTCAATATTTAGATATATGATCAGTCTAACATTTAAATGTAAGAACATGGGGGAAAGTCATAAATCATGACACAAATAATGAATTTGATTATTGTAATTGATCAAATCTATGCAAATATGCATGTGCATCAAAACTAGAGTAATCAGACCAAGAATCATGGTAGTGGAGCATGATTTCAAGATACAAGAAACTTATTATTTAGGAGATAATGATATAAGTCCATAATAGAATGTGAAGTGTTTGTAAATAAGTGTGAACAAAGAGAATATATGAAGACCTAGATCAAACGGTTATATATAGGACATATAAGATACATGGAAAAGTTGTTGTTATTATCAAATTGTGTCAAATAGAGAAATATAGAGACACATAACCAGAGGGGTAGAGAAGAGAAGATAAGAGAGAGATGAAGTGTAGATTATGAGAAATTACATATTAGACCTATAACAAAGAATAGAGAATTAGATTCATTTATGAATCTATGTTGTAATCTAGAGTTATAGCTCTATAGTGGAATTTGATTCATAGGTTCCATCAAATAAGATGAGTTGATGTTTAGTTATGGAGTGGCTTCTTCCTTAGAGTTAGTGATCTTAAACTAAGGGATTAGTGTCTCCTTAGGTTCGGTGCCTTTAAATGTGTAACCAGTGAGGTTTTGATGTGAGTCTAGATTATAATAGTAGATTCTAGCAACTATTCTCACCATGGTTTTTCCTAATCGGTTTTACACATATACATATGTTGTCATGTGAATTTGTGTGTGTGATCTCTACATATTTATTTCAATTTTCATATGATTTTTAATCTACATTAAAAGGTTTTGAAAAGGACTAAGTTATTCAATATATTGATTCACCCCCCCCCCCCATCTCAATATCTAGTTGTGTTCCAATAATTGATATAAGAGCCCAGGTTCCTTAGAAGAAGCTTACTCAGCTTAGGTATATCTTGGATGGTGAACACAAATGGCTAGTCAAGAAGGATCCTCAAACAAGGCACCTCTTTTTTATAGATCTAACTATGCATTTTGGATCATAAGAATGGAAGCATATTTATATTCATTTGGATTTTACATATAGATGTTTATTGTAAATGGATATACATCTCTTTCTACAACTCCCACTGATTAGGCTAATAAGAAATAATATGAGAGAAATGATAAGGCTAAGAATGCTATTCTATATGGATTGTCTAATTCAAAGTTTGTCAAAGTGATGCATTGTCAGAATGCATAAGTTATTTAGAAAAAATAAAGAGCATCTATGAAGGTGATTACAAGGTAAAGTAGGATAAGATAAAAACATTCAAAGGCAAGTTTGAGAGCCTTAAAATGAATGAAGGAGCGAAAATTGCAGACTACCTCCTCAAAGTAGATGGAATAGTCAATATAATTAAAGGCCTTATAGAAGAGATGAAAGAATCATCCATTATTAAAAAGGTCCTAATATCTCTACCATCTAGGTATGACTCTAATATTTTTTTAATAGAGGAAGAAAGAGATCTGGATGAAAACATTATTGATGAGTTGCATGTAAACTTCACAAGATGAGAATGGGAGAAGTAGACACCTTCAAGGGATAAGTTGCATTCAAAACATCTAAACTAGTAAAGGTAGATGCACCTACATCTTGATATAAGGAGATTGATGAAGAAGAATCCAACTTTTTTAGAATATTAAAGAGAGGGTCTATAAATTATAGAGGTAAGTTACCATTTAAATGCTTTAATGGTGGTAAAGTAAGACATTTTGTTGTTAAATGCCTTTACAATAAAAATGATAAATCTAAGCAAGAAGTGAATAGTAAAAGGGTGAAACCTCACTATTCTAAGGAGAACAAATTATTCAAAAATAATAAATGCCTATACATAAAAGAAGACAATGATTCAATGGACATCAATGATATTTTTGATTATGATCATGACTATGCTTTTATGGCTAAGGAAAAGGAATTCCTATTCATGAAAATAGTATCAAGGAGAAGTTGAAGACTCACATGAATAAAAAGAAGGAGAATTGGATATAGAATGTGAACTCATCTATGCTCTAAAATAAAGAGACAAATTGAGAAAAGAGAACTCAAAATAGAAGAAGCTTTAACAAAAAGATATTGTAAAAATGTCCAAAAGTCTTAAAAAATCAGATCATATGGTGTTTAGCCTAAAGACACAAGTTGAAGAGGCTAAAAGAATAGATGTTTTCAAACTTGAAATATAATCTAAATCTAATGAGTGCATGAAGTTAGAAGCAAAAATAGTGGATTTGAGAAAATATCTTGAGAAAGCTAAAGGAGAACTAGACAAAAGTCTAAAGTTGATAGGAGGATGATTTAACATTTTTGGGAATATTGATGTATTATTCCTAATTTAGTTAAAGGGTCTATGTAGTAAAATTACTAAATAAATATGCAATAATTAAGATACTGATTTGTATAATTTGATTGTAATTTGAACTTTTCTAAAAATAATAATAATGGAAAGAAAACAAGACTTAGCTATAAATTGATTGATAGGACTGAGAAAAAGGTTAGAATTCACTATGTAGGACTAAGACACTATCTCAAATTAGGATATATCCTCCATTTTATGATTGGATAGGAGCATCAAAAATAGGACACCCTGGGCTCCAACACTATAGTCCAATTCTATTGTTGTTGTCAAAGAGACCTAATCTTTTTAGATTTTGTTCATTATGTCTTTGAGACCCTACCTATGAAATTTTAACTCTTAGATGTTTGTATAACTCCCTGTAGATCTAATTTTGTCTTCAATTCCTAGAATTCATTATTATTTTACCAATTTTTAGAAAGAGGGGGGAGTAGTGTGTGTAAGATGCACTAAACGTGTATCCACACCCCTTATGTGGGCACACTACCTACATATCAATACTCCAAAGAGGGATAAAGCCATATGTAGTTCTCCCACTTGATGTGCTTTGTGCAATAGTGTGTATGAAGATGTAAAATGATAAATTGAGTGTGCTTAAGTTACTATGGATTGGTGTAAGGATTTGAATAAGATAGAAATGGTATTAGATGGATATATGCAGAGAATAGGGAAATATGCTTGAGTAATCTTGTTTGTATTCTTGCTTGCTTTGTAATATTATCCAAACTCTTCTAAATTAACTTTGAATGGGATTTTATATGAATATATTGCTCATGGGTATAATGTATTCATGTTAGGATAACAAGAAGGAGGATAGGAACCAAAAGGAAATGAATTTTTGGGCTCAAAATGTAATTAGATAGGAGCACCAAGAATGGGACACTATATGGTCTAGCGCTATAGTCTAATTTAGGCACTATATTATTGAGCTAATGGGACCTGGGGGGATGGATCTATCATGGAAAGAGGAGTCTAGCTTAATTGGGATCAGGTTTGGAAGGCTATATATGTCTAAGAATGAGTGAAATTATTCCTATGAGGGTCATGAAATAAAGTAGGAGGGACCTATGAGATGGATGCCATAAGTCACACTCAATTTACCAATTTTTGCATTTTATATGACTACAGAGAATCAAACATTCTTGATGAATTGATAAACTCTCAAAATTCTTTGAAAGAGAGATCAAGTCTTGGTTATGAAAAGGGAAAAAGTTTCATAACTAGTACATCATTTAATTTATATGACACCTTCAAAGTAAAAGGAGAATTAGAAGCAAAGAAAGAGAAAACTTGGAAGGATATAAAGATAGAATAAAGCATAGCTAAAATGAAGAAAGTTAAAGTAGAAAATAATCCTAAAGAAAAGAAGAAGACAAAGGTAGCTGATGCAAATGGATACATAAAAGTGAGAGACTTGAAGAAGCTAGAGTTTAGAAGAGTTCCTCATACTACACCAAGAAATGCTATGACCATTTATTCCTTATCTTTATATGGTTATTGTTATACTTGTAATTAGTTTGGTCATAGGGCTATTGATTGTATAATTTTACCTAAAAGGAGAATAAGTTTTTTAATTATAAATTCATTTTCTCCCTTGTCAGATATAAATGTAATATGTTATAATTGCAATAATTTTGGTCACATAGCTATACAATGTACAACAAAATTTTTTGGACCAAAAACATAAAGTAAAAATAAATTCATGTCTCCCAATGTGAGCAAAGGTTCACAAGTATCTAAAAAGGAGAAACATAATCCAAACAAGAAACCTAAGGATGTATGGAAATTGAAAGCTCAATCTATGATTTCTCAAATTCTACACCATTCCAAGGAGTAGAATTTGTGGGTAATAGATAATAGCTGATTAAAATGTATGACTGATGACACTATCAAGTTCATCAAACTAAACAAATGTAAGGAATGATCTGTCATCTTTGGAAACAATACTATAGTAAATTTCAAAGGTAAAGGAACCTTGAACATAGATGCAAAATTACCTACAAATGATGTCCTTTATGTTGAAGGATTGAAACATAATATGTTAAGTGTTAGCCAAATGTGTGACAATGTATATAAGGTCAGATTTAATGCAGAAGGCTGCAAGTTAAAGAGATTTGGAAGACTATTTGCATAAGGGAAAATAACTAAAAGTAATATATATAATCTTGTTGAAGTGAATAGAAATAGCTGCCTGATAGGAAAGATTGATGAGATTTGGTTATGGCATATAAAAATGGGTCATGTTAGCTTTGATAACCTAGTCAAAGTGAGTTCAAATAAGTGTGTTAGACACATGCCTAAGATAACCAAACCTGCTGACACTACTTGCAAGGAGTATCAACAAGGAAATCAAACAAAGGTCAAATTTCAAACAAAGGAGTATGAAACTATAAAGCGTTTAAAATTAGATCATACTTATCTTAGTGGTCTTACTAAGACAAGAGGATCTAAAGTAGAGAAATAGTTCATGTTATTTGTAGATGATTACTCAAGGATGACATGGGTAACCTTTTTGAAGGAAAATTCATAGAAATTTGAGAGATTCAAGATCTTTAAGGTGATGGTGGATAATGAGACTAGATGAAAAATCAAATGCTTAGGATTTAATAAAGGTGTAGAATTCACCTCAAATGAGTTCATAGAGTACTATGAGAAGCATGGGATTAAAAGGCATTACTCTATAGCAAGGACTCCACAATAGAATGGAGTTATTGAGAGAGAGAATATGATAGTCAAGGAGATGGCCAGAACAATGCTAAAAGAGGCTAAGTTACCTAATAGATACTGGAGAGAAGTAGTCCAAATAGAAATATACATCTTGGATAGAGTTCAACTAAGGGTAAATAGTGACAAAACTCCTTATGAACTATGGTATGTAAAACCTACCTCTATTAAGTACTTCAGATTATTTAGAATCAGATGCTACATCAGGAGAAAGGAAGAAAAATTGGGAATCTTTGAGTCAAGATGTGATGAAGGAATATTTCTTGGTTATTCCACACCAATCAAATCCTACATATGTTACAATAAAAGGCTACACAATATTTTATATAGCATCAATGTCAAGGTTGAATAAGGCTTGAAACATGTTAAACCTGACAAGGAAATCTGTATTGAATAATCAGAGTTAGAAGAGGAAGTAGCTAGTGAAGAGCATGAGGAAGTAAATGAAAAGGCACCTCCAAGATTTATTCAAAAATATCATCCTATGGAGAGATAATTTCTAATAATAATGAAGGAATTTAGAAAAGGAGAAGAGTTTCACAAAACAAAGAGCAAGTATGTTTTTCTCTAATGTCTGAAAGTGAGCCTAAGAGCTATGTTGAAGCTAACAAGGTGAAAATTGGCTAAAATTTATGGAAGAAGAATTGAGCCAAATTGAAAATAACAAAACTTGGAAATTAGTTCCAAGAGATTCAAATAATAATGTAATAGGTATAAAATGGGTCTCTAGAAATAAACTCAATGAGGATGGAGTTGTTATAATAAATAAAGCAAGATTAGTGCCCAAAGATATGCACAATTTGAGTGCATAGACTTTGAGGAAACATTTTCTTGAGTTGAAATATTGGAAGATATCAAAATATTTCTAGAATTCTATATTTACAATAATTTCAAAGTCTATAAAATGGATGTTAAGTTTACTTTCTTGAATGGCAACCTAAAAGAGGAAGTTTACATAGAACAACCTGAAGGTTTTCATCTGTCAAAGAAAGAAGATTATGTGTGTAGATTGAATAAATCTTAGTATGCTCTAAAATAGGAACCTAAGGCATGGTATTCATGATTATACCAATACCTATATTAACAATGATTCAACAAAGGATGTGCAGATGGAAATTTGTACTTCAAATCAAAAGGTGAGCATATGTTTATTGTTGTTGTTTATGTATATGAAATCATCTTTGGTGGTAATAATAACAAGATGTATAAAGAATTTTCTACACAAATATAAAGTGATTTTGATATGTCTATGCTTGGATAACTTTATTTATTCTTTGGTCTACAAATGACACAAACTGATAAATGGATATTTATATCCCAATCCAAGTATGCAAATGAAATTCTCAAGAAGTTTGGAATGGAAGATAGAAAACTAGTTACTACACCCATGATAATTGGATACAAGTTGAGAAAAGAGGATGAGTCCCTTAATGTAAATCAGACTATGTACAGATCAATGATAGGTAGCTTATTATATTTATCTACATCAAGATCAGATATCTTGCAAGTAGTGTGCATGGTTGCAATATTTTAGGCTGCTCCCAAAGAATCACATGTCAATGCAATGAAAAGGATATTTAGATACATCAAGACCACAATTGACTATGTCCTATGATATCCTAAAAGTGAATATTTCACTTTGATAACATATATAAATGTGGATTTGGAATGAAGTGTGGATGATAGAAGCACTAGTGGTGGTGAATTTTTCCTTGAAATTAGACTTATTTCATGGCTGAGAAAAAATCAAGAGCCATTTACTCTTTCCACAATAGAATTAGAGTATGTGGAAGTAATGACATATTACTCTCAAGTCCTATTGATGAAGCAAAGACTAAAAGACATCAAGGTAGAGTATAAATCACCTATCTCTATTCTTTGTGATAATTCAAGTGCTATTGATATATCGAAGAATCTAGTGATGCATTCTAAAACCATACAAATATCATCAAGCAACACTTCTTAAGAGAAAAGGTTGTAGATCAAGAGGTCATAATGGATTATATGCCAAATCAAGATCAAATAGAAGACATATTCACCAAACCTCTTCCCAATGAATAATTTGAGTATCTGAGATAGAATTTGGGAGTGGCGGCTCCTACATCACATCACTAGATCCTAGTGATAGGGCATGAGTCTAGTGGGAGAATCATAAAAGTCTTGTTAATCCCTAGTAGGAGAGAGAAGGAAACTTAGGTATACATAATTTTGTAAACTTTTAATGATTTTATGGTTGTAAATTCTTTGAAAAAATCCCTTATATGATAAAGGGGAGAAACATTTGGACAAACAATCAGTAAGAGTCCCTTTGGAATTGATGATAAATGGGGAGAAAAAGAGCAAATGCTTTTTACAAAAATTTGGATAAAAAGTGCAAATGCTAAATAAGATTAAAACATGTGTCCAAGTTATGCTTAAGAAAATGTGCCATTACCTAAGGGGGATCACATATGGTATGAATAGATTCAATTCATACTCATCATAATCTCATGAAAACAATGTTAGAGAAGGACAAAAATATTAAAAGATCAGAGCATTCATTTTGTCATCAATGACAAAGGGGGAGATTGTTGGTAATATGATTGTCATTGATGTCAAAATAGAGATCATTGGAATTCTAGGTGTCATTGATGTTCAAGGCTGAGTATGGTGATTTGAGGATGTGTAAGTGATCCTATAATAGGTCAAGGATGATTGGAATACTTGTGTTCTTCAATGGAATTCATTTGGTTCCTCATATTGTTCATCTAGACATTTTAGGTCTATAGAAGAAAATTTGAGTAGGCAATTTATTGACATTACCATTGCCACATGTGGATGAGTCAAAGGGAGTTGGTCATATGGTTTTGATTTCATTAGTCCCTAGTTATTATGTGCCATAATTTAAGACATGCAATGAAATGTGGTAGAAGATATGGGGATGCAAAATTGGCTACTCAAATAGAATTCACTAAGTTTTTATACTTTGCCAAATTTGAAGAAAGGTTCAATTAGAGCCAAGCAATAATATTGATGAGGTAAAAGTGTTAAGATAAAATGATTATATGGGTCTATTCTTTTTTTCCCTAGTTTATATACACTAAATCTCAAGTCACGTGATGTAGCGCGATAAAAGATATGCATGAGCAAAGTAGGGCTCCCAATCATTTTGATAGTGTTTTCCCACACTTGGTCAAATTTGTAGGTTACAATAAAAATCTAAGAAGGAATATTTTTGATGTCATATCTTGCACATATGAAGGCTGGAGGATAAAATGGATATATGGATGGAATACACTATGTAAAAGGATCATATGTGCTAAAATGTAGGTCATGTGACTAAGTGAAACAAGAGTTATGAAAGTGAAAAGTTAGCCTTACAAGCATATTGAAATGGTCCCCATACTTATTCAAATATGCATAAGGTACTACAAAGTTGTCATGATTTTATAAAGACCATTATGGGCATTTGTAATGGAAACAGATAGAAGATCTTTTATGGCTTTTTCATGAGCATCTTAAACATATGGTCCATTGGTTCAAATGAAGAGTGATGAGCCCATTATTGAATTATCTTTGCTCTCATACAATATAGGTTTTCTTAGTTAAAACCTAAGGGTTTAAGTCATGTCATTCATAGGATTTTCTATTTTGATGTTGATTGGATATAGTTGGGACCCAATAGCTTAAGTTATATCTTAATCCCTTATCGTCATTGTAAAATTGGCCCTTTCAACTTAGTAATTATTAGTTCAAAGAAATGATCAAGAATTTATATCTCCTAAGTCTTAAACTTAATATTTGTCCTAGATTAATCAACAGCTAGTGTTTAATCATATGTTGAAGATCCAACATGGTGTAGTAAAGTTAATTTTTTAAAGGCACCTCTAAGTAAACATGCTAGTGACAAGTGTCACAATCACAAATCTTACTTAGTAAATATACGGAGTGGTTTAAATTCAAAAGTTCAATACAAAACAAGATATTTCCATGTGTCTCAATAGTAGGAACTAACAATAATATGTAGAAGGTACATGCTAATGCTAATTATCACATTCTTGAGAGCTAAGTAGAGATAAATATCAAACTTATCAGAAGATCTGATAGTGAGTAAGTGATCATGCAAAGGAAATCCAATGGAGTGAGTGGACTCAATGGGATAAAGTTCTCAAGGTTTATTGACATAGTGGTGAGTTATAGACTAAGAAAATTTGATAAGATAGATAGAGCATAAGCATTCTAAAGGCTTAGGATGCAGTGAGATGGGATAAAGAGTTCAACATTTAACATCAAGACAAAAGTAAAGATTGTGCTAGTTTGAAGATATAACAAAATGTGGGAGCTCACATCAAATGATCTAATGGACATGTTTAAAACTAAAGAGTTAAAGTCTAGAAGTGTACATGGATCTAAAGAAGCACATAAGCATGTTAGAGATTGATCAAATGGATGCATTTTAAAGCTAAACATTTTAAATGAAGACCATCAAATCATGGTGCCAAATAGAAGATCAATGGTTAATATTTAAAAATATGATCAGTTTAATGGTATAAAATAGGAACATGTAATAATATGCAGGTAAGTTATAAATCATGACATACATAATGAATTTAATTGTTGTAATCAATCAAATCTATGAAAATATGCATGTGCATTTAAACTAGAGTAATCAGACCAAGAATCATGGTGGTGGAGCATGAGTTCAAGACATAGGAAACTTATAGTTCAAGAGATAATGCACTAAGTCCAAAAAAAAGTGTGAAGTGTTTGTAAACAAGTGTGATCATAGAGAATATATGAATACCTAGATGAAATGGTTATATATATATATATATATATATATATATATATATATATATGTATATATATATATGTATATATATGTATGTATGTATGTATGTATGACATCTAGGATATAGGCAGAAGTTGTTGGTATTATTAAATTATTTTAAATAGATAAATATAGAGACACAAAACTAGAGGGGCAGAGAAGAGAAGAGAAGAGAAGAGAGAGATGAAGTGCAAAGTATGAGAAGTTATAGATTAGACTTGTAATAGAGAATAGAGAATTGGATTCACTTGTGAATCTATGTTGTAATCTGGAGTTGTAGCTCCATAGTGGAATCTGATTAGTTGGTGTCATCAGATAGGCTAAGTTGGTGCTCAGTTAAGGAGTGGGTGTTTCCTTAGAGTTGGTGCTCTTAAAATAGGGGATTGGTGTCTCCTTAGGGTTATTGCCCTTAAATGTGTAACTAGTGAGGTTTTGACTATGAGGCTATATTGGAACAATAGATTCTAGTTGCTATTCTCACCATTATTTTTCCAATTGGTTTTCCACATATAAATATGTTTTCATGTGAATTTGTGTCTGTGTGATCTCTGCATATTTATTTTAATCTACATATGATTTTTAATTTTCATTAAAATGTTTTGAAAAAGACTAAGTTAATCAATATATTGATTCACCCCCCTCTCAGTATCTAGTTGTGCTCCAACATAATGATTATGTTTGAATGAGATTACTACCAGTTTGTCTAGATAGATCTCTTTGATATAGCATGTTGACATCTGTGTGATTAACGGTAGCTAGTTTCAATCTTGATTGCTTTTGAATGGCACTTGTACATCATATGATGGCCCAAAATATGGATAGAGGATACATTAGCATTCATCGAGGTAGTTAGTTTGAGATATATTGCACTGATGCCAATGATTTAAGTGGATAGATATTTATTTTTAACATTATTTGAGTGGTGGTACTCAGAGATAAACATGTTCCACCTACCTAATGGAGAGGTGATCAAAACACTATAGGATGTGTGGTATATACTTTGCATTCTCATTTAGAGGTATATGTTATATTTGATGTATTAAGGGTAATCATCCATGTTGGATGAATTGATTGGAATTACTAATGTCACCATAGTAGATGGATTAGTTGATATAGATGCCTTAGAGTACTTAGATTTCCTAGCAGATGGATCATGACCATTAATTAATTAAGAGGTAGTGATTTTGATGTCTATTGGCATCAACATATTTCTTCATAACGAGAGTGATAAGTATTTTCATATACGTATAATAAGAATGATACAAGATATGATGGAATCGACCACATGCTTTGCCTAGTGCCTAGTGGTATTATCCCAACTGCACAAAGATCTACACATGATGGCACATCAATGGGGTAGGAGTATTAGACCCTATACATTGATCTATATTTGGGCCTTAGAGAAAATTATTATAGAGAGACTAGTGGATGACCAATGGTAGTGGTAGATAGATGATCCACTTGTATACATTGGTACATGATATAAGGTAGCTAATGGGGCCACCAAAGAGACATAATTCTATATATGGACCATTGATGAGATGGTTAATGGGTAATTTATCAAACAACTAACTATATATATATATATATATATATATATATATATATATATATATATATATATATATATATATATATATATATACACATTTATTTTGGATAATAAGAGGATATTATGGTGACCTAATATATGACCACACCATGTTATATGACTAATCTCTATGATTTCATAATTGAGAGGTATAGGCATAATTACATGTAGAATTAGTTTGGGTGGTATCAATATGTTTTAGATGGGTTTCACTATTTTTCCATGTGACATGAGATATTAATGAGTGTGGGATACCCATTCTAAGAGTGGCAATAGTATGTAGCTTTTTAATAGTATAACTAATGGTTTGGGGATATGATGGAGGGATAGATGATGCATCAAACATTGGGACCTATGTGGCAGGGTGGACATAATTTATACTTGTATGACTTAACAAACCAAGGACTCTAAGAAGTGATCAGTATATTCCATGTTAGAGATGGAAAATATAAGTGAGGTCAGTGTCTCAATAGGTACAAGGGAAAAGAAAGAGGTCAATGTAGGAAAATATACATATATGTGTACCACTACAAAAGGTATCATTATAATAAGTGGTTTTTATGGATATAGACATTATCTTGGGTAATAATAGTAGCAGTAGTGTGAGCAAAGATAATAGTAGTAAAAATAATGGTGGGTGATCCATGAAGTAGGATATGGATATGGGAGAGGGACCCAGTCCAAAGGAAGAGTAGAATGATGTTCAAGATACATGTATGACTCTAGCTATCACACAAGGGTTAGGACAAACATCAATCTAAGTAGATCCATTTAAGTTGAGGATTTTGGATGATATTGAAGATACTATAGATATGATTGAGAGGGAGATGGTAACTATATTTACATATATATATGGATTGGAGGTAGATGTGATTAAGCTATGGAAATAGTTAGTAGGAGCATAAGGTAAGGCTACTAAGTTACAAGGATTGATTATGTTGGGTGAATATTTTGTCACCAGCTAACTGATGGCAAAATAGGTATATCAACCTTAGCATAAGGAGATTTGATCGGCAAAATGTGTAGGTTTACCACAGCATAATGAGATCTATCTCTCCTCTCATTAAGGGGAGGTTCCCTTTAAACTACTATATACTAATATAAACTGAAAATAGACTCAGGCGAGATAACACCATCCATCTCTCTTTTTTTAGAGATGATGTTCACAGAGTAAAGGAAAATTCTTGGGTAATTGTTGAAGGCATTTCTCTTCTTTCAAAAATGATGTTTAGAAAACTAGAGGAAGACTTCTTGGGTAGTAATTATAACCACAAGAAACCCATGAAAGCACAAAGTCTTTCGTTGCTTCTCCTACTGAAATATGACATAGTAACACAGTAGAATGAAGTGTAGCACAAAGTCTCCACCTCAACTACAACAAGATAAAAGGTTATGAAGGATAATGGGAGCTCAAAGTCTCTCCAATATCCTTTTCACTGAAATATAAAACACAGACTAAAGATAATTGTGGCAGCACAAAGTCTCCCACAATCAGCTTCAGGACACCTTTCAAATTATTTCCACTAATTTTGCTTATTTGATTAAATGGACAAGACTGTATTTAGGAAACAGACATAAGAACAATTTCTTAGATAACACAAGCTATTTCAACATAGAGTCTGAAAGGTCACTTGCTTTCTCATTCATTTGATAAAATATGATTAATAATCTAAGCTCAAAGTCTTAGGAATGCCTTTCAATTTGGGTAGAGTTTTTCTTCTGATAACTAAGAGATCTCCCTTGCATAAAATTAGAGATTACAATATATAGCAGACAAAAGAAAGACTTTGGCACTTATTTCCAGGAAATGGCCCATATTGCATTCAATGCCTTGAATGCATTTGAAATTCTATGAAGGGGCCATGCTGGAACAGGTCATCAGCCTTAAATTTGGTGTTCTAATTCATCTCAAATGTCTCCTCCAAAGTATGGGTTGCTTGGTCCTCTTCAAGATATTTACACAGCTGTCCATTCGCTTTTACTCAAAGGGAGAAAAACAGGTAGTGCCATTAAATGCTTACGCTCTCTAATGTCCACCTAGTGGACTACTCCACCTACTAGAATAACTCTTTGCAGATATTTTTGGATTCTCTATATAGTTCCCTCTTTCCTTGCTATATTTTATCTCTTCCTAGTGATCTGAGCTCTCGGGCTATCTTCTCACTTTCTTCTGGCTCTTTCAGCTCTTTCCTCAGCTGGTCACTGAGTTTGTTCTCAGGTCTGCACTATATTTGAAAATCAATGGTTATCTCATAACCTTGAATTTGACGTCCATGTGGACGTCACCAATTGTTGGTCGCTTGAACCACTTTGAACCTTGAACCTTGAACCTTTCAGAGTGCACTGGTTCAATGGTTCAATAGTTCAGACGGTTCAATCGGCTTGTCAATTCAATATTTATTTCAAAGAGCCACATTCACTTAGTCTATTTTGGGAGTTTAACATATCATTGAACCAATTTTTTGAACCTTTAAACCACTTTGAACTCTTTGGGAGTTCAATGGTTCAATGGTTCATCGGTTCATTGGTTCAAAGGTTCGTTCCATATTATTTGAACTCTTTTGAATCTTCACTAGAACCTTCTGCTCAAACTTCTTCTAGAATCTTCTGCTTGAACTTTGAAATTTGAACTCTATGAAGCTTTCAGAGTCATTGAACCTTTGGGAGTCATTGAACCCGTTGAACCCTTTGAACCTTTGAACTTGTTTGAATATTTCGAAGTTCAATGGTTTAACGGTTCAATGGTTCATTCCGACTCTTTGAACCACACCGATGAACCTTTTGATCAAACCTCAACGTTGAACCATCCTTTTAATGTTTATGAAATGCCTAAGTGTTTGGCACTTTATTTGTGAAAGCTTTCCTATTGAACCTGTGATTTCCTTAGTTGAAAAGGCTTGATTAACTAAAAAACTTGACTGCTCAGAACATTTTTTGAGAAAGGAAGAGATCATTTTGGCCTACAGGACCAAAATGGTCGACATGTTGTCCACAAAAACAAGTGACAAATTTTGAGAACAACAAAGAGCATCAAGATCTTCATAATAATTACTATGATCCATGCTTATTCAACCTAGGCCTAAACATTTGATCATGTAAGTAGCTAGAAGGTCACTCATGGAGCCATGTGTGCATCTATGAATGAAAGGCATTTAGTCAATTAGGGGAGGCATGTTATCATGCTCTAACACTCTAATATCTAATGTTGCATTCAATTATGTTCATATTCATCCCCTTTGATGTCCAATCAGGCTTAACTACCATCCTTTATTTATGGTTACCACTTGTCAATCTACATGGACTAGCCCATTGATGTGGGAATACATAAGTGTGTCTTTGGGTTTTGTCATGATATCTTGTGTGTGGTATGGATTATCATGCATGCCTATCTTTTAGGGACCAGGTACACATTTAACTATGCACACTTGGTTCTATACATATGGGAGTGCACACTAAAGGTTATGCAGTGAATAGACTACGTAGTGAAGTTGTGAATTTGTGAAGGGTATTGAGGGTGATTTTCTATGGAAATACACAATGACCCAAATTCCCTCTGTGCATAGTCTCATTTGATGGTATTCATATTATGCACCTTCATTTGGAACTTGTACTAGTCTATGAAGTGAATGGTGCATAGCCTAGATCACAATTTGCATTTTTCAAGGGTGCATATGTGAAACTATATGACTTGGCACATGACTTCATTATTTATGTGTGAAGAAGTCTTTGAATAAGGCCACGAAAGAATATTGAGGATATTGTGTGCACATTTCATGATTTATAACTACTCCTTATGCACTTCTCTCTTTTACTGCTTGAAGTCAGGGAGACCCATGCAATCTGACTTATGCATTGTGTTGGTGAGATGAAGGATTTTTTCATTGATAATGCATTGAAAACTCCTTATAAGTGTAACTAAACACTTAGTTGATGTGTGAACCAGTGTCAAATTTTGAGTGCATGCACAGATGGGAAGCGTGTGCATGTAGATTTGCTTTTAGGGAGCTTGACACTGTGCAAATGCACAATTTTTTTTTAATCCCTTATGAGTTCAACACTTATGGGGAGGGATGACTTGGAGAGTCAACAAATACCACTACTAAAAACTTGGGGATCTTGCGCACATGTCTTGCACACATATTTAATTTTATTTGTATTCGTATAAGGGTGATAAAATATTTATTCGGGGCATGCAACAAGATTTATTCATAGGCGTACATAGGCACTTATCTTAGTTGTTGATCTATGTTGATTTTTGTCATTGGGAACTTATGGAGAACATCTGTGTGCAAACCTATTTCTAAATGACCCACTACTACACAAGCATGACAACCTTCTACATAGAGTCCTATGAACTTTGTGCAGACTAGGGTGATGTAGAGGGTCAATAAATACATTGTAGGGTTTAAAAAAACCTATTGTATCTATATACACTTGGCACATACCAAATGAAGAGGAATACAAAGCCAATTTTGTAGTTAATATGTGGTCTACTCATGAGTTGAATAATTAATAATTTTGTAATTATCCAAATGTGAATGATCTCAAAATAATTTGCACTCTTTTGTAATACAATAAAATTTGCTTCTTTGAAAATTATCAATATAGAAATAAATTGAATAGTAAAATCACATTTATCTTTTAATTATTTATTTAAATATTGAGTGATAATTTATGTTTCATCATTCATGCATTTTTATTGAAAAGGTTGTCCTTTCACAACTTAATCAAATGTTTTCCCCATTGATATTTGATTTTTCCCTTTTGTTCATAGTTTTTCTTAAAAATAAATATGAGAAGATCACATGTCATCATCACACCAATTTGGAGTTGTAGGGGACATGAAACTTAATTGTTTTATACCATGTGGATTGCTTGAGGCATTGAATTATGTTATTCACAGTCCAACACATGCACATTGAACACTTGTTGCACTTGGATATAAGATTACATAATGACTCATTTCTTTGTCTCTATCTTCTCTATTCAATTGAATTGGTCACATGCATTCTTGGCATTGGATCTATCTCACAGAATTATTTGAGTTGTCAAATTAGTGTGTAGTCACTCTAAATAGCATTACCTTTCAAAATTTAACACTTTGTGCCTTATGATTGCTTTAAAGTCTCAGATATTTTAGGGACTTATGAATTTATATTGAATTGGTTTGAGTGCATTATCAAACGTAGTGCAACAAGTGGTGTGAGCCAATTGACTTGAAGTCACATAGTTTTGGAAGTCTTCATGGATTTATTAGATCTTAATCTGAGAACTTCTAAGTACTATGAGGTCCTTGGTAAATGGGATCATTACATGCAACAAAGTTCGATTGACTCAGATCTATCACACAATGTATATAAATTATTGCATGTAAAGAACAGATATAAGTAGAACATTTTCATCAAAAAAGGTAAAGTTTGATAAATCAAATAGAACAAGAAATGTGAGATCATTGAGATAAGCAACAAAGTCATGGAATTTGTTCTATTTTTATGCAAAAAAGTCCAAGACTATGTGAAAGCAAAGTGTATGGGAGTGAAGTTCAAGTATGTTGCTTCAATGAGGAAATAGACCCATAGAACCCTACATAAATAACACTAAGAGATAAATTTTTAAATTTATTAAGATAAACCAAAGTGTGTTCACATAAAACTTCAAAATAGAATTACAAATGACCTTTTTAAACATCTAAAGTATGTTATAACATAGATGAGTCTAGATAGATATTTAAGACCAAAATGTCATAATGATGAATTGGTTTTTGGATAGTGCAATGGTTTGGTAAAGAAAACTCTTTGTGAGAATGTGGGTCTCTATAATTTTCAAAAATAATGAGGTGTCTTGGGCACAACAAAAACCTTAATCTAGTCCAATCAATCCATTCGTTCATGATTTTATCTAAATAGATTTCCATTGTAATATTATTAGCCTTAAAGTTGTAAGGAGAGTGAGGCTCTTTCCTCTTAAAATGTACAACGAACTCTAATAATATTCCATAATAACATATATACACTTCCTTGCCTAAATCCTTTAAAAGATTTTAAAATTCAGCAAATACTTTAAAATGAATTTTCAAAACTTTATGTGCACCCTAGAATTTAACTTAGGCAATAATAAGAAATCTATCCAAGATTTGATGTATAAGTGAGACGTGTTGAATGCTCTTGGATTCTTGAAAAAATGCATCTTCAATGATCATGCATGTATAAAGAACAATACTTGAGAAAGACAATTACGAATTTCAACACATAAACTACATTATTTTATTCATCAAAATAGTATTACATAATATGATGTTCAAAGTGCATTCTCAATTACATACAAGCTTATATAAAATTATCTTCAAACTAAACTCAACCATTTACAAGCCCAACTACACAAACCAACATATTAACATTAATTACTACTAACATAACACTAATCTATTTACTTAAAAAAAAATTCTCACTAAAATATGTATGCCTTATACAACAAGTAATAAATCTAAATCTAAATCTTCAATGATACAAGAACTTTTTATAAATAAATAAAACACCATCAATTACATATACAAAATATTGATAAATACATACACATTTCGATGAACATAACACGAGTAACTCACTGAATGCAAAACAAGCAAGGGCATTCAATAGAGACTTAAGCCAATAGAAGTAGGACGAGAGGCCATTAATGGTGCGTCAGTACCATAAATGATAAAAAACTGACGGCCCAGGTTGAAGATACTCATTTTTGTCGTGCTTCGTATCGATTTCAATCATAGTTGGAAAGTGAATACCGTACTCCCAAGTGTCGTGCTACATACGTGAAGAGAACTCCACCATTCGTATTCAATATTCATTTATACATCCCTTCGATACTTCCACATCCCTTTAACCCAAAAAAACAAATCCACGACCTACCACTATTTCTTCAAACATGATAACAAAGTGAAAGTAATTGAAACAACATTTTCTTATAACAAATTTGACACTGATGCGGCAAAGGAAAGGGAGAGAAAAAAAAAAACAACCACCATAAAATCGTTTTTAATCTTCTATCATGAAATTAAAAAACGTTCCATTTAAAACATATCCATGTGCATCCACATGCAACCACAAGCTCTACACATTTTCTATCCTTTCACACATGCGCTGACCTTCGTTTGATCACATTCTTGATAGAGAATCTCTTGAAATCCAAGCCTAAGGCCAAGTGGCTTATAAACTGAACAAATGCTTGTTACATGGGCTCATCGTTACTTTATAAAAGAAAAAAAAGCTTGTTACATGGGTTCATCTTCTATTTTTATTATAAAAACATGTTGTTTTTTTTTTTTTTTTTGGTTGAGTTATTTAATTGTTTTTGAGTGGAATGTGGATTGATTTGAGATGCAATCTAAAGTTCATATCTTTATATAATTTATTAATTATCTAAATATTATTTGTATATCAAATATATGTTGATTATTACCAGTAATAACCATCAATAATATAAAGAATAATCGACAGCCCAAATTTTTATGTGATTTATTAATTATATGAATACCATTTATATACTAGTAGATACTAACTATTACCTATCAACATTGAGCATAACCAATAACTAACAGTCACAAATAATTTCATATACCTTTTCTAAAATTTGAATCTAAATAAAACTTAAAAAATCTAAACCATTTAAATAACTCACCCACATCTCATTAACAAAAATATGTTTATTTTAAATATAATAAATAATATTTAATTAAATATATAAAAATAATAAAGTTTTAGTTTTTAAATTAATCTATTTTTTATATTATTTTTTGTCCTTTTAAAACCAATAAATCTTTTAAATTTAAAATATATTAAAATTTGGTTTTACAGTTTATATTATAATTAGTTTATTCTT
The DNA here is from genome assembly GCA_037957365.1 of Torreya grandis. Lineage (NCBI taxonomy): Eukaryota > Viridiplantae > Streptophyta > Pinopsida > Cupressales > Taxaceae > Torreya > Torreya grandis. Next base: position 757,481 of record JARHVA010005037.1, on the reverse strand, counting down.
AAAATCTATTATGTCCTTTTAAGTATATAGAAAAATTAAATCTGAAAAGTTAAATATAAAATTTGACTAATTTTATATATTAAGAAATTAGAACATTCTCACGTTCAACAAATAATATATTAGTTATATAAATTTTGAAAGATTTGATATTTTCAAAGTACATTAAATTGTAAGCTTTTGAAAATATTATATACAATTTTTTAATTAAAAATGTATACTTAATACTTAAAAATTTAAAATCTTATATAAATTCTATTAAAATATAAACAAGATATTTAGAAAATATAAAAACATTTTTTTTTAAAAATGAGACATGGCATAGTATAAAAAAGTTACATGAAAATAAGTTGCCAATAAATTAAGGGTAAATAGTGTGGATGTATTAAAAATCATTACGAATTTATAAAATATTAATTAAATATTCGAGTATAATTAACATACATAAACATTAGTCGTTGATTGACACTTCGATTTATATAGAAACCTATTTATTTCAATAATAACGACTTAATTGTTTCAACTAAATATCCTTGAACGTAATCAACACACACATACATTAGCCATCGATTGACACTCGAACCTCCTTGTTTCAACGACGACGACATAACTGTTTCGACTAAATCAATACGCATAAACAGTGACACTCGATTAACACTACGACGTACATTGCAACAACGACTTAACTATTTCGACTATATACACATCTGAAAAGTGTTTGTCAAATGTTCAATTTACTATCGACCAGAGGTCGTGCATGCCAATCAAACTTTACCACTAACCACTTTTAAGTTTCTACGTAATCATCGTTATTATTTATAAATTTCCATCTTCGGCTATTTATGTAGTGAGATTGTTGGGTCTGTATTGTAATCGTAGGAGATGAAAGGAGAAATTTTCATTCCTCCTCTATTCATGGTGTCTGGTCTCTCAATCCTTTACAGTCGGTCAGGTGAAGGTGTCAGCATAGAATCATTTGCAACCCTTCAGAAAAGAAAACAGTGAGCAATCTTGACTGTTATAGGTAGGTCGAAGATAAAGGGTTTATAGGCAGGGTGATTGAGCATGAATAGGTGTAGGGTTAATAGAATCCGTCAGATAGTGCAGCTGAGGCAAATCATGAAGAGATGGCATGCTCTGGCTGTAAGCCGCAAGGTGTCCAGTACAGTTAACGGGTGCACTCTTTCTTGTGGGTTCGATTTGTCTTACGATTCGGATGAAGAATATTGTTGCCTCAGCCCATCGTCGGCGCCTCCTGATGTGCCCAAAGGTTACCTGGCTGTCTGTGTTGGGACGGAAAAGGACACAAGACGATTTGTTATTCCAACAAACTATTTAAGCCGTCCAGCTTTCAGAAGGTTGCTCGACAAGGCGGAGGAAGAGTTCGGTTTTGATCATCAAGGAGTGCTCACCATACCATGCGAAACCCTTGTTTTCGAGAATATACTCCAAAATGAACAAGACAAACAGGCAATCAATATCATCAGCTGTAACGAACCGGATGTTCATATTCCTTCCACCCCTTTGCCAGAAACTTCATTTGCCTGAAATATGATCATATGCATGTTTAAGTAGTATTATTGTTGTTAATCATGTACAAACAATATTATTATTGCAGGTTAGGAATTATTTATTTTCAACTGCGTAAAAGAAATATTTTCAAGACATTTCAGATCTCAACACTGAATCTTTAAATTTGAAGAAGACAAGGTCGAAGCCAAAAGCATATTTATTATTTTGTACCATTTTAACTTGTTTCCCTGAATAGCCATTATTTCTGTAATATTTTTGTTAGTTAGAGGTTGTTCCAGGTATACCCTAGAAGTCGTTCTCAACTTTCACGCATCCTTAAAGCAAAGATTCCAAACCATTAAAAAGGAGCATTTATGTGCATCGACCCTTTCATGGGTTCGACGGATATGTGATGCAAATAAAACAAAGCTAACTTCAAAAATGCGTTCCCAATGCTCACACGGGTTTCTTCCACAAAATTGGCAGTGAACAAAGGACACAGCTAGGAGTGTTATTTTCTGTCATGCAAGAGGAACTAAAAATTGTTTTGATGGCTTTTGATGGTATTTGGATCTCCAATAACTTTGTTAAGTTTTTTACATCGTAATATCTAAGATTTGTAAAATTTAATTATTTCTTCTCATTTCATATTAACAACAATATTATAGATGGTGTTTCATTAAGTTTTCTATAATGTAATATTTATGATTTGTGAGATTAATAATAATATCATAAATTTAATGTAAATAATAATATTTAATTATCAAATTTTTAGATAATTAAAAATATCGTAAACAATAAATTGTATAATTGGAAACAATCTAATTGACACTGCAAACATTAGCAGGGTATGGTATGTTCTTCTTCCTTTCAATAATTGCTCTAGCATGAATTTGTGTGCCTCAATTATAAAATGCTCGAATAATTGCTTGATCTCTATAATTATTGTGATCTCTCAGTAAATTTTATATAATAATTCTTAGGAGAATAAATTCACTACGGAATTTGTGTATTTATACATAAAATGAATTTAAATTAACACTGTATTAACTCCTGAGCCAACATCAAATAGTCAAAAATAGAAAAAGATGCAACAAGGACATTTAAATATTTTCTAAAAGGGATAAAACAAAGGACTTATGCTTTTTAATGACACTCATAAAAAATTTAAAAGCATCAATCACACTCTTGACATAGGCCTCCAATCATGTGAATTAAGTATGCAAATGAAAGGGACAACTAGTAGGGGTTGCGATGAGAGACAGAGACTATCAAAATTCAACAAACAAACCAATAACACCAAATTTAGACTAATAATCGTTAAGCACCATAATATCCTAAAATCATGCAATTTAATGATTAATAAATGCCTAGTGTCCATTTTTAGATGCCTACAATAAGATGCAACGACTTCTAATTGATGGTACTATGATTGTTTAAAACCTTTTTAAGCATTTAAAACCACATTCATTTAATTCTTGTTGAAAACTTTGAAATAATGGTCATGAAAGATAAAATGAATTTAGTTTGATGGTACTACATTTGTTTAAAAATTATTTCAGCATTTGAAATTGCATTCACTTAAGTGGTGTTGAGAGATTGGGGATTGTGGTGAGCTCTAAATTACTTATCACATTGGTCATGTCATAGTTTTTTTAACATCTTCCATCTTGCCATCATTATTTTCGGTTATGGATTTTTTTTTATTACTTTGATTAGTATCAAATAGCCTTTAGCTTAGAAATCCTCCCTTTAGGTGGTTGCTTTTTTATTTAATGGGCTTCCGACAAGAGATTACATTATTGGATGCAACTCACTTTGGTGAAATCAACATGATGTTGAAGAAAGAACACAAGCTTGTATCTAAGGTCATACACGAGGTGATGTACCCTCTTCTCAAGATAATTCTCCTAATATTTTTCTTGATTTTCATGAATTTGATAAATCATGCCAATGGTTTAAGTCTCATACCCTTGTTAATTAATTTATGGGATGAATCCCTATTGAATCCATGCTCAAGAGTTGTGTACAAGCTCAGTGGCAACCTTATGGCATCAATATTATTAGGGTACAAAACCTAACTGAGAGTTTCTTCATTGTTAGGTTTAAAAACCTTGAACACTATGTTTCCATACTCAAACGTGGTGCATGTTATGTTAGAAGCTGCTTTCTTATGTTTTATCCTTAGACCCAAGAATTTTTTGTTTTTGAAAGGGCCAAACTCAAGGTCTTGATCTAGGTGGAGTTCCCTAACTTACCTATGCCATTTTGTCCCTTTATTGAACAACTAGTTAAGCCTTTGAATCAGCTCATTTACTTATAAAATGACATATTTTATGTTTATAGACCACAACGACATGTCAATATCAATATTGACCTTGCACATGACCTATGTGAGACAACTCATATCCAAATTGGAGGGAAACATTTCACCCAAAGGATAAGTACATCAACCTTACCAACACCTATTTTTCGTGCTAGGCTTTGGACCACAAGATCAAGGATTGTCCGTTCACAGTGGCTATGAATCCTCTGGCCAAAGCAATGGATAAATCCTCTTATATTGCTACTAGAGATAATGATGGATGGCAAGTGGCGGGTCATCTAAAAAATTAGACCAACCATAATAACAAGGCATCTAGTGCCATCCTTAAGTAATCTATGACCCTTTTTTTAGAGAACCCACAACCTATTTTCCAACCACCAATTACTCAAGTTCTCCAAGCAAACCCTAAGCCAATTGTGACAAATAATCCAAGGGATGTTAGATGGATTTTTAAGATACAAGTCTTCAACTCTTAGTTTCTCAATTTTTTAGTCCCAAGAATCCTTGTCATCAAATGCACCTATCATGGCTGTGAAGCTTAGGGTAAATCCTCTCTCCCTCCATCATCAGTCTATGTGCATTCACGAAGCCCTTCCCCTCACAAAAACAAGGAGAATTCCATTCTTGATTTATTTTTAATTTTACCTAATCCTCAAAGGAAAAGGTTTGATAACATACTCATAATCCCATTTAGTATTTATTAAAAATCATTCTTGGTGATTAAAAGGAGTAAATTCATATTGAATACAATGATTGAACACACAATAGAAAATTCACTCCCCTAACATTAACAAAGAATTTATCCTTGGGGTAAAGTCATTCATTATAAGCTTAACATTGTCTACTACTCCTAGGAATTCAATGCTTTGATTTGGTGGTACTCAAATGGTAAAACTCTCATAAATGTTTAAATAAAGACTTAACTTATGGACTTATCTCTTTTAAAAAATATTGAGTGTATTGTTATGGTTGACCATGACTAAAATTTGATTATGTTTATATTAAAAAAATTAAAGATGTCAAGACAATCCAACTCTATCAATTGAAGGGTATTAATAATTCCCATGTTTGTAAGATAAAAAGGGATTGAATTTATGGTATATACTCGACATGACATTTATCAAAATTATATTCATTAATTGGATTAAGTTTAGAGTCAAACAAAAACACATATTTGTCTTAGTATATTTTTTAGGGGTTACATATGTGGCCCTTACACGAGGCTTTAGAGTAATTCAAGAAGAGTTTATATTTTTTGGGTTAGGGTCTTTGATAGATGGATGGTTAGGAATTTTTTTTTAAACATGGGCTTCTCCCCTTAATTTTATTATCAAATGCATTTACCTTCTACTTGGAACTTAAGATATTCTTTGTAATAGATTATACATTTATCTCAGATTTTCTAGCCATACAGATGTCATTTTCAAGAATTTTTTTATCAGCATCTTTACCACATTAAAAATTTCTAATCACAAGTTAATAAATATATTTATTCTAAAATACTTTCATTTGGCTTGAAACTTGTAATTTCTTAGTATACTCTTATGCATACCTCTCTTTGAAAAAATGTATGATTTTTTTTTTATACAATTCATTCTAGCTTTTATCTACCCCTTGCCTCAACAAAAAAGCTAAAGCTCCCTCTAGGGTTTCGAGATAGTTATATTCTATCTCACATATGAGTTTACAAGGGGGTCACACTTAAGGCATGGAAAATACCTTGTGAATGCATATATAGGTATTTGTTATTTAAAATTTTTATATTGATATATTGATAAAATTAGGAGTATTAGTAGAAAGATATGATAAACTCAAAAATACAATATAATAATTAAGATCCCATGAGTACATTTATTTAGAACATATTTTATAAATTGACACCCCCTCCCCTGACACGTATGAGCTACCCAATATAAATGGTACAAAGCCACATGTATTTTCTCCTCAAGATTATAAATTTACTCCACCTTGAATGTGAGATGGATCTTATTCGTAAACCACATATGTACCTATAATTCCTTTCTCAAGTCATATCATAAGATCTTCATATAAAATTTAAAATAATATTTATATTGTCTTCCTCTTCAACCACCCATTTAGGATATCAGTGTCTCACCCCAAGGGTTTACATTTTAATCTTCAAATTCTAAATCCACTAGCCATTACTAAAAGATATTCAATCCTCCAATTTTATAAATAATCTTTCCATCTCTTTATCTATCTCAAACTATGAAATATTTCTTTAAAATACACATGCTTAGAGATTAACCAAAATGATTCTCCTAAGTCATGTTACAAAAAATTACAAAACCTAAGAATGAACGAGAGCCCCCACTTTCCTTAACAACTCCCTCCCTCCCTACTTGAGTCACTACCATGTAATTTAAAAACCTCATGCCAAAGTAAAGAAGACACAAATAGACAGACACCCAATTATATTGGAAATGATAAAAATAATGCAACGCAGAAACCCTCATCTAAGCCTTAAAAACAACAAATCACCCTGGATTTAAGCCCCAATAATATTTCCCAAAACAATAACAATTGAAAGGAAAAGAAGAGTAACCCTGACATCACAAGATCTTTTTTATTATTTTTATAGATTATAATTGATATTGTAAGCTCTAAATTCATGATACGGTGCATAATTTAACTAGAGAAATTATATATTGTAATCTTCCCTCAATAATGAGAGAAGTATTTTAGCATCCAGAGAATGCGAAGGATGTTGTCCTTGATTTGCATTTGCTTGTGTTATAAAGGCTAATCTATTATTGAGGGTAATCGTATTGTACATCAAATTCATGCTCCATTATTGTTCCTACACCAAAGTACAAGTATTTTTAAAATGACAATTGATGATTTATTTGTTTCTACATTTTCCCTTCAAGATGCTTTGGCAATGATTGAAAGAAATTGTCGATTTTATTCCTATTTAATTAACTCTGACACTCGTTGAAGTTACTCGCTCATGACTCACTCAACATGTTTAATGTCACACTAGAAAGTTTTAACTTAAGCTATACTTATTACAATTATGTGCAAGGATGTTGATGGACAGTTGAGGGTAATAATTTAATGTAATCGATTGTTATGAAATAATAGATTGCTATTTTTGACGAGTTTTATAACAATTTAATATGATACAGTTGATTGGGTAGGGGAAGCTCATCGTGACAGAGTTGAAAGAGTTTCAGGTCACTAGACTAAACTTTGATTCCCAATTATTCGAAAAAACAATCTTTAAAATACAAAATATACTATCATGAAATACTTTGGATGCTGCAATAATAAATGAAATTATATAAGAAAATCTCAATTCTGAAGTCAGGCCCAGTGGCTTGTTATTCTTTAATTAGAAAGATAAATTGTAAATCTAGAAACTTCAATGGAATCCCAAAGAAGACCAGATGGATTTGTGCAGAGAAAGCAGTTGGATTTTCTTTATCATTCATATCGCACCGTTACGCTGATGATCACATGTAGCACCCAATATAACTGTTTATTTTATGAACTTGCCTTTATCCTATTTACAATTTGACTTTTAACAAGTCGTTTACGTACTATTCTGCATGTTATAGTTGATGCTTCTTTTAGCAGAAAGTATGTATATTTAAACAGTGCTACAGAGCTTATATTTTATTTTTTATAAGTGGGATCTTTTTCTCATGATTACTCTGGTGTAAAATATTCCTTTTGTTAGGAGCCAATACTACTACTTAAAACTTCTCTTGGGTCAGTGATACAGCAATCCAGAGCATCATCTAGCTGGTCACTAGTTCTAGATATTGCCATTTTAATTCTCCATAGCATATGATCATCTCAAACATATTTTCATTGGGCTTGGCTGGGCTGGGCTGGTCTGGTCTGGTCTGGGCTGGGCTGGCTATTGCCATTGTTGTTACAGTTTGCTGTTGTTTATTCATTACAGTGTCTGAGGTATTTTCCTAGGTTATACTCTTTAGCTTGTTGCTATTGATTTAGAGTTCAGGGTATCTTTTTCCCGTAATGAGGATGTATTCTTTAAGTCTCATTGACCTATTCTAGTTACTGGTCTTAAGATCTGATTGGGTATAGGTGGTGTATACTTGAACGTCGATGTATTCTTGTCTCATTGAGATATTTTGGTTTTTAGTCTTATGACCTTAGTGGGTATAAAAGGTGCCAAATATAATTTACAATGCATTTGGTATAGAAGAAGGTGTAGGATCAGGTTTTTCTCAGGTTTTGGCTATTGTCATGTTGTTGTTCAAATTTTCTTTGCTTGGTTGTATTCTTTTAACATTTGTATCTAGCTAGAGTACTTTGATTATTAGCATATATCTATCATACTTTGGATGTAATCCCAAGTCCCATTGACCTATTTTAGTTACTCTTACAAGATATTATTGTCTAGAGATCTTTGCAAAATGAGTGGATCAACCAAGGCCAACAAAATCCTCCAGATTGTGAGGTTACAGCAGCTTGTGCAGAAATGGTACAACCTGGCCAATGCCCACAAGGAGGCATTTGTAGCCATTAACGGAGGCTCTCATAAGGGTGGTAGAAAATGTTCTACTTATGTTCCAGAGGGTTACTTGGCTGTTTATGTTGGAAAGGAGTTGAAGAGGTTCATTATTCCAATGGCATACTTAAACTATCCAGTGTTTAGAGAATTGCTTGAGAAGGCCGAGGAGGAGTTTGGGTTTAACAACAAGGGAGCTCTCAATCTTCCATGCGAGACTCTTGTTTTCGAGCATCTATTGTGGATGTTGGAGAAGGATGTTGAAGCAACACAGAACATGAGTTTGGAGCAGTTGATCAACTTTTACCACCATGAAACAGACTGTGGATCTGAGGCCAAAGTCTCCAACGGTACTGCATTAGATAATTATAGGTTTCAAGCATCTGCTCAGAGATCCTTTTGCTGACATATTATAATGTCTCTATAATAAAATATGTATAGAGTTAAGACTTTATCAATGTAGCTCATTTGAAACGAATATTAAATTGTATATTAGACTTAACAGCAAGATCTCCAAGACAATATGCAGTAATCAAGGTTGGTGCATTTCAGAGGAGGAGTAAATTACATCTCTAAACAGCAGGGAATGAAACACAGCAGCAGTAAAGAAAAATCAATAGTTTGGAGTTTTGTAGAATGCAAAAGTATTATGTGTGTATTTTCCCTTATGTAATTTTTCCAATAAACTCTCAACATCGATACCCTGAATTTTAGGTTTACCCTATTTCACTCGCGTTCTTCAAAATAACATGCTAATTTTTTAAAAATTCAATTAAATAAAATATATTGATTTAATTACTTAAAACAATATTTACATTGAGAATAATCACGAAGAAAAGGCACAAACTTCCACTTATAAGCCGCTTCATAGGATAAGACCCAATTATCTGGGGGCTATTGTATTTAAGCAGAGTTGTTTAAAATGCATTTTGTACCATTTCAGATGGTATTATTTTGGTAAGTTACTATGCCACGTTCTACAATAATTTCATAAAATGGTTGGATTATTTCTGCAAAATTTCACCCTAATTCTTACATTGCGGATTTTAATTTTGATCGAAGTGTGAAACTAGTTTATTTTTTTGAAACAATTACTCTGAACATACTATAAAATATGCTATGACAAGTGTGTTAAGCGTTCATTATGTTCCAGGACAACTCATTATTATTATTAAAAGGAATGGAAATAGAAAAACAACAAGAAATGAAGTACTCATTTGTTTTCAGTTGTAATTTGTATGTGGTCGAGGTTGTTACATAAAGTTTTATGGGAAAGTGGGTTTACTTCAACATGTCTCAAAACATGTAAATAGGTTTGATCAAATTATAGATTAAATTAGATTTAATTTATATAAAAAAATATTTTTTTGATGTAGTAATAAATGATAAGAGAGATTTGAGAAGGGTATTTGATTTTGTTATAGACCTCAAATTAATTGTAGGATATAAAGAATGCAGTATAGGTCTAGACGATGAAGCAAATAGAACTTAGTGGTTCACTTTATTTTAGATGAAAGAAATACAAGTAGTGGAAAACTATGCATTAATTAGATTATGTAAAATGTGATAAAGTGGAAACCTGATTCGTATGTCCAAGTGAAATTCTGAAACAAGTTTATATGTTAAATTGGATCCTCAAAACAAGCTTGTATATCAAAACAGAACCCCAAAATAGGTTCATATGTAAAAGTATCAACCAATATAGATGGATATAGATCCAAATTTATTGCATAGTACCACCGTTCACCACCAATCTTTGGCATATAAAATAGAATAGTGTTTGTTTGTACAAATTCCATGCCTAATATGATCCATTTATACCTCAAAATGATATAGAATTCCAACATCTGTCTACCAAAATGTCATGGAATTTTTCAACTGTTCCTCACAATCATGTAGAATGCCCCAAATATGTCTTAATATTTTCAATCTAACCCCTCTAAATCATATAAATTATCTCATAATGTGAAATGTTTGTTTGTCATGCCCTGATTCTTTGAAACAAGCCCATTGTATGTCATATTTTAATATGAGGGATGAAGTTTGTGAGTCAATCATCTCAAAATAAAGAGTCATGTGTATTATGTGTTATGTAGAAAATTATAATTATATAAATTATATTTACAAACACAATAAGATATTCCCGCAAAGGAATTTTTGGATCATTCAACATGTATTAAACATGTAATCCAAGGCAATGGTCATAAGAGTGTCAATGTCAAGTAGATATATCAATTTAGCATGCAATGATAAAAATTTTAGTAGATGCATGATAGAATTCATAGAAACACACACAATAGAGATATGCATGATATAAATCATGATACCAAGCACATAGTAATAATCAGTTTGTCCTATATATAATATATGTAACCATTTACATACACAATATCATGATCAAGAAGCACACAAACATATAAGACATAACATAATTTTGACATGACACAAACATGAAATGTCCATACCATGGACTAGAGGATCATATGACACAATTGACATACAACATGACAAGATTCAATAAATGTACTAAAAAATATAGAAAAATTAGTATAACACATGTTAATGATAACACAATATCAAAATCATCAATATTAAACACACATGGGGAAAATTATTCTAGTTTGCATAACCAATCAATGCCATTATCTAATATAACAAAGCACAATATCCATAGGAAATAACACTCTAGAAAGTATAATAAAAAATAAGTAATGTGTAAATAGTCTAAGTATCTCAAAACAATTAATGAACTAGCATAGAAAGAAGTAATCTGATAAGTGTATGACTAACCCCCAAGTATAGGCATGCCCCAATGTAGAAAGGTTTCATGTGGGTGTGAGATATTGCACACATCTACATGTCCAAATATAATATGTAACTTCAATATACAACATCCCACTCTTGTATAACATGAAAATCATGTGCATAAAAATGGATATATAATTCATCATGTATATGATGAATACCATCAATCAACTACATGTACTATCAAAATAAGTCATGCATAGGTCTGGATTTTGTATTTCTTTTAATAATTTTAATATTGATTGTTTTTTTTTTTTTGATGGGATCATATGTTAGTTGGGATATAAAAAATCATGTCCAAATATAATATGTAACTTCAATATACAACATCCCATTCATGTATAACATGAAAATCATGTGCATAAAAATGGATATATAATTCATCATGTATATGATGAATACCATCAATCAACTACATGTACTATCAAAATAAGTCATGCATAGGTCTGGATTTTGTATTTCTTTTAATAATTTTAATATTGATTGTTTTTTTGTTTTTTGTTTTTTTTTTTTTTTTTTTTTTTTTTTGCATATTTAAAATTTTGATTTTTTATATCCCAACTAACTTATGATCCCATCAAGGGGATGTTCAAATGTCTGTCCTAGATTAATAAATGCAAATTTCACAAATCATGGATGAGGATTAACACATATATCATCATCATAGTTGATATGATCATGTATGTGCTACATATCTTTAGTATTCATATTAACCTATGGACTCTATTGTATATCAGGGGAATGCATCAATGTAATTTTTGGAACATCCTCATAAGGATTTTATGAAACTATTGTAGATGTGTTGAACTAGATAACATAAGTTGAACTTGAATAGATCACAGATGTAAAGGATGTGGGGGAATCAGTGGCTGGGGAAAATTAATCACTTGTCTCTAATTTTTTCTAGAGGTTGAACCTATGAAAATTATATAATAGTTTTTTTTTTGGTGAAATCATAGGGAGAAGTATCCTAGGCTTGGTGGGGTATTCATATGGAGCAACAAGAATTATAACTACTTTGATGTTATGGATATAATTCAAGTATTGATGTACTGAAGATGAGATTGTACATATATTATATGTCTATGATCACCCTAATAACATGTTAAATGTACCAAAGTTGAGAAAAATAAGAACCAAGTAACCATAGTTGTATTCCCTACCATAAGTGGTGAAACAATGCACCCAAGAAGGATTTGTTGTTTCCCATAAAAAAAAATTATTGTATTTTTTTTTACTAATTAAGTCTCTATGTGTGTACCCAAGACTATTAAGTAATGTTATAGTGCATATGGTTCCACTTGACTCATTATCCACCATAATATTATGTATAGGATGCAAGTTACCAAAATCATCATGAACAAAATGCATTGGTATAATTATCATTAATAATTTCATTATCATCAAAAATGATTATAGGTCATCATAATTTTGCATTTGTAAGTGTAGAAATAATTCCATTGATAGGATGAGCCTCCTCAACTTTAAGATCATAATAAGTTAAAGGTGGGTGTGAATTTTAAGTCATATGTACCTCAATGTTAGTCTTGGTTTCTTGTAACACGTATTTTGTAAATGGATCAAAAAATATCTTGATATTTGTATTAGGCTTTGAAATAGAATCATTAGTAAGTGTGATAACATCAATGACCTCAATAGTTTTATTCTCAATTAAATCTTGGATATTATGTCTCAAACCAAAGCATCTATTAATTGAATGTAATGGGACTCTATGTCAATCATAATATGCATTGATATTAAAACCCTTAGGTTGTGGCTTTGTCATATTAACCTCCATATGTAGAGTGAAAGATATAAAATTTTAATTGAGTAAAGTTTATGACACCTTATGAGGAGGTTGTGATAATCCTGCAAATTTACTTCATTGACAAGGTGATAGGATAAGCCTATTAGTAGGTTGTGAAATTATATTGGTTGTTGTTTTAGACTCATTCTCAGTATCATTAGCCTTGGATTCAAAGTCTTTGAGACTAGTGTTATAATATGTGGGATGGTTGGTCCAATAATTGTTTCATAGTGATAAGATTAACATTGTTGGGTGAATATTTTGTCAATTGGCTAACTGATGAAAAAAATAGGTCTCTTCAACTGTAGCAAGGGAGATTGGTCAGCCAAATGTGCAGGTTTACCACATCAAAGGTGGACAAATATCTCCTCTCATCAAGGGGAGGTTCCCTATAAATACGAGGAGTTATATACTATATATATAAGTAGAAAATAACACTCAGGGCAGGATTACACCATCCATCTCTCTTTTTTTAGAGATGATGTTCAAAGACAAAGGAGAAAATCTTTTGGTGATACTACTGAAGGCACTTCTCTTCTTTCAGAAGTGGTCTTGCAACAAGGCACATGAGTTCTTTCAAGCAGTGACAAGTGACTGGTAAGAAAGGTCCAGTAACCAGCAGAATGAGGTGTAGTACAAAGTCTTCACCTCAACCAATCAAAGAGTGAAATATGAAGGATAATGGGGGCACAAAGTTGTACCAAGATCCTTTACACAGAAATAGAAAATAGACAAACACACTAAAGGCAATTTGTAGATAGCACAAAGTCTTTACACAATTGGCTTTAGGACACCTTCCTGATTACTTCCACTAGTTCTTCTTATTTCAATAAAATGGACAAGAATGCATTCAAGAAATATACATAAGAACAATCTCCTAAAGTCACACAAGCTATAACAACACACAGTTTGAAAGTAACTTGCTTTCTCATTCAAGTAAAGAAATATGATGAACAATCTGAGCTCAAAGTCTCGGTAATCCTCTCAATTTTGGCAGAGTTTTGATTCTATAATGAAAATATCTCCCCATTTCATAAGACAAGAGATTACAATATATGGCCATGAAAGAAGGCTTGGCGCTTTGTCCCATGGAATGACCCATGCTGCAGTTAATGCATTGAATGCATTTTCAATCCTGTCGAGGGACCATGATTGGAACGGTGCATCCACCTTAACTATTACATGCTAATTCATCTAATATGTCTCCTCAAAAGTATAGACTGTCTGATCCTTTCCTTCTCATTTGCACAGTTTTGCACTTTTGCTTTTACTTCATGGAAGAAAAACATGTCGCATCCTTGATCTGGGTGTGCTCAGAAGTCTACTTGGTGGACTATTTCACCTACTGGAAATAACTCCCTTGTAGATATTTTTGATCTTTTGGTATTATTCTCTCTTCCCTGTAGCAATTTGAGCTCTTGGGCTCTCTTCTTCGGCTGGTCACTTGGTTCATTTTTCAAGTTTCGTGCCATATTAAAAAACTAATGGATATTACATTACCTTAAATTTGACGTCTGCGAGGCCATCAATGGTTGTTGGTTGTTTGAACCATATTGAACCATAAACATTTAAACTTGTGAAATTTCATTGGTTTAATAGTTCAATGGTTCAAGCAATCTTTTTCAGCTCCCTGGTTCAATCGCTTCCTTGCTCTTTGCTTGAACCATCCTTTTGAACTGGTCTCTAAAATCTTCCATTTGTTGCTTCCTTCCTTTGTCTGGAGCTTATTTTAAACTTTTGAACCTATGAACCATTGAACTTTGAACTCTTTTGGTTCAAGGTTCAATCAGTTCATTGGTTCAGTCTTTGTTCCATTTCTTCCTTTATTTTTCTAAGTCCCTTGAAGCCTTGAAATTCCTTCAGCCTTTTATCTTTGGAATGCCCCGAAGGGAAGGTGTCCCTTCAGGTATTTGAGAAAGGTCCATTTTGTGGGTACCGAGAGCCCCCCACAAGGGCACCTACCCTTCGGGGTCCTTCGGGCGATCTTCGGGCTTCAATTCCTTTGGGTGGCCTTGATCCTTCATTTCCTTTGAACAAAATGTCTGAAGGAATTCCTTCAGACATTTTGTCCGAAGGAAATCTTCCTTTGCCATTTTTCCACTGGGCTTTTGGTTTTCTTTTCAGGTGAATTTATTCAGACAAAAGTCTAAAGGAATTCCTTCGAACATTTTGTTCGAAGGATTTGTCTTAGTCATTTTTCCATGAAAAATCTTTCTGAAGGAATTCTTTCAGTTCCTTCACTTAGTAATTTTCTTGGAAAAAAAGCCTGAAAGAAATCTTCCCTTTCGGCCTTCTCTTCAATCTTTGAACCAATGTTCCCTGCCCTCTGCAATGGCACCTGCCTTCAGTTCACTGCCCTCTATAAGGGCACTTGTTCCTTCGGCTTTAGGGTAGTCCCTTGAACCAACCGTTTGAACCGACCGATTGAACCAACTTTGGTTCAACGGTTCAATGGTTCAATCTCTTTATCAAAATCCTTTGTTTTAGCTAAGTTTTTTGACTGCTTGAACCAACCGTGCATTGAACCTTTGAACTATTGAACCCATTGAACCTTTTGTTGAAACACTTAACTCATTAAGCTTGTCGACATCATTGAACCTTTTGAACCTGTTGAACCTTTGAACCAAAATGGTTCAAGGTTCAATGGTTTAATGGTTTAATGGTTCAATCCTTTTTTTGAAGCTCACCAATGAACAATTTTGGTTAAACCAAGGCATTAAACCAATCCTAAAATTGCTTAAGTGTTGGAAACTTGCCCCTTTAAGAGAGTTCACTTGTTGAAGCCTTTGAACATGTTGAACTTGCTAATGCCTTAACTGAAAAAGCTTGAATAATGAAGAATTTGAATGCTTAGAACAATTTTTTGAGAGGGGAAGAGATAATTTTGGCTTGCAGGACCAAAATAGTTCATATGTTGTCCCAAAAATGAGTGACATTTTTTGGGACAACAGCTGGGTCCAGTTGGGGAACTTCCTTTAGTTGAAAACTTGGAACAGCTGAGGGGATTATAAACTAGAATCTCCAGTGCCTTTAAGTATGCCATTGGGCTATGGAGTCATGCTACCCAAAAAATAAAGGTGCCAAAAATGAAAATGAAAAGCACAAAATATAACTAAAGACTTTACAAATATACATATGTACAGGTGAACTTATCTGATACTTCAAGAATTGAAGTGCTTCAGATGCTGCCCATTGTGAGGCAAAGAAAAGAGCGTGCCATCTTGATACTTCAACAGGAAGCTATTTTAACCATTGAGCTAATAGATAGTAAACATGCCTCTCTAAAGGGAATAGAATTTCCCATGCATTCCCTTTGGTTCTCTTCTCTTGTCCCACAACAGGACTTGATTTCCAATCTAGAAATCATGGTTTTTTGCTTTCTGGTCAAAGAGATTTTTCACCAAAATTTGATGCACAGCAATTCGGTCCACCAGCATAGTTCACTTCTCATCCAACTCAATTAGGAACATGATCCTCTTATCGATGGATATTTCATATGTCTGATCTTCAATTACCTTAGCCAATTTTAATACTATAAATTCTAGGGTGATTGGTATTTCAGCATTGAGTCCATAAAGAAGTTGGAAAGGTGACATACCAATTGCCCGCTTGGGTGTAATTATATCTGCCCATAAAGCATCAACCAATGCTTTGTGCCATGTTTGTTGGTTGTCATCCACCAACTTCCTGATGATGGTCACCAGGTTCTTGTTGCTTGATTCAGCTTGGCCATTCCCTTGTGGAAAGTAATTAGAAGAGTGGGAGAGGGTAATCCCATAGTAAAAGTAGAACTAAGTAATCTCTTGGGAAGAGAAACAAGATGCATTATCTGTGACAATCTTGGTTGGGACCCCAAACCTGGAAATAATGTTTTGCTTGAGGAAATTACACACTACTTTTGAAATGGCCTGCTTGGTTGGAATAGCTTCCACCTACTTGGTGAAGTAATCTGTGGCTGTGAGGACATAATCATGTCTAACACTTGAAGATGGGTTACAAAACCAATGAAATTGATTCCCCATTGTTTAAATGGCTCTTCTATCACCACTGGCTTAAGAGGCAAAGCAACTAACTTGGGTCTTCTAACAAACTATTGGCATAGTTCACCTTTCTGCACCTAGTTGTATGCATATTGAAAAAGAGTAGGCAAGTAATACCTGGCTCATAGAATCTTATGGGTAGTTACAAGAGTAGAAAAATGTCCTCCACATGCCAGATTATGGAAGGAATTCAAAATTTGGTTCTACTGCTCTTTATCTATGCAACAAAGGAACACTCCATCAAGGCTCCTCTTATACAAGCCATTGTCCCAAAAGACAAAATTGGCAGCTTTTAACTTGACAGTCCTTCTTTCTTTATGAGACAAGTGGGCAAGGCACTCAACATAAGTAAGGAAATGAGAAATATTTAAATACCACTCATTTGTGGTGGAGATAAAGAGACCTGTGGGATTGTCTTCAATTTCTTCTTCTCCATGCTCTATTCCTTCTAGTTTGTTGTCAGCAATCAATTGGCATAGATCCCTTACACACACCAGATTCATTGGTTTGATGACTAGATCGAACTCCTATATTTTAGCAATCCAATTGCCTCTTTTCATTCCAAACTCCTGCTAAGTTAATATGGATTTGACTGTGGTGTCAGGAACCAAGGTAGTAGTGTGTGAATTCAAGATGTAAAAGTGGAAATGCTTCATTGCTTTTACCACTGCATAAACATGCTTCTCCATATTTGAGTATTTTAGCTCATGAGCTTTGAGAGGGAAACTCATGAAAGAAATGGGAGATTCCACACCTTCTTGGTTCTATTGAACCAGAATTGCTGAAAGTGTGTGCTCAGAAGCATAAATATATATGGTGAAATTCTTGGTATAATCTGGACAAACCAAAATTGGGGCATGAGCAATAGCCATCTTGATGTCTTGGAATGCCAATTTTCATTCTTCATTCCATTTGAAGGTGGCCTTTCCCTTCATCATGCTTAAAATATGGCGAGTCTTCTCAGCAAACTCAGGAATGAACCTTCGTAAGAAATTCACCTTTTCAAAGAAAGAGTGAACTACAGTCTTACTTGTGGGTAGGGTAAGCTCCTAGATGGACTTGAATCTATCTGAGTCAATCTTTATGCCTTCTTAGGATATAATGTGTTTGAGAAGTTTCCCTTCCATTACCCCAAAAATAGATTTCTTGGGATTTAGAGAAATGCCATTCTAGCGGTAGTGTTCTAACACTTGTTGTAAATGGTGCACATGATCAGGACGATGCTTGGAAAAGACTATTAGATCATCCAAGTACATTACAATGAACTTACCCATTTCATCTTTGAAAGTGAGGTCTATTGCTCTCTGAAAAGTGGCACCCACATTTATCAGGCCAAATGGCATTCTCTAATAGGCAAAGGTGCCCCACGGTGTGGTGAAGGCAGTCTTATGCTGGTCTGCTTCACCAACTTCAACTTGATTATATCCTGAGAAGCCATCTAGCATTGATAAAATCTCTGAACTGGTCACTATCTGAAGCACTTGGTCCATTATAGGCAGAGGATAGTTATCCTTTAAGGATGACTGATTCAAGTTTCTAAAATCCACACAGAGGTGAATTTCACCATTCTTCTTCCTCACAGGGACTATGTTTGCAATCCATGTGGAATGATGGATTGGGAAAATTATCCTAGCATTCAACATTTTATGTATTTCAAATAGAATAGTGCCTAATATCTTTGGATTTTACTGTCTAGGTTTTTGCTTGTAAGACACTGAATCAATTTTGAGAGGAATGTCATGGCAGATTTCTTCAGGCTTGAGTGACTTCATATCATCATAGGAGTATGCTAGGACATCCATGTACTGGCAGAGTAGATTAGTGAACTTGAATCTCTCCTCAGGAGTGCAATACTTCCCAATGTTCACCATCTTGGGATCTTCCTTGGTACCCAAATTTATTTGATCAAAATCTGGGTAGGAGCTTGAATCCGTTTGCTATTGTTTGATGATTTTGTCATGTTTGTCAAACAGATTCTCAAGGGAAACTAGGACTTTTGAGATTTTATTCCCTTTAAGTTGTAGGAATTCTTCACCTGCATCTGAACTTGATTCATGGACTGGTTCAAGCTTTTGAGGTTCACTACCTTCAAAGTGCAACTGTGCAAAGCTATCTTTTTGTTCTAGGAAGGCAATGATTTGGTTGTCATTGTTAAACACTTGCCAATGACTGGCATTATTAGGTACACTTGGTCGAAATACCAACTTGATATTGTACTTGTCTCCTTTGAAGTTAGGGTGAGGAACCAATAGAGTTGCTGAAATAGCCAAATCATCAGCTTTGTCATTGAATTCCCTGGGTATGGTAGAGATTCTAAAAGCATCAAATATTTCAAGTTGATCCCAGACTAGATTATGGTAGTGGCACAATCTCTCATTTTTGGTTTGATATAGGTTCCTCACCTGACAAACCACCAGTTCAACATCTCCTTTAGCATGAAGGAGTTTGATGCCTTTATCTCAAGTAGCCTTCAATCCAAGCAATAGAAATTCATACTCAGCTGTGTTGTTGGTGTTGCTGAACTGTAACTTGTATGAAGAAGGAAAGATATCTCCTTGAGGAGCTATCAACACAATCCTAGCTCTCAAACTAGTAGAGGAGCAAATGCTATCAAATTCTAGAATCCATACCTCATCATACATTAATTTTTCTTTGTATTTTTCTTCATTTGGAGGGGAGATTCTTCTACACTTGCATTATGCTCCACCAATTCTTTTGTTATTCCAGCTGAAACCATTTTTAGGCTGTCATATTTAGGAGCTTATCAAGTGAAACATGAACATCCTTTGTGGTCAATAAATAATTACCCATGCCTGAAGACTCAAATAAAATTTGAGCTCAAGCGTTGATGTCTGAGTAACCATGTATTTTGCTTCTTTCTCAAGGAGCAATCTTTGCATAATGCCTTTGACTAGGATCCTCGCCTCGGATAGGTCCATGCTTAATTTTCCACCAACATCTTTGTAGAAATTTCAGCCAAGAAGGATGCCATATGATGTTGGGATGTTAGCCACTAAGACAGTCATCTTGATTCTCTTGTCTGGGAATGCTGCAAATGCAAATTGGGCATCCTTGATTTGTCCCAACAATGGCACTTATTTTTTCTCCATAGAGAAACATATCCCATATGTCTTGGTCAATGTGAGACCAAGGGATTCTACCACTTTGGTAGGCATGACATTGTCTGAAGCTCTGAAATCAAAGATGCAATTGCTCAGCTTGTGATTGTTTATCAACAGGGAAACATAGAAAGGCTCTATTTTTCCAGGGGTAGTAGGAGGAGTAATGACAAGATTGTTTGGGATGGGCATGTTCTTTGGGGGATCATTAGTTACCTTCTTAACATCTTGTCTTTCAGGGACGGTTTGGTTTTTTACACATTGAACCAACTTGTCCAACTACTCAAGGTTAAACTATAGGAATTCAAATGCAGACATTTGAATTTTGGTTTTCTTTATATGGTCAATTATGTCAAATGTCTAAAATGGACTAGGAATAGAGGATGGGAGTTCATCCTTTTTATTTTTAGAATGAGGAGGATTGGCCTGTGAATTTGAAATTGGAGGTGAAGGTGCAATTGAGGTACTCACCTTTTTAGCAATCACCGGGTCCTTTGGCTGGAAGGGTAGAGTGGTTCCCCACTTAGCAATTGAAATTATAGGCTGAGTTCATTCCTCTATCTTATATTTATTAGCTTGCTGGGCTAACTGGTTCTTGGACCAGGTAAAAATAGTATATAATCCCTAAACTACTTTACCTTCATTTTTGGGTTCATCTTGGTAATTTAGGAAACCAATGTTGGAGTCCCCAGCTGATTCTTCTTGATTTTTTGTGAAGAGATCAGCATCATATTCTAGGTTCAACTCAGGCTAGAAGGAGAAATTTGATTCTAATTCAAGATATCTAACTGTTGAATTGGTTGGAGGTGCTTCAATGGCAAGGTTCCCCCGTGGGAGATGAAGACGATTTGGCTGCCCTTGATTCATGGCAGCATGGCCTTGGTATGATTGATTGGGAAATGTCCTCCTTGGTACATCTCTGTATGAAGGAGCAAATGACATCCCTTTCACTATTTGCTTTCTAAGAGCTAGCAACTCATTTACCAGCTTTTGCACCATTGGATCAATGGTGACTGTAGGTGAGTATTCAAAAGATGAAGAGGCTTTACCTTTGTTATGATCTCTCCTTATCTTTCCTGCCAAGATAAGGTCATCTTCTACCTCAGTAGCCAAATCCTAAGCAGTAGCAAGGTCTATGTGACCAGCCTGTCTCAATAGAAAACTCACTTTAGGCAGCTGTGAGTTGATGATGAAGCACTTAAGGTTCTCAGGTGTTGGCTGAGTAATTATAGGAATCTGGTTCCTCAGCTTGTCAAAGTTGGCAATGAAATCCCTCATAGGTTCATGAGGTTCCTTCTTCATCTGTGTGAGCTGGGCTAGTAAGACATGCACATCTTCTGCAGGCTTGAACTTAGCTTCAAATTTAGCTTTAAGAGTGATCCAGTCAGTCACAGTCTGGGCCTATAGATGGTAGAACTAGTCTATAATAACACCTTGCAATATTTCCACAAATAGCCTGACTGCTACATCCTCATACTCCACACCTATCACACCACAGGCTATGCTGAAGGTAGCAATGTGTTCATCAGGATGAACTTTCCCATCACCAAATAATTTGGGGAAATTCTTCTTTAAACTGTGTGGAAGTTCATGTAGAGGTGTGGTCAAATTTAGTGGACCAAAAGAGTTACCCCAAGGGCCTTGAACAACCATGATTTGGCTATGTAAAAGTGGGATAATAAATCTAGGTGGAGTATGTATAGGCAAAGCTTTGCTAACAATACAAAAAGAAGCTCTTCCTTGTGTTGGTGACCTGGTATGGGTAGGAGGAACACTCCTGGATCGTTGAACTCAAAGTTGGGGAGGGAAAAAATCAAAATTGACTTGCTACACCAACTCAAAAATAGGGTCAACAACACCTTGGGCTCTCTAGTTTCTGGTATAGCATGGAGTTTCCAAATTGTAGAACAAAAATGGAAAAGAGCTGGCTTTGCTTCAGCTTGAAGCTTGAGGCTTCAAACTATGTGCTCTTCCCTAGCGGAGTCGCCAAAAAATTGTTGGGTGAATATTTTGTCAATCAACTAACTGATGAACAAAATAGGTCTCTTCAACTACAAAAAGGGAGGTTGGTCAACCAAATGTGCAAGTTTACCACATTAGAGGTGGACAAATCTCTCCTCTCATCAAGGGGAGGTTCCCTATAAATATGAGGAGCTATATACTATATATATAAGAAAAAAATAACACTCAGGGTGGGATTACACCATCCATCTCTCTTTTTTCAGAGATGATGTTCACAGACAAAGGAGAAAATCTTGGTGATAATACTGAAGGCACTTTTCTTCTTTCAAAAGTGGTCTTGCAACAAGGCACATGAGTTCTTTCAGGTAGTGACAAGTGACTGGTAACAAAGGTGCAGTAACCAACACAACGAGGTGTAGCACAAAGTCTTCACCTTAGCCACTCAAAGAGTGAAATACAAAGGATAATGGGGACACAAAGTCTTCCAAAGATCTTTTACATAGAAATAGAAAATAGATAAACACACTAAAGGTAATTTATAGACAACACAAAGTATTTCTACAATTGGCTTCAGGACACCATCCTGATTACTTCCACTAGTTCTACTTATTCAATAAAATGGATAAGAATGCATTCAGGAAATAGACATAAGAACAATCTCCTAAAGTGACACAAACTATAACAGCACATAGTCTGAAAGTAACTTGCTTTCTCATTCAAGTAAAGAAATATGATGAACAATCTGAGCTCAAAGTCTCATTAATCCTCTCAATTTTGGTAGAGTTTCACTTCTATAATGAAAAGATCTTCCCATTTCATAAGATAAGAGATTACAATATATGGCCACCAAGGAAGGCTTGGCACTTTGTCCCATGGAATGGCCCATGCTACGATCAATGCATTAAATGCATTTTTAGTCCTATCGAGGGACCATGCTTGGAATAGTGCATCTGCCTTAACTGTGGTGTGCCAATTCATCTAATATGTCTCCTCCAAAGTATAGATTGTCTGGTCCTTTCCTTCTTATTTTCGTAGCTATCCACTTTTGCTTTTACTTCATGGAAGAAAAATAGGCCACATCCTTGATTTGGGTGTGCTCAGAAGTCTACTTGGTGGACTGTTTCACCTACTGAAAATAACTCCCTTGTAGATATTTCTAATCTTTTGGTATTTTTCTCTCTTCCCTATATCAATTTGAGCTCTCAGGCTCTCTTATTCAGCTTATCACTTGGTTCATTTTTCAAGTTCCGTGCTATATTAAAAAACTAGCAAATATTCCATTACCTTAAATTTGATGTCCACGGGGCCGTCAATGGTTGTTAACTATTTGAACCATATTGAACCATGAACCTTTGAACTTGTGAAAGTTCATTGGTTCAATAGTTCAATGATTCAGGTGATCTTTTTCAACTCCCTGGTTCAATTGCTTCCTTGCTCTTTGCTTGAACCATCCTTTTGAACTAATCTCTAGAATCTTCCATTTTCTACTTCCTTCCTTTGTCTGGAGCTTCTTTTGAATCATTGAACCTATGACCCATTGAACTTTGAACTCTTTTGGTTCAAGGTTCAATCATTTCATTGGTTCATTCTTTGTTCCATTTCTTCCTTTATTTTTCTAATTCCCTTGAAGCCTTGAAATTCCTTTGGCCTTTTGTCTTTGGAATGCCCCAAAGGGAAGGTGTCCCTTTGGGTCTTTGAGAAAGGTCCATTTTTTGGGTGCCGAGAGCCCCTCACAAGGGAACCTACCCTTTGGGGTCCTTCGGGCTGTCTTCAGACTTCAATTCCTTTGGGCGGCCTTGATCCTTTATTTTCTTCAGACATTTTGTTTGAAGGAAATCTTCCTTTGCCATTTTTCCACTGGACTTTTGATTTTCCTTTTGGGTGAATTCCTTCGAACAAAAGTCTGAAGGAATTCCTTTAGACATTTTGTCTAAAGGATTGTCTTAGTCTTTTTTCCGTGAAAAATCTTTTCGAAGGAATTCTTTCAATTCCTTCACTTAGTAATTTTCTTAGACAAAAATTCTGAAAGAAATCTTCCATTTTAGCCTTCTCTTCAATCTTTAAACCAATGTTCCCTGCCCTCTGTAAGGGCACCTGCCTTCAATTCACTTCCCTCCACAAGGGCACTTGTTCCTTTGGATTTAGGGTAGTCCCTTGAACCAACTATTTGAACTGACTGATCGAACCAACTTTGGTTCAATGGTTTAATGGTTCAATCTCTTTATCAGAATCCTTTGTTTTGGCTAAGTCTTTTGATTGCTTGAACCAACTGCGCATTGAAACTTTGAACCATTGAACCCGTTGAATCTTTTGTTGAAGTTCTTAACTCATTAAGCTTGCCGACGTCATTGGACCTTTTAAACCCATTGAACCTTTGTACCAAAATGGTTCAAGGTTCAATGGTTTAATGGTTCAATGGTTCAATCCTTTGTTTGAAGCTTGCCGATGAACAATTTTAGTCGAACCAAGGCATTGAACCAATCCTGAAATTGCCTAAGTGTTGGAAACTTTCCCCTTTGAGAGAGTTCACCTATTGAAGCCTTTAAACCTATTGAACCTGCTAATCCCTTAACTGAAAAATCTTGAATAATGAAGAATTTGAATGCTTAGAACAATTTTTTGAGAGGGGAAGAGATAATTTTGGCTTGCAGGACCAAAATAGTTCATATGTTGTCCCAAAAATGAGTGACATTTTTGGGGACAACAAACATCATAGCATTTAACCATATGGCACATGTCATTAAAATATTGGAAGTGTTTAAACATAATATAGTCTTATATGATTGGATGTAGGATTTTATTGACTATGTCATGTAATTATTTTTGGCCCTAGGATTTGTCATTTTTAAAAATATTGATGAGATAATATATTAACTTTGAATGAACTTCTAAAACCCTTTTATTGATCATTTTCAATCAGCCATAAGAATATCAATGTTTCTCTTTTTGTATCCCTTTTTATTAAATATTACTAAATGGACATGTTATATATATCTTTGGTGTTTTATGTTAAAAATATTCATAATATGAATAAGATTGTAAAATTTTTTGTCATCTCTATTTTTAATTTATTAAAAATCTAGTACATTCAAATCTTAAGAAAAAATTAGAAGTAGAGAAAGTACCCATAGCAACTAGATAACATGGCTAGATTGATCACAATCTAACCCATAGAAAATGGGTAAGATAAACCATAACAACTAGGTAAGCTAACCCATATTAAGACAAATTGAAACAAATGGGTAGAAAACTCTTAAAAACTAAGTATCTAACCCATAACACCTATTGCAAACACCATTTGTGACTATGACAAATAGTTTATGGTTTGAAGGATATTTCTTCCATTGTCTAAGGTATATGGCAATTTATATAACATAGGAAAAAGACAACTAAATGTTATAACACATTATCTTTTGAAGATTTATAAGTGATGTCATGGAGAGTGGATGAAGTTCTTTGATAGCCTAAGTAACAATGACAAAGTGTGCAATGTGCTTGTCCTAGTGTGCTTAAAGTATGCTTGGTTGATATCCAAAGTTTGACTAGTTAGAGATGTTCAGGAATGAGTATGGTGAGTAGAAAATTTTCAAGAGGTTCCTAATATGTTATCTATGCTTTGAAAGCTTGTGTGCATAAGTGAAATTTATCTGGTAGTCTATAATTTTCATCTAGATAGTTTGAGTCTAGTGGTAGAAAATCTGAGTGGGTAGGTTGTTGACATCACCATTACCATGTGGGAATGAGTCAAGGGAAGTTGGTCATATGGTTTTGATTACACTAGTCCCTAGTTATGATGTGTCAAATCTCAATTCATGCGTCAAAGCACGGTAAAAAATATGAGGGTGCAAAGTTGGCTTCTTAATCAAAATTCATTATTTTCCCATACTTAGCCAAATTTGCATAACGAAAGAAAGAGTTGAGTGAGAATTTTGATGATGTTATATCTTTCACATGTGAAGGTGTCAAGATAAATTGATCATATGGGTTTGTTTAGTTTTGAGCATAGATGACTTGCATTAAATTTCAGATCATGCACTGAAGTGAAACATAAGTTATGCATGCTCAAAGTTGGCCTCTTAGGTAAGTTTTGACATAGTTGGCTCTATGAAAAAAGATTTTGAGAAAGCATTTTAATGTCATTATATCTCATACATGCGAGGGTTCCAAGAGTATTGTGTCTTATGGTTGGATTCTCTTATGAGAGGAAATCATCTGATCTAAATTTGAGATCATGTGAGTAAGCGCAGAAGAAGTTATTAAGGATCAGACATATTGAAAGGGTCCCCATACTTAGTCATTTTTGAAAGTATTAAAACTTAAGTAAGATCAATGGTGCACATTGTTGTTTCAAAAATCAGCTTAGCTCATTTTTGAAAAAAACCCCCCTGCGAAACTTGTCCGTTTCGCCTTTTGCCTCTCTAAGTTCGTTCTTCGATACGATTTTTTAAAAATCATTTTCATCTTGTCCTTGGGACGAGGAGTGGTTACTATCTCGTCCAAGTCAAGTTTTTCCCTTCCCTTTTTTTTCTCCTTCCAGAGTTGGTCTCTTCTTTCTTTTCTGTGTAAAGGCGGTGATTTTCGCCGCCTCTGCATTTCTTCTTTCTTTTCTGTGCAAGGGCAACGATTTTCGCCG
Organism: Torreya grandis; assembly: GCA_037957365.1. Classification (NCBI taxonomy): domain Eukaryota; kingdom Viridiplantae; phylum Streptophyta; class Pinopsida; order Cupressales; family Taxaceae; genus Torreya; species Torreya grandis. The sequence goes on along the minus strand of JARHVA010005037.1, from coordinate 730,776 downwards.
CCTCTGCACGTTTTCTGCAAGGGCGGTGATTTTCGCCGCCCCTGCACTCCGACTTGCAAGAGCGGCAATTTTTACCGTCCCTGCAAAGAGACCGACAACATGCAAGGGCGGCAATTTTTGCCCTCGCACGCCTCAATTTCTGTGTAAGGCATTAATGGCCATGCGTGGCGGGTTGTTGGGGTGGGTTTTTCACCCTATATATTCTGATTTGAACCTCATTCTTCTCCTTGCTTCCTCCTCTCCTCTTGCCTCTTGCACCTGAGCACCTTAAGCGACATTTTGAAGAACCAAATCGCAGATCTGACCTTGTGGCACACGTATTTTCTCAGGTAGGGTTTATTTTTATGTTTTATGTTGTTTTAGCTTAGTGTTTTGTTATAGTTTATTCCTTTTCTTCTCCCTCCCCATGGTTTTTTCGCCAAAGACCTCATGCAGGCAGCAAAAATCGCCGCCCATGTCTTTTTCAGGCTTCTGTGCAAAGGCGGCGAAAAATGCCGCCCTTTCATGCTCTCCCCTTGTCAAGAGCAGTGGCGGCGATTTTTGCCGCCTCTACATTTTCAATCTTTTTCCAGTAAGGGTGGCAATTTTCGCCGCCCTTACATTCCCCCTGCATCCTTCTTGCAAGGGTGGCAAAAATCACCGCCCCTGCATCCTTCCTACAAGGGCAGCGATTTTTGCCGCCCCTATTATTTCTCCTGATAGTATGCAAGGGCAGCGATTTTCGCCGCCCCTACATTTTTATTTAATTCATTTAACTCTCAGATTTTTTTTTCTGAGTTGTCCCTTTTGCACATTTTCTTCCTCATTTTCCGCTCCTTTGCTAACCTAGCCTATTTAAGTGACCTCCAGTAACCCCTGTCACTTAAATCGCGCTCTCCCTCTCTTTCTCACTCTTCTTTCGTCTGTAATCATGGCAGCAACACCTTCAGCAAGCTCCTGTACATCTGCTCCCGTCCAATCAAAACTGTCCTCTATGACGGAAGCATCTCCCTCAAAGGCGAAGAGCATGAAATACAAGTACCAGGGCGTCTTCCCGCCCACATCAGTCACCTCGAATGTCGATGACATTTGAGATACCGAGATCGGCCACGTCGACATGGCTGAATTCCTGAAGTGAACCAAGGCAACAAATACCAGCACTGGGATAAAAAGGATTGTTGAGAGCAACATCCACCTGGTGGCCGCCTTTCCTGTAGCAGTGCATCATGCAGAATTTGTCCTCTAGTGCACGTGATTTTACAACAAAGAGACCAGATCGGTCTCAGATGCCAGTGGCGGCATGATAATTCGGTTGGACCCCGATTTTATCGACAAATTTTTCCTGTGTTTGCCAGCCACCGAAGTAACCCAAATTGACTTTGAGAACGCACAAAAGGAGTATGACAAAGACCCAGAAAGGGCAAAGAAGGTCATGAATTATAAATGGCTAAAGACTCCGAGGACCAGTCTCTCTAGATGGCTGAAAAGCTTCCCCAGAAGTGATTTTGTCGAAGAAGTTGGCGACTTAATCACCCTCCTCAGCAGAGTACAGGGCCTCCCGTCCTCTTCTCAATTCCATGAATGGATGTATCTATTCATTAAGATCATCCTTCAAGGTAAACAGACCATCTTTTGGGGGGAACAGATTAGCAACACTATCCATGAACAACTGACCAGGGTACAAACCTCCTTCAAATTCTACATGACCTCGTACCTGGTCTATATAGCTGTCGCAATGCGATCTTTCCCAGGTTTGACAACAGAGGGAGATAGAAAGACCACCCCGGTCTACTCATACTATCCATATCTGATGCTTCAAGGGTCAACACGTCATTTTAGGTGAGTAAATGATGCTTTCTTTGCCGTATTCTTGTGTCTCTTCGATCCTCAGCTGGAGCAGAAGAGAATATCAGATGAGGCCTGGACAGTAGTGAACGGTTATGGCTGCATGTTCCTCTAGTTCCCTATGTTCTGATATCTTCGGGTGGGTTTCTACCAAGGATACCCTTATATGCTCCCCAAATTCCCTTCAGATAGGTTAGTCCTAATGGAGTTTTGCCAACAACTGGTTGTCGTGCACACGAAGCAGATGGAACTTAAGAGACCCAGTTTCAAGTTTCCTATCCAGATTGGTAGATTTTCAATTGCTACATCAACCAAAGCCAAAGTTATGGAAACAAAAATGTAGATGGTTACCATCAAACCATTCAAGAGACGGGAGAAATTCGACTTCAGAGGAGTTAGAGAGAAGATTAGAAGAAAGACTCAGTTCCATGAACCCATGATTGAAGATATCTGGGTGGACCTGAGGACGGCTGATGAAATAAGAAAAATGGACTATTGCCACCTCACACTGGAGTAGATAGAATACCTCAGACTTGCAGAGGTCCCTTTTAGTTTAATCGATGATGGGAACATCATAAACAACAGGTATCTGACAGAAAAGGTCGCTGGTTCCCCTCTCCCTCCAGTTCAGTGGTCTCAAAAGGAGTTGACCTCACTGAGAAAAAGATTTGAACCAATATTGGCTAACACCAATGATTGGTTAGCAGCAAAAGGGATCACCCTAAAAGAATTCGTCACAGGATCAGAGGCTAAATACCAAGTAGAGTTGAAGAGAAAGGCAGAAAACTGAACAAAAAACAAAGGTGACGTTCCTTCGCCTTCTAAGCCTCACAAGCCTATGATCATCTTTGTTTCCAAAAAACCTAAGTCAACACAAGAGCCTTAAATCAGCAGCTGAAAGAACCAAAGATCAAAGCCCCAAGGCACAGACGGATCAACCTATGGAGACAAAGGATCAACCTTCAGAATGACTAAGTGTTGGGTCTCTGATCTCGTCGGGACAAGCACAGCCGATCTAGAGCGCCTTTCCTTCTCCCCCTCAATCTCCTACGGTGCCTGCTTCTCCTATCTCTCCAATCAGTGTTCCATCTTCTGGAGCCGCTTCCCCTTCCAGGGTTGTTTTTGGTGATCCTCAAGGTCCTTCAGCAGGTTCCTCTCGCTCTTCTGGGTCCATTCCGAGTCTATCATCTCCGTCTTTGAACCTGCCACCAAGCCCTGCACTCGAGCCAAAATCAATAGTTGATACAGTTTCTTCGGTTACTCCAACTGCGACTACTGCCACCACCAGTAGTGTGGAAGTTGCTACAGTGACACCACCAGAGGCAACCATTATTACAATGGGTACTTCTCCCCCGCCTTGGATGTCTGCTTTCACGCCTAAAAGAAAGAAAATGGCCATCTCCCTAAATGAATTCGATTTTGGCAAGATAGTGCCAAAAAAAGTAAGGGCTCCTAAGAGGCCAAAAATCCTCTCTAGGTTGGTCGAAGAAAAGAGGCAAAAATTTCTAGAAATTGCCAAGCCTCCTCAGGACGCAGCGCTTGAGGGTTTTGAAATGAGCAGTTATTCCGTCTCTCGTGTTGAACTTGGCAAAGTTACTCACGAAGGGGCGAAGAGTGATCTTCAGTCAGCAATGGACATCATGGTCCAAAAGTTTGATAGGGAAAAGGAGATGAAATATTTTTATAAAGCTAAAACTGAGCAGTTAACAGTAGTGATCAAGAGGTTCACTATTCCGATTGAAACAACTTCAGAGGCCTTTTCCGTGGATGATTTAGTCATTCAAAAAGCTGAAAAGACCTATTTAAAGGAGAAAGTCATGGAAGAATATGTTGAAAAGATGCACAATTAGGGAGTCTCTTTGCTATCAGAAGTTTTGGAATGAACAGGTAAAATGAATAGATTTAAAACTCAGGTAGACGATTTTGTCTTCCTTATCTTTCAAGAAATTGACGGCTTAGAGAAAGATCTCAGCAAATGGAAAGAGATGAAAGATCTCAAAAAGAGTACCCTGATATCTATCGGTGTCATCCCCAACAAAGATTCTTATGTTGAGATCAAGGAATCAATGATCTTCAGGATTCAGGTACTCAAAGATCTAATTGATGGTCTCAAAGCTTTCAAGGAAGCTAGTGAAAAGAGTGACCTGAGCCTGCTGAACAAGTTAGAAGAGCTGCCATGCAACTTGACTTCCGAGGACCATCAGTTCCTTTCAGCAGAGGAAATGATTCAGAGTTTTGAAGAGATGATCCGAAAAGATTTTGAAGGAGCATCTTTCTCAATGACTTTGGTGGACAGTATTCTGGATGCTTAGTTAACTTTGGAGAATTTGAAATCTAGGTTAACTGGCCACTCTAAAGCCATCACAGCATTGAAAGACGCGCTGATCAGAGCAAGGGTCATCTCCAAGAACGCAGTTGCGCCAGACAGCATAGGAATTCAGGCATCAATCACCATGTACGATGCTCATCTAAAGAAGTCCGGCAGTAAGAATTGACTCTCTCTCTCTTTCTCTCTTTTCTTCTGTCCTTATGCATTTCTGTTTTGTGCAGAATGCTTGCAATTTTGTAAATATGTAATTACTTGTAAATATTTTGGAAAATATCTAAAAGTCAAAGATGAGTCATCTTTGACCAGGATATTTTATATTTTATTTTTTTTCTGTTATTGAGGATTTTTCTCCCTATATATTGTGGGGACCTCATTTGTAAATCTTCTTGAAAAAATTTAATAAAAAAAACACTCTGCTGAAATTGAAGCAACTTTTGAGAGTTTGTGCTCAAATTTGTAAATTATATTTTGTTGAATGAATGAAAAGCAGGGTATTTCAGATTTTGTGTTGAGATTGTCTGTGTTATTTAGGAAATAGTTCTTATGTCTTTTTCTTGGCAACATCTTGTTTATCTAATTTAATAAGCAAGTGGGTGTGTTATTATTATCTGAGGGCACTTTTTGAGGGTAGAAAATAGACCTTGTGCTACTTTTACCTTTGAGATTCTTTCATCTTTTGTAGTTTCAGGTGAAGACTTTGTGCTTCACTTTACTCTACGGTTGTACTTGTTCTGGATCTGTGGAGAAGCTATGGAAGACTTTGCGCTTGCGTGAGCATTCTTATGGACTTTGTTACTTCAGGTGATCTCTTGCTCTTCGTTTGACACCATTCCTAAAAGAAGAGGAGTGTTGTTAGCTTTATACCAAGGATTTTTTCTCTTTTGTCCTTCATACATTACTTCTAAAAAAAGAGAAGTAGATGCTGTTATACCACCCCCATGTGTTATTTTCTGCTTAATTATATATCTGGCACGTAAATATTGATAGGGAACCTCCCCTTGATGAGAGGAGAGATTTACCTCATCTAGATCTGGTAAATCCACACTCCTCGTGGTGTAAATCTCCCTTATACTGTGGCTGATATCCCCATTTTGTCATCAGTTAGTTGACGATAAAATATTCACCCAACAGTTTTTGGTGACTCCACTGGGGAACCAAATGTGCAGTCTGAAACCTCAAGTTTCAGATTGAAGTAGTCCCTACCCTTATCCATTACATAATCTGGCGACTTCGTTTCATGTCTTACTCATTATCATTATAGCCTTACCAGCTACCTCCATTATATTATCTGGTCTGCAAAACCAGAGCTACTGGGAAGAATGCGCATTTTGAAGCCTCAAGCTTCAACTTGAAGTATTTTTGGTCCCATTTTTGTTTTAAAAACCTGGCAGCTCCACGCTATACCAGGAGTCAGAGATCTAAAGGCATTGTTGACCCTGTGTTTGAGTTGGCGCAACAGAGTAATTTTGATCTATTTTCTCCATCAACGTCTCTTCGACGGTCTAGGAGTTTTCTTTCTAGCCTTGTCAGGTCACCAACACAAGGTAGAACTCCTTTTCCCGCTGTCAATCGCCGCCTACCTATAAACACTCCACCAAAGTTTGTTATCCCACCTTTTAATCCTCTTATCATAATGGCTCAAAGCCCATGGGGTAATTCCTTCAACCCTCTTAACTTGACCCCACCTCTGCATGAACTACCTCAAAGTTCTAGAAAAAAATTTCTTAAGTTTTTTGGTGATGGGAAGGTTCATCCTGACGAACATGTTGCCGCCTTCTCCATAGCATGTGGCGTAATTGGGGTCGAATTTGAAGATGTGGCAGTAAGACTTTTTGTGGAAAATTTACAAGGAGCTGCCGCGGATTGGTTTTATCACCTGCAGGCTGGGTCAGTAACAAGCTGGGATACGCTCAAGTCCAAATTTGAAACTAGATTTAAACCCGCTGAGGATGCGCACGCTTTGTTGGTGCATCCGACACAATTAAAAAAGAATCCTAGGAACCCATGAGGGATTTCATAGCCAAATTCAACAAATTGAGGAATCGAATTCCAACCGTGGCCCAGCCCACATCGGAAAATCTCAAGTGCTTTTTCATCAACTCACAGCTTCCTGAAGTAAGTTTCCTGTTAAGGCGAGCTGGCCCTATGGACCTAGCCTTGGCTCAAGGTTTGGCTACCGAGATTGAAGATGATCTTATCCTGGCAGGCAAGATCAGGAAAGAGTCTAGTAAAAATAAATTCCCTTCATCTGTAGAAAGCTCTTCTATGGGCACTACAGATCCTATGGTGCAAAAATTAACAAATGAAATGATAGCTTTGAAAAGACAAATTACCCAAGGGATGTCCGCTCCTACCTATCGAGATGCACCCAGGAGGACATTCCAGAATCAACAATATCAAGGTAATACTGTCTGGACCCAAGGGCAATCAAACCGCCTACCTCCCCCTTCAGGAAGATTAGCCATTGAAGCAGCACCTGCCAATTCAGCGGTCGGATACCTAGAGGCAGAGCACGACAACTCCTTTCAACCATAGCTAGACCAACAAGAAAATGCTAACCTCTTTGATGACCAGGATGAGGAATTAGTTGGCGACTCCAATATCAGTTTCCTGGATTATCAAGATGAAGCCAGGGGTAAAGGAGAAGATTCAGAGGGAACTTATGCTATTTTTACCAGATCTCAAAATCAGTCGGCTTCACAAACTGACAAAGAAAAGGTAGATGAAGAACCCCAGCAAGCAGTTTCTATAGCCAGACGCGGGACTCCATTACCTCTGCAATTAAAAGATCAGATAACTCATAAAAAAGTAAGTACTCCTAATCACCCGATATTCCCCTCTTCTGCTACTCAGGCCAGTGGAGTACCCTTCAAAGCCTCTGATGATGGAATTTCTTCTTCTATTGAAACTACTTTTCAATCATTTGACATAATTGATCATGCTAGAAAGACTAAAATTTAGATGACAGAGGTCGAGTATTTAAGAGCTAACCAAGAACAGTTTGATAGGTTAGCAGACTATGTTAAAAATAAAGTTGTCTCTACTGGACAAGATCATTTGAAAGTTGTTCCTGATCCCCCCAAAGACAAACCAGCCCAAAACAATCTGGTTGTGACTCCTCCTATCGCTCTCGAAAAAATAGAACCTTTCTATGTTTCCCTACTTATAAATGGCTACAAACTGAGTAATTGTATTATAGACTCCGGGGCTTCAGATAATGTCATGCCTGCCAAGGTGGCGGATTCTCTCGGCCTAACTTTGACCAAGACTTTTGGGAGGTGTTTTTCCATGGAAAACAAACAAGTTCCTCTCCTTGGCCAAATAAAAGATGCCCAATACGCCTTTGTGGCTTTTCCAGAGAAGCGGATAAAAATGACGGTTCTAGTAGCCGATGTTCCAGCATCTTACGGCATCCTGCTTGGGCGAAATTTCTGTAAGGATGTTGGGGGCGAGTTAAGCATGGACCTATCAGAAGCAAGGATTCCAGTCCAAGGCGTCATGAAGAAATTGCTTCCTGAAAAAGAAGCCAGGTACGTAGTTACCCGTTCCACAGCGCCTGAAGCTCAAATTTTATTTGAGTCTTCAGGCATGGGCACTTATTTCTTATCCATAGACGAGATCCACGGTGCATTAGATGAAACTCCTACTGGTGGTAATTTGGGTTTGTTTTCAGCTGACGCAAAGGGTGGAATGCCCAAGCAAAATGAACACATGAAACAACCCTTTTCCCAAAATAGGAAAGTCTGTATGAAAGAAGTAATACCTGATGAGCTATGGACCTTGGAGTTTGACGGCAGTTGCTCTCCTACTGGATCAGGAGCCGGAGTTGTGTTGGTATCCCCTCAGGGAGAGATTACCCATTTTTCCTACAAATTACAATTCAACAATACTAACAACACGGCTGAATGCGAATCCCTGTTGCTTGGACTATAGGCTGCCAAAGAAAAGGGCATTAGAAAACTCCATGCTAAAGGAGACGCTGAGTTGATAGTCTGTCAGGTAAGGAACCTCTATCAGACCAAGAATGAGAGGTTGCACCATTATCGCAATCTGGTATGGGATCAGATCAAAAATTTTGACGCCTTCAATATCTCCGCTGTTTCGAGGGAATTCAATGATCGAGCAGATGCATTGGCTGTCTCTACCACCCTCCTGATTCCCCACCCAGATTTTAAGGGAGATAAGTATACTATTGAGTTGGTTTTCCGACCAAGTGTACCATACAATGCCGACCACTGGCAAGTGTTTAACAATGATGATCAAATCATCGCCTTCTTGGAGCAAAAAGACACTTTCAAACAACTATGTTTTGAAGGTAGTGAGCCTCGAGAGCGTGGATTAACCCCTGAAACCCAGGTCGGTATAGGTGAAGATTTTCTACAGCTCAAGGGAAATAAAATTCCCAAAGGTTTGGTTTCTCTAGAAAATCTTTTTGATAACCATGACAGGTTTGTCAAACAACAACGAATAGATTCAAGTTCTTCTCAAGATTTTGATCAAGTCAACTTGGGGACCAAGCACGATCCTAAGATGGTAAACATTGGGAAATGCTGCACTTCTGAAGAAAGGTTGGAGCTTGCTAGTTTACTCCACCAATATAAGGATGTGTTGGCCTATTCTTATGATGACTTGAAATCTCTTAGGCCACATGACATCCGTCATGACATCCCCCTGAAAGCCAACTCTGTACCTTACAAATAGAAATCCAGACAATATAATCCAAAAATCTCAGGTACTATCTTAGCTGAGATACAAAAAATACTGGATACTCAGATAATTTTTCTAATCCATCACTCAACATGGGTTGCTAACATAGTACCCGTCAGAAAGAAAAATGGTGAGATTCGAATCTGTGTAGATTTCAGGAACTTGAATCAGTTATCCTTAAAAGATAAATACCCCCTTCCCATTATGGATCAAGTCTTACAGATGGTAATAGGTTCAAAAATGTTATCAATGCTTGACGGTTTTTTGGGGTACAATCAGGTTGAGGTCGGGAAAGCAGATCAACACAAGACATCGTTCACCACACCCTGGGGCACTTTCGCTTACCGCAGGATGCCTTTCGGTCTGATAAATGCAGGCACCACTTTTCAAAGAGCCATGGATCTTGCTTTCAAAGATTTGATGGGAAAATTCATTGTAGTGTACTTGGATGATTTGACAATTTTTTTAAAATAACGTTCTGAGCATGTTCACCATTTGCAAAAGGTACTGGAGCGCTGCCGTCAAAATGACATCTCATTAAACCTAAAGAAATCCATCTTCAGAGTGACTGAAGGGAAACTTTTCGGACACATAGTGTCCCGAGAAGGCATCAGAATTGATTCAAAAAGAGTTAGGTCCATCCAAGAGCTTACTCTGCCTGCCAGCAAGACCACAATTCACTCTTTCTTTGGAAAGGTGAATTTCCTTAGGAGATTCATTTTTGAATTCACTGAGAAAACCCGTCACATCGTCAACATGATGAAGAGCAATGCCACATTTAGGTGGACTGCCGAGGGCAAATTAGCGTTCAAAGAAATTAAAGAAGCAATTGCTCGGGCACCAGTCTTGGTCTGTTTGGACTATACTAAAAGTTTCAAGATATATAGTTATGCCTCTAAGCATACACTGTCAGCTATTCTGGTTCAACCTAATTCAAAAAATGCAGAATCTCCTATTTCATTCATGAGTTGCCCACTCAAAGATCACAAGTTGAAATATTCCCTTATGGAGAAACATGCATACGCCGTGGTCAAGGCTGTCAAGCATTTCAAGTTTTATATCCTGAATTCTCACATCGAAGTTGTTGTACCAGATACAACAATAAAATCTATTTTGACTCAGCAAGAATTTGGTACAAAGAGAGGTAACTGGATTGCCAAAACTCAGGAATTTGATCTAGACATCAAACCAACCAAGCTTGTACGAGGAAGGGGTCTCTGCCAATTGATCGCCAATAACATTCCAGATGAATTAAAAATTGAAGAATAAGATATCAAAAGCGTGCCCACAGTTCTCTTTATCGCCACTACTGATGAGTGGTATTCTAACATTGCTCATTTCCTAACATATGGCGAGTGTCCTGCTCATCTTTCTTTGAAAGAAAAATAGAATGTTAAATTGAAAGCAGTTGGTTATGTTCTGTGGGACAATGGTATTTATAAGAGAAACTTGGACGGGGCATTTCTTTGTTGTGTTGACAAAGCTCAGCAAGAAAGACTTTTAGAATCTTTCCATGATTTGGCCTGTGGAGGACATTTCTCTGCACCGGTGATGGCACAAAAAATTCTACGAGTAAGGTACTATTGGCCCACACTTTTTTAGGATGCTTATAAATGGGTGCGTAGGTGTGAGCTGTGTCAGCAATTCGTTGAAAAGCCTAAGCTACTTGCTTTGCCCCTCAAGCCAGTTGTGATCAAGGAACCATTTCAGCAGTGGGGTATTGATTTCATTGGTGCAGTTAACTCGTCTTCAAGTGCCAGACATGATTATGTCCTCACCGCGATGGACTATTTTACTAAGTGGGTGGAGGCCATACCAACCAAGCATGCTACATATGAAGTAGTATGCAGCTTTCTCAAAGAAAATATCATCTCCAGATTTGGGTTTTTGTCTATTCTTCTTTCTCATTTTTCGCTCGACTCCGTAGCCCAATGGCTTGGATGAAGGCACTTAGAGACTGGATTCTACTTCTGCTAATCTTTTTGATTAAGCGGAAGTTCCCCAACAGGAGCCAACTGTTGTTTCAAAAATCAGCTTAGCTCATTTTTGAAAACAACCCCCCTACGAAACTTGTCCGTTTCGCCTTTTGCCTCTCTAAGTTCATTCTTCGATACAATTTTTTAAAAATCATTTTCGTCTTGTCCTTGGGACGAGGAGTGGTTACTATCTCATCCAAGTCAATTTTTTCCCTCACCTTTTTTTTCTCTTTCCAGAGTTGGTCTCTTCTTTTTTTTTTCTGTGCAAAGGCGGTGATTTTTGCCGCCTCTGCATTTCTTCTTTCTTTTCTGTGCAAGGGTGGCGCTTTTCACTGCCTCTGCACGTTTTCTGCAAGGGCGGTGATTTTTGCCACCCCTGCACTCTGACTTGCAAGGGCGGCGATTTTCGCTGCCCCTGCAAAGAGACCGACAACATGCAAGGGCGGTGATTTTCGCCGCCCTTGCACGCCTCAATTTTTATGTAAGGCATTAATGGCCACACGCGGCAGGTTGTTGGGGTGGGTTTTTCACCCTATATATTTTGATTTGAACCTCATTATTCTCCTTGCTTCCTCCTCTCCTCTTGCCTCTTGCACCTGAGCACCTTAAGCGACGTTTCAAAGCACCAACTCACAGATCTGACCTCGTGGCACGCATATTTTCTCAGGTAGGGTTTATTTTTATGTTTTATGTTGTTTTAGCTTAGTGTTTTGTTATATTTTATTCCTTTTCTTCTCCCTCCCCATGGTTTTTCCTCCAAAGACCTCATGCAGGCGGCGAAAATCACCGCCCATGTCTTTTTCAGGCTTCCGTGCAAAGGCGGCGAAAAACACCGCCCTTTCACGCTCTCCCCTTGTCAAGAGCAGTGGCGGCAATTTTCACCGCCTCTGCATTTTCAATCTTTTTTCAGTAAGTGTTATTTCTCCCGACAGTATGCAAGGGTGGCAATTTTTGCCGCCCTTGCATTTTTCTTTAATTCATTTAACTCTCAATTTTTTTTTCTGAGTTGTCCCTTTCACGTATTTTCTTCCTTGTTTTCCGCTCCTTTGCTAACCTGGCCTATTTAAGTGACCTCTAGTAACCCCTGTCACTTAAATTGCGCTCTCCCTCTCTCTCTCACTCTTCTTTCATCTGTAATCATGGCAGTAGCACCTTTAGCAAGCTCTTGTACATCTACTCCCGTCTAATCAAGACTGTCCTCTATGACGAAAGCATTTCCCTCAAAGGTGAAGAGCATGAAATACAAGTACCAGGGCATCTTCCCACCCACATCAATCACCTCAAATGTCGATGACATTCGAGATATCGAGATCGGCCATGTCGACATGGCCGAATTCCTGAAGCGAACCAAGGCAACAAATCTTAGCACTGGGATAAAAAGGATAGTTGAGAGCAACATCCACCTAGTGGCCGCCTTTCCTGTAGCAGTGCATCATGCGGAATTTGTCCTCTAGTGCACGCGATTTTACAACAAAGAGACCAGATCGGTCTCAGATGCTAGTGGTAGCATGATAATTCGATTGGACCTCGATTTTATCGACAAAGTTTTTCTGTGTCTACCAGCCACCGAAGTAACTCAAATTGACTTCAAGAACGCACAAAAGGAGTACGACAAAGACCCAAAAAGGGCAAAGAAGGTCATGAATTATAAATGGCTAAAGACTCTGAGGACCAGTCTCTCTAGATGGCTGAAAAGCTTCCCCAGAAGTGATTTCGTCGAAGAAGTTGGCGACTTAATCACCCTCCTCAGCAGAGTACGGGGCCTCCCGTCCTCTTCTCAATTCCATGAATGGATGTATCCATTCATTAAGATCATCCTTCAAGGTAAACAGACCATCTTTTGGGGGGAACAAATCAGCAATGCTATCCATGAACAACTGACTAGGGTAAAAACCTTCTTCAAATTCTACATGACCTCGTACCTGGTCTATATAGCTACCGCAATGCGATCTTTCCTGGGTTTGACAACAGAGGGAGATAAAAAGACCAACCCGGTCTACTCATACTATCCACAGCTGATGCTTCAAGGGTCAACACGTCATTTTAGGCAAGTAAATGATGCTTTCTTCGCCGTATTCTTGTGTCTCTTCGATCCTCAGCTGGAGTAGAAGAGAATATCAGACGAGGCCTGGACGGTAGTGAATGGTTATGGCTGCATGTTCCTCCAGTTCCCTACGTTTTGCTATCTTCAGGTGGGTTTCTACCAAGGATACCCTTATATGCACCCCAAATTCCCTTCAGACAGGTTAGTCCTAATGGAGCTTTGCTGACAACTGGTTGTTGTGCACATGAAGCAGATGGAACTTAAGAGACCCGATTTCAAGTTTCCTATCCAGATTGACAGATTTTCAATTGCTACATCAACCAAAGCCAAAGTTATGGAAACAAAAATGCAGATGGTTACCATCAAACCATTCAAGAGACGGGAGAAATTTGACGTCAGAGGAGTCAGAGAGAAGATTAGAAGAAAGACTCAGTTCCACGAATCCATGATTGAGGATATCTGGGTGGACCTGAGGACGGCTGATGAAATAAGAAAAATGGACTATTGCCACCTCACACTAGAGCAGATAGAATACCTCGGACTTGCAGAGATCCCTTCTAGTTTAATCGATGATGGGAACATCATAAACAACAGGTATTTGACAGAAAAAGTTGCTGGTTCCCCTCTCCCTCCAGTTCAGTGGTCTCAAAAGGAGTTGACCTCGCTGAGAAAAAGATTTGAACCAATATTGGCTAACACCAATGATTGGTTAGTAGAAAAAGGGATCACCCTAAAAGAATTCGTCACAGGATCAGAGGTTGAATACCAAGCAGAGTTGAAGAGGAAGGCAGAAAACTGAATAAAAAACAAAGGTGACGTTCCTTCTCCTTCTAAGCCTCACAAGCCTAGGATCATCTTTGTTTCCAAAAAACCTAAGTCAACACAAGAGCCTAAATCAACAGCTGAAAGAACCAAAGATCAAAGCCCTGAGGCACAGACGGCTCAACCTATGGAGACAAAGGATCAACCTTCAGAACGACCAAGTGTTGGGTCTCCGATCTCGCCGGGACAAGCATAGCCGATCCAGAGCGCCTCTCCTTCTCCCCCTCAATCTCCTACGGTGCCCGCTTCTCCTATCTCTCCAATCAGTGTTCTATCTTCCAGAGCCGCTTCCCCTTCCAGGGTTGTTTTTGGTGATCCTCAGGGTCCTTCAGCAGGTTCCCCTCGCTCTTTCGGGTCCATTTCGAGTCTATCATCTCTGTCTTTCAACCTGCCACCAAGCCCTGCACCCGAGCTAGAATCAATAGTTGATACAGTTTCACCGGTTAATCCAACTGCGACTACTGCCACCACCAGTAGTGTGGAAGCTGCTACAGTGACACCGCTAGAGGCAACCATTATTACAATGGGTACTTCTCTCCTGCCTTGGATGTCTGCTTTCACGCCTAAAAGAAAGAAAATGGCCATCTCCCCAGGTGAATTCGATTTTGGCAAGATAGTACTGGCAAAATTAAGGGCTCCTAAGAGGCCAAAAATCCTCTCCAGGTTGGTCGAAGAAAAGGGGCAAAAATTTCTAGAAATTGCCAAGCCTCCTCATGACGCAGCCCTTGAGGGTTTTGAAATGAGCAGTTATTTCGTCTCTCGTGTTGAACTTGGCAAAGTTACTCACGAAGGGGCGAAGAGTGATCTTCAGTCAGCAATGGACATCATGGTCCAAAAGTTTGACAGGGAAAATGAGATGAAGGATTTTTATAAAGCTAAAACTGAGCAGTTAACAACAGTGATCAAGAGGTTCACTATTCCGACTGAAGCAGCAACTCCAGAGGCCTTTTCCGTGGATGATTCAGTCATTCAAAAAGCCAAAATGACCTATTTAAAGGGGAAAGTCATGGAATAATATGTTGAAAGGATGCACAATCAGAGAGTCTCTTTGCTATTAGAAGTTGCAGAAAGAATAGGTAAAATGAAGAGATTGAAAACTCAGGTAGACGATTTTGTCTCCCTTATCTTTCAAGAAATTGATGGTTTAGAGAAAGATCTCAGCAAATGGAAAGAGATGAAAGATCTCAAAAAGAGTACCCTGATATCTATCGGTGTCATTCCCATACAAAGATTCCTATGTTGAGATTAAGGAATCAATGATCTTCAAGATTTAGGTACTCAAGGATCTAATTGATGATCTCAAAGCTTTCAAGGAAGCTAGTGAAAAGAGTGACCTGAGCCTGCTGAACAAGTTAGAAGAGCTGCCATGCTACTTGACTTCTGAGGACCATCAGTTCCTTTCAGCAGAGAAAATGATTCAGAGTTTTGAAGAGATGATTTGAAAAGATTTTGAAGGAGCGTCTTTCTCAATGACTTCGGTGGACAGTATTCTAGATGCTCAATTAACTTTGGAGAATTTTAAATCCACGTTAACTGGCCACTCTAAAGCCATCACAACATTGAAAGACACGCTGATCAGAGCAAGGGTCATCTCCAAGAATGCAGTTGCGCCAGACAACATAGGAATTCAAGCATCAATCACCATGTATGATGCTCATCTGAAGAAGTTGTTTCTATTCAAATTTTGCTTTCTATATTCAAGAGAAGAATTAAGAAACTAAGAGATATGGTCAAGACATGTGTACCTGGATGTAGTCTGTGCACCGTAATCCAGACTCTGTGAGTACTCCTCTTTGGCTGTGGAGGAATGACACCTGCAAAGAAAGAGACTTGGACAAAGGAGGTGTTAGATAAGGAGATGGTGGGTTGCCAAGCGAAAGCTTGATTTTAGAAGTATAAAAACTTCCTTGAGGGAGGTCAACCCACTGTTTGATAAAATATGTCTGATAAATAACAGAATGCTAAAAGACTGAAAGTGATAAAAGATGGAAATGAAAAGGAATCAAAAGCTTACCTGAGAGATGCTGTTAGACTGGTCACAGTCGCCGGCGTCGGTGGTCCTACCGGCGTTGGTCTGTCAAGGTGCCGACGTCGGTTATGCTGCCGACATCGGTTGGGGTAGTGACCAGCGTCGATCGGGTCAGTGGTCTGTGGACGGGTCTGCTTGAGTAGTCTGAGACAAAGTTTGGACTTGGTTGAATGGTCTGGGTCTGAGAGTTGGTTGAATGGGCAGAGTGTATGGTCTGACAGAGGACAGAGGTAACAAAGAAATGGAGGAGATAAGGGTTCGGGTCTGGTTTGGTTAATAGTCTGGTCTAGGGAGAAGGAGTATTTGATCTAATTCATAATACATAAAAGCAAATGACTAGGAAACACAAAGAAAACACAGACAATATACTTACCTGTACCTGCCGGAAGAGTTCTGTTGATGTGAAAGCCATGTTGCTGATGTAGAAGTCTGATGCAGAATACCTGTTGCTACACCTGAGGGAGAGAGTGAGAGGCTTGACTGAGAGATTAGCAGATTGGCGGATGGTTGAAGACTAAAGATTGAAGAATTCGTGATTAGATGCGTGATTTCGTGATTTAGGCGAGAAATTGTGATTTGCTGATTAGCCTTGGAAGAGGTTAGACGCCGGTTTAAGTAAACTGACGTCGGTGATCCCGCTGGCGTCGGCCGACAGTTGACCGACGTCGATGGGTGCAGAACATGAAAAAGGCCTAGCAAGCCCATTCTACATCCGCCAAGTGCGTAGTTGGTTGGAGATTTGGTCGAAGGTAAGGATAAAGACGCAGGAGAGTTTGTTAGGCAGTTAGAGAGGAGTAAGAATAGGTCTTGGGTGAGTCATAGGATGGGAATTAGTCAAAGGTGAGGTGTCTTACGCGAGGTGTCATGGGTGAGGTGTCCAAGGAGGGGGGTGCTAATTTAAAATAAGTTTATTATTTTAAATTAGTAATTGAATGGGTTAGGAATGGACCAAGGGGGAAGGTGACCAAGGGTTAGACACTTTTTAGGTGTCTACATTTGCCCCTTTTTGTCTTGTTGGTTGTTCTGGACAAACTGCAAGACAAAAATAGGAGTTAGTTGCCCCAAGGGTGGGATGATGTGGATTGCCCCGAGGTATGGATGAGGTATTCCCCCTCAAAGCGAGAGTCGAGGGAAGAGAACCTGATGTCGGGTGCTAATTTGACAAAAGGTGGATGAGAAGAAGAGTGAGGGTGAACGCTGCAAAAGTCGTGATTGCACGCATACCACTTCACGGGATAGGTAGGTCAAATGGTCACAGTCAAAAGGTTGAGGAGTGCCAAAATTGAAATAACCGGGCCCCAGCATTAGTCATAGCTGATCAGGTTATTCAATCTAAGCTGAAGCTCCAAATGGTCGTCGTGTTCCAGGTATCCCGAACTCAAGAAGTGCTCCCAAAAACATGAAAAAAGTCACAAGTAGTGCGGATCAACCAGCTTGCGATCTTATACTTGTGAGGGTCCAAAAATAAGGTCTGCGAACAATTTTACTATCTATTCATGAGGTAGCATGCGTGCAAACAAAACCAAGACAGAGTTGTCTCGGAAGTGGTCAAGGTCTGAGGAGATAGGCATGATCTCCAATGGTCACTGGTCGGGTTGAGATATAAGTGATCTCAAATGTGTCCCATGAGGAGTCGGAAATGACTTTGACATTGGCAGGGCTGGTTAATTGGTCATGATGGAAGATGAAAGGTCAATGTCTTGAAAGAGACGAACGAGCAGATGGGTGGACAAAGGAATGGCCGAGCTAACCTCAGAAGACTGAGTGCTGCCTACATAGCCCTTGTGTGAAGGGCATCAGACCAATGTAGTTCGGACAGAGGGTCGAAGAGGTTGATAGGCTGGTTTTGGTCAAGGTCAAGGTGAGGAGAAGATGATGTTACAGCCTTTTCCAAATGGTGTATTCTGTAACATTAGTTGAGAGGTCTTTCACTCCTAGCAATTATCCATATGCGTGATGGATGTATGCTAACAATGAATTGAGGTCTATTTATGCTTTAGCAAGTATTGGTTTATGCTTAACATAAATTGTGTCGGGTCGATAGTTTCCATGTGTATTGGTGTCCACAAAAACTATGTGAATGGTCTAGGTCATGTCATAGTCTGAAAATGTGTGATTGGTTTGGTTGAGGTTTGGTTAGATAGATAATGATTTGGTTGGATGCGTGACCAAGATGTGTCAAAAGCGAAAGGCGAATTGCTCTTTCAATGACAAGGACCAAAATAAAAGCATGGATAAGGGTTGTTTAGAAACAAAAGACCCGTTCATGCATTGTGGTGTTGACCAGATGTTGTGTTAGAGAGGCAGTCGAATCACTTGATGTTAAGTGAGCTCGAAATCCCTTGAGTGTGCAGGGGTGATAGGATTGAGAATGAGATGGAAGGGGGAACCCTGTTTAGCAGGAACAAATTTGCCCCTTTTATAGGTGACCCCGAGAACGACTATAGACAAGTCCATGACTCTAAAGTTTTGTCAGTCAGTTTTTTTTTTTTTTTTTAGGGCAGACTGATCGCTGCCAGAAGCCTACGATGGGATATTGTCTTGCTTTGGGGTCATGTCGTGAAGCTGATCGATGCGAGAAGCTTCAGAGATAATACTATGTATGTAGCAAAATTTATGCATAGCCATTCTTCGAGGGAGTGGTCTATATTCTACGTTTTATGTTTTGATATGACTTTGGCCTAGCTGTCCTTCAAGGGAGTAGTCTAGTAAATACAATAATGATGATGCAGCTGTCCTTCGAGGGAGCAGTCTACATTTATAGTTTTATGACCTTGGAATATGCATCCCATTTTTTATATATATTTGATTGATTTTGCTGACTGGACTTTTGGTCATGGACTTGACTATAGAGGTTTAGAGAGTTTCTTTTTTATTAGGACAAAGCATTCATGCTTGCCAAAAGGGTTAGGATTGAGGGTTGAAGGAATAGGAATGACAGTGACAAGGACTGCTCAAGGGATGAGCTCAAGTTAAACGTCAAATGAATAATGATTTGACTAACAGTAGACTGGTCAAAGAGGCAAGACATAAAAGGGGCTCAGGTTCTGATAAGGTCCTGACCCATGTTGGCGTTACGATACAAGGTCCAAGTCAATTAGGAGCAAAGGTGCCCCATTTGCCTCGTTCCAAATTGGTCACAATAATTAATGACAGTTTGAAGAAGTGATAGGTGCTTGGTTGGGTGGTGTTTGATAATTGAAGTTTGGTCGAGGTTTGGTTGATGCTGATTGGGGTCATGATAAGAAAGGTTGGTGGATGATTGGACTATGTGTGGTCGAGGTTTAGTCGAGGTCATGGTCGAAGACTTGGTTGAATGTTTGGTCGAGGTCATGATAAGGTTGGATTCCCCCAGTTGCTTAGGGAGAATGTTGGATAAATTGGTCAAGATCGGTTGAGGCTTGGTGGCTAAATGGACTGTGTTGATGTCGAATAATGGGGTCAAAGGCGGTAAAGGGACCATAGTCTGGCGTGGAGATCCCGATTTAGGTGATGAGGTTTGAGAGGCATGGGTCGGTGTTGATAATTTGTCAAAGAGGTGGTCCAGAGGGTCCTTGATGAGAAAGGAATCCTTTCTCCATTGTTGACGAATGACAGCTTTGAGAGTGCAACAACGCTCAGTGTCATGTCCCGGAGTGTGATGATAATGACATAATTTAGAGTTGTCGAACCAAGATGGCCTTGATCCGAGAGTTGATGAGTGGGGTGGTGTTGAAGGTTTGCTGATAACGTGGTTGAGAAGAAGGGTGTCATTCCCCAAACATTGTCGAATGGAAACCTTGAGGGCACAACAATGCTCGGTGTGGTGCCTAGGCATGCGATGATACGCACAAATGTGAGTGTCATCGAACCAGGGTGGTTTTGGTCTGAGAGATTGATATGGTTTAAGAGGCAGGAGATAGATGCGAGAGGACTGCAAAAAGTGCCGTAACAGCAAGGCATAAGAACCTGCTAATGGGTCTGGATGTTTTGTCGCAGTGAGTATTGATGACTTTGATTTGAGAGCCATTGGTCGATGGTTTGGAGGTGGTATATGTTTGACGGGTTGAGGGAGTAATGGAGGCGACTTGCCTCTGTGAAGTATGGGAGTAGGAAGATCTCCTATTAAAGTGGATGGATGTGGGCCCAAGATTGAAGGTAATGAAGAAGGTGGGGGAGGAGTCATCCAGTGTGGTCTAGTGGCCTTCTTTGATATGGTTTAAGGGCCATTATTGCGAACACCAAGAGGTTCAATCTCTTTTGGTAAGGTGGACGCTTGTGCGGGTTTGGGCTTAGATGTGGATGGAGGTGATTGAGATGTAGTAATCTCAGGCAAAAGGCAAGAGGAAACTGTGACTGGGTCTTCCTCGGTTGAAATAGGCGGAGAGACTGGTTCTTCTCTTGGTGGAGAAGAAATATGAGAGTGAGGCTCCTCAAGAGAGAAGAAGGCAGGGATGATCATGTCTTCTGCTTGTGCTTGAGGAGTAGGCAAGGTAAGGTCTTCAGATGAAGGTAAGGCTAATGGCGTAGGCATGGTCAAGGTGTCCTCTAGTATGAGGGAGGTTGATGGAGGACTAATAGGAGAAGAAAGTTCTTCATCCTGTGATGGAGGAGGTTGGTCAAGGACAAGAGGCAAAATAGTGTTGATTGTGTGAATATTATGGTCATTAGAGTCATTGATCGTGGTTTGGATGTTGTTTTGAGTGGGTGGATGGTTTGGGAATGATTGTTTGAAGATGTCAATGTGTTGGTTGGGTGGTGCATTCGGGTTATCTAAAATAATATCCCCCTTGTCGATCATGTCTTGGATGATGTTCTTGAAGGTTCTGCAATTGTCGATGTCATGGCCATGGACGCGATGAAAGTGATAGAAGTCAGCCTCTCTATACCATGTAGGGAGGGCTTTTGAAGGGTCGAATTGAGGTGGTCGGATTGGAGGGAGATTGAGGACCCCCTGCTTGAGTAGTTTTTCCAAAACGGAAGCGTATGGTTCTCCAAGTGGAGTGTATGAACGCTGGATGTACCGTTGTTAGAATTGTTTGGTGATGTTTGAAGATGTAGAAGGTTGAGAGTAATTAGTTGTCGTTGATGATGGTGATCTAATGACCACAGTGTTGGCCACTCCTTTGGGTTTGGAGTTGGTAGAAGAAGAAGGTCTGGAAGAAGAATGGTCATTGGTTTTTGCATTGGTATTACGCAATTTGACCTTATCCTCTTCAATGGCGCAGAGTTCAAGCTTTCGAGCCATGGTGAAAGCTTCATCGAAAGTGTGGAATGTCTGAATCTGCAAGGTAGAAGAGATGTGCCTGGCACATGCTCGAGAAAAGAGCTCAATGAGCTCAGGTTGAGGTAAGGAGAAAGAGAGCTGGTTAATCAGGCTTCTCCAACGCGTGACAAAATCGACTATAGATTCGTCGTCAAATTGCCTGATGGAGTAAAGGTCTGTGATTGAGACTTGTTTGGTTATGTTGATAGAGAAATGATTGAGAAATAATTGGGCAAGTTGAATGAATGAAAAGATAGAATGTCTGGCAAGAGAACTATACCAGTCAAGGGCGGAGCCAGAAAGAGACATAGGGAACGTGCGTAAAAGTAACGCATCGTCGTGGGCAATAAGATAGCAGGCATGTCTAAATGCCTGAAGATGTTGTTGCGGGTCCTCCTTACTCTGGAAGTGAGTAAATTTAGGAAGCTCCCATTGGTTGGGGTATGGTCGGATAGGGACAGAAGGATGAATGGGCTCGTTGCAAATTTGCTCATACGAGAGAGCATTGCGTGAACCAGAGATAGAGGTCTCGAGACTGGACATTTTATCCATCAGCATTTTAATGACATCTACTGACGGATTGGTAGAATGAGCACCCCCTAGGTTGTAGGGTGCTTGAAAGAGGCTGGATGAGGTGTACAACGTAGTCAATTGTACCAGTAAGGGGGCAACGTACAGATGACTAGTCGCAGGGACATAAGTGGAGGCCAAAAGTGGTTGAGCTATGAAGGTCGAGGGTATAAGTTGACTAGATACCGCCAAGGGTGGTTGCATGATGGCACTGGTAGAAGGATAGGTTGGCACTCCTGCATTCATGGGTGCAAGAGTGTAAGGAGTCGAGACAATCAAGTTCTGGTATGATGTAGAACTTGGTTGAATTGCGTGTGGTTGAGGGGGTAATGGAACCCCGATGGAGGTTGGTCTGAAAATGGATGAGGAGGCCAAACTTTGCATATTGGCCATGGTTGGGTAAACGGTTGAGGTAAAAGTTTGGGTAGTAGATGGTGTTAATGTCATCACCGCTTCACCTGAAAGGTCTCGCGTTGGGTCTCTTGCGAGATAATTTTGGAGGGCTGTGACGTTGAGGTCCAATAATCTTTTGAAATATTGGTCCCCTTCAGGGATGATGGGAGTCTGAGTCGGGGTTGGTCCTGTAGGAGTTCTTTCAGTCTCCGAGTGGAACTCCATGATAGGACTGGTTAGGGACGAGAGAGCGTGGTCAAGAAGAGGGTCAGGTTCCAGAAACTGTGTGTTTTCAGTTTCAGAAACTCAGAATGAGGTTTTGGCAGAAAGAGGGGTCAGGTTTTAAGTTGCTATTATGAAGAAAAGGATAGTGGCAGAGACCAACATCGGTTGAAAAACCGATGTCGGCAAGAAAGATGGCCGATGTCAGTCAGATAACCGATGCCGATGGAGGAATGGAACCGACGTCGGTGGTAAAACCGATGCCGGTGACTGTGCTTTCCAGAAACTCAGAAAAAAAAAAGTTTTTGGAAATGAAGAAGACGTCCTTACCAGCTCAAAAAAAGACAGATAAAAATAGAAAATAAGATGATGACAGACAGAGCCTAGCGTGAAATCCTAATAATCAACTTTAGAATCCTGTGGCTTATGCCTTAGAATGATGTTTGAGGAGGTTGGCTGTTAGAAGGGTCCTAGAAAAGGCAGTCTAAAGATGGTTTTGGGTATGTTTAGGTGCTCAAGAAGTCTGTATTAGGTTCGGTACGTGGCCTGGTGCTAAGGAGCAAGCTCCCCTCACTTCACAATTCTAGTGGTTAGCTGGTTTCGCTTAGCCAAAATATACCTTGCCTAGAGATTATCCTCCTTCAGAGAACGGAGTGGGCTTTCCCCTTGGTGATGAAATCCAAGTGAGATTGCCAGGTAGGGGTAAGGTATCCGCTGGGGGATGAAATCCCAGTTGGGCCTTGTCTCAAGTGAGTTTTATGTTTGTTTTAGTGCATGTGGTTCGGTAGTGTAACATGAAGTGGACTAGATTAATTCAATATGCGGTTTAATTACTAAGTGTAGTCTAAAAGATGCAAGCAAACAGAAATGAATGCAAAGTGTTTTAATGCCCAAGTCAAAATGTTAAATTAGAATGAAGACAAGTTGGAGAAAGGGTTGAAGAAAATGATTCTTTGACCAGTCTAGAAATGCAAGAAAAAGTAAGAAAAAGTTCTTTTTATTTCCTGCTTATAGTGTCATTTGGAAGAAAAGAGAGAGGTGAAAAAGAAGGAACCTAATGCACCTAAATGAACAAAGAGGGAAAAGAACCCAAGGAAGGCCCTAAGTGTCCCACCGGGCGTGCCAGAATGTTTCTATTCAAATTTTGCTTTCTATATTCAAGAGAAGAATTAAGAAACTAAGAGATATGGTCAAGGCATGTGTACCTGGATGTAGTGTGTGCACCGTAATCCAGACTCTGTGAGTACTCCTCTTTGGTTGTGGAGGAATGACACCTGCAAAGAAAGAGACTTGGACAAAGGAGGTGTTAGATAAGGAGATGGTGGGTTGCCAAGCGAAAGCTTGATCCCAGAAGTATAAAAACTTCCTTGAGGGAGGTCAACCCACTGTTTGATAAAATATGTCTGATAAATAACAGAATGATAAAAGATTGAAAGTGATAAAAGATGGAAATGAAAAGGAAGCAAAAGCTTACCTGAGAGATGCTGTTAGACTGGTCACAGTCACCGACGTTGGTGGTCCTACCGGCGTCGGTCTGTCAAGGTGCCGACGTCGGTTATGCTGCCGACGTCGGTTGGGGTAGTGACTGGCGTCGGTCGGGTCAGTGGTCTGTGGACGGGTCTGCTTGAGTAGTCTGAGACAAAGTTTGGACTTGGTTGAATGGTCTGGGTCTGGGTCTGAGAGTTGGTTAAATGGGCAGAGTGTATGGTCTGACAGAGGACAGAGGTAACAGAGAAATGGAGGAGATAAGGGTTCAGGTCTGGCTTGGTTAATAGTCTGGTCTAGGGAGAAGGAGTGTTTGATCTAATTCATAATACATAAAAGCAAATGACTAGGAAACACAAAGAAAACACAGACAATATACTTACATGTACCTGTTGGAAGAGTGCTGTTGATGTGAAAGCCCTGTTGCTGATGTAGAAGTCTGATGTAGAATACCTGTTGCTGCACCTGAGGGAGAGAGTGAGAGGCTTGACTGAGAGATTAGCAGATTGGCGGATGGTCGAAGACTGAAGATTGAAGAATTTGTGATTAGACGCGTGATTTCATGATTTAGGTGAGAAATTGTGATTCGTTGATTAGCCTTGGAAGAGGTTAGATGCCGGTTTATGTAAACCGACGTCAGTGATCCCGCTGGCGTCGGCTGACAGTTGACCGACGTTGGCGGGTGCAGAACACGAAAAAGGCCCAGCAAGCCCGTTCTACATCCACCAAGTGCATAGTTGGTTGGAGATTTGGTCGAAGGTAAGGATAAAGACGCACGAGAGTTTGTTAGGCGGTTAGAGAGGAGTAAGAATAGGTCTTGGGTGAGTCATAGGATGGGAATTAGTCAAAGGTGAGGTGTCTTAGGCGAGGTGTCATGGGTGAGGTGTCCAAGGAGGGGGGTGCTAATTCAAAATAAGTTTATTATTTTAAATTAGTAATTGAATGGGTTAGGAATGGACCAAGGGGGAAGGTGACCAAGGGTTAGACACTTAGGTGTCTACAGAAGTCTGGCAGCAAGAATTGACTCTCTCTCTCTTTCTCTCTCTTCTTCTGTCTTTATGCATTTCTATTTTGTGCAGAATGCTTGCAATTTTGTAAATATGTAATTACTTGTAAATATTTTGGAAAATATCTAAAAGTCAAAGATGAGTCATCTTTGACCAGGATATTTTATATTTTATTTTTTTCTGTTATTGAGGATTTTTCTCCCTATATATAGTGGGGACCTCATTTGTAAATCTTCTTGGAAAAATTTAGTAAAAAAACACTCTGCTGAAATTGAAGCAACTTTTGAGACTTTGTGCTCAAACTTGTAAATTATATTCTGTTGAATGAATGAGAAGCAGGTTATTTCAGACTTTGTGTTGAGATTGTCTGTGTTATTTAGGAAATAGTTCTTATGTCTTTTTCCTGGCAACATCTTGTTTATCTAATTTAATAAGCAAGTGGGTGTGTTATTATTATCTGAGGGCACTTCTTGAGGGTAGAAAATAGACTTTGTGCTACTTTTACCTTTGAGATTATTTTATCTTTTGTAGTTTCCGGTGAAGACTTTGTGCTTCACTTTACTCTACGGTTGTACTTTTTCCGGATCTGTGGAGAAGCTACGGAAGACTTTGCGCTTGCGTGAGCATTCTTATGGACTTTGTTACTTCAGGTGATCTCTTGCTCTTCATTTGACACCATTCCTGAAAGAAGAGGAGTGTTGTTAGCTTTAGACCAAGGATTTTTCTTCTTTTGTCCTTCATACATTACTTCTAAAAAAAGAGAAGTAGATGCTGTTATACCACCCCCATGTGTTATTTTCTGCTTAATTATATATCCGGCACGTAAATATTGATAGGGAACCTCCCCTTGATGAGAGGAGAGATTTACCTCATCTAGATCTGGTAAAGCCACACTCCTCATGGTGTAAATCTCCCTTATACTGTGGCTAATATCCCCATTTTGTCATCAGTTAGTTGACGACAAAATATTCACCCAACACACATTTCTCCAAGAAGTCAATAAGAAACGAGATGAGGACAAATACATGATGTTTAAAAACTGATAAAAGGTATAGGATAAGGATCTAACAATGAGTGAGCATTTGTATAGATTGGTCGAATGATGAGCATTCATCATTAAAGCCCTTGTTGATATATGGAGATTGACAAAGCACATTGAGTCAACATTTCAAGATTACACAAGATGAGGTCAAAGTGACTAAGGTTTAACATCTAACATTGGTGGACTATATGTTAAATATCAAACAAGATAAAATGTACGTATTCGATCTAAGGTAAGAGGACATGAGATTCAAGCATTGTGTTCGAAGGTTAATTGTAACTATTGTATTTGAATATTTGAATTTGCAATGGAAAAACCAGTGTCTAGTTTTTGGGCTATAAATTTAAATCCATGATGAATTTCCTCATGAAGTAAAAAAAAATTGGTAGAGGACTCCAAGGTGCATCTAGAAATATTAATTTAAAGATCTGAAAGTGAGTACAATAAAATATATTTAGACTAAAATTTGATTATGTGGTTGTGATTTTTATGCAAGTGACTTGAGAAGGATATATGTGATTGTGTTGATGATGTTTCAATGTCTCATGATGAATTGGATATTGGGGAGTGATGTAGAATCAATTAGGATGATCTATGAGTATTTTAGAGGTGTGATCAATCTATCTTGAGTGTGAACGATGCTTAATAATTTGACTCTATGTTTGATAATGGTGTTCTTGTGTATAATGATTATGTTTGAGTTATTTAAACATATACAGAGGTGAGATATGTTGGATATGATCATTTTAGGATATCCTAGGGGAGGTAAGGAGTGGACATATGTATTTAGAAGTGGTCTTATGTTCTTTTTTCACTTGAGAGTGTTCTAAATGGGTGAACAGGTCTCCATGAAAAGGGCCTTATTAAAAGGTATAGCTGCTTAAGGGTGACCCATAGATGTAGCCAACTTATGGAGATGGTATTGAGTTATGTTTTCATATGATAGATGTCTTAAGGGTTAAAACATACCTCATGGCTGACCAAGATAATGATGATCAATATTGCTCTATAAATAGTGGAACCAAAGATGATGGGTTCTAGACTTGGTGTAAGAGACTAAGAAGAGATTGGAGAGAGGCTTGTGTGTGTGTTTTGTGGATCGAAGGAGGCATAGAGTGAACTAAGGATGAGTTAAAGATAATATCATTTTGAGGACTATTTGTATGACTTGTAGGTAATAATTCTATTGGTAGAATAATGCTCTTATAGATTGAGTGTGAGCGAAGGTGAAGAGTGATAAGCAAAGGCCAATCATCAGGTGTTGTAGACATCAGTGCAAAGGTGGATGTGTTCATATGTATTATTGTGTTAGATTAATATATAAGGTGGTTTTAGCCTCCTTATAAGGTGATACTTGATAAAAGGTATGGTTATTTTTGCAGCTCAACTAGACCGGTGTGGTAACACCTTGTTAGATTGTAGTATCACTAAATAAGGATTATAGTTCCTTGATAAATTTTATATGGTCTAAATTAGATCTTGTTATTATAGGATATTATTCCATTGTAGGTTTCACTAGGTTTTATTCCCTAATAAGGTTTCCCATGTACATCATGTGTTATGTGATTGATCTTCCATTATCTCTCTTGTTTATTGCTATGAATGGTATGTATGCTTCATGAATCCTTGTGGTAACTAGTTAAGTATTTTTAAAGATTAGAATTAAAATTGGATTATTTGGGCTCACTGTTTAACCCCCCTCTTAATTATTATACCTATAAAAATTGGTATAAGAGTAGGTCCTTTGGTAAAATCTTAACATCTTGAAGGTGATCCAAGGTACAATAAGGGTAGTCATCAAGGAGGTTTCTCTACTAAGCAAACACCGAAGTTAAATGGACCTAATTATGATTTTTGGAGTGGAAGGATGAGGACATATATTATGTCCCTAGGGTTTGATGTATGTCAATCTATTTTAGATAATTATGTTGCTCCTATTATTCCTCTATCTAGTGTTATAGACAAGAAGTTGTTTGAGAATAATTCCAAGGCAATGAATCCTATCAGTTATGGTCTTTCAAAGACTAAAGACACCAAGGAAATCCATTTTACATCTACTAAATAGATATGGGACAAAGTGAGGATCATTTTTTAAGGATATCCAAAGGTCAAGCTTGCTATGTTGTATACTCACAATTTTTTTTTTTAAAATATCAAGATGAAGGAAGATGATTTTGTGGCATCCTTTCTATAGAGAGTTGATGAGACTATGAACATCATTAGAGGTATTGGAGAGAATATTAAAGAGGCTAATATACTCCAAAAGGTGTTAAGGTCTCTTTCTCTCAAGTTTGATCCAAAAGTATCTACTATAGAAGAGAGTCATGATATTACTCAATTGAATATGGATCAATTGCATGGCACCCTTACTGCATATGAGATGAGAATAAATGATGATATACCACTAAAGAAGGAAGATGATTTCAAGATAGAGATGAATCATAAGAATTTACAAGGTAATAAATCTATGTTTTCTCCATGTATCGATAATCCAATCATAGAATAAAATGAGAATGTTGTAGTAGTGGAGGAAGTTGTTTCTCTAAATCCAAAGAAGAAGAAGTATAAGTATCAATTGAGCAAGGAGGAGATGGGATATGAGGAGTTGTTTTTGTTTTAGAGAATTGAGGTATAGAGGATGTTTATATATATATATATATTTCTTAATAAACTCCTTTCAAGTGGAGAATCAAGAGTTGTGGTGTTTTTCAGTTGGAATAGTCTGTAGTGTCAGATTGAAGGTTCCCAGATGGCAAAGAAGGATTTGTGATTGTCAAGGAAATCTATTTGCATAGAAAGGTCTATTGACCTTATTCTAGCATGCTCTAGGTGGTTTTGTGATTTTAAGTTATGGAAGATCAAATCTTGTTCTATAAGTGTGTTCTAGATGTATATAGGTGTGCAAGAAGTTTTAGATGTGTGCATTGACTAGAAGGAGGTTTGTTGACCCTATTTGTTTTGAGATTCTAGGGTTTTGGGCTTTGCTATAAAAATGGTTTACATTGTGAATTGAGGTATAAGGGTTCTCAATATGTTTAATGGTCCAAATGGGTGGTTAAAATAAATATTCACAAATGTTTGAAGGTTTGTGGTTCTCAAACTATTCAAGTTTTTGTTAATATGGAAGGTTAATTGGCTAGTAGGTTTGTGAAGGAAGTATGTTGAATAGGATGATCTTGGTGATGAAATTTGGTGTGATTTAAGGGGAATATTATTATTCTCTAGATATGAAGTTTTAGGTCTTGAAGATGTGTCTAATGAAAATTGTGGGCTCTACAAGTTTAGGTAGGGCTACAAGGAGGCTAGATACACCTAGTTTGAAGAAGAGTGCTTTTTGCTTAGTTTATCCAAAAGAGAAAGGTATGTGTGTTTCAAGGTGGGTTATAAAGTTAATTTAGTGATATTTTCCTATTTTTTGAGTGGCATGAAGCTCTGTTGATGGTTCTTATGGTCGGTTGAGAGAGAAGGCTAGTAAGCATATGTGGTGATTCTTCATGGTGTATGGAGATTTGAAGATGCTCAAAAGGTGAAATTGATTAGAGTTCTTAGGGGGAGTCATTCTAAAATGTTTTTTGGTGAGTTAAATTATATTTTAGTTATTTTATGTGTTCTTTTTTCATTGGTCGCAGTGCTTGGTTGAAGAAAAGTCTTGACATGGAGTAAGAGGATGTTGTCAAGGCAAGATGAAGTAAGCTCAAGGTAAGGGGAATTTGTATCATGTTTTTAAGATGGTCCTTTCATATTTGATAGTATTTAAATACACTTAGGATCATTTTTTTCCCATTTTTTCATTATGTCAAAGGGGGAGAAAGTTCTTGTTGTGGAAAGTTCCTATTGTGGGAGTGCTTTGAAGAGAGAGAAGGTGAGCTATATATTTCTATTTTGAAGGGTGTTGACATCAATTAAAAAGGGTGAGATTATTTGATAGTTTTTAATGATGTCATGTACGTTTCCTGGTGAGTGGATTAATTTCTTTGATATCCTAAGTAACAATGACAAAGTGTGTAATGTGCTTGTCCTAATGTGCTTGAAGTATGCTTGGTTGATCTCCAGAGTTTGATTGGTTAGAGATGTTTAGGGATGAGTATGGTGATTGTATCATTTGAAATAGGTTCATAATATGTTAACTATGCTTTTATATCTTGTGTGCATAAATGGAATTCATCTGGTAGTCCATATTTTTCATCTAGATAGTTGAGTCTAGTGGTAGAAAATATGAGTAGGCAGTATGATGATGTCACTATTACCATGTGGGAATGAGTCAAGGGGAGTTGGTCATATGGGTGTGATCACATTAGTCCCTAGTTATTAGGAACTATATCTCAATTCATGCATCTCAATATGGTCAAAGATATGAGGGTACAATGTTGGCTTCTTAGTTAGAAAGAGTCGAGTGAGAATTTTTATGATGTTATATATTACACGTGTGAAAGTGTCAAGAGAAAATAATAATATGTGTTTGTTTAATTTTGAGAATATATTATTTTCAATACATTTGAGATTATTTTATAAAGCATGAAAAAAGTTATGCATGCTCAAATTTGGCCTGTCAAGCAGGTTTTGACATAGTTGGCTCTGTGACAGAAGATTTTTAGAAGGCATTTTAATGTAATTATATCTCACAAGCACAAGGGTTATAAGAGTAGTGTGTCACATGGTTGGATTATAATATAATACAAGATAATTTATTCCAAATTTGAGATCATGATATTAATCACAAAAGAATATATCCAACGATAAAAAATGGCTACATAGGCATATTGAAAGGGTCCCCATAGTCATTTTGAAAGTGTTAAAGCTCGAGCAAGATCAACAGTGCATGTTACTAAAAGAATTTAATAAATAGTGAGATGAGGATAGGTGCATGATGTTTAATGATTGAGAATAGGTATAAGATAAGGATCTAATAGTGAGTGGGTGTTTGTACAGATTGATTGAATAGTAATAATTGATCATTAAAGATCGATGGAACATGTTGAGTCAACATTTAAATATTGCACAAGATGTGGTCAAAGTGACTAAGGTTTAATTTTCCTCATTGGTGGAATATTTATTAAAGATCATATAAGATTGATGATGAATATTTGATCTAAGCTAAAAGGACATGAGATTTGAGCATTGTGCTCAAAGGTTAACTCTGACTGTTTGTATTTGAATATTTGAATTTTTAAAGGAAAAATTAGTGTATAGTTTTTGGGATATAAATTTTGATCCAAGATGAATTTTCTAATGTAGTATAAATAAAATTGGTAGAGGACTCAAAGATTCATCTACCAATATTGATTTGAATATCTAGAAGTGAGTATAGTTAAAGATATTGAGCCTAGAAGTTGATTTTGTGTTTGTGCTTATTCTACAAGTGACTTGAGAAGGATATCTAAACTTGTGTTTATTATATTTTGATGTCTCATCATGAATTAGATACTTGTGAGTTTTGTATACTACATGAGGATGATGTATAAGTATTTTTTAGGTGTGATCAATCTATCTTGAGTATAAACAATGCTTAAGAAGTTGACTATATGTTTGGTAATGGTATTCATTTGTATAAGGTCTCTATTTGAGTTATTTGAACATATGAAGAGATGAGTTATGTTGATTATGTTCATTTTAGGATGTTATAAGGGAATAAAGAGTGGACTTGTGTATTTTGAAGTGGTACTATGTTCTTGTTTCACTTGAGAGTGTGTTAAATGGGTGAATAAGTCTCCATCAGACCTATAAGATCTATAAGGGCCTTATTAAAAGGTGTAGCTACTTAAGGGTGACCCATAGATGCTATGGCATACCTATGGAGATAGTATTGAGATATATATTCATATGATAGATGTCATAAGGGTTAAGACATGCCTAATGGCCAACCAAGGTAGTGACTATCAAGATTGTTCTATAAATAGTGGAACCAAAGATGATGAGTTCTAGACTTGGTGTAATAGACTAAGAAGAGATTAGAGGTGTGTGTGTGTGTGTGTGTGTGTGTGTGTGTGTGTGTGTGTGTGTGTGTGTGTGTGTGTGTGTGTGTGTGTGTGTGTGTGTGTGTGTGTGTGTGTGTGTTTTTTGTGGAAAAAAAGAGGGGTAGAGTGACTTGAGGATGAGTTGAAGAGCAGATCAGTTTGAGGACTATTTGTATGACCTGTAGGTCATAATTCTATTGGAAGAAAAATGCTCTTGTAGATTGAGTGTGAGCAAAGGTGAAGAGTGATAAATAGAGGTCCATCATCAAGTGTTATAGACATCAATACAAAGGTGGATGTGTTCATATGTTTTATTGTGACAGCTTAGTATCTAAGGTGGTTGCAACCTCTTTGCAAGGTGATACTTTCTAAAAGGCCAGGATGTTGTTGCATCTCAGATAGATAGGTGTGGTAACACCTTGTGGGATTGTAGTCTCACTAAATAGGGATTGTAGTTCCTTGATCATTTATAGATTATCTAAATTGGATCTTGTTATTATAGGATAGTATTGCAATTGTAGTTCTAGTGTTTTTTTTTCCTAAGAGAGTTTTTCACGTATGTCATGTGTTATGTGATTGATCTTGCATTGTCTCTCTTGATGATCGCTATGAATGATATGTATGCTTCAAGAATGCTTGTGGTAACTAGTTAAGTATTTGTAAATATCAAAATTGAAGTTGGATTATTTGGGATCACTGATTCAACCCCTCCTCTCAGTGATTGTATTTGTAACACTATCCATTGGACCATGCCTCTAAGAATGTTATAATGATGAAATGTTTTTATCTCCTCCTACATCTCATTTTCTATTATTTACTAATTTTTGGTTGTAAATCTGCCACAACAATGTGTAGGTTATTTTTTCCCTAAATTATGTTAACATCTATAAATCAATTTATACTTTATATTGTAACTCAAAAATCTAAATAAGAAGATGACCTCTCTATTTAAAGAGTAGGTAACATGTCATATGTTTTGAAGTAATAATTAACAATAATTAAATTCTAACATTGAAGATTGAGAATTATGTTATGATTTTTTTTAGTTTTTTTGTAGCAATATTCTCATTGATTCACTTTTTTTAATTAAATAGAAGTGGTTTTGAAGTAATATGTTGTAACAAGATGAATGTATTGTATAAAAATCTAACCAAGGTAAGGCCCGATTGAGAAGAATTTTTGTAAATATCCCATCCATTAGACTAGATTCATTTCTAAATTATGTGTATCTATTCTTCATTATCTGATTATACCATACTATCATTGTTTCTATTTTTAATTTATTACATAAGCACTTTTGATTTATTCTAATACAATTCAATACATTATGAGGAAGCTTCCAAGTTAGCCTTAGATTTACTTTCCTACTATTTGAATTCCATGAAAGTGAGTTAATTCATTCATGTAAGGGTGTTACTTTATTATAAGCAAGTGTGTTTTCACGTGCGTAACATTTAAGCAACTCAACCCTTGGAAATATACAGTGCCAACACCTTTTAAAATACATGCTTTAAGTTAACAATCAGTGAAAGTAGTGATATCAATAAATCAAATAGCTTCCCCTTAGGTGACTCTGTTGGTTTATAGGTGATCATGCTACCTTGGGTTTAATTGATGGTTTGATTCTATTTGTCATTTTGGTTCTATCATTAGGGATAGGTATCAAACATCAATATCCTAGGAAGTTGAGTTAGAATTATTGCATTCTAGATTAATTTTCTTACTTTATAGAATAAATTTATTGATTTAAAGATAAGAGTTAAATTTATACAAATATAATTAATCAAAATATTTATTTCCCTCTTAAAACTAACCTAGTGTAATATAAGGCATAAAAATCCAAAATAAAGGTTGATTGAGTGTATGCAGTATGAGAGGGATCACTTAGGTAGATTATTTCCTAAGATACTAAGTTTTTATTTAGGAGCAAAATTTGAGACATCACCTTTAGAAAATACAAGTCACATAAGTATGCTTTTATCCAATCCACTCATATCACCTAAAATTATATCAGAAGAGGTAGCAACTAAATGTTCTTGGTTGAGCTAGTCAAGTAATCTAAGGGTAAGGGACAATAAGATCTTCATACCCTTTAAAAAGATATCCTTGTGGGAATACCAAATTATCCATCTTATACTCATGAGTCTAGTATTCAATCCTTTTTTCTTCACCTAAAATTCTCTCCAAAAGAGAATTTTGAGCCCTTCTAGCTTCAAATAGGAAGTTTGAACTTATAGTCATATATCCTAGCTAAGTAAAAAGACACATTTGTAAAAATTCCAAAATAATTTCCAAAAGCGTTCACTTCATCACCCCCTCCATAATATTTTCCTCTCCGTTAACAAATCCTAGAGCCATTATTCATTACTAGCCTTGGGAATAGAATATTAACACAAAATTCAAAATGTGGTCAAAAAATTCAACGGTGCACAAGTGGTTCAAATAATCATGGGATAAATGGAAGGACAAACCCCTAGTATTGAATCCATAATGTTTTAATTTTCCACCAACACTCCTAAAATTAATTCACCCATGAATAACATTCCCATTATATCTTTCCTAACTTCAAGGAATGATAAGTGATGACCCTGAAAAGTTTCTCTTTGAGTTTGACATCATGTGTCATATTTATGGCTACAAACAAGATACCCACAAGCTGAAATTATTTCAAACTACTCTCAAATAAGTAACCCTTTGATGGTTCATATTATTGGATAAGAATATATTCATAGGTTGGAAAGATATGAAAGATAGATTTATCTCAATATATTAGGAATACTGTAGAGTAAAATATTTTAGAAGGATACATCTTTCATATGTCACTAAAATAAGAGGAAACACTAGATGACTATGTAGAGATATTTATGTTTAATATATAAAAATATAATTAGAATGATTTGGATACCGGGTTTATTAAGATGATTTTTATAAAAGGAATCAATGAGGAATACTTAGAAGCACTGAATCTCATGAGTAATGAATATGTTTCATACAAACATTTGATGAAATCATTCTCCTATGCATAAATTATTCTAGGTCTATAATGAATAACACCCACAACAATAAAACACTTCTATCATCATCCTCCAAGTCCAATAATTGGGTCTCAAGGATGGAATTAAATAACCTATTACATGATATGAAGTAGGATATTATCATCCATTTGGTCACACAACATGATACATTACATACACATAAAAAATAAGAATCAACACAATAATATATGATTGTGTAATGCCTTGATTGTAGCATAAAGAAAGAAAAATGTAGGTTCCAAACTTCTTACGTAAAGGTAGCAAGAATCACAAAGGAGGAACTCAACACAATATAACTTCACACAATTAGAAGAGATGAAAAACATGTCTTTTACATGGCCTAATGAAAACTTTGGTCATAAAGACCTCAACAATTAGGTCTGTCATCAAACCCTTTGTCTCCTAATTTTAAATTTTCATTTTTCCCTCTTAAAAATTGGTATGGAACCATCTATTGGAATAAAAAACTACAAACCCCACCAAAATAATAGTCTTGTTAACAAAATTTAGACCATCAAGCCAGTTGGAAAAAATTACAAAACCAACCATGGAAGCTAAAAGACTAAAATTTTATTAGTGGTACCCACCCTCAAATGAATGGAAACATTCATGGAGAGGAACCCAATCATGGTTTAACCAAAATTTTGGGTACCAATAACCATAAAAAATGTAACAACAATAACAACCAATGTTGATGCCAAAAAACCCTACTTCAAATCCACCTAAAGCTCCTCAAATGCCTTCCCAAACTATATTTAACCCAAAAATAAGTCAACTCAATCAACATATAGTAAAAAAATGATGAAATAACCAACTTATTCAATGGAGCTAGATGGAATGCAACTTTGTTTAGGATAAATTATCCCAAACCCCACCACACCCATAATAATGAAAAATCACAAATAGGTCCCTAACATTATAACTAACCCACAACCATATAATAAATTCTCCACTCTTTAACCAAGAACATCCACTAGTCAAGGAGTGCATAACACCCCTCCTTTTCTTGAGAGAATAAACCTCCAAAAATAAGAGTTAGACTTTGAGTTTTATTTTGTAGGATAACTCAAATAACATTTGTGTCAAGTTCCCACTATTTCAATACATAAAGGATGTCCCAATTTATAACAAGGCTATTTAAGAACTATGCCCAAGGAAGCCTAGATAGAAGAGGAATTATCCTAAGACTATCCAAGTAGTTGGATAACTTTTGAACATTATGTTGGTAAATATAATACCACCTAAGTATTTTGACCTAATCAACCTTATAGTTGACTTTCAAATATATGGTGCCCTCATTCAAAATACCTTAATCTACTAAGGTTTGTCATTAATGTGATGATGAATAAAACTATGCACAAAATTCACTTCAAACACCTTCACCAAACCCTTAACATTATATAAATGGTAGATAGATCAATAATTAATCTTGAAGGGGTTATATAAGAAATGGTAATCACCATGGACTCATAAGAGTAATTGATAGACCATACGATATTATAATTGAAAGCCAACTTAGGGAAATACCACCCCATCTTAGGGAGACCCTATTTAACTATAACTGATGTATTCATAAACTATAGGTCAAGGAACGTGCTAATATAAAATGAAAACACTACAAAAATCAAGTTTTATACCCACCAATTCATCCTTCATATGAAGTATATTAACCTTTTTAGATAGGAGACAAGGATAACGATCAAACTCATTTATAGATCCTACTCATGATTTAATGAAAATACACTTTAATTAATAATATGATTACATGATCATTTATAATATACTAAAAAATACTTATCATGTTGACCCACAAACAAAGAACCTATTATAATTCATATAATGTACCTTTATCAACATCTATCCAACTAAAGGATCCTAGGTCCCATGGGAAACATTAAAATTTTTAATCAACAACTACCATATCATTGTAGCCTCAATATTCTATTAGGTAACATATATTCCATGGTTTCCTTATCCAAACAAGTAAATACACTACACATATATAATCTCTCAATACCAATAAAAAACTGGACCTTAAACAAGAAAGTCAATTAGTGACCATGCTCCAAAGGTACAAAACTAATTTTGCATGAGGATACCATGACATTAGAGGCATACATATGAATCTATGGACACACCCCACACACACACACACACACACACACACACACACACACACACACACACACACACACACACACACACATATATATAATATGAATTCAAACCCATCCAATAACTAAAAATACATTTGAACCATGATATTAAAGACAGTCAATATACAATTACATAATTTACTAACTGTAGGATTTGTTTATCCTATGCCTGATATCTAGTGGGTGTTATCTCTTTTCATTGTGCTAAAAATGGTGGAAAATGGTGTATTTGTATATTATATATAATTAAATTTAGTTGTTTAGAAATATCACGTTCCTCTTCCTTTCATTGACATAGTAATTGACACACTCTCAAGGAAGAAATACTTATCCTTTTTGGATGGGTTCATTATATATAATTAGATAATAATAACACTAGAGGATTAGGATATGCCTAAATTTACATATCCTTGGGGTACCTATGCATACTTTATACTCCCCTTTAGGTTATGTAATACTCTTTCCATCTTTCAAAGGGTTTCCTTGAGTATTTTTTGACATGTCCCATGATTGTGTATAGATTTATATGGATGACTTCACATTCTATGTGGATACATATAAAGAATCCACCATGGACATAGAGAAATTTATTCAATGATGTCAAGAAAACTGATTATCCTTAATCCATGATAAATGTTACATGTTGATGATGGAAGGAATTGGAATAGAACACCATATCTCATTGATAGGGATAGGATCAAACCCTTCTAAAATGTAAGTAATAAAAAACCTACCAACCCCAAAAAAATAAAATGATGTTTTAAGTTTTTTAGGACATGTTAGATATTATGGTAGATTTATTAAAGACTTCATTAAAATAACATAACCTCTATTTTTTTAATTATCTTAAGATGCTAACATTATATGGATTGTTACATGTCAAAGAGCATTTTAAGACTTGAAATATCTACTAGTAACAAATCTAGTGCTACTAGGAAAATAATTAAAATTACCTTTCCACATCCATAAAAATTGTTCTAATACAACACTAGGAGATATCTTGGGACAAAATAAATATATTTGAATGGTGCTATATATTTTATCAAAAATAACCTTCAAGGAGTAGAGATCAATTACACCATGAAATAAAAATAAGTATTTGTGGTAGTATGTGCCATCAATAAAATAAGACATATTAATAGATAAATTATTTTTATTCACACTAACCATGCTACAATCAGGTATATAATGAACAAACCAACAATTAGTGGTAGAATAATTACATGATTGATAATACTAAAAAAATAGACATTATTATTATATATAGACCAAACAAGGATAATGTAGTCATATATTTTGTATAAATACTAACATATGAAGCACATATTCCATTGGTAAATGAATCATTTTGTGATGAACATCTTTTGTTTAGGTCCATTAGTACTCTTTGATTAGTAGACATTACTATCTATCTAGTTATATGACAAATCCCACAACATTTATTGCCAAGTAATAAACTATACTTGGTGGATAGAAGCTTTTCTTACTCATGGATATCAAGGTACCTATTTTACATTGGGTATGACTTATTCATTTTTAGGTGTATAAGGGAGGATGAAATAGTTAAAATTCTCTCAGAATGTCATGGTGAGCCTTATAGGTGACATTTTTTTATCAAATAACACTACATCCAATATCCTTACTATAGGCTACTAATAGCCCACCTTACATAGGGATACTATAACATATACCATACAATGTGATAGATGTCAACATATGGGGAAACCCAAATGTTTTAACAAAATACCTCTCCAACCCCAATTAGTCTTGGAACCTTTTAAAAATGGAGAATTAAATTTGTTGGCCTGATAGATCCAACATCTAACTAACAAATATATATTAGTATGTACTGATTATCTCACTAGATGGGTAGAAATAAGAGCCTTAAAACATGAAAGGAATGATAAAATAATATAATTCCTCTATGAATACATATTCAAAAGGTACAAAGTTTCATGGGAAATAGTTACAAATCAAGTACTAAAATTCAAGTCTAATTTGGTTGCAACTCTTATTTGAAATATGAGATCAAACATAAGAAGTTTAATCCATACCATCCACAATCTAATAGCCAAATAGAGGCCAAAATAG
This sequence comes from Torreya grandis, assembly GCA_037957365.1. Lineage (NCBI taxonomy): Eukaryota > Viridiplantae > Streptophyta > Pinopsida > Cupressales > Taxaceae > Torreya > Torreya grandis. The sequence continues at coordinate 691,845 of JARHVA010005037.1, read as the reverse complement.
AAAAATTAAAGAAAAATATTATTAAAACATTAGCAATGCACTACCAATATTGGGAAACACACCTTCTGAAGGCTAAATGGGCATACAAAACTAAATTGAGTACCATAACTAGGTTTACACCATATGTGTGTTTAACCATTTTTGGAAAGAGTTAAAATATAATATCATAATAAACTAAGGAGAATACTATGATAAAAATCAAGCCAATTAAATAATTCAGATTCACAATATATTATGATACAACACTAAATTATGGAAATATGTTAAATATAGAAAGCACAATGCCAAATAGTAATTTGATTGCTTAAACACAAAATGAATAATAATAAACTTATTTACTGATGAAAAACCATATCTAGGAAATGTAGGTTAAAAAATAATCATGATGATGCTCAGTTGTGATTCATTAGATTTTATAAATTAGCTCTTTATCATCCTGGACACTACCATCAAAATAGGGACACTAGCATTGATGATTCTATCTAAAAACTAACACTTTTGTCTTATATATAATACATGCATTTTTATATAAATTCCACCTACACCTATTAGGTTTCACTTTCACCTTGTATATTATCCATTTGGATTGTATGCATAGGTTTTTTGATATCAATGTGTAACTAAAAACCATAGATCCTCTAGAATTAGGGCATGCTGCCTTGAAAAATAGGGGTTAGTGGGTTCAAGTGAAGTTGATCTAATATCAAATACTCCTATGTTAGATAGTTTTCCTACATCGAAAATACTTTGATGAAGGCCTCATATCAATGTAATTCTCCCCCTTATGTGGGCTTGTGTAAAAATAATTATATAATACTCTATATGTAAGTGCATGTAGTGATCTAGTTTGAAACTTAAAAAATATTTCTCATAGGATACTATTTGAATTTTTTAGACTTTTAATAATACTTATCCTATGACTAATTTAGAAATAGGGAAGAATATGGTAGTTTTGAAAGCTTGAGAGGTACTTTTTCTTGGTATAGTATATATGTGTGCTTTGTTTGTATTTGATTATAATGAATGGTATTTGACTTGTATTTATAACAAACCTTTTGAAATTTTCTCATGAGAGGATGAAAATAATACTATAGGCTAACCCATACATGTCAAAATATTTACAAATTTGACTATTTGTAAGGTTTATACACTAGTGTCAGATTTAGGACACTAGCGTCGACACTAATATCCTAGTCTATATGGTAGTGTCATAGATGATAAATAATTTCTAAAGATATATGACTAAAAGTGTTTATATATATATATATATATATATATATATATATATATATATATATATAAAATTTTAAGTATATTTTAAGCTATAGGTGACCTGGGTAATCCGAATATTAGGGTCAGACTATAGTATAACAATTTAGGCACAATGATATGGTGAATGTGAGCCTTTTGGATATACAAAGGTCATAAAATTAAGGTTTGATCCATGAGTGATATTTTCCAAGTGTACAAGGCTAATTTATCATTTAAAATATAGATTTATCATATATAGTCTCCCCTACTTTAGTCTAGTAATACACAAATATGAAATTACTTGGTTTAAGGGAAAGAAATGAATACCATGGTGTGTACAACACACCTTAATTTGACTTGAGCCATTATTGAATTTTTTATATGTGTATTTAATGTAACCAAGATCATATTACAATATAATTAATGCATATAATTTGAAAGTTGAAATAATTAAAATTGCTTGAAAGAAAAGAGATCAAGGAAGGAGTACACTTATGTGTCGATGTAACCATATTTTCCCTTGGTATTTTGATTTGGTAATGATGCTTCCTTTCCATAAGCATTAGATATACGTTCAAAATTATACCTTGGAGATGTGGATAGGATAATTTTAGGGTGATCATACCCCCAATTTGATGCAAGAGTGAGTTGTGCCAAGATCATCAATAATACTAAATCTCAATTGCATGACCTAAGTAAATACATAATATAGTCAATCTATCCAATCTCACCTAAGTCAAATGGTGTAACCATATTAACCTAAAAAAGGGGAGTAGTCCCAAGGTAATCAATGGATATGAATCACAATCACACTACTCAAGGGAGCCAACTGTTGTAGACATATAAATCTCAATTAGTTCATCTTGGTAAGGTTAGTGCATGAAAATGTATCTGTGATTTGGTAAATTTACATGGTATATAAATTATAATTTTTCTCAAGATAAATTAAATGTAAAATATAACATCTACTCTATAAATTATTATAAATCTATCCTAAATCTATGAATTTTATTCCAAATGCATAAAATTATATCCCAAATGTCTATCTAAATCATGTAAATTGTATCAAATTCTACCCATTCTTCTAACTGTGTGTATGTGGAATCATGTCTCTATGACATGATTATATTGATATTATAACCACTTTGAGGTGATTTGAATGCAACATGATATCCACCTTATCTCAAAATGATAATATAGTTGTGCTATATTTGTATCAAGCATGTAATAAATAAGCATATACTAGTATCTACAAATACTGATATTTGGTACATACATAGTTTCATAGTATGTTTTTCATAGCTTTGCATGTACAAAATTTTTGATAGAGAGTTGGAAATTTAGTGGCATGGTCTCATGTGGACCCTTTTGTTTCATGTTCCCTTTATTACCTTTACCTGATCGTTCACATTTTATAATCTAGTATACCCTTTTCTAGTGTACTTTAGGGATCTATGCCTATATTTTTATAATTTTTATGTTTTTCATCCTTGGACACTACTGATGGATCAAGACACTAGCATCGATAGTAGTGTACCAATTTAATGATAGTGTCCCATCTTATATTTTGATCATTTTTGGTACTTTTTATCTTATGACTATTTGTTAATCCCCTATATTTATTATATTGTCATATTTTTGTGTGCCACTGTGTTATAATTCAAATTAAAAATATTTACATATATATATATGTATATATATATATATATATGTATATATATATATATATGTATATATATATATATATATATGTATATATATATATATATATGTATATATATATATATTTATATATATATATATATGTATATATATATATATATATGTATATATATATATATATATATATATATATATATATATATATATATATATATATATATATATATATATATATAAAGCTATGTTATAGTTTATAGATACCCAAAAAGATTCAAAATTAGAATATCCTTTGTCTTTTCAAAATATATTGAGTTGAATTGTATAACAAATTGCTAGAACTGTAAATTTGAAGTATTTAAAAGTTAATTTGTATTCATGTTACTTGTACTAAGGGTTGAAATAGGACAAAGAGCATATATTTTCAAAATCACAACTACACACACATACTTAGGAGGGAGAACTAAAAGCACTTTTGAGGCCCTCTTTAGAGTATATGGCTATATAGTCAACACTTAGCAACAACTAGGTTATTAGGGTGAGATTGACTCATGCGATAACCCATTTTTACTAAGTTACAAAAGGTCAAAGGTAAAAGGAGATAGGGTTTTGATTATTAACTATATTAAACACATAATTATACATATTTATAAGTAAAAGTTAGAGTTAAAATTCACACTGTAGCTCTAAGATAAATTTGGATCAGTTTCAACATAGGGATAGACACCTACATTGATGGTAGAGTCTTGAGGTGATGATAGTGTCTAGGTGAAAAAATGTAGAATGAAGAATGAACAAAACACAAAGTTTCTCCATTGGTCTAAGATGAATCTAAGCCATTATTTTATTTCAAGCTATAATATTAAACAAGATATGTTCTCTCTCCTCTCTTATTGTATAATATTTGTTTTATTTATTACACATGCTTAAATGGGTTAATTTATAATAAATTTTTATACATAGATCAAATCTAAAAATTAATTTGTTATATTCAAACATTTTATTTTTGTAGTGTGTTTAGGTTATAAACCCATTTTACATAGTTTTTTTTTGGGTTAACCCAACCTCTTTATTTGAATTAAGCCCTAATATCCACTAGGTTTTCTCCTTCGAAAAGTTTACTTTAAAATTTGAGTATTTATTTTCCAGATTTAGTTTTTTCATGGGCATAACTTAAGGTATGATTCTTTATATTTTTCCATATGCCTTATATTATTTTTATTTATGGTTATGTCCAAACTTAGTGCCTTCATCATGGATGGTCTTACTGGTAACCCTAAGAAACCCCATCCTTTTGATCTTTTATTTAATCTTATTGATGATAAATATCTTGCTTATGAGGATCTTATGGCTATGGAAAATTATAATACACAACCTTCCTTTGTATCAACTTATTTAAATTACAAAATTGAAATAAAAACTAATGGAAATGTAAATATTGATGAATATGGTGAAATTCATAGCATAAATCCTTATTCCTCCTATGATTATGATTGTGATTCCACATTTTTTGAAGAGGATTGTGAGGAGCCTAGTTTTCATTTCTCTTCTACAATGCATGTTTTTTTATTCTAATGATGAAGTAATTGAGCATACTAAAGATGAATTAATATTTAAATGTACACCTTCATTATTAATTGATTATCTTTCTACAAAGAATGAATGTTTATCTTCTTTGAAATTTTCTAAAAATATTATTGAAGATTACATTCCTTCTTAGTCCAAGAAAATACACAAAGTGAAAATACTTTTACCTATATCCTTTTAGATTGGAAAGATGAAAATACTAATGCCTTCTAAATAATATAGAGGCATACACTCCTATGCTTATTATAATTCAAGATAAACATCAAATCATATTTACCAAAGGTTTCCTAACGAAAACATTTCTTAAGTCAAGTAACTATCATGGAAACTAAGATGCAAATGTTAGTCTCTCACATGAAAATCATGTATCAAAATTAGAATTGATATTGAATATTCTATCCCTTCCTCTAAATTAAAAATTGAAAGCAAAAATTTCATTTTTACTTCCAATGGTGATGATTTAATAAAAATAGAAAAGTACTTCTATTTCTCCCTCTTTTATATTTGATTCTCAAAAGCATGTGCCACTCTTAAATGAATAAAATGAATTCACATCCCCTATTCCTATTATATGTCATGAAATTTAAAATAGTCTAACCCCTTACTAATATAGTGGTATTAACCTTCATTACATCCAAAATAATAACATGAACTCTCTTGATTCATCATGTAAAATGGATGTTCCTCTACTTATGTAGATGATATATTTTTATTATATAGTACCTTAGTATTGTACACTTGGAAAATTTAAATCTTGGTTGTTACTCTTAGTTATACACTCTCTTTACTTATACAAGCCTTCCATATACTCTATCTCATGCTCCTTATCCTATATATTGGTCCAACCAACCTTATATTGATGACACAAACATTATACCTTGTTTATAATGCTTAAAAGTTGTTATACAATTTTGGAAGCCCATCAAATCAACCATAGGATAGGACCAACAACACCCCATCTGAATTAACAACCCAATAAAATGAGCATTATCATATTCAAATCCTTCCACATCACACAAAAATCCACGCCTTCATCCCATCATAGATACATGACCCATCAAAGGAGTTATAATGACCATATTTGACCATTGATGCACACACAGTGTAGAATGGCCTCCATTGCCATCCATAGTTAGTTGTTGCCATCAGATTAACATTCTAAGGTTCCCAAAGGTTATATCATAGTTTAATAAATCTTGAAAGAGATATCACTGATCTCTTTCAATATTTCACATAGACCAAAAAATACTCTATGGTGGAAATCAAGATCTAAAAAGTCTCATAAGTCTGCATTGATTCCAAAAGACTTACACAACCAACATTGAGCACCCGGTCACTCCAAGAGTAAACCATGGCCTCCATAAGCCTTATACACTATTTCACATCCTCCTACACATCTGATTTAACTTATAATCTATAAATCAAATCATATAATCCATCCAACCTCCAACGGTCCATCCACGACTTGATATTGCCCATTATGGCAATGCCAATAGCCCAGATGGAGTGTATATTTACCTATAGTTCTCCATCAACCCTTTTCATTCTCATATCAATACCAAGATAGCCATTATTGTTTCCTACCTACCACACATCCATTCACATGGATAAATAAAAATTGGGTCATGGAATCTTTGTTTCTTTAGGGTTATTTTGGTTATTATTATTTAGATAAAAACAACATTATAATAATCAAATTATGGGGGGGTTTATTAAATCCAAGTACAATTTTTTTAATAAAAGGGATATTTTGTCAAATGTTGTGAACACGTATTATCATAGTAGGGGTGTGTTTATTTTTCTATTGTTTTTTTAAATTAAAAATAATACTCTTACAAAGAGTGGAGAACCCATAAAGCTTATTTATCTCACACCTAGGAGAACACAAATTTTGATTAACACATGTCATCAATCCATTGGTGCAATTGTTTGATTCACAAAGAGTTTTACCCTTTATATTTTTACAAGCCAATAAGTTATTTTTATCCCACAATTTTCAAATGGGGGGATACTATCTTACCTTACCTAAAATTATCTTTCAATGGGAACATCAATTTATAAACTCCTCATATGCATTTTTGATTGAAACCAACACCTAGTTCCTTTGGTTTTCCATTGCTTTCTTAAACATATTTTTGGTAGAGTCAAATGTCCTTTTATGTGGTGTGTGATTTTCTCTCTTTATGTATGCATGTTTGCATTTTTCATAACATACATTTTGCAATTCAAATGCACATTTAATTTTTTCACATTTTTATTTCACACTTAAAACACACTTGTAATTTCCTATCATACTCAACTTGTATGTTGTGATGTCTAGTTCTGAACCTTTTTTATCCTTCTCAACACATAATTACTTTAAGGTTATAACTACACTGCTTAGAAAATAAAATTACAAACACAACTAGAGTTTGAAGATATTTGGTCAGTTGTAGAAGGCACATGGGTCAGACTTGAAACAATTATTGATCAGTAATAAAATTATGTCAAATCTAATTAAAATGCTAAGTTAATAATCATGTTTGGAGTTTTGTATGAAGTATAACTTCATATCTAAAGTTCCATAACTACAAAAGATGCTTGGGATAAGCCTAAAATAGTATATGAAGCAAAGAATCATAATCAAATCTTACATCTTCAGAGCCAATTACACACTCTCAAGCTCAAATAAGATGAAAAAGGATAAGAATTACTTAGAATGTTTGAAACTTTTAATGATTCACTTCAATATTTGGGTGAATAAGTGACAAATGATTCTTTGGTCCTTATAGTCCTTAGAGCACTGCCCCCTACATACAGATCTTTGTGACCACTTTAAATTTCAAAGGACAAAAACCAACCTTTGAAGTGTTGGTAAATTTATTAGAATAAGAGGAAGCTTTACATAATTTAAATGAAGTAGATGAGGAGCATGAACTCATATCAAATCAAAAGGGGAAGAAATCCATGAAGGGTAAAAAATAATCTCCAAAGTGAAATAATCAATAAAACCAACAAGGGAACAAATCACATTTTTATAGAGCATGTAAAATTTGTGAAAGAAAAGGGCATGACATAAACCATTATTGGTACAACACATTTAAAAAGGGATAATCAAGTAATAAGCCCTCTGTTAACAATTCATCACAAATAAAAAATAAGCAACCAAAAAAATAAAATAGGTTAAAACAAAAAAATTCCAAGCCTAAGAAACATGGAAATGTTGTTTAAGAATATGATTCTTCAAATAAATAATATGGTTTAGCTACTCAAACACATGAGTCTACCAACCATCCAAGTGAAATTTGGTATATTGATTTAGGAGAAACTAGACACATGATAGGGAGAAAATAATGGTTTTATACATTTATCAAAATAGAATCAAAGGGAGATGTATGACTTGGAGATGATACCTCATATATAGTACAAATCAATGATGACATCAAACTTCAACTTGGAAACATAAATTGAAACATTTCAAATGTTTTCTATGTTCCAATACTTACAAAAAATCTATTATCTATTAATCAGCTACTTGATCACAACCTCTTGGTTGAATTTGATCACGAAAATGGTCAAAAGTTTTGCCACATCAAAGACAAATAGGCACTTCAAAGTAATTTCCAAGGCTTCCAACATTGGAAAAATGTTTCAACTTTATTTTACTCAAAATTATCATCAAGACCTTGTGGTCAAAGATACAGAACTAGTTAATTTATGGCATAAAAGATATGGTCACTTGAGTTATGGTTATTTGGTTGAATTAATAAAATAGGATATGGTTAGTGGTCTTCCCAAAATAAAGTAATATTATGATATATGTAACAATTGATTAGTAGGAAAATAAAGAAGATATCCCTCTGTAAATACTAAATATTGATCACATGGTAAGTTGGAATGGGTGCACAATTATCTAAGCACACATTTTGCTCCCACTCTTAGAGGGTATAAATACTTTTAACTTTTTGTTGATGATTAATCATGAAAATTGTGGATATATTTATTGAAGAATAAAGATCAAGATTTTCAAGTCTTAAAATAATTCAAGGCCATGGTTGAAAATTAAACTAGTAGTAAAATCAAGAGCCTCCACTTAGATCAGGGGGGGAATACACCAATAAAGAATTATCAACCTATCTTAGTGCAAATGGAATCACACATCAATTGAAAAATCCATATTCACCTTAATAGAATGGAGTTGTATAATGGCATAAAAAATTCATTATGGAAATGTTTTGTAGCATGGTTGAGGATGTAAAATTTCCTAATACATATTGGGAACAAGCTTGTCACACTAGAGTCTACTTGTTGAATAGGTCACCCACCAAAGATCTTGATGGAATCACACCACATAAAGCTTGGATTGGGAATAAACCAAACATTATTCACCTTCAAGTTTTTGTTTTAAATGTATACATGCATATTCCTAAGAAGAAAAAGAATAAGTTGGATAAGAAAATAAAATAATGTATTTTTGTGGGATACAATGCATAATCAAAGGCATACAGGCTCCTTGATCCAAAAATAAAGAAGGTACTAAGCATTAGAGATGTAGTGTTTGATGAAAAGAGTGAAATCAATTCATGTTATACAAAATCAAATGATACAGGTAAGAATCATGAAATATTTTTAGATAGTGATGGTGAAGGTGAAAGGGAATATAGTCAAACAGGACCTCCAACACCACCACCTACAACTCAATGTATGTCCAAGTGGTATACAATTACTATACGAGATGCTAACATGAATGGAGTACCAAATACATCCAATTCAACATTGAGGACTTGAATCATGGCTTGAGAAGAGGATAATATGGCCCTCATGATTATTATTCAAAAAACTTATGATCCATCAACAATAATAGAATCCATACAGTCAAAACCTTGGAAAGATGCCATGGATGCAAAATATCAATCATTGATGAAGAATAACACTAGGAAAATTATTGATCTTCAACTAGGGAAGAATCCTATAGGATGAAAATGGGTCCTTAAGACCAAGTAAAAGTAGATGGAAGTATTGATAAGTACAATGCAAGGCTTGTTGTAAAAGGGTATGCTTAGAAATAAGGCATTGACTATGAGGATACTTTTGCTCCCACAACTAAGATAAAGAATATCAGAATGGTTTTTGCTATGGCTACATAGTTTGGAGGAAATTACATCAAATGGAGATAAAAATTTCCTTTATTAATGTATATTTAAAAGAGGAAGTCTACATGACTCAACCTAAGGTATTTGTGGTACCTGGTAAAAACTAGAACGTGTATAGACTTATCAAGTCTCTATATGGGCTAAAATAGGCTCCCTAATCTTGGTACATCAAGATTGATGAGCATATCATACAACATGGATTTAATAGGAGTCCATATGATCCTAAACTCTACCTCAAATAATATGGGTGAGAGGTTGTTATAATGATTATTTATGTTGATGATCTAGTCATCACTAGCAGTAGAGTGAAGATCATCGATGCAACTATGAATGATCTCAAGAAATCATTCAACATGATAGATCTTGGGATGATACACTATTGTCTTGGTTTGGGGATATGGTATAAGGAACATTAATTTTTGGTTTCATAGATGAATTATACCAATACATTACTCAAGAAACTCAAGATGATAGACTACAAGCTTTTTTCATCACCTATGGAGACAAGACTTAAATTGTCTTGTATAGATCCATCACCATAAGTTAATGAAAATATTTATCAATAATTTATTAGGAGTCTTATTTACTTGACATATACTAAGATAGATATTATCTATGTTGTTAGCTATCTTTCTCAATTCATGCAGGAACCAAAGGTGACACATTGGAAAGTAACAAAGTGCGTATTGAGATACATCAGAGGTACAGTTGAGTATGGCCTAGAGTACAAGAAGAATGATAAGTTCTTCTTGTAGGATATATAGATGTAGATCATATAGATTCTATTGATGATAGGAAATCCACTTCTAGATTTGTGTTCTTTCTATGATCTGGTCTAATTTCATGGGAAAATAAGAATAAGAATTATATTTATAGATCTTCCATAGAGTTAGAATATCGCACTAAAATTGGATCTATCTTTGAAGGAATATGGATACGTCATATTATTTTAGGACTTAGAGTTTCATATACTTAGCCTATATTTATGTATTGTGATAATCAGGGTGTTCTACATCTTGATCACAATCTAATGTTTCATGAGAGAACCAAGCACATAGAGATTTAGATTCATTTCATACATGAACATGTTTAACAACATAAAATAAAGCTCTAGTATTTCCCCACTCAAGATTAATGCGTAGATGTATTCATAAAGTCACTTACACATTTTAATTTTGAGGCATTCATAAATTCTATCTTTTCTTCTCTTTAGGCTATGATCATTTAAGTGGTGATTTTTAGAATAATTAATTTATCCTAGTCTATATGTAAAAAATGTCACATGGTGTAGTTACACCTTTGATTGACATGTAGCATAGGTTAGTTAAGTGTGATATTTCTTATGTGTGATCATTTACATTGAGAGGCTTAATAACCTATATATTAGGATATTTAATCTCACTTGTTGATGTATAAATAATAACCTCTTGTAGTAATCTAGCTAATGTAATTCATTTCTATCTTTCATTACATGTTGAGCTACAATTCATATAGACTACATAGGAATCAAACTTAGGACCTTCCATTTGTTACTAGAGTGCTCTACCAACTGAGATATTGTCCCCTCTATGGCCAACCCATCATTGGTATGGGTGTGGCTTATTTACATCACCCCCATTAATCCACACTATAGGTTCTTGGGGCTCCTAGGATGGCTCTAACACCACATGTTGAGCTACAAATCATATGGACCAGCTAGGACTCAAACCTAGGACCTTCCATTTGATGTTGGAATGATCTACCAAATGAGCTTTTGGGACCTCTATGGACAAACCATTGTTGGTCTAGGTGTGGATTATTTCTAACATATAGGTCATCATGACAACCACTATCATAACATTGATAGATGTTAGTAGTTAATTCATGATGAACTGCTACTAGTTTGTCATAGTGACACTACATCTCTAACTATTTTGGCATGTAGAGAAAAATTCCATGGCCCAATTTGCTTCCACTAATTGGTATAATTTGCATCTGATGGATATCCTTCATATGGATTATATGGCTCATAATCAAAATAGTATATTTCTTCATTTTTTGAACCATGGGAAAACCACCACTCATCTTGATCACTTTCATCACTTTTAGGATTAAAAGGATCTAGTACCCAATATAGTCTTTGTATTTAGATACATAGGGAACAATTTCATGAATTATTTTTCCCATGACTCATCAAAATACACAAAATAATTAGGATGAAAAAAAAAATATAACCATGGACTAGTTTCTAATATCCTTATAGGATTTCTTGAAATTCATATCTTTTATATATGATCTTAAACTTAATATTAAGCATAACATAAGCCATGCAGAGAGAGACAAGTTCAGTAAAATTTTCATATCATTCTTCAAACCATTGATAAGGAAAAAATTTAAATAACAAGAATTTAAAATATCATGTCATTTGTTTCCACATATGTTACAATTTATTATCATGTGTTTCACCTGCATATTTATATAACCATGAAAATTGATGAGTAGGAATTTTGAAATCAATCCAACCATTAGCCCTAGCTGAAAGTTTCAATATTTCTCATTCTCTTTTTTCCAATCTAAGCTAGTAATCATAAAAGGTATTATCAAAAACTATGCATACTGAATTTAGGAAGGGTTGATTGAATGTGTATCCATTTTTCTTCCACCATAATTCAATAACCTTTTTAGTTATACCAATTCCTAGTTTATTTGCTAATTCTTTAAAAGAAATTCCCACTTTAATGGGTCTTGAGGAACATTTGGAAATCAAACTTAAGTAACTTTATTTTTACTTGGAAGAGGAATAATTCTTTATATAGGATACAAATAATGGATTATACTAGGAATTTCTATCCTTTTTTCAATGAACCTAAAAGCTAGTCTTGGCAAAGTAAGACATAAATATCAAACCAATTATTTTGATTTTTCTTATTCAATTTTTTATTTACTTTTACCTTTGATGGCCTGAAATGAGCAAACAAATTTTATTATTGGATAATATCCTTATCTATAAAGGATATCGTCTATATTTTTTTTCTTTCCTTCTTTGCACTAGACATCAAAAGAAAATTTGTTGAGCCATATTCTCCATCTACTGAGTAGCTAATTTCCAATCTATGACTAGTGTGGCTTTTGGATGATGTTATCAAATTATTTTAAATATATTATGAGGATGAAAATTCTAGGTAATAAATAAAATTTGAATTTCTAATTTGCCAACATTGCTACTTTTATTTCTTTTTTGAAGGACGGATAATTTATTTGTGCAACATTCCATATTCCAAAGTTATAATCACAAACTTTTTCCCTTTTACCTATTTTTTCAATAAGAACACATAACCACTAGTATTTATTGGAATATTTTATAGAATGAAAGGTCCTTCATCTGGAAGTTTTAATGAAGGGAAAGTCTAAACCTTTTACTTAATGCTTTTGACTGCTTTGGTCATTTTATTTGTCCCATGGACAAGATCATTTTTAATCTTTGGGTTAGGATATTTTTATCCTTGGTTTGATTTTCATAAAATATATTAAAATAATTGAATGAGACAAGAAATGCTTGAAGTCTCTATTTGTCCAAAATCGCATCATGAAAATTTTGTAATACCTTTAAGACATTCTTATAGCTTGATTATTCTATTGCTAATATTGACCCCTAAGAACTTAATATCTATAGTTCCTATGGCCATTTTATTTTATAAAAGAAAAAGACCATTTTATTTAATGATCTTAAGGAAAACTTTAAGATGTTTAAGATAAGTGTTCAGGTCTTTACTACAGACAAGTATGTCATCAATGAATATAAAAATGAATGGATATTTACCAAAAATACTATCCATTCTTTTCTGAAATTGTGATGGGGAATTCTTTAATCCAAATGGCATGACTTAACATTCATAATATTTTTTCAAGACTAGGATAAGAAAACCAGTCTTATACTTATCCTTTTTTAGAATACTAATTTACTAGAAACCTGATTTTAGATCAAATTTTAAGAAAGTATAGTTATCATAAAGCTTTTTTAATAACTCATTCTTGAAAGGAAGTGGATGAGTTATATCCATGAGTTATTAATTAAGCTTTTTATAATTGATAATCAGTGTAGCTTTTCCTCTAACTATTTCACTATGTTTTTTGATATAAAAATTAAGACATGCCCATTATAATTTTCTTTGCGTAATGAGTCTTAATTCAATCAACTATTTGATCTCAATTTATGCTTCAATTTTTAGTTCTAGTGAAAATGTAAAAGTGGATGCTTTAAAATGCAAGTGGAAAGCTTCATCCTTGAATGGCAATTCTACTAAATAGTTATAGATATTCCAAAACTATTTTGGGTTCATCCCATAACACTCTTTCAATTTTATGGAAATATCTGAAATCACCTTAGACTATCTAATCTAGAAATCATTTATCCTTCTTGACATTTTACTAATTTGATTTGGAGACTTATCATCTGTCTATTTGACAATCCAAATATTTGTTTTGAATATCTTTTCCATTTCTAATTCTTCATATCCAAAAGTAAGAAAAATGGATTCATCTTGAAGTTTGATAGGATAATGATTTTTGAGGAAATCACTACCTATTACAGCATTCGTGATAGTGCTATCAAATTGTCTGAAGGTAATTAGCCTTGTATGTCCCTTAAGTATCAAGGGAACATCCCATATAATGAGGTTGATTTCTAAAAATCCACTATTGAAAGTGTCAAACCCATCTTAAGTTTTTTCCCATTTAGAATAGGGAATCACATCCTTTTTATAGATACTTAGGTCTACACCAGTATCAATCAAAGGATTTAATTCATAAGGCTTATAGCTTTCAATTTTTATCATTACTTGAATTATTATATTTTTCTAGTTGTAAAATCTACTCAAAATTCCCCCCCCCCAATATATATATATATATATATATATATATATATATATATGTATATATATATATATATATATCCAATAAAGGTTTCTTCATTGTGTTGAGAACTTTGTGGATGATATTCTTCATCTTGTGGCTGGTCCTCTTGTTCTTATTTACTATGTTTTTCCTTATTGACAATGGCTCTGAGTTTTCTTATTACCCTCTAGGATATTTTAAGGTTGACCTCTAGGTCATCTAAGATATCATTTATTTATTCATGATAGTCTTTTAGAAATGCAACATGGGTTGATGTAATTTTATTGAGCTTTCTAAATAAGTCTGATTCTTTAAGGGTTTTAGTTTCGTCTAAGGAGATGTACTATTTTGTATATTTGTCTAGATTAGCTTGTTGGGCATGACACTTCTGGACAGATGCGTCAAGAAGATTTTAGTAGTGGGAGTACATGAAAAAATTATAGATAGGAGTGGAATTATATAACCACTTGATTTTATCAATTTCTTCTTGGGTGACCAAAGTAAACATATAATAGTAATGATAGGAAACCTCAAAATTTGAATCAGTATTTTGATGAAGAGTACCTATTTGAGGAAGTTCTTTAGGAGCATCAGACTCAACATTAGACAATAGTGGAGGTATAATGGAATTTGGAAGGGAAATACGATCATCACTCTCAGAATCAAAAACAATCCATGTATACCAACTATCTTGAGAAATATGATGGAATCTAATAACATTAAGATGATTCTTCCTTTTATTTGGATAATTAGGATTGATGTGTCCAATTTGACCACAAGTGAAACATTTTATTGGCCTTTTAGATTTGAAGGAAGGATTTTTATGCTTAAAAAATCATTTCCTCTTGAAGACACTAGGCTTAGCATAAAACTTGTTGGAAGAATCTTTCTTAGTCTTTAGTTCTGTTACAATAGCATGAATGATTAACTTGTTTATTCCTTTTTTCACACCCAAAAGTGGAAAATTGGGGATATTGTTGGCAATATTAGGATTTAACCATGTCAGGTAGAATTCTTACTATTTTTGAAATATTTTTCTATCTACATATATTTTCCATTACTAGATCAACAATCTGAGTTAATTGGCTGAAAGTATGCATTTATATTATCTTAGGCTATCTCAATCCATCCTTTTGGGATGATATATGGTGAATTAACATAATTTCTAGTTTAGGAGGGAAATTATTTAAAAAATTTCTCTTAACTAGGCCTTTCCTAGACTGATTTTCTCTCTTAGATATAAAAACATACATACACATATATTTGGTAAGATTGGCCAGATCACAACACTTCATAGTATACAAGTCATTTAAAGAATATTTTTGAGATTCATCAACATCTCCAGCAAATTATAGAATAATATAATTTGTTTATCTCTGGAGTATTTATCTATCTTCAAATAATATTTGAGCTTGTTCTCCTAGTGGTATATCTACCCACTAATCATGAAGATCTCTAGTCATTTTGGTTATAAGAAGTTGAGCATATGTTAACTTATTTCTTTGGAAAAATATAGCTTGGGAATAAGCCCATCTAAGCATAGTTTATTAGAGAGATTTGATCTTGGCATCATTTTAAACCTTGTGTCTTGTCTTACACCATTTATATATATTCAAAATAATTAGAAAAAGTGGCTAAGATTCTAAGTGAAAGACACTAGAAGGTTGTTGATTATATTCCTGTTTTAGCCTTTTCCTAGATATGGATGGATTATTTTATGGAGGATACATAGCATCCTTTCCTAGACCAAAATAATTTGTAGCCATTTATATATGGGGATTTTGTTCAATAGGAAATATTTTGAGTTTATAATTCTTTAACTAGGTAATTACAACCTTTTCCTTAGCCTTAATAATTTCCTGCTTAGAAGATCTTGTCAGATAGTCTTGAATTACTTGGGTTATCTTTCCTAGTTCCTTTGTTTTTTGTATTCCCCATTGTAAAGTAAAAGTTTTTTAGGCTATGTAAATTAATTTGTTAGCCACATGTTAAATCCTTTTCTATGTTCTACCATAGTTAAATTATTTTAAATGTGCCATCCTTATATTCATTATAAAGAATTATTCAAACATTTTAATGATTTATTCTCCATATGAGTAGACAGGCTTAAATGGTTTTCTCAAATGTTGGTAATTGGGTATTAGTACCAAAAATCATGCCCTTAATGAATATTGTGACTAGAGTTTGGGTAGCTATTTGTAACTGATTTAAATTAGAAGATAAGGCTTGAACTATTTTTTGTATCATCTCAGAATTCTGTTCAAGAATGTCTATTTTCTCCATGATTTTTTTGAGTTCTAGACTATTCAAAGCATCATTAAAAATAATATGGGGATTATTGATAGTTTGCATGATTATTTTATCTTCTTCCTCAATAATATTGATTAAATCAAAATTATATTCACAATAGGTTTTTGATTCTTTTCTAGTTTCTACTTGTTGATCAAATAAGGTTTTTTGGTCTTTTCTAACCATATCAATCCATTTTTCAAGAGTATCTTGGTCCATTTACTTTATTTGTATAATCAGGGAGTGATTTTTCAATATTATATGAACTACCTTATTTTGAGTGACAATATCAATAATTTATTTTCCTAAATGAACATAACCTATTTCATGACTGGATTTTATATTGGCTAAATTTTTTAGCAACCATTCCATTAACTAGATCATCATGACAACTGATTCCTCTTGATTATTATGGAGTTCAATTAAAATGTATCTGAAATCCAATTAATTTGTTATTCCTTAATTTCATGCCATGTTCCTATCTTTGACTAATGTTTTGGAGTTGCCTGTAAAAAGGCACTATGATCTTCATTAAAGCTAACAAATTATCTATGAGGAGGAAACCTTCCAGAGGATGTGAGGTTTTTAAATATATTTATTTGGTTAGGGTTTCTTATTTAAAATATAAACCTTTTTAACTTTATCTCCTTTGATTTAGGAAGTTCTTTTGATATAAAAGGGTATATTTTTTGCATCATATTGATGTATGGGAACACAGGATTTTCTTATAAGGCTTGGTCACTCTTCTAAAGTGTTGTCTGTTAGCCTCCAAAATGAGGTCAGGATAATAGTTATACACTTTATTTACCTCACTAGATATAGTGTTGAGGGTTAGGAATGATCTTCCTTTGGCCAATATGTATACCAGGTAGCTAGTCATGTAAAATTTCTATGTGTTTATACTTCCATCAAATACTTGTGGAGGGAGTCACTGATGAGTTCATCCTAGTGTATGTATTATTTGTTTTCATGAATGACACAAATGTATTGATACATCCACTCCTATAAAATCTTTACATTAGAAATACCAGTGATCTTATATAATAATATAATTGTCTCCAACCCCATCCTTGAAATCAATACTTGCTAGTGTCTTTGGCAATCTGGTGGAGGTAGCCTTAAAGATCTTAAGCCATTATTTATTTATCACTATTTATCATCCCAATTTGTTATCTTAGAAGAATTTTTTGGATGTTTTTGGAGTTATGTATTGATAACTCTCAAATTTGGTATCAAAAATACTCAATCAATGAAATTTGGGTCCAGATTTAGAATCCTTTCCCTTTTATTATTCAAGACCTTTCTCTTATTAACATCATAATTTTGTGCTAGTGTCAGTATTGGTTCAATGCTTTACACCATTATGGAAAGAGTTGTTGCTTGTGGTAATCTAGAGCCATAGATACTCTAGATCTAGTTATTCTTAAATTTTACATTTATCTTGGTCAAAAAGTCACCTAGGTCAATGTGACCTATGTTTACATATGTAATCTCAAATGTATTAGATTATAGACTAAGAGTTACATCAGGTCCTTTCAAATTGAACTTCATCTCTTTCCTAGACATGGATTTTGGAGAGACTTATGATGGAAAACTAACTACAAAGTTGGTGGGATTTTTAGCCACTAGAAGTAAGATGAAACTTCAACTGAACTTAGAGTTGTTTTGAGTAGGTAAAAAGTTCATAGGAAAAAATAGGTTAAAATCTCTGGCAGAGATTATAGGTGAAAAATGCAAGTTGAAAGTTTGATAAAACTTAATGTTATTCCAAGCAATGGAAAACTCCATGGAACTTGGAGTTGTTTGAAGTAATAGGAATGTTCATGGGTTTAGGAGGTGTTCAAAGTAGGTTGAAATCCTATGGAAATGGGAGGTGCATTTAGCAATTTGAAAGTCCATAGGAACTTGGAGGGATATTTCAAGGTAATATTCATGACTATTTATAAATATACACTAGAATATTCACCTATATTAAATTGAAAGCCCTAAATTTTTTAATACAAAACTTTGGGAAAAACCCTAGGTATATTTACACAAAGAAAACCTTGAAGACACAATCTTGCAAGAGAACAAATTAAAAAATGAGTTATTAGATACCATGATGAGAAATCTTAAAAACCCTAAATCATTCTAAGAAAGTAATGAAAACTTCAAATATACACTATATTTCTCAAAAAGTGAAAGGCAAATGATATTTTGCAAAAAATATGGATTAAATCATAAAAGGGGTTCAATGGAATATCTTGCAGGGGTAAAATGACATCATGGTGGTACTTGAGATCATGGTTTGTAGGGTCATGGCTTGGAAGTGAAGGCATGGTGTATGGATCAAGGTTATTATTATTTCAGAGCTTTAAAATCAATTATAAATTTTAATAATGAATAAAAATATCCTAAATTTACATTATTTATAGACCCTCTATAATTAATGCATTAATCATGATTATTGGTAGAACTTTTAAGGGCTTTAAGAAATTTTGTAAATTTGCAAATTACAAGTTGACATCTATATTACATGGGTAAGGAGAGGTTGAACTCTTTAAAAATGGAAAGGAATAACTCTAAGAACAATTTGTAATTTTGAAAAATTATAAATTGCACTTGGAGTTTTGGATTCCATGGGATAGGTGTTCGGTAGGAAGCAGAATGTGGATTGTAATTTACAATTTTTCAAAATTGTAAATGGTTCTTTGATTTCTAGATTTTAGATAGATTGTTATGTGGGAAGTATAACTCCACCTATAATTTGAAATTTTGAAAATTACAAATTGTAGTTTGATTTCTAATTTATACAGGGTATTGGTTTGCGGGAACTGGAACTCCACTAACAATTTACAAAATTACAAATTGCAACTAGGTTTATAGTTTCCACCAGCTAATGTATTGTGGGATTTAGAGGTCTAGCTATAATTTACAATTTTGAAAATTACAAATTGTAGTCAGATATCTTGATTCTACCAGCTAATGCATGCATTGCAAGATTTGGAGCTTGAGAAGTAACCTATAATTTTACAAACTAAAAATTGTAGATAGAGTTATGGATTCCACATGCTTAAGGAAAAGAGTGATTTGGGTCAATTCAAGGCATTTTTACAAAAAAATAGGAGGTCTCCCTTAGGGTACTTGATATTTTTATATTTTTGGGGCAAAAATATCAACATTTTTAGCAACCTCTATGGGATGATTGCCTACTAATTAGTTTCTTTCTAGTAGCCTTATGGTTCATTGGGCATGAAGTCACTTTAAGCTTAACATGCTTTAACTGATGAAGAAAAAAACTAGGATTTTCCTAAATACTAACAAAATAGGGAAAAATGAAATGAACTAAGGAAATAAAAACTCTTAATGAGTTGACTTGTGTGAAACCACTTATTTTGTAAAATATAAATAACCCTATTATATACAAAATTTTATTTTTTGGAATGAATTTCAACCTCAAAAGCAAGATTTGAGGTATATCCCATTGACTAAGATAGGTAGTTATGATCCATAAAGCTTGGATAGTTAAAATGCATTACCTCTTTTGCACTGATTTATAATAAATGAACCACTCTATATTACATCAAACTTGGTGTGATTGCCTAGTTTAGCCTTGTTTACATCCCATTTGAGAGATATGTCTCCTTCATTGAAGTTCCTATCAAATTAATTTTTTTATCAAAAGTACTCTTTGTTTTATCTTGATTTACTTTTAGGAATTTCATTGATTGGTCTATGATCTCTTTTAATTTCATGAGTTCAACAATCTTACTATTATTTCATCATATCAATCAAATCCAATTGGTGATTGAGATATAAAGATGGTAACTCAATTGAAAGTAGTACTCAGGGTTCCCTTCCATATACCAACATGAATGGTTAGTTTCCAATGGCTCTATTAAGGGTGATCCTATCAGTCCATAGTACTGATTTCACTTTATGTGTCATATCTTTTAGTTGTCCTCCATTATTCTTTTGATAATTCTTATGAGGTTATTATTGGTAGACTTAGCCAAGCCATTACCTCAAGGGTAATAATTTAAAGAATTAATTAGGTATACATTTTGATTTAAATCCCATTCACTCACTTGAGTACCCATAAAATCTTTGGCATTATTTGAGATAATGGTGTGAGGAACACCAAATCTAAAGACAATGTCATCCATGAATTCCAAGATAGATGCCTCTTTAGCATATTTCAATACAACTACTTTATTCCATATTATGAAATACATTTTTGTTGTGAGGACCCATTTGTGGCTTGTGCTCGATGGTGGATTGATCATACCAATGAAATACAATCCCCATTAAGAAAATGGTTGATCTTTTTGAATTGGTCTGAGAGCAAAGGCTAATAACCTTTGCTTTTCAATGAAGTAAGAACACTTCTCATAGTTTTTTACCCATTGGTGGGCATCTTTGAATAATTTAGGCAAATAGTATCCCCTATCATTATTTTGATGGTTGTGGTTCTTGTAGAGAAATGTCCACCCAATGAGCCATCGTGAAATTCTTTGACCACCTTAGGGACTTGATTGTGCTTGATACATCATAGCATGACTCCATTAATATCTTTTATAAATAATGTTCCCTGAAAAATAACATAGGTAATGTATTGGAGTCTAAAATAACTTTTTTTTGGACTACTAAAAGTCATATAGGTGGATTGGCTATCTGTAGTGCACTTTGAGCATATACTATTTTAGATACTACTTTAGTAGTTTTGATATCAGAATCCAATTATTCACACAATCCATTACCTCTTACAAGCTTGGTGATTTTGATTCCCATGTCATATTCCATGACCTTTTCAATCCATCATGATCTTTTTTCATTTATCTCCCAACTTGGCATGAACTCTTTAACACTTTGGTGACTTACCATCAAATAAATTTTAGTTTTCGAGAGAATATGCCTGAACTTTTTGAAATATTTAATCATGGTATATACTTGACTCTCCACAAAACTATAATTTTATTCATAATCCTTCAAGGATTGACTAAAGAAAGACATTGGTTGTTCTAATTGTTCTTTATTCTACTGAGTTATAAAAACTGAGATGTTGCCTTCCACTCTAAAAGCATAGAGAATGAAATAATTCTTATAATTGGGTTTGACTAGGGTACGATCCTAAGAAATATCTTATTTGATGGCTTCAAATCTATCTTTTACCTCTTGTGTCTAGCTAAAAATGATACCCTTATTGAACACTGCAGTAAGGGGTTTAGCCATAAAGGCAAAATTTGGAACAAATTTTCTTACAAAGTTGATTTTTCCAAGAAAAATTTGAAATCCCTTCTTATGGATTGGAAGTGCTAATGTAGATATGACACTTATTATTTTTGGGTCTATTTCCAGACCCTCCTTTAACACAAGGTGTCCTAGTATTTTTACTTCATAAAGTATGAAAATACACTTCTTCAGATTGAGGTATTTCCTAGATTATCTACCCCTTTAAAAAAAATTTCTAAGGTGATCTAGGTGTGAATTAGCATGCTTTGAGTAAACAATGATATCATCTAGGTATACCAGGATCATCTCATTTATCAACCCTCTAAAAGTTATATCCATGGCTCTCTATAATGTTACAGTAGCATTATTTAGATCAAATAAAATCTTTTTGTATGTATACATACCCCATTTTATGTTGAAAGAATTATTGAATTGGTTTGATTCTTGCACTGAGATTTGGTTATAGCTAGAAGAACCATCTATAAGAGAAAACCTTTCATATCCTAATATAGTTTACATAATTTACTCCATTAAGGGAAGGGGATAATGATCCTTTAGAGATGTTTTGTTTAGATCCCTAATATCTACACAAAGCCTAATTTCACTATTCTTCTTTCTTATATGGACTAGATTATCAACCTAAGATGAGTGATTGATAGGGAAGATGATGTTAGCCTCTATTAGTTTTCACATCTCACTCTTCATTAGGGGTTTTATCTTTAGATTAATAGTTATCTACTTATATTTAATAGGCTTGGTATTTTTATCAAGATCTATTACATGTAGGGATAAGCTAAAGTCAAACCCCCTTATATCATGATAACTCCAAGAAAAGTTATCATGAAATTCTTGACACAACTCAATAAAATATTATTTCTCAAAATCATTGCATACCTTTCCAATCTTTAGTGATTCCCATTTTGAGATGACCACTAGCTCATAGTCTTCTTCATTTACTGTGATGTTATTTTCACCTTTTAGCTAATTATCTAAATTGAAGATGTTTTCAAGAGTAATAAGACCCATAGGTAGCTTGTTCATCTTCAACTAGATGATCTAATATACATATTGATCTTAGAGTCTTGACTAGTTCCTATCAACGAATTCAACTTCTTCTCTTAGAATGTTGATAATTTGATGGTCACTATCAAATACTTGCCAATTAGTTTCATTACCAGGAATAAATGGCCTTACTATTAACCTTACATGTCTATTTTTCTTCTTTATTTATTCTAGTAGGTTGTATTGGGAACTTATAGAAGTCATCTGATTATCATCTTTGTTTTATGCTCTTGGTATTGCTTGTTTATAGGTAGTTCAATAAGCCCATAGTACTGTAAACATCCTATCATCCTAATCAGTGTGGCCAACATTGTAGATCTTTATTAATGTAGTACCTAAGATCTTGTTGAAAGCCTTAATAGTTCCATTGGCTTTTAGGTGATATGGTGTCGCAAACCCTATCTTTGTAAGATCTTAGTAAATTGTTCTTAGTTACACTTTTGGATCTCACTTGGTGAATAATCAACTCACTATCACCAAATATTTTTAGGGATTTTATCCCTCTCTACTTGGCCAATTATAGACCTTGAGTCAATGCTTCATATTTAACTACATTATTTATGCAACTGAATTAAAGTCTGAAAGAATAGAAATAGCTCTCCTTATGTGGAGAGATTAAGACAATACCTGCACCTACACCATTCCTACTTCTCTAACCATCGAATAAAAGCTACTACATCCCTTAAACATCTTTAGATGGTTTTACTAGGTTTAGAATAATTACATCATTTTCATAAATACAATATGTGTCCAACCATGTTTCCTATACATAGTCATAAGGATAAAACTAAAGGGTTATCCCCATTCATATAAATGAGTGTCTAGAATCTATTTTATAGGTGTTTCAACTTCATGATCAATCTCATCTTCCTAGTCCTATAGTTTATAATTCATGTCTATAAGTATAGGATTATATCGTTCAATATGGTCTTTTGTGATTGGCTTAGCTCTTATTTGTACCCTTGTTCCATATATCATCCTAAGAACATGTGAGACTAATCTATAGATAGATATCCTCCCAT
Organism: Torreya grandis; assembly: GCA_037957365.1. Lineage (NCBI taxonomy): Eukaryota > Viridiplantae > Streptophyta > Pinopsida > Cupressales > Taxaceae > Torreya > Torreya grandis. The sequence continues at coordinate 667,760 of JARHVA010005037.1, read as the reverse complement.
ATTTATAGTGAAATCTCATGAAAGACAAATGACAAAGTAAGGAGGAGATCAATGACTGAGATATCTTGGGAAATTGATAGGCTCAGACAAGCATGAATAGTGAGATTTGGACCTTTTATTATTCTTACTTTTTGTACATTAGTTTCATCTAGTTCAACCACACCCTTATTGATAGGTGTATATTTTATACCAAGGGCATCAACTATTTTCTTGGGCATTATTAACCTTCCAGCCCCTGAATCTACCATGCAATTATGAATGAGATGCTTCTTTACTATAAGTGAAAGATAGAAAGGGGGAGGTTTACCATTTTTTCTTGATTTAGTGTTAGTTTGTGGTTGACATAAATTAATTATAGCATTAGTTTCCTTGGATGGAACCTTATCTGTTATTTAGAAGTTTTTCAAAGCCTTTTGTAGTAAATCCCTTTGCATAGGAATGGATAGTGCTTCCCAAACAGTAACATTCAGATTGGTCTTCTTCATTTGATCAAAACTACTAAAAGGAATATTACCAACCTTTGATGGTGCCCTTGTGGGAGCTACATCTTTTTTTACAAGGTTTAGAGTCAACACTTTTACTTTGGGCTGGCTCATAGGTACAAAGGGTGGCCTTTGTACTGTATTGATCTTTGCAAGTTCTTGTGCAACTTTAAAAGTTGTAGCTTGTTCCACCCTTGAGGGATGATCAATTTCTATTTCTCTTTTGTTTTAATGTGTATTGGCTACCACCAAAAATCCACCATTGAATAATGTCTTTTCTTGATTCACAACATAACATTTATCCTCTTGCCAAATTTAGAACAATTGCCTTACCTTGAGCAAGTTCTTGTGTATCCACTTATTGGGAACTGGATTCTTCTTGCTATCCCTATGTATTTAATATGCCTTACATAATCAAGTCTTGACTGATAACACCATTAGGATAAGTATTCTAGTTATGTGGTTGAAAACAAGGATAACACCACTCATACTCCTGAGCTATGTTTTTTAATAGGTATAATAGCTTTGGTAGCACCTGATGAAAGTAGAAAACAAATGTTTGGAGGTTTTTTTTTCATTTTTTGAAACTATAACTGTACATTGACTTGGTATGACTACCTATTGGGTTGGTATGCTAGGTTAGCCTATTGATAAGGCTTGTAATTCTGGGATTGCTACCTCTTCATTGCTATTGACTCATTGCCAAAACTCTTGAGGAGTGACTTAACCTCATATAAATCATCTATAGGTGTGGAAGTTAACGCTGATGCTTTGATTTTGGTGGGAATTTGAGCAATTACTAGTGGTGGAATAGGAGGTATTTCTAGAAATAGAGGCATTGGTGGCCTTGGGGAAATTTTCCCTACTTAAATTAAATAATTTCATACCCTTATTGCAATTTCATAGGCATTAGGAAGTGTGGTGCCACCCATAAATTGCATAATAATGGCTATATCACTATTTAGGGCTCTCAAGTAATATAGGAAAGCATTATTTGGAGTTGGCTTGTCAAATACTAGAATTCTATTCCATGTCTTTTAAAAATGGAAATTGAAATTAGTCATGTGCTCATGAGGATCCCATTGAATAGAAGTTAACTATTCAACTAGGAAAATATGGTCACTCTTGTCTTCAAAGTGAGCACATAGTATAGTTCCTAATTCATCCTAAACTTAGATGGAATTGGGAGTAAGACCTTTGTACCATTATAGGGTTTTATATTTGAAAGGAGACTAGGAACCTAATTAAAATATTATATTGTACCACATTTTGGATTGGATAAAGACTAAAAATATCTTGTATGTGTTCCATAAGAGTGGTGTAAGTTTTACCAGTAAAATACGAAAGGATATTTAAAACCTAGGTAGGTATTTCATCATACTAGGCCAACTGGAGTGGGATGCCTCCATTGAAAGCTATAAAATTTAAATTTATAGCCATTATGGGAGGTATGAAACTTATAGGAGTACTTGGAGGAAATTCAAATAAAATTGTAGGATATACTCTAGGGCAAGGTAAAACTAATTTTGATATATTTTTATAAGGAAATGAAAATTCCAAAAACTCATCTCTCTTACCTTTAGTAGATGATCTTGTTTGTTTGCTTGGTAGATGTAAACCTTAAAATTCTAAATCAATAAGACAATGGAGTCATCAGGTGATTTTTAAATTTGTACAAAGATCATACAATGATCATGGAGAATAACACCAATCTCTTTGGAATTTTCTTGTCCCACCAGGCATGCCAAAAACTATTATCACAATTTTTACACCCATTTTTTGATGTAGTAGCTTGTTATGCCAAAATATAATGATACAATGGGAACACCTCCAAGATGTAGGACATTGGTTAATTAAGGTAAACCTCTGAAAAAGGATAACTTCATTTCAATAAACTTGATGCAACTAGTAAATTTTTAGTTTGTATAAATTCCACTTCTTTAGTGTTCCTACTCCTAAATTAGGGTTTGATTGGGGAAAAGAGTTTGAGAATGAAACTTGAAAAAATGAAAATGGTGATTGCACCAAATATTTTTATAGTGGATTTTAGTGCTTGCTTGAATGAACACAATAAAATAGGAAAATATATTGAAATTTGTAGGATTACAAACTCATGCAAATGAGAAGTCAAAGGCAATATTTTCTATTTTTCATAGAAGGGACTAGATTTCATTATTTTAATCAAAAAATCTTCCAAAAGCATAGAAAATACCACCAATGAAATTTTGTGACTAAAAATAAAAACTAAAACATCCATAAATATTCAAATAACTTTGTATACATAGGGATTTCTAAGACAAGAAAGGAAAATCTTCAATTATTTATCATTCTCCAATTTACAACATGCAGAAGAGTTATTCAAAATGTAGAATAATATTATTAAAAACAAAAAGATAAATAGGTTATGGGGTCCTACCCATATTTATATAAAATGTCTCATAAATGAGATGTATTTATAAAAAAATTCTAATGCCTAGTAGAATATCATGCAAATCTAAAAACTCCATGGAAAGAGGCATGATAAATAGTAGTTATGGTATCCAAGGTGTATTGAGCAAGTTGGGAAATGATCATCTAGGAGTTGGGTGTGATCTTCAGTTGGTATGGCATCCAAAGAAATGGAGAAATATTCAGGGTCACTTCATGTAGCTACAATTATTCTTTATGCAAATGGGGTTCCAAAGTGAAACTTATTTTTAGAACAAAATATAACCTTAAGATAAGTTACTTTTTTACAAAACCCTAAACTATAATTTCCAAATGAGGATTTTACAGCTTTCAAGTCATACCACTTTACCAAAACTAGAATTGCATTTTTCAATATGTGTTTTTACAATTCAAGCAATTAGAACTTGTCAAAATGAAAAGTTTAATTTTTAACTTTGCTTTTTATAATTTCCAACCTATGAAAATAGAAAGTGTAAAATACACATGGCTCTTTCTCAAAAAGCACTATCAAAATATAGTTGCAATTTACAAGATATGTTTTCGCAATTTTACAATGTTTTTACAATAATGAAAATACAATATGCTATAATGTTTTTAATAGAAATAATTAATCTATTTCTAACACTTCTTCAAACTCTTTATCTTTTTCAACCTAAAATTTCTCAACACATGCATCAAAATCCTTGAAGATCTCCTAGATTTTGTCCTCATCTGGGCCAAAAGAGTAGAGGTTGGTGATATCACAATATGCTATTATTATTGAAAATTTCCCTTCTCAAAGTTTTGTATTTTTGAATATCTCTACCCATCTGATCCAACATGTTATGATACTTGATGTAGTGGTGGATAAATCTCAAGGTAAAGACTATATCTAATGTAGAATCCTTTTTGATCACTTATTTGAATTAAATTTGAACCTCTTATAATTAAAGGAGGTTATCTTCATAATATATTGGATAACATGACACTTTATTCAAAAAATCTTGCATGTCATTTAGCATGTTGGTGGCCTTGTTATGGGCAACTTTGGCCTTATGGGTAGCATCTATAAGCATTTTTATTCTAAATTGTGTATCTCTATCTAATTCCTCTTACTCTCCATAATTTTTCAATATGTTTTCTTCAAGAAAAATGTCTATGTCAATTGAGTCCACAACTATCAATTTGTGATAGAAAATATTCAAACTTACTATCTCTCTCTCATATTTTTTGACCAATTCTCTCAAGGTTACCCTTCTCTCTTATAACTACATAATGATCCATTATTATATCAATAATTTGTTTACCTTTGGAGATGAGTTCTTTTACCCATTCCTTAGTGTCCCTCCCCATGCTAGCAATTTCTATCACCATATCAAGTGTTGCCTAATTTGTGATCTGGGTGACTGGATATGTTGGTTTAGGTTGTGTTGATAGAATAGTGGGATATATGAATTTATTCAATGTAGTTGTAAGTTTTTCAACCTTTCTTTTTAGCTCATACTTAGTAACATTTTCACTAAACATTTTATCAAAGAGGGAATTGATGTTGAATTAAACATCATGTTTCAACCCCTGCCTCATAGGATGTCTAAGGTGAAACTTTGATACCTGATATTCCCCCACCACTAGATCTTCTTTCTTTTATCCATTGGGGGGAATACAATATCTACATACCTTTCCCATACTAAGTCATATAATATTCTTAAGAAGGTACAGGGAGTAGTCTTGGATTTGTCATGTGTGTCTGAAAGACCAAAATCTAATGTACTAGGGGACACCATTTGCTTGCATTTCTTCCACACTATTTTTTCTAACCAACTAGGTGTAGCATATTACTATGTTGGCATTTCTACTTGAGAATATGTAGCTAAAGATGGTACATGATTAATCATAGTGGTCAATGTTGAATATTGTATTGATACTACCACTGATTGGTCCAAAAATGTCTTAGAAATTTCATTTCCATCTATGGGTTGAAGTTACACATTTGCATCAAGGACGTATTTCTCACTTATCTCCATTGAAGGGGTTGGGATTATTATGGAAGTGGAAGAGGTAGGGGAAATGACAACATATGTGTCTACTAGGGGCATAAGATATGTAAGTGATATTAATGGGGGAGTAGACATATGGATTCAGATCTTAGGGAATGGTGGAAAGGTGGAGGGTAAACCATCAAATGAGTCAATTAAAGTGGTAGGGACACTCATGTGTGGTAAAGTAAAGAAGATGAAAGGGGATGAAGATAAAACATTAGTTATCTGATGAGTTGGGATGGCCAACAAAATTAAAGTTAAAATAACTGAATCCATGATTATATATTTTTGGGTAGTGTTAATGAATAATAAGGATGGAATGGAAGGAATTATGGAAGGAGGGAGTGAAATTATGGGAGGAGGGAGTGAAATGGAAACATTAGTATCCATTAAAATGAGAACCTGAGTGTCTACTTAACTTGATTTCACTATTGGTAATGGACTCATTATTGTAGGTAAACTAATGGGAATGGAGGGTGGAATCGCTTTGAGTGAAGGAGGAGTGGAGATAAGAGGAGGTGTTGGAGCTAAAATAATAATAGAAATAGGAAGGGGTTGAATTACTGAGATGGGATTTATTACTATGACTGATATGAGGGTTGAAGTTGTGGCTACTTCAAATGTAGTTGTGTCCTTAGATGAAATAATGATCAGTTGATATTATACTTCTCCATCTTTGTTTGACTACCCATTCTTGGCATTAGACTTCTTCTTCTTGTTATGGGAGATCAATATCCTATCTAATTGTTCTCTTACTACACCACTAGAACCCTCTACTGATGTTTAAATTATTTACTCCTTGAGATTTAGTATTTTTTTTAATACTCATTATATCCTTGGTCACTTGGACACCTTTACTCTTGAGCTAATTAAGTGTTTTATTAATCATATGCACAGTTATATCTACAAGAGAAAAATACTTAGGGATAGACCACCTCACTGATGGAAGGGGTTGATTAATGATCTATTTTTAGTAGTTCTTATCAACCAGGGACTCATCATCCACCAAGTCATTAGGGACTAGTGTTAAATAAAAAGCTTTGACCTGATCCAAGGTCATTCTATAATGGTCCCTCAATATGAACTCCTTTTCATCATCCAAATCTTTCTAGAAATCTTCAAAGTATGAGACATGGGAATACATGGAGATTCTTAGTGTGATGGTGATGTTTCCATGAACATCATAGTATGGTCTTGCCTCCAAATCCATCAAGGTCATCTATGTATTCTTTGCATCATCACACTTGGCATTGAGTAAGGAGGGCCATGTATATCTGCCTATACTAATTAGGAACAAAATTCTTGACTTGTGTTTACTAGATAAAAGTGTGTGAGTTTCCATAAGTTGTCTCACTAGATCCATCAATGCCTGGTTATCACTCACATATATTGTGATTGTGTAAGGGTAGCCAATGAACCTACATAGCCTAATATAGGAGTAGGTGGGGAATTGAATGAAGTAGGAACCCCATTGGGTGATTTCTATAGTATTTGCATTAGAGAATATCTTTCTCTCTAGTTCTTTATCAAACATTATTATGATGTAATAAATGAATGCATCATTCACTCTTCTAAATTATTGTCTATTAGCCTTCAAAGTAAGGTTAGGATAATAGTTATACACTTTATTTGACTTGATAGCTATAGTTTTGAGGCCTGGGAAAGATCTTCCTTTGGCTAATATGTTACTAGGTAGCCAGTCATGTAAAATTTCCCTATGGTTTGCACCTCCATCAACTACTTGTGGAGGGAGTCATCGATGAGTTGGGCCTAGTGGATGTATTTTTTTTCATGAATGACCTAAATGTACTAATACATCCTCTCCTGGAAACTCTTTACATCAAGACTACCAATGATCTTATGTATACATATAATTATGTCTCCAACCTTATCCTTAAAATTAATTTTTGTCAGTGTCTTGGTAATCTAGTGGAGGTAACCTTAGGGATCTTAGGCTATTATCTATTTATCACTCTTTGGCATCCCAAGTTGTTGTCTTCAAAGATTTTTTTGGATGTTTTTGGAGTTATGTCTAGATAACTCTCAAACTCTAGTATCATAAATACTGAATCAATAAAATCTAGGTCTAGATTTAAAATCATTTCCCCTTTATATTTCAAGACCTCTCTCTTATCAACATCATAATGTTGTGCTAGTGTCAGTATCAACTCAAGGCTTTGCATTATCAGGGGAAAAGTTATTGCTTGTGCTAATTTTGAGTCATAAATACTCTAGATCTAGTTGTTCTTAAATTCTACATTTATCTTGGTCCAAAAGTCACCAGGTTAATGTGACCTATGTTTGTGTCTATAATCTCAGTGGTATTATATTTCAAACTAAGAGTTACACTAGTTCCTTTCAACTTGAACTTCATCTCTTTCCCAGACATTAATTCTAGAGAGACTTTTGAGAGAAAACTAACTATAAAGTTGGCAGGATTTGTGGGTGATAGAAGTTATTAGAAACTCTTATGGAACTTGGAGTTGTTCTATGAAGGTAAGAAGTCTATGGGAAAGCATAGCTACCAAAGCAAGGTGAAATCTCTGATAGAGATTGGAGGTGAAAAATGCAATTCTAAAGTTTGGTGGAACTTAAGTTTGTTCTAAGCAATGGAAAACTCCATGGAACTTAGAGTTATTTGAAGCAATAGGAATGTCTACAAGTTTAGGAGGTGTTCAAAGTATGTCACAAAAAAATGGGAGGTGTGTTTATAAAGATGAAAGTTTGTAGGGACTTATATGTATCTTTCAAGGGAATATTCATGACTGGTTATGAATATATGCTGGTATATTCACTTGGTTTGAATTATAAGCTCTAGATTTTTTAATATGAAACATTAGAGAAAACCTTAGGTATATTTGCACAGACAAAACATTGAAAACATGATCTTGTGGGAGAAAAAACTAAAAAATGAGCTATTGGACACCACGATGAGAAATCCTAAAAACCCTAAATCATTCTAAGAAAGTAATGAAAATTTCAAATTTGAATTTAGATTTCTCAAAAAGTGGAAGGCAAATGACACTTTATAGAAAAGATGGATTAAATCATAAAAGGGGGTCCAAATAATACCATGTAAGGGTCAAATAGAATCATGGTATTTATTGAGATCATGGTTTGTAGGGTCATGGATTGGTGACAAAGGCATGGTGCGTGGCTCAAAGTTATCATATTTATAGAACTTTAAACTCAATTATCATTTTTAACAATGAATTAAAAATCCCAAATTTTATTTATTTATAGACCCTTTTTAATTGATGCATTAAGTATGGTTGTCAGTAAAACTTTAAAGGGATTTGACTAATTTTTCAACTTTGCAAATTTATAAGTTTGTAAATTATAAGTTAACCTCTGGGTTTTATAGGTAAGGATAGGTTGACCTCTTTGAAAATAGGAAGGTAGTTTTCTAAGAACAATTTGAAATTTTACAAAATTGCAAATTGTACTTGGAGTTCCATATTCCATGAGACAGGTGTTTGGAGATAAATGGAACCTAGATTATAATTTGCAATTTTACAAAATTGCAAATTGCTCTCTGAGTTTTAGAATCCAGATAAAGTGTTACATAGGAAGTGGAACTCTACCTGCAATTTGAAATTTTAAAAATTGAAAAATATAATCCAAGTCCTAGTTTCCATGGGGTATTTATAGAAATCAGAACTCCACTTACAATTTGCAATTTGCAAGTAGGTTTTTGGTTTCCATCAACTAGTGTATTGTGGGATCTAATGGTTTGGATATAATTTATAATTTTGTAAATTGTAAATTGTACTCATATCTATAGATTCTTTTAGTTAATGCATTATAGGATCCAGATCTCCAAAATCAATTTGAAAATTTTCAAACTACAAATTGTAGGAAAAGTTCCAGATTCTATAAGCTTAAGGAAATGGGTACTTTGGGTCAATTCAAGCTATTTTTTTTAAAAAAATAGGGGGTCTCCCTTAGGGTACTTGATGTTTTGATATTTTTGGGGAAAAAATATCAACAGTCACAAAATATGTCATAGTTAGGTATGTTCAAACAAAAATTTGTAATATAATATTCTCAAGGATATTGTAGAAGATGAAAATGTCATAGTTCAAGACATATGCAATAGATCTTGTGAAGAGTCTTAAGCTAAGGCCACACTAGCAAAAAATGTACATGTAAAATAAGAATAAACCATAAGCATTATTAGAATAGAAATTCATATAAAGAATGAAAGAGAAATATAGACCAAATAAATGCATTATTGAAAAAAGTAACCCATTATAATTCTTTTTTTCTTAGGAAAATGTCATGCAAATATATATATATATATATATATATATATATATATTTCATTTAAGTGTTGAAAAAAAATTATAAAATAGAATATTACTTTTTAGGACATGTAAGTTCCTTTCCAAACACCCTAATTTTGTGTTTTAGTATAGAATTATGTATAAAAATGTAATTGACCTATGTTCAAACTACACTTAAAAATTAATATACCTAATTTTTTTTAAATAGTATAAAAAATATTAAAAATGATATAAATTTAAGATTTATATGTACTTGACCAAATACTCTGGGTTGAGATTTTAGTTTAAACTTAAATATAGAAAATAGTTAATCTAAATTCAAATCATACTTAACATTTAATATTCTTAACAAATTTATAAAAATATATAATAACATTATAAATTAAAGACTTTAATTACCTATCTAAGCACCCTAGTTTGATGAAAACTTAACATTACAAGCTCCTTGATTTGATTTGAGCTCAAGTGGTGGTAATATATTAGGACATAAATTTTATAATGCTTATAAAAAAATATTAAGAAGACATAAACTTTACTTCAAGTGGAAACCACTAAAATGGGATGAGCTAAAATTATGCTCACAAACCAAAACTTATTTTATGGGTCAAATTACATGCCCAAAAGAATAAAAATATGAATAAAATCATCATGTTAAACATACTAAAAACATGAGTAACTAAATGAAATGCCCTCATGCTCATTATATTTTCAGCTCAAGATATAGTGATCACACATTAAAAACATGTAGGATTGCAAAACTTTAAATTTTGGATTCCTCCTATATTACTATTTTTAACAAGAAACCCAAAATATAAACAACATCAAATAGAGAGGATAAAGAGATAATTAGATGCTTGAAATGAGATCACTTATCATCATTTTATCTCTTATAACTCCCCTCCAAGATTTCCAAACTAATTTTGATGCAAAATGTGTTGAATGTTGGATTTATTGACTATGCTTGACAATGGCTTCAAATGGATTCTTGATTGGATGATGACTTTGATAAAGTTATATGGATGTAAGAAGGATGGATATGGATGAAAGATAGCTTAAATATTTCTTAGTTTCAAGTTAGTTTTAAATGAGGGATTGGCTTGGTTATATAGGAAATGGAGGGAATAATTAATAGCTCAAATTTAATTTTGAGCCATTAAGATCAATGGCTAGGATATTTCCAACGAATTTTTAATTATTTGAAAATTGTTTCATGTAAAATTTCACTTTAAGTTCTAGGGAAGATAGAAAATAAACTCAATATGGGTGTGGTTGAAAAACATGTTTGTTTGTGCACATGTTAGATCAAAATATTGTGAAGAACTCCTCTTTGGCTTGGAAGGAAGACATGCAGATAAGAAAAAACTAAAACAAATATTTTTGTTAGACAGATAGTTGGGTGGATTTCCTAGAGGCAGCTAGATCCCAAAAGTGAGAGATTTATTAAGGGATATTGATCCACATGTTTTAAATAGTTAAGTTCACAAAACTAGAAAAAGGATAGTTCCATCAATTAAAGAAGATTACTAAAACTGAACACAAGAACACTTGATAAGAAAATAGACTATAAATGATCAAATTAGTGATAAAATAATTAATACTAATGCTAAGGGGTTAGGGTGTGGTTTATAAAATATGAAAGGGGTCTATGAGTGATAAAAAAACATAGAAAATCAGATTTGGTTAGGGGTAGGTGGGTGAAAACAACTTGATAGTTTTTACTACCATAGGTGATCATTAGTGATTAGGGTGACTATTAGTAGTTAAGGTGACCATCAACAATCAAGCTGATCATTGATGATTGGACAAACCATCAATGGTTGATTCAATCATTGACAATTACTATGTAAGTTTTGGGTTTGATAAATTATTGAATGATGGGATCCAAAAGATGTATTCTGAGAGTTGGGCAAGGGTTGGATTGATTTCAAAATGGAAATAATGTATATGAATATTGAAAAATAAGTACTTATCTTAACAGAAGTTGATTGGGTGAGTGGTTGAAGTAGTTATCCTATTGGTGGAATCTAGCTTAATTCTGGTAGAGTAATGGTACTCGAGAACTTGGTTGGGAGGTGATGGTAAGTCAACTCTCAATAAAATGGATGATGATGCTTATAACATTGATGATGTTGATTGACCTGTAAAAGAAAATTCCTAAACACCTAAGCACTTGATAATTATTGTATATGGATGTGGCCTCCTAGGCCTCTCTCTCTTATAGGTACAAGTAAGAGGTGGAAGTGAAGGTGTAAGTAGGCCATCTAAATATAAATTATCCATGTAAAGGCTTGCAATAAGAATTAGACAAGTTATATTTATAAAAGTAACATGGGTGGTTGCATGTTCTTTGTTAAAGAGGTGGACCCTAACCATCGATGGTCAAGGGTTCCTAAGTGTGACTATCAATGGTCACCCTGACCGTTAATGGTCAGGTTCTAGAGGAAAATGGTCTTGAAGGTTAGGTTGAGATAGTTTATGAAACTAACTGTAGATGATCCTAGTGAGGCTAACTTAGTATAGGCTAGTCTTAAGTAGGTTTAGGGGGGTTTTAGACATTCTAAAATGTAGGTGTGCAAATTTTGGTTGTCTACATTTTACCTTTTTTTATTGTGTGGCTTGTGTGAATGAGCTATACAATAAAAATGGAGTATGGGTCAAGGGTCTAGTTCCCATGAGAGTAGGAGGAGGTTGTTTCCCCTCAAATTGGGAGTTAGTAAGGTGAAACTGAAATGGGTATGGGTTTGATAAGTGGTATGTGGTGAGTCATGAGGTGGTGACATAAGGTTAGGCATTTGAAATGCAAAATTGCACATAAAGTGAAACCAAAAAGTATGATAGCCAAGATTGTGCAAAGACAAAAATTACCAACATTGGTAAAACTCAGGGTCATTATAAATAAGGATAAGTGACAAGTGAACTGTGTGACCTCTTATAGGCATGGTGGTTGGTAACACTCATAAACACAAGTCTCCTAAGTAATTTTTATATTTTGGTGGGTATCTAAGGTAGGAAGTGCTCTCGAGGAAAACATAAATGGGTCATGTGTCATAGGTATCTAATGTAGGGAGTGATACTAGTGAGACACAAGTAGGTTGGGTATGTGTGAGGTGGTGCAAGTTAAAAAAGAGTCAACATGGAAATGTTATCATTTCAATCAAAGGACTAGGCAAAAATGTTATAAAATTGCATGCCAGATGGGCTAAAATAGACCAACAGTGAGGTGATGAGGTGAGTGAGTGGATGGAAGAAGGCATCTCAAAAAGTAAGTAAAACCTATTATAGGTATGCTATGAATTAGAGGTGGAGGTGAAAAGTGAAAAATGGGATTCCTTGACCATCAATGGTCAGGGTCCCCAAAAGGTGACCATCGACGGTCACCCTAACAATCAATGTTCAAGGGAAACTCTAAAATTCTACATAGGTCAAAAGTAAAAAAAAAAATCAATTTTAACCATAGTGACTTTTGTACTTTGGCTGACTGATCTCTAATAATTTCAATGTATAGTGGGGAAAGTGATTACTGAGGTGGTGTTTGATCATTGGTTGGAGTTGTGTGGGCTCAAGATCAAGGGAGTACGAGGATGCAGCTGGGCAACTTTTCATGGGCTCTGACCATGGTGGAGGTCAAGGAATGAGGTAGTGGGTTCCTTGAATTTGGTAGCTAGGTTTGATTCATGTTATTTCAATTTGGTTGGGTGGTCTAGAATGGGTTGGGAATCTTCTATTTAGGCTGAATGCCCTAGGTGGGGTTTTCAAGTTTTTGGGAAAATTTACAAGTAAAATGACAAATTGATGGGTAGGGGGTGATTTGGATTGAGTAGGTTTCTAGGATAGGTGTTTAGGTATGTGTTTGGGTTATTATTTATGCTTATGAGGGTTTGGACATTTTGGCAATAGAATGGCCATAGTGATAATCGATGGTCAAGTATGATCATAGACAATTGATACCTTAGGATATAGGGGTCCATGATTATCGATGGTTATCATGACCATTAGTGGTTAGGTGGGATAGGTTAGGGTTTTATAGGTTTCTAGGGATAAGGTAAGTGTTTTAGGGTTAGGGTTGGTAAGGGTAATGGAGTTGTGTGTGGATAGGCCAATATTGCTTGTTAGGGGGAAACATAATTGAGATGAGATAGGTAGGTAGGAATGATAGAGAAATAGGTTAGGTGTCAAAAAACTAGGGTAGATGAGACTAGTGTCAATAACTGAGACAAGTATTTGATATGATGTAGGCCAGGGGAATAGATTTAGATGCATGACTACATGTTGTGTACCTCCCTTGAGCTTCATTAGGGGATGACCATAGAGGACAAGGTACATATGGAAGAGGTAGGGCTAGGGGTGATGGTGCACTAAAAACATGTGCCTAGAGACACATCCATAGTGCTCATTAAGAGATGGGATCCTATTATGAACCCATTCTTACTACCAATTAGGGAAATGACTATTTTTCCCAAGGACATACACATGATCACTCAATTCCCACTATGAGGTGAGGTAATACATCAGATCAAGCAAGAGGAGTGGGATGGATTTATTGAGTATCTATATGGGGATGATAGGGATTATGTCTAATGGCATGATGTGGGATTTAGTTACTCAGTGTTTTATGAGTGAGCTCCAGAGGAGAGGATAATTATGATGATGCTCATAATTGTAGTGACATGCTTTGGGTTCCCAGATTTGAGTAGCAAGAGGTTTAATTATGTGTTTCTTAGTGTAATATTAGAGTTACTTATTAGGAGGACAATGTTTAGTTGGGTCCTAATTTTTCTTGTACAGATCTATAGAAAGTTGTGGGGGTTTAGGCACCATAGGAGATATGACATCAACATTGGCCTAATTTTTCATTACTAGGATTATGAGCATATTCAAGTATTGAGACCCTTAGGATTATCATGGGGAGGTTATACATAGATCAAGTTTCCTATTGGGTTCATGATATGGAGGGATGATGTGACTGCATTAGGTACAAGAGGTGGAACTTCTGACGTTGAGTGGTTTAGGGGTGCACTAGGTGCATTGGTGGCTGGAGACATCACCTAGAGGCCATATATTTAGTTTTCACTATAGCTAAGTTATAGGAGGTACACCCTCACCCTTCAAAGTTATAGGTGATTAGTGGTAGATAAGAGGGTGAGGTTGAGCTAATTCCATTTGATAAGGTGCATCACTAATTTAGCTTGGTACAACATATCTTGGGTCCATTTCCCTATTATAGGAGGTAGAATTTAGAGTTTTAGTTGTTGATGTCCTAGCCTACTCTAACAGCTCTAGAGGGTGGTTTTGAGGATCTTCCTATTAGGGCCCCTATGGATGATGTTGGGTATGTAGATGGTTAAATGGATTGGTACCAACTGATATATGCAGTTGTAGATATTGGTGGGGATGATTGAGGGGCGATGCTAATGGTTATAGATCTAATCAGCCATGATGGATAGGTTGGGGTCATGTTGGTTGTAGCCTAGGCATATGTACATGTATTATAGGGATAAGTGGTCATGCTATAGGGTCATCTCACCATACTATAAGGTCAGCTTGCCAGCATTATAGGTAAAAGGGACCTACTGATATAGAGGGTAGGAACAATCATGGTAATAGTAGGAGGGCCACTAGACATAGTGCCATGGGTATGCTACCTAGCCACTATGGAGGATCTCTGATATTATGAGGCAATGGTGTTAGCCTAGTTTTCCCTAAGATATATGATATATGGAGTATAGAGCTAGTTTGGTTGATGGGCCATTGATATCTACTTTAGATAGTGGATTACTATAGTTGGTTAGGTAGGGGTCTTAGGGGGGCCACCACCAGGTATAGGTGTAGGTATAAGTATAAATGGGGCAAGTGGTAGTGGTACCCTTGACCATGTTTAGGTATGTTTTTGTATTGATAGTGATAGGTGTACACTTTTTGATACCAACCTACATGTTGATGCAATGAGACGTGTATTTTTTCGAGAGAGAGTTTGGTACATTGTTACATGTATTCTTTATTCTTTATGATGAATTGATGTATGGATTATGATGACATATTCTTATATTTCATGATATTCATGTTCATGGTTATTTATGCTTATGCTTATGGTTGATGGTCTATGACTTCTTGTGTATGCTTTACGAGATGTTGACTTTGGAGTTTAGGCACGTGATGCTAGACAAATAATTATGATGTTATAATTTTGTGCATTGATGTGTTATTGATGGATGTATGTCATATAATAAAATAATGGCTTTGTTTATGGTTACATGATGTTTTATTTATAAGATGAATTATGGTAATGTCCTGGTAAATGGGTAGTTTGGTAGATGGTATATGCTATGCTCCATGATGTTTTGTTCATTGATTTGGTTTGTGTTTATGATGATGACTAGTGTAATTAGTTCTACTTATGATATGATATATGCTCACATGATGTCATGATCATTAATGGATAGGATGATGCTAATGATATGTTGTGATATATCTTCATTATGTTTTGATCACAGGTAGAGAGATGGTGTAGTTTGTGGACATGGTTCATGATCTGTACACTTTTAATGTGATGCTTGGTGTTCATGATCATGGAGATAAAATATGAGTATGGGTGTAGATGTAATGAAAATATATAAATTAGGTGGATAACAAACTAAATGTTTTGGAAATTGATAAGAATTATGAGAGGTATGTCTACATGAACTAATAAAGGAATAAAAAAGAAAAGTGATGCCTTTTCATTGGTAAGGACCAAAATAAAACCCAAAGTTCGATTGGCTTAGTGAAAATAAGCCTTTCAAATGATTTGCATTAGCATGGTTAGGTTGATAAACATGTATCTTGATCACATTGTGTCAAGTAAGCTCATAGTCCAATACATATGATATGTGGGGAAGAATGGGTGAAACTAGAACCTTTTGTGAGACTAGCATGCCTCTTTTATAGGCTTCCAAAGAGGTAGTACAAATAAGTCTATTCTTATATATAAAGTGTAGACTAATTGATTTGGTAAGTCTATTGAGGAGAGCTGATTGAGGCCTTCCAACATTATTGATTTTATGAGAGCTGATTATGGCTTTCTCATTACTTTTGATTTTACTTAGGGGATTTTCTATTTTTGAATTTTATTTAGGGTCAGGGAAGCTGATTGATGCCAAAATCTTTAAAAAAATTACTAGGTATGACAAATGCTTCACTCATCCATCCTTTGAGGGAGTGGTCCAAGTTGATATGCTTAGTCCAAATGCTTTTGATAGCTATCCTTCAAGGGAATAGTCCACCTTACGTTTTACAATTTTGGTTGAGTTGTCCAAAACTATCCTTCAAGGGAGTAGTCTGCCCATGTTAAGAATGACCCGTG
Organism: Torreya grandis; assembly: GCA_037957365.1. Classification (NCBI taxonomy): domain Eukaryota; kingdom Viridiplantae; phylum Streptophyta; class Pinopsida; order Cupressales; family Taxaceae; genus Torreya; species Torreya grandis. The sequence continues at coordinate 651,187 of JARHVA010005037.1, read as the reverse complement.
ATGTGATTTTAACTATTTTGATATTTATTTTGAATTTGTTTGATTTTTCCTTGACATAGACTTGTTTATACTTACTCAAGGGGTTACCTTTATGAAGGAAAAGCTAAGGGTACAAGAAGGTACAGTAGGTGAAAAGAGGTTTAGGTAACAATGACCATGGGAATCTATACTAAAGATGGATAGAAAGTACCATAAGAATCATGGCATGGGTAGAGATATGATACCCATAATTCAAGATTAGGTTATGATTATGATGATAATCACGTGATTCAGTTATAGTTAGTTTCCCCTAAAAAGAGGGAGATGAAAGTGGATATAGGGGATGAGCTTAAGTTAGACAAATGATGAGTGTGATCCCTATTTAATAATAAAAGGGACACAAATGTGAAGCATTAAGAGGCTCAGGCTCTAGTTTGCCTTTGAGAGAGGAAAAATGATAATCTCCTGATCCATACTTATGGGTTATGATATAGGGTCGAAGCCAATTAGAAGCAATTTTTCCCCTTTTGATTTTATCCATATTAGTCACATGTTGATTTTCCTTGAGAGCAAGACCTCTAATATTGAATTCTCAGACTTTCAGATGTTTTTTATAGGCATCCATGATTTGTTTTTGATAGACATAAAGATGGGAAAGAGCAGCCAAATGATGCTCATCAAGTATCTCGAGTTGAGCTAAACATTCTTGATGATAATCATCTTCAAAAATAAGGTTGCACAAATATATGTAAAGAAAAGGTGTTTGGATTTCAAAAGGTAATACAACCTTAGATCTAAACATCATAAAAAAAGGTGTAGCACCCATAGGGGTTTGGATGCTAGTATGATATGCCCATAAGGTGAAAGGGATGTGCAAGTGACAATCTTGACTTGAGGTATTGACCATCTTGGTAAGCATGTTGTTAAGGGTTTTTTTAGAGGATTTTACTTATCCATTTGATTGTGGGTGATAAGAGGATGAAAATCTAAGTTTAATACCAAATATGTCACAAAGGCCCTAAAATTGTTTGTTTTTGAAGAATTTACCATTATCAGTGATGATCTTATGGGGAACATATAAAAAATAGATGATATGATGAGTGATGAATTTTATAATTTTTTCAACTTTTGTCAAGATAAGAGGAATGGCCTCTACCTATTTGGTGAGTGATGATAGAGTGACATTTCTATGAAGAGTGAGGGTTTATCTCACCAATAAGGTCTAGATCCCATTGTGAGAAGGGTCAAAATTCCATGGAAACATGGAGACTATTGCTAGGTGTGATGTAAACTAGCATGTTTTTAACACTTGACACACTTTTTCACATAATCATAATAGTCTTGGTTAAGGGTAGACCGATAATAGCCTAAGTGGAAGATGTGCTTAGCCATAGTGAGTCCACTAAAGTGGCCCCCATAAATACCATCATGCATTTCCTTGATAGCATGAGAGGCTTATGGATCATAGAGGAATAGAATAGGAGGCCATCAAGACTATATTTATTGAGGATGCCTCCCAAAATGTTATAATGGGAGGTACTCTAGATAAAAACTCAATAGGCATTCCTAGAGAGGCCAGATGGAACTATGCCAAGGTTAAGGTAGTTAAAGGTTTACTGATACTAAAGGTTAGGCTAGGTCTCGTCCACACTAAAAATAGTTAGAGTGTCTAAATTGATGTAGGAAGGTTCAATGAGGCAATGGACAATGATTGAGGTTTGGAGTCTGAGGGTGTTAACAGGATATGAGAGGCAAGAGAAGCCATGGTGTTGACAAACTTGTTGGTAGATCATGGGGTGGGTTGAATATGGTAGTGTTTAAATTATGTCAAGAGTTTTGTGACTAACTCTCTATATAGTTATAAAATCTCACTCTTACACTACTAGATGATGTTGACTTGATTGACCACAAGTTGGGAGTTTCCAAAGATATTTATTATTCTAACTCCCAAGGATAATGTGGTTTAGAGACCTATTATGAGGGCTTCATATTTGACCATATTATTTTTATGTTTAAAGTCAAGTTTCAAAGATAAAGGAAGTGGTTCACTGATAAGGGGGATAAGGATGATATTGACTCCCCCACCACACTAACATTTATAACCATCAAAGAACATGGTTACATGAATGGTAAAATTTATTTGGGATAGGTTTGTGATGGACTCATTTGGAAAGTTAAGAGGAGGTTGGTTGCTTGGTAGGGGTGCGTCACCTAAATGGTCAGTAATGGCTTGCCCCTTAATTGAATTTTGATGTAATAACTCAAGGTTAAACTCAGCTAAAAGCATGAGCCACTTAGCCATACGCTGGTTTTAGTATGGTTTGGAGTGAATGTACTTAAGTGGGTTAGTATTGGTTATGAATAAAGTTTTGTGGTTAAGGTAGTGGTGAAGCTTGGTGGCCACAAAGACTAGGGCAAAGCATAATTTCTTGGTATGTGTTTATCAATTTTCATAGTCTACAAGGGTGAAACTTATGTAATAGATGAATTTTCATTTTTTTGTCCATTTTGATGGGTGAACATTGTACCTAGGGAATGGTTAATGGTAGAGATATAAAGGTAGAAAGGTTGGTTCTCCTTAGGAGGTATGAGGATAGGTGGAGATAGAAGGTACACTTTGAGTGCTTCAAAGGCCTTTTGACAATTATCATTCCACTTGAAATAGATGTAATTTTTTAATAGGTGGTGGAAGGGTTGACATCTATTTGAGAGATGAGAGATAAAAAGGTGAATGAATTATAGCTTCCCTTACAAACTACAAATTTTCTTAAGATTAGTTAGTGGTAGCATCTCAAGGATGGCTTTGATTTTGGTAGGATCAAACTTGATTCCTCAAAGGGAAATAATTAAGCCAAGGAGTTTACCTAAAAAGACCCTAAAAATGCATTTCTTGGGATTAAGGTAGACATGGTAATGGATAAGTCTTTCAAAGATCATCTTTAGAAAAGTTAAGTGGTCTTTGAGAAGTTTGGATTTTTTGAGGAGGTCATCCATGTAGTCCTTGATGATTATGTGGATAAGATCATGGAAGATGTAGGTCATAGCACATTGGTAGGTTGCACTAGAATTCTTAAGACCAAATGGCATGACCCTATAATAGAAAGTCCCCCATGGCACGATAAAGGTAGTTTTGTGTTGATGTTGACGGGAAATTAGAATTTGATTATAACTAGAGAATCTGTCCATGAGTGACATCATCTCGTGGCCTACCAAAAGATCAACAATTTAGTCAATGATAGGTAGAGGAAAGTCATCCTTTGGGTAGGTGAGGTTGAGGTTATGAAATTAAACATAGATATGTAGTCCCCCTATGGCTTTAGTGATAGGCATAATGTTCAAAACCCACTGGGGATAGTCAATGGATTGAATGAAGTTGATAGAAAGGAGGCATTGAAGCTCTTCTTTTACAAAGAGGGATATGTGAGGATACATTTAGCAAAGTTTATATCTAACAAGTTTATCCTCATGATTGGTTATGACGTTTTGGGTGGTGATGGTTGGGTCAATACCAAGCATGTTGGAGAAGTATTCCTCAAACTTGATGCCTTAAAAAGTAGGTTCTAAAGGATCCAAATGAAGGTATTTTCTAAGGGTAAGGCATTAAAAAGTAGGTTATAAAGGATCAGTGATGGGTATCTAGTCTATGAGAATAGACAAATTGGTAGATGCCTCATTGGAAGGGGAAGCAATGGCTTAGGCTTTCATGGGTGAGGGCTTGGTGGTGGATGTTTATGGTGATTTGGATGGAGGTAGGAGAACATCATTAGGTCAATAGGTCATATTGCATGTTGTAAAAGGGCTAGGGACAACTTATATGGTAACAATTTAAATTTCATGTTGAAACTTGATAGAATGATGGAGGGTGGAAGGTACATAACCCATAACACAGATCTAAGGTCTCCCTAGTAAAACATTGTATTAGAATTCACCTTTGACCACATAAAATAGTTTGAGGAATGTGCGAGGTCATAGATGAATGTGAAGGATGATGGTTCTCAAGATAGTAGTCATAGTGTTGTTAAATGATATAAAGATGATTGAAGTTTTGGACATGACATTGTCTGATAGCTTGAGTTGGTCATAGGCATAAGAAGAGATGATGTTGATTCTGGCTCCCCCATTGATCATAACATGTTTGATGAAATTTTGGTTGATATGGGTAGTAATAAAAAGAGGGGGATCCGAGTCTTCAAGATGGATATATGCTATCTCTAAGTCCTTGAAGGTGACAAGGGTGGAGAGTTAGAGAGCACCTACGAAGGCCTCAACAGGTGGAGAGTCACCTAGTCTGATCTTGATAGCTTACACAGCCTTGATCATTACCTGATGATGGTTAGATGAGGTGGAAATGAGTTTATACAGGCTCATTTAAGCTATATTTTGGTTAAGTTTCTTAAATATTACCCTTTTGATGGATTCAGAGGGGTTAGCCTCAGAGGTACCTAAGATGGTAACTTTGGGTTGAGCTACAGACATAAAGGTTTGGATCTAGTTTGATCTAGGATAAGTTGGTGGATATGTGTATGGAATGGACAATTTGGCCTTCTCTTTATCCTTTTATTGTAATCATGTGACCACATTAATGGTATGGATAGAGGAGAGAGGTGTGATAAGAGGTTGGGTAGATTCTCTGTCACTCTAAGGTGAGAGTGGGGGATTAGGAATGTGTTGGCAAATGGTCATTGGGTGTATTGGTAGAGGAATGGATGGGCACTCATCTAGTAAAAGATCATACTCATCATAGAGTTGATGGATAATGGTCTGGATGGATTTTCAATTGTTTGTGTCATGCCCAAGTGTCCTATGATAGGAGTAGATTTGACGGTCATTTTACCAAGTTGGCTTCAAACCAAGAGGATTGAAGGGTCTAGTAGGAGGTAATGTGAGGCAGGAATTTTGTAATATCCTTTGAAGAATAGTCATATAGGGTTTTGATAGAGGTAAGAAAGGTTTAGAGATCATGGTTTTGGTTGGTAAGATAGGCATGTTGGTGGCAATATGTTTGGTGAGAGATGGCTTGGTTAAATTGGTCCTTCTAGTTGATGGATTTATTCTGGGTATGCTAGTTGAGTTTGATGGTCTAGTTATTGGTAATTTGAGAAGGACTAGTGCAATATATAATAAATGGCCTAGCATAATCAATGGAAGTGGGTGATATATGTTAAAATGAGGTTTTTTTAGAGCAAATTTGAAGGGTGAGGCCCTAAGATAGAGGGCAAGGTAGGGGGAGGTAGAGTCCTAGTCATGCGGCCCTTCAATGATTTTGTTCCCTTGGTTGGTGTGGGTTGAGACCTAGGTATAGGTTTGGGTGAGGTTAACTCCACTTTCAAGGATGGGTGAACCAAACTTTGAGTAGGGAAGACACCAAGAGTTTTGAAAGGTTTGGTTGGTGATGTGGTGGTTGGAGAGGTGGCCATTTTGGTTGATTGAGAAGGTGAAGGGTTGGTAGAAGTTTTGATTGGTTTGAGAGGTAGTGGAAAAATTATGTATTGGTTAGTTATAGGTGTGGTAGAAGGTTCAAGTTTTTTGATGCAAGGGAGCCCTAGGTGTTATTGTTGACCAAATTTGACTTTCTAGTCAAATTAGGGCACCTATAGGAAAAAACTTGAGTTTTTGGGTCTATAAGGGGTTTAAATGGATGTTATAAAGTGTTTAAAGGGTCAATTAATGTCATTTAATGTTATTATACCTTTGGTTATTAGTCCCCTAAGTCTATTTATTATTTTTGGGTCATTTAAAAGTCATTTTAAGTGCATTTAATGCTTTATACGGGTTTATTAGGATTTGTGTAAGTTAAAAAATTTTATTTCATCCCACATGTGTCCTTATAATTCTTATGAAGCTAACATAACTGAAAATAAATTAGGTTGTTCAGGGAAAAGGTAGTTTTCTTAGCCAAAAAGAGAGATTAGAGCACTTGTGTAGCTTACTTGGGAAGTGTGCCACTTGGAAAACTTGATTGTGTGACTCCTCACCTCCCCATAGGTCATATACACATTTTTTTCATTTATTTCACAAAAAATTTCATCTACAACTCATTTTTTCTCCCATTTCTTCTTGGGATACAAAGAATAGGCAACATCCAACAAGTGGTATAGACCATACAAATAGACTGGGAGGGAGTGCTTATATAGGTAAATATTTATCTAAGTCCTTTACACATACATAATATTAACTTAAATTTTTGTGCCTTATTACTCATTAACCATCAGTTTGAATCCAAGTAGGTTTTTGGGAGTTTGCATTGAAGAGGGGGTCAAAGTTTGATCTTGTCTTGAAATTTATTATTTTAGATTAATGGGTTTGTGTGTTTTAGGTGTCTCAAAATTATTTTTAGGAGGTTTACATGATTATTATTTATTTGTATAGTTAATTTTATTGATTAATCTCTTTCTAAGCTTATTTCTTGGCTTAAAGACCACATTTGTAGACTTTCTTTCAAATATTCATTTCCAATTATTCATGTCAGGTTTCCAAAATTAGAAGGAGAGAATTTAAAGTTTTTTAACCTTGATTAATATTTTAAATTGGTTTGAATATATTTACACCTTGTATATTCCTAACAAGTTCATGCTTCTTGCCTAAATTGGCAACTTCACACAGTCAGCTGTAGTTTTCCACTTTTCCAATAGAGTTATCCATACATGAATGATGAGATCCAAATCAAAAAGGGTTGATTGAGGTCTTGAATGTGATATTAATTCAACAAACTATTAGAAATATATCAAGGTGGAGATAACCATTCTAAAGGTGAGAAATTTGCTTTTAGGAACTGAATCTCTAAATGATGAAAACATAGCTCCTAGGGTTTGTTTCAAATATGATCAAAAGAGATCTTAAATATTAATTAATACACTTATTAAGCCTTATTTTTTAGTAAATAACCTCTAAACATAGTTAAAGGCAAATGTCTCAGTCTAAATAGTTGGAGATCCAAGAAGGTTTACAAGAACATAAAAGTGTTTTAGGAGTTAAATGTGTTGAATAAGGGATGGATACACTCTAAAATTAATTTATAATCATATATAAACCTATTAAAACATATTTTTTCATTAATAAATTCCAAATAATGGATCAAATATAGTCCAAACCCTACCTACCCTCACAGTCATGCACCTTCAAAAGGTCTGCCTTGTAAATTTGGAGAGTTGAGGGGTCAAATAGAGGAGTTAGGAGATAAAATTTGGTAGTAATAATAAATAGTAAATATATAAAACTATAAAATGATTATTTTTCTAAGTTAAATAAGGAAAACACCCACTATTTTATCTCAAAATAGGGTCACTTATGGTGTGCATGAAGGTGCTAGTTTTGGGATAAAAGATGAAATATTGAACTATAAGGATATAAAGGGTAATTTTATGATTTTATAAGCTGTAGGGGACCTAAATAAACCTATAAAAATTCACTTTATGGTATTTAAATAAATAGGTTGTTCTAACCAAGGAGGTTTGCAGTCAGGGGTGAAGGGAATCCTTAAGCCTATAAGCCAAATTAGGGGGTCATTCTCATTTTTGGTCTTTTCCATGGATTAAAATTGATTGTAAAGTGTTTTAAAGGGAACATGAGATGTTTTGAAGCCATAAGAGGTCAAATGAATCCATTGGAGTATCAATTTGGGTCTCAAAAGGCAATCAAGCCTATTAGCAAGGTCTGGGCCTAGTGCCAAATAAGGGTGGGTTTTCATTTTTGGATCTTGAGGAGATAATATAAGGATGGTAAAATAATTTTGGGGTTAATATACAGGTTTATAAGCCATTTAAAAATAAATAAATGTATCACAACGTCAATTCTTGGCTTGGAAGCTCCCAAACCCTCATGAAAGGCCTAAAATAGCTCAAATGGTCAACTTTAAATGCTTGGAACTTCCATCATCTCTTGCATGGGACCTAGAGATATTTAAGGATGATGGATAGGGTAATTAATAAGATAAAATTGTAATTTGGAGATGGTTAAAACATCTATTCTTTATGAACAAATTTTAAGACCATAAATCACTCCAAAACCCTCTCAAACCTTTCTCATAGATCCAGTGGTAGAAACCAAGCTGAAAGTGCCTCCAGATGGATGAATAAGACCATGAGTATAAATGGTAAGTTGTTTATAAATTCATGAGGATTACATATATGGAATTATATTTTATAGAATTATATGGATAGGGGTAGAAACATGTTTTTTCTCACCATTTTATGTTTTATGTAGGCTACAGGATGAATTGAGAGATGAAAAAAAGTTTGGGTAGAATATTTAATCTTAATATAACTACAAATATTAATTTAATGTCATTAATCAGCCTATAAGTGCTTCAAATAGGTCCTTACTTTCAGCCAGTCAAAACTAGCCTAATGCACAAACTATAGAAAGAAGAGAAAATCTTCAAGTGAAGTGTTTTTAAGGTACTCTTGATGCTTCTGAAATGTATTAAAACTTGTCAATCAATCCCTCCAATGGATTTTCATGGAAAACTGGTGAAAATTTGGGATCTAAGTGTGTAGGATGCATGGAAGGGTAGTTTTTAGGATAAGAGATGGTGATGGCTCTCTACCAGTTATTTTTAGAAGACCAGGCATACATCTAATGCATGGGGAGGCATGTATGTGATCATCCCCTTATATCCCAATCATTGGAACTACCATATATTAGTTGCAAGTCACTCAAATAGATCCAATTATGAATGAAATTTTTATGTACAAAAAGAGGAGTTTTGTGCCATTTGCCTAACTCTAATGACTTGGATTGACACTTGTTGCTTCTAAACTTGCATGATTTAACCCATATACTCTTTCCATGCATAGATAACTTAAATTACCAGCTTGACACATGTAAAAATTACCCTTGGAATTATTTCTCTCTCTCTCTCTATCTCTCTCTCTCACTCACTCACTCACTCACTCACTCACTCACACACACACACACACACACACACACACACACACACACACACACACACACACACACACACACACACACACACACACACACACACACACACACACACACACACACACACACACACACACACACACACACACACACACACAATCTATAAGAGTTGGTCATTTTGGCATTGTATGCATGCTCCACTTGAGTATGAAGAAGACCTGCTCAATTATACACCTTTTGATCAATAAAATGACTAAGTGTTTACCTCTCTCATGAATTTTCATAGTGTCCTCTATTTGAATGTTGAATTTGCTTAGTGAAGACTATGGATTCCTTATCATTGTACTTCATTCATTCACCTATTTGTAGACTCTTCTTGTAGGGCATGTGAAGTGTTTCAAGAGATGTTCATGGTTGAAGTGAGTAGTGTTTTTATTATAGTCATTAAATACCTCTTTTTTAGTCCTCCTAACCTTGTCTATCATTTAGGACCCCACAATGTAATATTGATGCAAGAAGGTATATATTTGGGAAAGAGTATGTTTTAGTTGGTTATTTGGTCTCAAGTGTGGAATGAAAGTGGTTGGAAGTAATCAAAATGATTTGGTGTATCACCTTCATGGATTAGGCTTACTTTTCATAATATTCTTAACTCTTTTCAACCCCCAAATTTTAAGTAGTAGGAACATAAACTAAAATGATACATGAAAGGGAGCTAGCCCTTATTTAGTGGTTCATCTCACAAGTTTGCTCACCCACAAAAAGTGAGATGTCCCAAATTTTCCACTTGGATTATAGGCCTAGAAACCTCTTCTCATAGGGTGAATCCAAGTGACAATAGTTACCAAAAAGTGTCTTGATCCATGTCTAGTTTTTTTACCATACCTAACTTTTGAATGAGTTTAAAAAAAGGTCTGTATACTGGTCTGGCTCCCTAGGTAGTGGGTGTTGAGGATACACCTATGGGTTAAGGAGGGGGGTTAATATACTCATTTATTTCCTCAATAAAGGGAGGTAAGTTTGGGATGTGTGGTTTCTCTATGAAGGGTGCTTGTGAAAGATTTATTTCCTTGAGCATGATGTCCATAGTTATGGTTTGATCCATGGTTAGGGGAGATGGTGGGTTAGGAATGGTTGTTTATTTTGTTAGGCTATCTAAAGGGTTGTTTGATGATTACAAATCTTCTATGAATGAATTTAAGGAAAAATGAACCTCCTTAGTTTGGGCCTCTAAAGGAAAAGAAAGTGACTCTACCACCTTAGTAGGCAATGTGGGGGAAAAGTAGGTAGATTGGATGGTAGGTTACTCATTGAAAAGTGTATTAAGAATCCTATTGACCATGTGAGAATCATGAGAACATCTAGCTTATTTGTCCTTAGTTTTTATAGGGGCATGATTGGGAAAAGGCTTTTTGAATATATCAAGAGCTTGATTTTGAGGGGCATTGGGATTGTCTAACATGAGTTCCCCTTTGTTGATAAGGATATAAACAACATTATTGAAAGTATTACATCAAATAATGTCATGTCTAATTACCTTATGAAAAGCACAAAGGTCATTATTTTTATACCAAGTAGGTGCTAGACAAGAGTAATCAAACTACTGGAGAGGTTTGACAAAAGGAAGTTGTATAAGGTTAGCTTTTAGTAGCTTCTCTAGAATTAAAGCATAATATTTTCCAAGTGGAGTGAACAATTTATTGTTGTTTTGGTTTGGGTTCCTTGTGTTTTGGTTAGAGATAGTGGAAGAGCTTTGTTGGTTGACATTGGGTGGAGGATCAATTGTAAGGACAATAGCATTTGAGATTCCCTTGATCTTGGCTTCGATATTAGTTTGGTTACTTGGCTTGGAGGAAGAGGTTTTGTTGGTCTTAAAGGTAGAGTTCCTTTTTCACAAATTCAATTTATCCTCATCTATGGCTCAGTTTTGTAGCTTACATGCCATGACAAAAGCTTCATCAAATTTTTTGAAGCTTTGGACATGTAGTGTACAATATATATGTTTAGCTCAGGCTTGAGCAAAAATTTCCATAAGTTCAAGTTGATGCAAGGAAAATGAAAGCTAATAATTAAGCTTTTCCAACGAGTGATGAAGTCAACAATAGATTCATCATCAAATTTCCTGATAGAATAGATATCAGTTATAGAGACCTTTTTGGAAATGTTAATGGAAAAGTGATCTAAGGATACCTATGTGAGTTGGGTGAAAGAAAAGATTGAATGCTTGGTGAGGGTACTATACAAGTCAAGTGTTGGGCTAGATAGGGACATGGGGAAGGTTTGAAGGACAAGGGAATCATCATAAGTAATCATGTAACATGCATACCTAAAAACCCTAAGGTGTTGTTGGGGGTCCACCTTGTTTTGAGATTTAATAAATTTTGGAAGCTCTCATTAAAGAGGGTAAGGTTTGATGTGGATAAAAGGATGAATAGGTTCATTATGAATATAATCATATAATATGATGTTATGGGCCCCTAAAATAGATAACAAAAGGTTTTTCATCTTATCTATGAGCAATTTCATTAAGTTGGTTTGAGGTGGTACACTAAAAGGATTTTAAGGTGGATAGTATGGTTGATATTGGGTAACAAACTAGGAATTTATTGGTGGTTTGAGAGGTTTCTACATATTAGAATGTAGATGCTAGAGGTTGGGTAGGGTAGGTGGATGATGGTGGTTGGGTAGTGGGTGCATACCCTTGGGTGTTAGGGATGTATCCTAGATTGGGTATAATGGGTACCTGTTGAGGCATTCCTATGGATTGGGCATTAATTATAGTTGGGTTGGTAACAAGAGGGGAGGTTGTGACCTTCATGCTAGTAGGTGGTGAAGTATAAGGGATAGATACCCCTAAGCTTGGTAAATGGGTATTGACCAATGGGTTACATTTGATAGAGGAAATGTTGGTAGTGATGATGGTGGGTGTTCCAGAAATAAGTGGAGCATGATGGGTTAATGGTAGGGTTGATCTTAAGGTGGATGAGTCATTGGCAAGGAAAGAATGTGTAAGGGTTGTGGTTGGTTGGATAGGCTAGTTTTTAGCTATAGAATCAGAGGGGTTATTAGGTGAAGATTATTGGGTAGTTTAAGGTTGGGTGGTGATCAAAATAATAAGGATACCTTTAATAGGGTGGGATGGCATGCCATAAGGAGGATCCTAAGGTGAATTTGAAATTAGGATATGGTGAGGGGAGGTGTTGAGGTATTGTTGAAGGGAAACTAGATTGTTTTCCCAAAAGTGGTAAAGTCTATGTCTCCTTGGAAAAATACCTAAGGAAAGGTAGGACATCCCAATAGATAGGGTGAGTCATTTTACTCAGAGACATACTTGATAGATGAGAAGGTAAAGAGGTTGATTTGGGTGATGAGTTATGCTCTACTAGGTCTCTTCAGTGCTAGTGAGTGAGAACCATACAAGAAAGGGGGAGAGAAGACAAGAACAAACTCACAACTCAAAATAAGAAAGAAATAAAATTATCATGGCAATCAAAACACACACTATAAAGTATGTTAAGCCTAGAGGTTAGTTTTAATCTCACTTTTGGCTTATGCCTTAGTTTATGAGAATGTGTGATAGAAGTTGGCTTATAGATCAGGTACTATAGAAGTAGTCTATGGTTAGGTTGTTTAGGTTCTCAAAATAATCTATATTAGAATCAACACATGGCTTGGTATTTGGGCCTGCACCCTCACTTCATGGTCTCACAGTGATAAGAGTGTTAGGTTCTTAGGCAATATATATTGATATCTAGAGTTTATACTCAACCAGAGAGCTGAGTTGGTTCTCCCCTTGGTAATAACCTTTAAGCAGGATTTTTGGGAGTATGTAAGGTGATCTCTAGGTGATGAAATCCTAGATGGGCCTTGTCTTAAATTATTTTTATGTTTGATTGATGAAAGTGGTTCAACTAGTGTGTGCAACAAAAGTGGTGCTATGATAAGATTAATATGCTTTTATCCAAAGTGAACTAATGTTGAAAACAAGGAATGGATGTATTTGAATTTAAAACAAAAATAAATTTTAGTTTCAATTATGAAATAAGATAGAGGGAAAATCATACAAATGTAAAGAAACTACAAGTAAAGACTCTAAATCCCATTGGGCATGCCAAAATGTTTAATGTAAATTTTAACTTTAAGTTCTAAGCAAGAGAGAAAATAAAATCAATATGATTGTGGTTGAAAAACCTATTTATTTGTGTGCATGTTGGATCAAAATATTGTGAAGAGCTCCTCTTTAGCTTTGAAAGAAGACCTATAGATAAGAAAGCACTAAAGCAAACTTGTTTTTTAGATAGATAGTTGGGTGGATTTCCTAGTAGTATCTAGATCCCAAAAGTGAGAGTTTCCTTAAGGGATGTCAATCCATATGTTTTAAATAATTAAGTTCATAAAATTAGAAAGAGGGTACTTGCATCAATTAAATAAGATTACTAAAACTAAACACAAGAATGCTTGCTAAGAAAATAGACTAGAAATGACCAAATTAGTGATAAACTAATTAATACTAATGTTAAGGGGTAAAGGTTTGCTTCAAAAAATCTTAAAGGGGTTTGTGAGTGATAAGAAACATAGAAAATTTTATTTGGTTGGGGGTAGGTGGGTGAAAAAAACTTACTAGTTTTTAATACCATAGGTGACCATCAGTGGTTAGGGTGATCATCAATAGTTAAGGTGAATGTTAGTGGTCAGGCTGACCATCGATAGTTGGATAGATTATCAATGATTGAGTCAATCATCGATGATTACTATGCAAGTTCTAATTTTGATAAATTATTGAATGATGAGATCCAAACTATGGATTTTTGGAGTTGGGTAAGGGTTGGATTGATTATGAAATGGAAATAAAGAATGTGAATATTATAAAATAAGTACTTATCTTAAAAGAAGTTGATTGGGTGAGTGGTTGAAGTAGTTAGCTTATTGGTGGAATCTAGGTTGATTTTGGGAGAGTAACAGTACTCAAGAACTTAGTTAAGAGGTCATGGTAACTTGGCTCTCAATAAGATAGCTGATGATGCTTGATAATGCTGATGGTGTCAATTGACTTGCAAAATAAAACTCCTAAACACCTGAGTTCTTGATAATTATTGTAGATGGATTTGGCCTCCCAGGCCTCTCTCTTATAAGTGCAAGCAAGAGGTGGAAGTGAAGGTGTAAGTAGGCCATGTAAATATAATTCATCCATGTAAAGGCTTGTAACAAGAATTAGACAATTTATATTGAGAAAATCAATGTGGGTGGTTGCATGTTCTTTGTTAAGGAGGTGGACCTTGATTGTCGACAGCCAAGGGTTCCTAGGTGTGACCATCGATGGTCAAGTTCTAGAGGAAAATGGTCCTGAAGGTCAAGTTGAGATAATTTTTGAGGTTGATTGAAAATGAGCCTAGTGAGGCTAGATTGGCATAGGTTGGTCTCAAATGGGTCATATCTAGGTCTAGGGGGATATTTAACATTTATAAATGCAAGTGTGCAACTTTTTGGTGTCTATAGAAATCTATAGAATAGAGAATTATAGAGGAAAAGAGATAAATTATAGGATATTTATAGAATCCTCTAATTTTATAAATCTCTATAGGGAGTAGGGGTGTAGGAATAGCTAGTTAGTAGGGTGGTAGATGAATAGGTAGGATAAAACATATTTTGAAATTATCAACTGGGTTAATGGGTAGGTTATTAGGTAATTAGGTTTAGTTAGTGGACTAATTAAGGTAATTAATTGTATGTGGGAGTATAATATGGTCTGTGGGATGTGGGAATTTTAATGTAGGGATTAGGATAATTAGTAGAATTAGCTAGGAAATATAGTTATAAGTTAAATTAGCAAAATTAGTGTAATTGTCAGAGTGAGCAGATTTAGGTGCATATATTTTATCCCTCTTTTAAAGGGAATTACAAATGGATAGGATGGAATGAGTAATGGTCTTTCAAATAAAAAACACAATCATGTATTTTAATGGTGTTAGATGATGTTAATGGTGTTAAATGATGTTAGTAGATATGATGCCTCCTTGAGGGAACATGTGGGGAGAACCAATCTGGATGGTCACTCAAACAAAAAAAATGATAGGGGTGAGATGAAATCAAGATAACAAGATGGGTTGGGATGCCTTAAGTAATGATATAGATATGTTGAGATGCCCCAAGGATAGAGATGAGGAGAATAAGTGGCTCAGTATTGAGAGATGGGTTGTAGACAAATGATTAATGTCTATAAAGGAATTTGATTAATAAAACTAAAATCTAAAGATGGAGATATTGTCCAAGAAGATGAGACAGATACAATCCTATGATGATTCTTATATCAAGGACACATGCTAGGGAGGGCTTAAAAATTGATATAGAGACATGATGGGTTAATTAATGATACATATCCACTTTATGTGATAGACGTAGATTAAAATGATGTATGAATATCAAGTGATTAATCTAGTTATGGGATGGAAATGAGAGGTCAATAGTGGTTGAGCTATCCTTAGGCATAAAACCATGTCTAGGCACTTCCTACATAGTCTTAAGAGACCTCAAGGTGATGTAGTTCTGGCTTGAGATGAGGTTGGATGATGAGGAAATGAAAAGGTCATGCCCTAGATGATATAAGAATTTTTAACTAATGATTGATTAAGATAATGGAATAGGTTTATGGGGTTTGGGTGTGACAGGATAAGAGAAAAAGGGGTGTTAAGGGTTAAGGGAATGATGGGGGAGGGGTAAAAAAGGGGTCAAATAAGACAAAATAGTGAAAATTAGTTTATTTTACTTTTAACCTTGGTGAAATACTCATCTGAGCTAAAATCATGGACCGGATCCCATGAGCTTCACACCATAGTGAGAGAGTATGATAATTCCAAAGACCTAAGGATGTTGGATCACCAATGAGTTTTGAACCCCTATCCTATGAATTTTGTCAATTTGGTTGAAATTTTGCATTTATTTCATGAAATTAGGGAAAATGTGCTACATGTGCAATACCATGATTGAGGGCAGTGACCTCAGTCATGTTATTACATTCTCAATTTGTGATATTGTTATGCAAGTTATAGTATTGCAATATCATAATTACAGAAATTAAAATATTGCAATACCACAAATTTTGACTTGTGTTATCATAATATCATAGTTTAAAGATCAATGATTTTTCATAACTATAAGAGTAGAGTCATGATTATGAAAAACCACAAGATTCAAATAGTAGTAATGACAAGATCACGTGTTAGGGCCAACTTGTAAGTTACGATTTTGCCATGAGTGGGGAAAATAGTAAAGGTATGGGGGATGGGCTAAGGCGTTTAGGTGGGTCTTAGAGATCGTTAGGGATTTAGATGAAGTTAGTTAGGATTAGTAATATTAGGGTCAATTAGGAATAGGTAAGTTAGGACTAATTGGGTGTTTGTTGGATGATGATAGTTAAGGGTAAATGGGATTAGTAAGGAGGGGTTGAGATTGGTTTAGATTGGTTGATTAGGTTAATTAATGTGTTAGGAGTGTAAGTGAGCTAAGGAAGGGGTTCTAAGATAGGTGTGGTTAAATTAAGTGAGTTAGGTGAAGGTAGATGGGGGAGAGTTAGATTAGGAGGGATTAGGGTTAGTCATGTTAGGATGGATGAGGGTAAGGTAGGTTGAAACACTAGGATAGGAAGTAGTATGAATTTGGCTAAAAATGAATTTATTAAGATTAGGCAAGGAATATTAGTATGGATTTAGGGTTTGGGGTGTTTATTTTAGTAGGGGAAAAGGGTGATAAGTTGATCAGGTAAGAGAGGTTATGATGAAATGGAGTTAGTGATAGGTGCAGGAGGACTTAGGTGTGATGACATCTTAATTATGGTATCCTGAAGTTATTCATGAGATGAACTAGTTGACTACTATCGATTATGGGGTGTTAGACCTTGTGGGACTACACTATATAGTGACAATGTCAGTGGTGCATATTGACTGTGCCCTGATTATTACACTAGTGGAATGGTGGAACTTAGAGATGAGTACTTTCCACTTCATTATTAGAGAGATGAAAGTGAAATTAGAGGATTTTTATCAAATTATGTGATTTCCAATGATTAGGGACAGGATCTACTGAAGATCACACATACTCAGTGTGACATTATAGAAATTAGTAAGAGGATTATGTGTTGGTGTTTAAGAATAATGAGTGGACATTGAAAGATACCTCTAATAGTATACTATTAATCAGATGACTTTCATTTTGATGTCTCTTGTTATCGATATACTCCTACTAGATAAGAGTAGTCAAAGGTTTCACCTAGGACTGGGAGATGTGGTTGCAGACATGGTATAGGATTTTAGGGTTTTTGCATGGGGGCCACTGGTATTGGCCCATCTATATCAAGATTCACATTTAGGGGCCTATAAGGGAGAAATGATCTTAGATCCTTAACTATTATTGTAGATATAGAGATGGGAGCACATTATGATCTAGTGGCCTCTAGGTACCCTAGCAGTCAGGGAGCCTCATTAGCCTATTGTTTTTGGATGGTATATGTTACTAGGTGTGTAGAGAGGCCATGCCAGAGAGATGATATTTTATAGATAGGTTTTTTATAGTTTATAGCTAGAGCATATCATGTGGATGCCCTATAAGAGATTACAATTTGGTTGGGATGATGAGACTCAGGTGACTTAATATATGATTATTGAGTGCTACCTGATAGGCTAAAGATACTCTATCATAGAGTGGTATCATCCTAATCATGCATAGAGATAGTTTAAGCTCCCACAAGATGTGCCATGTAAGGAACATATTTTTTCTAGGAGTGACTAAGAGAGGGCATAGTGGGGTAGGCCAGTAGATAAAGCCCTTGGATGCATAGATTATGATAGCCTTGGCCTGATTCCATGCAATTTTTAGACTTCATTACGAAATCTAAGGGTGACATCACCCTACATAATATGGTAGGATTAGAGAGTCCTAGTGCGTTTACTTAGATACAGGGCTATATTACTAAGGGGATAATGAGGAGAGTTTTATAGGTGTAAGTGAAGCTTTATAGATGGAGGAAGGGGAAGATACTAGTACAAGACGTGAAAGATGGATAGGGAGGTCCATATGTGATGTATATAGATGGGGAGAATGGAGATCAAGTGGTAGTGATAGTATAAGTAGGGGAAGTGTGACCTAGTCTAGGGGTATCAATGCATAGGTTAGAATGGTTGACACAAAGAATAGAGCTAGTGAGAGTGGGGATGGTGTAAGACCATCCCAACAACCTTTGACTAAGGATGAGAGATATTTATTAGCACACCTTTAGATAGAGGTGCAAGCATAGATTATCAAGATGGGATCACTAGAGAGATTAGATGTAGGATTAGTTATAGGTTTAGATAACATATAGGGATGGGAATTTATTCCAAAATCAACCATAGGTTACTAGTTTATGGGGGAAAATTACTTCTTTGTAGCCTTTGATAGTGATGTTACAGAGTCAGGTCCATAGACAAGATACACAAATGATGGATTATCGAGAACAAATTACTAAGATGTAGGCTCAAATCGAGGTTTTGACAGGAGAGGTGGAGGTGTCCAAGAGGGCCAAGGAGGAGGTAGATATGGATATGCTATTAAGGGGATGGATGGGGTTATGTGGAACATCGTGAGGTTAATGTAGGACACATAGTATTATAAGGACTTGTATGAGTCAATAGTGCCAGTTAAGTAGTCTGCACCTTCATTTAGATCCAGCTCATCACGGTCAGTACATTGGTGCCTAAGAGGATCCTTAGGATCCTAGTTAAGACTTATATAGTTATGGATTTTGTTATTTTATAGAACATTGCTACCCATGGTGCCTTATATTGTATATAATTTTTGACATGAACTCCATGTGGACACACACACACACACACACACACACACACACACACACACACACACACACACACACACACACACACACACACACACACACACACACACACACACACACACACACACACACATGATAGGACTTTTGAGATGATGTGATATATTATGTGATGATGCTATGATTATGGTTATGTGATAAGCATTGATTTTAGATACTTGTATGATTATATGATGTTAATGTGATAGATAGACATATGTATGGATTATATAGATGTATTATTTGGTATGATGTTATATGATGTGATGCAATGGATGTATATGTGTTATGTAATTTATATGTCATGCTCATTGATTTATATGTTGGTGTATGTATTTGATGAAAATGATGTGATTATTATGATATCATGGTAGATGATGTGTTATATGTCGATGGATATGTTAAGTAAATTAGATGGATGCTAGATATAGATTTAATTGATAAGATATATAGTGTTGGAGAGTTGTTAATGATGTCTCTAAGGTGACCAAGGATGTTGATGAGGTGTCATGTGTGCTAGAATGATAATGAAAAAGTGTGCTTCAATATGTTTCAGTGTTCCTACATGTTTCTTCAGTGTTTGACTTAATGAGGTAATTGATGGATGTTATTGATAGTATAAACATGTTGTAGAGAGCCTCTATGTGTTATGATTATTTAAAGTGCTTTTATAAGTGAAAGGAATTCATTAGAAAAGTCATATGAGTGTCTAGGTTCAATTAGTCATCTTTGAAGACAAGGCTAAGTAATCAATTTGATGACATCATATTTCACATGTGTGAAGGTTTTAGGAGAATTTTGATACATGGATGGATTCCCTTATGATAGGTGATCATGTGGTTCAAATTTTAGATATGGACATGAAATGTAGTAAAATTTATTAAGGTGTAAAATTTTCTTCTCAGATAGAGTTCAATAAGTTCTCATACCTAGCCCAATTTGTGATATCAAATATCCATAGTGAGCATTCAATCAGATCAAAGATCTAATGGAGAGAAATTAATCTGAGTAGATAAGGATCTAATGGAGTGTATGATCTTGTTAGATAGAGATCAATAATGCATGTGAAGTTAATATGTCAAAGGTTTCTAAGATTACATGCACTTGTGACATGTGTCTCAATATTAATGATTTGATAGAAGATCAGTGACACATGGGTGTTCATACAAATGGAGATCAATAGTGTAATTTGATTCAAATAGTAAATGTGCACAGAAGGCAGAGACAGAGCTGCTAAGTGGCATGATCTCAGAAGTAAGGATTAGTGATCAACAGTGAGTGTTAAAGAGTTAAAGTTAGGAAGCTTACGAGGAGATTGAAAAAGTGTATTTGTTCAAAGTTTTTAGGAGACACAATATGATGACAAGTGTCAGATGTTTTGTATTTACAAAGTGACTATTGGAATTTGAATATTCAAATTTGTGAAGGAAAACCAATGATGGGTTTTTGATCTATAAATTTTTATATACATAGAATTTGATAATAATGTAAAAGGCAAAGTTGTAGATAAATTCAAGGCATATCAGTAAAATTTTATTAGAAGGTATGAATGTTTTTACATTCAAAGTTATTGAGCTCCAAAGTTGACAATTTGTTTGTTCATGGTGTTCTTGTGTACAAAATATTGTTTAAGTAATTTGTGCTTTAGCAAAAAAGTGTTTTGGTAGGTGTAATCACCTGAGGATTTCATAGAGGCTATATGGATTAGACCCATGTATTTTAAAGTGATATTTTTTTCTTAATTTGCTTGATCAAGTGCTAAAGGGGTAATATGTCTCAATGAGACTTATAAGGGCTACTAAGACCTAATTGAAAGGCATAGTAGCTTAAGTATGACCCATGGATTCTATGACCAACGTGTAAGGATGGTATTGATCTATGTGTTAGGTTAATATAAATCTTAAGGGTTAATAAAATTATTATGACTGACCTAAAAGTGGATATTAATGAAGACTCTATAAAGAGTGAAGACCAAGTTAATGGTTTCTAGACTTGGAAGTGGATGTGTTGAGAGTGCAAGAAGCTAGAGATGAAGGAAAGAGAATAGAGGGAGTGTTTTTAGTGGCTAGAATAAAGTACATATTAGATTGAGGATGAGCAAATAATCCTAGAGTGATCCAAAAATTGTGTTTGGATGCATTAATTGTATGATCAAGTTAGAGGGTATGTGATGAGTTGAAAGAGAAAGTAGAGTTGAGAAAGTATGGAATTGAGTGAAGGAGACAACCTTTGGAAGAGAATGTATAGGTCAATAAGGACCATCAGAGTGTAATAAAGATGAGACATATTTATCATCAAGTTGATAAAGATGAACACATGCTCATTAGACCTAATAATCCTTGAAGAGGTTGGTTGAGTGAGTAAGCCCTAGAGGCTATTTGAGAGAGATAGAAGGGTGAAGAAGAGTACAAGCAAGAGAATTACATAATTAGGTGTAGAAGACATTAGATTAGAGGTGGATATTAGATCAATGTAGTTGAGTGGGTATTTGGTTGCCTAGGGGGTTGGTTCATCCTTCTAGGATGGGTCTCTCACTAAATTAAGGGATGGGTATTCTTTGATCAACTGTTGGTGCTAGTCTAAATTTAGATCTTGTTATTATAGGAATGTAGTCCATTTTGTATGTTCCATTGGGTTTTATGTTTTATTACCCAAGAGGGTTTCCCATGTATATCTTGTGTTATGTGTGTGATATTGTTTATCTTTCTTATTCATTACTATAAATGATGTGTATGCTTTATGAATGATAATGTTATTTGGTTAAGGGTTTGAAAGGATTGGTATTATAGTTTGAATTATCTAGCATCATTGATTCACCCCCCTCTTAATGATTATACTTCTAAAAATTGGTATCATAAAAAAAACTTAATTTCAAGCTTAATCACTCAAAGGTGATCCAAGTTACAATATGGCAAGTCAACAGATGTAAGGTTTATCTACAAATTAATCACCGATGTTCAATGGGTCCAATTATGTTTTTTGGAGTGAAAGGATGAAGACCTACATCATGTCAATAGGGTTTGACATTTGGAAATCTATTATGGATGGATATTCATCCCCCCAACCCCTCCAAATAGTGCAACTGATAAGAAGTTATGTGAGAGAAATTCTAAATCAATGATTGCCATCACTTGTGGTCTTTCAGAGATTGAGTACACCAAGGTAATTCATTGTAAATCTACTAAAGAGATATGGGAAAAATTACAAATCATTTATAAATGGAGTTCAAAGGAAAAATTGGCCAAGTTTTAGACTTATTTAAGAAAATTTGAGAGTCTCAAGATGGAAGAAGATTATACAACATCCTTTTTGTAGAGAGTTGATGAGTTTGTGAACATTATCAAAGGTCTTCAAGAGAAGCTTGAAGAAGCTACTGTAGTATAAAATATATTAAGGTCTCTCTCCCTTAAGTTTGATTTTAATGTGTTTATTTTATAATAAATTCATGATCTTACTCAGATGAAGATAGATGAATTTAATGTCATCCTTATTACCTATGAGATGAGAGTCAATGATGATAAACTACCAAAAGAGGAAGCAAAATTTAAGATAGAAATGAATTAAAATAAGAAAAGAACTAAAGGTGAGGAAATCAAGTATGATGAGATATATAATGATGAACTAATATATTTGTTTACAAGTAAATTGAAAATAGGCTTAGGGAAGTATAAGGGTAATCTAAGCTTCAAATGTTTCAATTATGGAGAAGTAGGACATTTTACTAGCAAGTGCCCTCATAAGCATAAAAATAATAATGATGAAGAACATGGTGAAATTCAATATGAAGGCAAAAAGACATTCAATTTTGATAAGAGGAAGAAACTATTCATAAAGTTTGATAGTAAGAAGAGGTACTTCAAGAACAAGAAGAGTCTCTATACCAGTAAAGATTGCAGCTCATCAAATGAGAGTGAAGACAGTGATTTTGAGTTTGATAGTGAAGATGAATTCCTCTAAATGGTTGAGGAAGGAAGTTGTTCATATCAAAAAAATTATAATAGGAGTCATATAGATAATGAAGAAGATAAGGACTATGAGACTGAATTGACGAATGCTCATGAACAACTAAAAATTGAGAAGAAGATTAACAAAAATATGAAGTCTCAAATCAAGGACTATGAAGAGCAATTTAATGTGTTTAAGGAAAAAATGAATGAAGACAATAAGGATTATGAATATATAGTCAATCACCTCAATTATTAATTTGAAATATTATCTACAAGCTTGAAAGCTAATGAAGATGAGTATTCAAGGTATGCGATTGAAAATGAGTCATCTAAAGATGAGTTAAAAAAGACATCTAGTAAGATCAAGTCATTTGTAATGTTTGAAAAGAGTTTAAGTGATATAGATAACATTATAAATATTCAAAATCATGATAGTTATATAAATTAACTTGGTTAAAAATAATAACAAAAGAATGTAACTAAAGATAAGGTGAAGACTAATGTGAACAAAGACTAATTTTCTTAATTTTTGCTCATTTTTTAATATTGGAAGAAGATAAGAAACTAGTAATAAGGGTGTGGTAGAAATACCTAGTTTTTGATGTGTGTGTAATCTAGATGAGTATGGAGAGATCCTCTTTGGCTTGGAAGTAATAACATGTAGATAAGAAAACACTGATGAAAGGGGTTTTTAGCAAGATAGTTAAGTGGAATGCATAGCATGAGCTAGATCTAAGAAGTGTGAGCTTATTAGGAGGCTATCAATCCACTCTTTGATAATAATTAAGTATAAAGAGATAAAAGTAAGATACTTGAATCAAATAATATAAAGTAATTGAAATTAAATACAATTAGACAAATTCTTGATAGATAAAATGACTAAATATAGCAAAATTGGGTCAATACTAGTGCTAAGATAGATTAGGTTAGGTTCAAAAAATTAGATAGGGATCTATGAATAGCTAAAAACATATAAATTCAAATTTGGTTAGGGGTAATAGGTTAGAAAAAACCTATTATTATTTCATGCCATAATAACCATCAGTGATTGGGTTAACCATCAATGGTTAAGCTGACCATCAATAATTAGGTAACCATCGATGGTTGGGGGTGACCATCAATAGTTGTGTTAACCATCAACAATTTCTTGTGGATTTATGGAAGTGTTTAGAAAAGAGGTTATAGGCTGATAAAAAGGTTTGATAATGATTTTTTTAGGATCTGGCTAGGAATGGAAGATTAAAAGATAGGTGCAGAAAGGTCTGATGAGGTAGATAGGTGAGAATCCAAAATAACAATGTTGAAGTATAAATATACATGTTGCTTGCTAAGTGGTTGATGGTTGATGGCTAGAGTAATTTTAATAGAGTAATAATAATTTTGTCTCAAGAGAGTATTTTAGTAGAGGTTCAAATATTTATTTCTATTATTGAATTATTGGAAGAAGACTAGGTGGCTAGAGATCTCGAATACCTATCTGTAAGAATGCTTGTGATAATTGATCCTTTTCACCTCCTACTCCCCTCCTTTTATAGGGAAAGAGAGATGGAGGATAGAAGGTTTCCTATTAGGCTGGATTACTAATTCTAATGTTTATAAGTTCATTATCACCAAATAAGGTGAACATATTTAATTTTGCCTCATTATCTGACATACATCTGGTGATATGTTAGAAGGGTGAGAACCTGACCATCGATGGTCAAACTAATTATTGATGGTTAAGATAATCTTCAGTAGTTGAGTGTTTAGGGGCAAAGGGTTAAGGTAAGTTAAAAATGGTAGTTAAGGTTCATTAGTAAGTGATTAATTTTAATTAGATAAGTAACTAACTAGTCCCAATGTCTAATAGGTTGGTCAATGAGTCAAGAAGGGTTAGGTGGTCCCTAGGGCATCATGAGGCATTTAGACATATAGTAAAATTTTCTAATGTTTAAATTTTGACCCTTTTTATTATGTAACTTTGAATTAACAAAATACAAAACAAAAATAGATTGCTTGGTCAAAGGTCTAGTTTCCCTGAGTATGAGAGGAGGTGTTCCCCCTCAAACTAGGAATCGATGAGCTAAAACCAAAATTGAGTTAAGGTTTGATAAGCAATTTATGGTGAGTCATGAGGTTGTGACAAAGGTGGTTGGTTGGGCATTTAAAATGCAAAAATGAACACAAAATTTGAATAAGTGTGATATCTAAGATCACATATAGAATAATGTCTCTAATATTGGTAAAAATAAGGTCAGTTCTAGAAGTACTAGTGATAGGGTAACTAGTCCATAGCGTTGGTCATAGTTGATTGGGTTATTTCATTCAAAGCTTATAGATAGGTTCTATGTTCTTGTAGGTATCTGAGGTAGGAAGTGCTCCTTTGAAAAAAAAAATGGTATGGTTGCACATAAGGTGGTGTAAATGTAAATGTTCAACATGGCAAGGTTGGTCGGTGTAGTCAAAAAGACCAAGCAAGGTCATTGTAGAATATGCGATTATTTGGGTAAAAAAATGACCAATATCGAGGTGGATGTGGTATAATGGTTGGTTAGATAAGGTTAATATCCAAAGGTTTTTGGTTTAGGTTTAAGGGATAAAGGTCATCTCTAAAAATTAGGCACTTAGGTGTGGATACCTAAAAAATTTAAAAATAGGGGCTTCCTGACCATTGATAGTCAGGGGTCCTAAGGTCAACCATTGATGGTCACTTTGACCATCGAAGATAAAAAGGAAACCCTAAAAATCTAGGGGATAAGAAGTGAAAATGAAATTTACTTTTCACTATTTTTCTATTTGACCTTTGAATTTTCCATGTGGTCTAGCAAGTTGTTATTTTGGCATGTTGCTAAGATGGTTGATTGAGTGTTTCCTAACCTAGTTATTGTTAATTGGGTGAAGGCTTGTGTTTGAGGTGATTTAGTTGGGACCAAAATGTAGGGTAGATGAAGATGCTATTAGGTAGCTACATATGGGTTATGTCCTCAAAAATGGTTGAGGAATTAGGTAGGTGATGTTTTTGAATTGGTAGATTAATTGGTTAGGTCAGTTGTTAGTTGAATTTGATTGTTTTTGTAGTTGTTTAGATATGGTTATGGGGGGTTTTGCCCTAGTTTAGGTTTTAGTTAAAATTTGGAAAGTTAGGGGGTAAAATTTAATTTTGACAGAGGATCTAGGTTTGGGGTAAGTTTTAGGATAGATTTAGGTAATTTAGTTGTTGATTTATTATGTTTTGGTTAGTTTTTGTGGAGTGTAGGTTAGGTATTTTATCATTGGTGATCACACACAATGACCATCGGTAACTAAACCCAACCATCGATAGTCAGGCATGATTTTTAGTAGTTGACCACCAAGGGACAAAGCTCACCTAACCATTGATGGTCATAAGGACCATTGATGATCGAGTGAAGGGATGGTTTAGTAGAAAAATATAGTAAACATGTTTTTTAATGTTTTTAAAGGGTTTGGGTGAGTTAAAATGTGAAATGTGGGTTAAGATAGGTGATGTGTTGAGCGATGGGTTGAGATAATTAAGGGAAATTATCAAGTAAGAATGATAGGTTGATAGGGTTGGTGGGTAGAGTTAGGTAGTGGTTTGATAGGTTTAGAGTAAGTGTGGTAGGGTAATGTAGGGTGTTAAAAATGTTTTTGGTTAGGGTAGATGTTTTGATAGAAACATCAGGTATTGGTGTGATAGGTTAGGGTAGATGTTAAAATGTTTATGGGTGGGGGTCAATTTTAAGTACTAAAGGTAATGTTTTAGAGATAATGGTTGGAATAAGTTGATGTAAGTGAGTTTAATTTGATAAAGAGGTTGATTTAGGTAGAATTAATGAAAATAAACAATGACAAATGGAAAACTAAGTGTGCATGCTAACTCAATCTATTTTCAGGCATGAGACTAGATCTAGATGAGGGATCAGATTTGAAAGATCTTTGAAAATATTCATGGAGGGATGATCAGAGATGATTGGATGCACATGGAGGAGGTTGGATTAAAATCCATGTGATATTATCAATGGTTACCATGAGATGCAATGATGATCATGGCCCTAATCAAGAGATGAGATCTATCCATGAACACCTTCCTACTATCTATAGGAGAGATGACCATCCTATTGGAGGATGTTCATAGGATTACATGGTTAGATATTTGAATGGAGCCTATTTACCATATTGAGAGTGAGGATAAGGATGAGCAGATGGAGCTATTGTATGGTGAGGATCACGTCCATTCTAGGTGGCATTTAGGTGGTTTTAGTTATGGGCCATTATACTATATGTCTCTAGATGTGAGGCACTTGATAACTATGATGATGATGGTAGTGTAATATTTCACATTACCATATTTGAGTAATGGATGATTTCCTTATCTACTCTTGGGAGTGTTGGTAGAGATGTTTCTTGGGAGGGTGGTGTTTGAGTGGGCACTATTTTTTATAGTTTAGTAATATAGGGATCTCTAGACATTCCAAGCTCATAGATGATATGGGATCAGTGTAGGGTTTATGTTCCATTGTTGGGCATATGAGTATATTCAAGTTATGAGACTATTGGGGCTATCATGGGATGGCTATGCCTAGGTAGATTATAGAGTGGGTTTCTTGTGATGGAGGGGAAATTATGCTTTGATAGGGGCTAAAAGAGGTGCAAGAGACATTGACTAGTTTAGGGATGCATTAGAGGGTTTGGTTGTGGGTGATGTCATTTGGGGGAAATATGTGGGCTTTCTTAGGTGGGCCCTTTACAGTTATCACACTTTGTCCTTATAGAGTTGGAGGTAGATTTATGGGAGGAGAGAGGGTAAGACTAACCTCATCCCATTTTATAGAGTGAGGAGGCAATATGGCCTAGTGTAGGGGATCCTAACTCCTTTATCAAGGTACAAGAAGGAGGATTCAAATTTTTTTTAGTCAAGCCATAACTAGAGGAGGTGGTGTTAGATCATGAAAAGTTACCTATCAGAGTAGGGATAGATGATGCTAGTTTTATTGATGGCTATGCAAGATGGTACCAAGTCTGATATGTAATTACCAATTTTGGATGGGATAATGGGGTTGATAGGCTATGGATGTGGATATATCTAGGGTATAGGTAGTGGGTGGTGACCCTGATGGATATATAGGGGAAGCACTTGCTACTTCATAGGCATAGATTATAGGGTTATAGGGATAGGTGGTCACATTGTAGGGCTAGATTATGACTTTGTAGGGTTAGGTTGCCATTATTATAGTTGAGAGATATTAGGCTTGGACCTCACTAAGTTTGGGGATTTAGGAGAGGGACACCCTATGGTGGAGGGTAGGAGTAGTGGTAGCACCAATAGGACCACCAAGTATATTCATATGGCATGATACTTGGCCATAGTGGAGGAGTTGAGATATTAAAAGGCCATAGTTATAGCATAGTATCTACTCGAGCCCTAATCAGGGGAATATAGAGCCAGTTTAATGGGTGGGGTAGTCATGGCAACTCTAGGTTAGTGGGTTGTATCAGTGACTAGATAGGTAGGCATCCCAATAGGACTAACACTAGATGGAAGTGTAAGTGTAGGTGTAGGAGGGGAAAGTGGTAGTGTTACATCAAAGGCATGATATGTGATATGTTATGTAGGTGTATATGTAGATGTACATGATTTTGATACCAACCTTCACGCTGATGTAGCAAGATGTACATGCTTTGATAGAGAGATTATACATTATTATATGTATTATTTATTTTGATGACATGATGTATATGATACTCATATGTGTGTGTGTGTGTGCGCGCGTGTGTGCGTGTGTGCGTGCGTGTGTGTGTGTGTGTGTGTGTGTGTGTGTGTGAGAGAGAGAGAGAGAGAGAGAGAGAGAGAGAGAGAGAGAGAGAGAGAGAGAGAGAGAGAGAGAGAGAGAGAGAGAGAGAGAGAGAGAGAGAGAGAGAGAGATGTATGTTCATGGTTCATGGTTTACATGTTTTGATGTGTTATGACTTATGCTTATGAGATGTGGATTTAGTAGCTTTAAGCATGTGATGATTATGGATGATGTTTTATTTTATTCATGGATATGATGATGAATGATTTGATTATGGTTATTGATGTGTTTTATGATATGATATATGATTTTTGATGGTAAATGGATATGATGATACTTATGATTTATAGATAGATATATGATGTGGTTCATGATGTTCTGATTATAGATAGATATATAATGTGGTTCATGGTGTTTTGATTATAGATATATATGAGATGGTTTATAGATATGGTTCATAATGTTATGTTTATTATTGATTTTTGTTTTTTATGATCATGGAGATGTGATGTGATTATGGTAATGAAAACACATAAAGTGAGTTAGATAACAAAATAAATGTAGGAAAAAGAAATGCAAATTATGAGACATATGTCTACATAAACCAATGATAAAGGGTTAAGGAAAAAGCACAATACCTTTTCATTGGTAAGGACCTTAAAAAATTGAAGTTGGATTGGGTAAAATAACATAAGCCTTTTGATTGCTTCACATTAGCATGATCTAGTTGATAAAATAGGTGTTTTGATCACATTGTGTCAAGTAAGCTCATAATCCCTTGATTTATAGATGGTATAAAGGGGAGGTAGGTGGTAGGTGAAAGGTATATGGGTTGATAGGTAAGGTAACCTTATGTGGGATAGTTTACCCCTTCTATTGGTGACCTTAGAACCAAATTAGACAAGTTCATGTCTTAATGCAAGGTGTAGACTGATCAATGTGGTAAGTCTACTAATGCTAGATAAAAGTTGATTACAACTTTCTTGGGATAACTTATTCTAATTTTGATATAGGGTCCTTTTTTATTGATTTTGTTTTGATAGGTTGTGAAGTTGATCAATGTGGGAAGCTTCAAATGATTACTTTTGACAAATTTTTATTATCCATCTTTCAAGGGAGTGGTCTAAGTTTTTGATTTGTATATTTGGTAGTTGTCCTTTAAGAGAATAGTCTATATTTTAAGCAATTTTTAATTTTTGGGTAGTTATCCTTTAAGGGAGCTGATGAGGCCACCAATTGCTTTATTTTATAGGCTCATCCATACCTACTACATACCTTTTCTATGTAAATCCCCATAACCATCCATAACTCATATAAATGAATGAATGAATTAATGATTTTGTATGTGTGTGTGTGTATACACACACACACACACACATATATATATATATCTATGTGTGTGTGTGTTATATTATAAATTAATGATGCTTTTTATTTGATTAAATTATACTTGTGTAACTTTATTTAAAAAACATTTCAAGGGTAACATAAGGCTGCAAGAATCTTGTTTGTGAACAATACTTATAGAGAAGCTAGCAACAATGGTTGGATT
Organism: Torreya grandis; assembly: GCA_037957365.1. Lineage (NCBI taxonomy): Eukaryota > Viridiplantae > Streptophyta > Pinopsida > Cupressales > Taxaceae > Torreya > Torreya grandis. The sequence continues at coordinate 621,196 of JARHVA010005037.1, read as the reverse complement.
TCACCTATAAGTTGCCTACAGCCATTGCTAGTTGCCACTTGTAGGTTATCCATAGCAACTGATGGCTTCCACCTATAGGTTACCCATAGAAACTATTGGCTTCCACCTATAGGTTGCCCATAAGAACTGTTGGCTTCCACCTACATGTTTCCTGTAGCCACTGCTAGTTTCCACTTGCAGGTTGCCCACAACAACTACTAGCTTTCACCTACAAGTTCCCTATGATCTAAGAATTTGACTCAAGAGAGGATTGTTAGTATGGTGTTAGTTCCAAAATGACAAAAAAAATGAAATAAACATAATAATAACATAATATCTCTAGGCTTAGACATTAGGGAGAGCTTAGTTAACAAAAGAAAATCACAAACAAAACTAAAAAGTAAGGAATGGAAACAAAAAAATTCCTTCACCTTCCTTCGATGCTCCAAATGCCTTTGTAGTGGTGGCGTGTATAGCTTGTGCTCATGAAGACCTTGACAATGGATGCTTGATAACCTGCATCTCTCCTTGGCACCTTTAGCTTATGGCTTGGCTTGGATTGGAATCAAATTGGCATGGTAACACTAGATGAAATGGATTATTGAATATATTTGTGCATTATAACTTTGCATCAAAATAGTTTAGAGATGATGTTCATGGCCTCTCTATTTATAGATTTATAGATTTGATCATAATCAACCTGAACCATCCATCTCATGATTGAGATGTGTGGTTGAGGATTAATTAATTTTTTGGAATTAAGTTTATAGTTATCCTCATCATGACATTGGAAGAAGTGGAAATTAAGAGGCATGGAGGGCATGAATCCTAATATTTGTGGCATTTATGGCCTAAAGATGTCTTCCCAAGAAATGAGGTCACCTGATGATGCAGCTATTCAATACTCATTTCCAAAACAAATTATTCAACAAGTTTCCATGTATTTATTGATTAGGTTATAATTTGGTTTAATTATCTCTTAAGCATGTTTAAGCACTTTGTGCACAAATTACTCAAATTGATCAGAATGCCTTGTTATTAGTCAAAAATTTGACTGGATTGGAATTGGAAGGTGATGTCAAATACCTTGGAACTATATTCCCATTTAGGATGTTACCAATAGAAAATAACAAAAGTATGTCTTGTGCAAGATATTTTTATAGGAAAGATCAATCCAGAGCACTCAAGTGCAAATATGGCATTTTGACTCAAAATAAACTGGTCAAAATTAGTTGGTCCATAAATTTCATTGCACCATGTAGGGATACCCTAGCCAAAATCAGCACTTGAATATGTCAATTTCACATCTTTTAGCATGTTTTATTATTCTTAGGCCAAATTATGCATTTTAGGTGGAAATTGGCCAAAAGCTTGATTAGAGGTTATTGATGACCAGTTTTAGGTGTCTATAGTTTGCCACTACTTGGGATGATGTTGCAAACCGTAGGTAAAGCAATGTCTTCTCAAAGAATGAGAAATGGTTTGTATACTAAAAAGAAGATGATGATTGAATAAAAAAGCTCCAAATAGTTTTTGGGAATCCTATGATGATGTCCCGTTGAGGGAGTGGCTATCACATTTGTTGATGGTCGGTCCCTTGAAAAGAAATAAGAAGAAATATGGAATTAACCTTTAGTTGATATTAATCTAATTAATAAAATTCTTGCATTCATTGATGTAAAAAGGATTACTGATTTACCCAAAGGTGGTTATAATCAAGAATAAAAGTTAAAATAATGATTTTCCCATAGGCAGTTATAATCATTAAGAGGACCTAGATTGGCTAAAGATGATTATGCCTCAATTAGGTCTGATTAGCAAGCATAACTCAAGGATATAATCTAAAATATAGATTAAATATGAGCAAGTGAAAAGTGATGAAAGAGATGGATAGAGGAATAAGATTGATCAATAAAAAAGATTTAGTTTTACCTACCAATGAGGAGATGCTCATCTTGACTAGAAATGATACAACTAGAATGGTCATTAGGTTGATTAGATCAAGGGTGGGATGGAAGGATTTGCCAAGTTTCCAAGGAGAAACTTCTACATCCCCATTGATTATAGACCTTTTTGAATATAATATTTACTGTAGCATGTGATGGTAGGATTGATGATAGAACACCATGAAGACTAGGCCAAAATATGTGTAAGGACTAACTCTCAATCCAATAAACACTTGAAAATAATGCATCAATGATAAAAACCATAATGATAATGTTGACATATGAATATGGATGGACTCAAGAATAATGTGCTCAAGGAATCACCCAACGAATGCATATAGATCAAGTCAAGCCAACAGTGTTGAAAGCAAACAAATAGGCAAGCATATAAACAAACAAACAAATAAATAACCTAAAATAAACAAAAAAATTGAAATCTTGAAAACAAAAGGAAAATAAATCATCTTAACAATGATAATGCCCCAGTAAGACAGATCGAGGATAACTGACTAGGCTTAGATAGGATAAATATTTTTAGATTTTGAAATATTTGAATGTTTTTGGAATTTTTAGGTATCTTAACTCAATTGAGAATGACAAGATACCTACTCACAAAATGATGAGAGCATTTGGCTTAGGTTGCTCATAAAATGATGAGAGCATATGGAAAGGGGGACTGAGGTGACCTCAACATGAATTGATCATGAACCACATAGTCCTAAAATGACCTCAAGTCATATTAATTATATCCACATAAAAGGTGAAGAAAAACCAACTACATCCCAACAAGTTCTCAAATCTAAAAAATGGCCAGTTAAATGAAAACAATTATGGCAAGGTGATGCAATAATGTGTGATAAATAAGTGTTGCCCCTAGTTTGCCTATAAGTGGTTATAACTAAGATACAACAACATAGGTCAATGATACTAATTTACCCATAGGCAATTATAATTATTAGTAAGACTAGTGAGACACTAATTTACCCATAGGTGATTATAATCAGGTTCACATAAATAAATTTGATAGGATGAAAGATATCTTGCTAGATCAACTATCACACTACTTTCATAGACTATCATTATAAACATGGATTGGATTGATTGTTGAAACTTTATTGGAATCCCCCCACAAAATGTGTGGGAATAGCCAAATGAACCAAGATCAAAATAGGATTGGGTAAGATGACTAAAAATAGGCTTTAGTCTAGATAGGAATGGAATGATAGGATGTCATGGTCTTGCTTTAGGATAATGATGGTTTGATAAATTTGATAAAATGGTAAGAGGGTTTCCCCCAAGTGATGGGGTGAATTGTTGGGTTGACGATAATGGAAAAATAATATGTAACAATGATAATGACATGACAATAAAATGGTATAGTACATGTTTTTGGCCTAGGTGTAGTTTTTGATTCTATTGTTCCTATTGATGAGGAGATGCATGTCCTAATCAACAAATGATACAAACATACTACTTGATCATGTTAATTGCTATCCCGCACCTCATCTAAATATCTAATCTATCAAAAACTACCTATAGATTTGGATGCTGAGAATGTTGTTGTGTTCTTCCTTGGTCATTGATTTTGATTCCTTAAAACCTCAAGACAAGGTATCTTTATAGCCTCTATAAAGGAAAGTGTGGGCATGGATGGTAAAAAAGGATAAATAATGGATGGTAGGTTTGGTTGTGAAATGGAATGCTAGATGATAATGGAATGTGGAATGGTTGGAAAACAAATGAAGATAAGGAATTTCAGTCATACATAATGTTGTTGATTCTAGATTTAACATAACTTTGGTTGTGGTGGCACTGAAGACTTGTTCTCTTAATAGGACCACTAGATTTTTTTATTGTTTGATCTTAAGAGTAGCTACCATTTAATTAGGCTGTAGATAGAAATCTATTTTGATTTTATCTTTGATTTTGTCTTCATCAAGAAGTGAAGAACTTTTATGCTCAGCTATTGGTGCCTCAAAAAGGTTTTCACCAATGAATTTGTCTTGATTATCCTGTAACACCTTCAAGAAAGTTTCACTAATGAACATTGGATTTTGACTTTGATTGTCTTATAGTGCTTCTAAAAAAGTTTCACCAGAAGATGTTGAGTTCTAACTTGGATTGTTCCCTAGTGCCTCCAAAAAAAGCTTCACTAGGAAAGTGTTCTTATGCTACATGAATGTTGTCTTGGCCTCCTTGATCTTATTCAACCACTATGTCACCATGGATGCAGTTTAAAAAAGTGTGATTTTATATATCCTAATCGACACTTATGGGATATGGAATGTCAATAATATGGCTATTTTGGTTAATGCTAATGGCTTGTGGAATGGTAATGGAATGGGAAGAGGATGTATAATCCTCATAAAAGATACTAGGATAACTTGTGTCGATGTTGAAGTACTCATCCTCAAAAAATTTAGAAGGATCACAAATGCATTCAAACTGATCTATGAGGCATGCATAACAAATATTGTAACAACCAAGAATATATTCTTCTTCTGAATCTGATTCTAACTCAAAGGACTATGAATTCAATGTTGAGACTAATATTGATTTTGATTTTGATGCTAAATCTGATGTCAATTTACGAATAAAACTTGAATCTAACTCTAATTATTCATCTGATGGGTACTTTGTTATAATGATGTCTTGTTGAATATTTGGTTTTTGATAAGTAACAAACTATAATGGCCTAATGGGCTCCATAAAAACTAGTTTGTTAAAGTGAGACTCCTCTAGGATGGGAAATAGATCAAGAGACAACTCCTTAGAGATTGGCTTGTCAATAAGAGGCTTTTGAAAAATAGGCACATGGCTAAGATAATAATTTTACCAAAGGTAGTTATAATCATTAAGAATTGACTCAACAAAGCCTATCTCGTTAGAGTGAGACTCCTCGATAACTAGTATAGGATCAATAGGCGATTCATTATAGGTTGACTTATCACAAATGGTTGGTTTAATAAAAACATCTTAGATTGGTTAGTTTTTTATCCTTGGTTTTGAATGAGTTAGAAAATACCAAGTTTGAACATAGCTTGGTCTTTGAATGATTGGATCAATTGAGGTTTGGATTGGATTTGTACTGGATGAGGAATGACTTATGATTGGATAATGGTAGGGCCTTGGGGAGCATGATTACTAAAATGATCCAAAGGACAAAGTCTTGAAATGATAATGATAGGGTATTGTGGTGCCAGATTACTTGCATAAGCCAAAGGATGAGGTCTTGATATGGGAATGGTATTCCTTAGATATTATAGATCTTGATAGCTCATATAATCTAAAGGAGGGTTAGGGGTAGCCAATGATCAGATAACAAAAGGACATCATGAAACTTGATTTCTTGCATAATCAAAAACATCCAAGTCTTCCTCATAAACCGTATCATCCTAGTTTTGAGTTGGCTCATAAGCTAGATTTTTACTATGTTCCATTTACTAATTATTGAAAAGAGGGTATGGATTCATATCACAAACAAAATTATCTATAGTTAGGTCTTCAAAGTCTTCCTCACAAGCCTCTTCATACCAACCAAGGTCTCAAGTTGGATCATAAGTTGTTTCATGACTTTGTTCCCATTAATGATTAATATGAGGTGGATAAAAATCTATCTCAAAAACTATATTAGCATCATTAAGGTCTTGAAAACAGCCATAAAAGTCATTTTTTGTGGTCATTCTATCATAATTTGTATTTTAAGTGAATCCACCTTAAGTGTAGAGAGACATATCTATGTAAATGATGAAAGCTTCGAAAACAAAAAGACTTAGAGTTCTACAAACTTTGAAAAACTATGTGCAAAGGACAAATGGTTCAATCTTGGTCTAACTTGGTCAAAAGGTGGAGACAACTATATCTCTAATGTGATTTGAAAGTGGAGTTGTATCTCCAAAATGGTTTCTTCTACAACTTGGCATAAAAAAGTCTGACATCAAATGTCTAATGTCAAATTTTATATGCACAAAAGGTCAAGCATTTGAATAAAAATTGGCATATCAAAGGTCAAGGTCAAAGTGTTCTAAACAAGGTCTAAACTAGGAAAGGGAAAAGTTGAGTCACTAGGTATTTTGTCTAAATGCAGAGTTAAAATCTAGGCTCAAACAAACATGCATATGCTAAGACTTCTGGCCAAATAGCATCAAAAGCTAGACTTGAAACAAAGGCTGATGTGATTTGATTTAATCTAACAATTTTGGAAACAACTTTGACATAGACTCAACACATAGAATCAAACATAAACATGATCAATTGGCATAAGTCATAAGACAAAAGGCTCTTTGAGAAAGGTTGTGTTCTCCCAAATAAAGGCACAAATAATGATGAGGATATGCATTAAACAAATAATCCATCAATAGTTATCAAGTTTAGGTAATTTATTAACTGAAGTTATGCAACCCAAAAGAGAAAGATCTATGTATCAACTCCATAAATTGAGGCCTAAATAGAAATCAATCAATGTTTGGATCCAAATATAACAAGGCTAATTGAAAATTCAACATTAAAAACTAAGATTTGACTAAATAAATTAGATAAGATTGCATAGCATGATGACAACACAAGACAAAGGTCTAAATGGTATATATGACATGGTTTGAAATAAATAGTCCTGATACAATGGTAAACAAGTCTTGAAACAAATTGAGCAGCCTAAAAATGTAAGCATACTCAAATAATGTGGTCAATGTTATGTTTCAAAGACTCAAAAAAGGTTAAAATGTTTTGACATGATTTGGGTAGCATAACACTACCCTTCACAACTCAAATGCATTGTTTTGACATGGCTTATGAACAAAAAAACAAGTTTTAGTCTCAAAACATACGAAGAAAAAATGACCAAAATAAACTAAGTATAATCGTCCAAATCCTATCAAGGGTATGGCAAAATGGGGTTGACTAAACTATCAAGTTTTGAACATTTCTAGGGGAATCAATTACACAATGAATTTCATGTCAAACAATGAAAAAGACAAGAACAAAAATTGGGTGACCGCAGTATTGACTAGTTGTAAAAAGTCTAGTTCTTTTTACAACCATTACATCCTACTGTTCACTCAGTGTAGTGTGATGTATGAATGTAGATATGTCCCATGTGTAACTCTAAAGGAGCCAAATGAATTCAATGTCAGGAGGTTAAATTACAAGTTAAAGCTTCCCTAAAGAACTCGTGGGAGGTAATAATGTCCTCCTTGCAAGCCAAGTTTGCATGAAAATATATAAAGTATAAAATAGAAAGACTTTAGGGTCATTTTCAAGGTCACCCAAAATTTGGTGAATTTTTGGAGAGTGCTTTAGCTGACTTTCTTTCTAAGCCTTGTACTAGGCTATTTATAATAGAAATGGTGCTTTTGATTCCAAGGGTTCCCTAAAGGGGAAAAATAGAAGAGCATACATGCAACCTTCCTCTTTGTGCCAAAAAAAATCTAATTAAACAACTATTGCAAACAAAAATTGACAAGTGTGTTCAATTTGAAACCCAAATGAAATATTTGGTGGTGTTCATTTGACCCCTTGGTCTTAGTTGCAAACTTTGAAAACATTCACGAAAAACATCAAAATTATTTGTTAAACACCAAAAAAAGGTTCCTAATTGATTTTTAAGCATGAAAAGGTGATTTAAATATGTTTTGAGAAAAAATCAAGCTTGGTCTTGTAGCAAAATTATTAGCATGTCTTTTAGATTTGAAGATTTTTTGAGTTTGAAACAATAAACTTTGGAAAAATAGCTCTCAGGCCTTTTTTTTTGGAAAAACACAGTGACTGACGTCAGCTATGTACAATCAATTATGGTTACCTTGGCTAACTAATATCTAACTAATGTCACTTATGCTAACTAATGTCAGTTAAGCTATGTAACTGATGTCAGTTTTACTTGTTGATGTCGGTTACTATGTAAAATCATGACAAACAAAAAAGACAAAATAAAGTTATAAAATCAATTTGTAAGAGTTTTAAGGGCTCAAATAAATATTTTAGAGTTGTAAAATTATCTCATTTAGGTGTGAGATGTGTCTAGTCCCATCAGGCATGCCATTATGTGATCTAGTAATTTGACTCAAGAGAGGATGGTTAATATGGTGTTAGTTCCAAAATGACAAACAAAATGAAATAAACACACTAATAACATAACATCTCTAAGCCAAGACACTAGGGAGAGTTTAGTTAACAAAATAAAAAGACAAACACAACTAAAAATTAAGGAATGAAAACATAAGAATTCCTTCACCTTCTTTGGATGCTCGAAATGCCTTTACAGTGGTGGCTTCCATGGCTTGTGCTCATGAAGTCCTTGAAAATGAAAGCTTGACAACCTCTATCTCTCCTTGGCACCTTTGGCTTGTGGCTTGGCTTGGATTTGAATCAATTTGGCATGGTAACACTAGATGCAATGGCTTCTAGAAGATATTTTTGCATTATAATTTTGCACACAAATATCTTAGAAATGATGTTCATGGCCTCTATATCTATAGATGTTTAGATTTGATCAAAATCAACCTAAACCATTCATCTCAAGATTGAGATGTGTGGTTGAGGATTAATTGAATTTTTGGAATTAATTTTGTAATTATCCTCATCATGACATTGGAAGAAGGGGCAATTAAGGGACATGGAGGGTATCATGGAAGGCATTGATGAGGTATGGAGGGCATGAATCTTGATATTTGTGGCATTTATGTCTTAGAAATGTCTTCCCAAGAAATGAGGTCACCTAATGATGTAGATATTCAATATTCATTTCAAAAACAAATTATTCAACAAGTTTCCATGGAATTATTGATTAATCTCTAATTTGGTTTAATTATCTCTTAAGCATGTTCAAGCACTTTGTGCATAAATTACTCAAATTGATGAGAATGCCTTGTTATTGGTCCAAAATTTGACTAGATTGGAATTGGAAGGTGATGTCAGATGCATTGGAACTATATTCTCATTTAGGATGTTACCAAAGGAAATTATTAAAGGCACATATCTTGTGAAATATATTTTGATAGGAAAGAGCAATCTAGAGCACCTAGGTGAAAATTTGATATTTTGACTTGAAATGAATTGATCAAAGTTAGCTGGCCCATAAATTACATTGCCCCATTTAGGGATATCCTAGCTAAAATTGGCACTTGAATATGTCAGTTTCACATATTTTATCATGTTTTAGTGTTTTTAGGCCAAATTGTGCATTTTGGGTAGAAATTGGCCGAAACCTTGATTGGAGGTTATCGATGACCAATTTCAGGTGTCTACATTCCCTGTAGCAACTAAAGGTTATCTACAACAAATATAGGCTTACACCTATAGGTATCCCATAGCCACTACATTGAACAAAAATATTGTTGTGATTAGATATTAAGGGCACATCTAACTATCTTAGGAATTGAGTGGATGATTGAAGAGGATCCTCCATAACTATGTATAGACTCCCTACATACAAATAATCTTGGATGTGCTACCAAAGATGAGAAAGACAATGACAATGGAAAGGAGACAAAATAAAGTAAAACAACAAAATAGTATACATTATCCTTAACCCAGTCAGGCCTAAAACATGTAATTTTAGTTACTAACCACTTGAAAGTTGACTGGGATAGTTCCTAAGGTATTTGTACTTTCCCTAGTTTAGTGTTTTTGGTTAAAATCTAATAAATTACCTTTAGTATTTAATGGAAAAACCTAGATTAGATTAGGAGTTGGATAAATGATAATAGAATATTATAATTGTATAAGTCATTGCATTCTAAATATTTTAATCTTCTGTATCAATATTTAATTGCTACATGTCTAAGTAATGAGAAGGTTGATTCTATAAGAAGATTTTGCAAGTCTCTCAGAGAAGGATTGGAACTCAATTTTGAACAAGGAAGGGCCTCCTCAGAAGGAGTTATAGTGAATATATTTACCCTTTTTAGTGTGTTGTGTAATTTTATTTCATTATTATTTTGATTATATAAAGTGTAATACATGTGTGATTCATAAGTGTGAAGTATTTATATATTTATATTATAATAGTTTCATAGTATAACTACCTGGTGAATTCAACATAAGTTCATTGTACTAAAACTAATAAAAAAGTTAATATATGAATCAATAATGTATATATAGTGTTTACATCCTTGAAAAGCATACACACCCTAGGTTGACAATTATTATTAACCAAACTCAAGAATTTGGCAATTAACTAGGTAATAAGTCTACATAACATTTTGGCACCATTGTCAGGGAGGGTGCCAATTATTATTTATAGATCAATTATTTATTTTTAAGATTGATTAATGCACTGTGCTACTTAGTTGGGAAATTCAAGTGAGAACACTATGGTGTCTTATGCCAAATGTCTAAGTTATTGGATGTTTATGGTGCACAATATTTTTGATACACTATCCTACCCAGCTGGGCAAGTTGAGTGAGGGCACTATGATGTCTTATGCCAGATATCTAAGTTCCTAGATTTTGATGGTACGCAATATTTTTGATGCACTTCCTACCTAGCTAGGCAACTTGAGTGAGGGCACTATAGTTTCTTATGCCAGATGTCTATGTTTTTGGATGTTAATGGTGCACAACCTTGAATGCCTCTTTGCAATCTTGTGATTTACATAGTTAACGGATTTATTTAGAATTTACTTTTCTATAAGAGCGATTAACTTTTTAAAAAGTGTGATTTTAATTTTTTCATTTCATTTACTACTTTCTAAGGTAATTTCCTACTTTCATTTCCTACTTTGTAGAGTAATTTTCATACTTTTAGTAGATAATGTTACTTCTTTATAGAAAATAAAATTTCAATTCTAGTCATTTTGATTTTTGCACTCATTTATTTCTCTATTTTTTTTTTGATTATTTTGAATAACCCCTTGGAACACATGAAAAACATGCTAAACCTGTAAAAAAAGGGACATGACAACTGAAGGAGTGGCACAACATTTATGCAAAGAGAAAGAGATTCTTGAGGGAGATTCCTGCCAAACAAGATACAAGTTTATACCCAAAAATAATCACAAATACCTATAACAACTAAGAATCCTTTTTAAAAATATACCATAAGCCGGAAGGCTCTTGAAAAAGTAAACACTACAAACCAAAAGAGGCAGCTTGTAGAAGAACTATTGGCTTTGAAGAAGGAAATATAAGTGGAAGAAGAATTAACTAAGTTGGTAAGAAGAAATGAAGGATAGGAACTACATGAACCAAACACTCCAATAGTAACATCAGAATAGCTTTTCATCAAGGTTTTCTTGATCAAATCAAAGAAAGCTTAGGAGAATCTTTAATTTCTCATCTAGTAAAAAGACTATGGATCAGTGAATAAATGTTATTATCATACTGATGAGGGGACTGATACATAATTTTAAGACATGATCATGAGTACCTTTGGTATCTATATCACAAGAAAAGCCATCATGAATATAGAAAGAGCCTTTCTAGATGACAACATGACTTTAGACATGGTTAATTTTGAATTTCCTATTGTAGATGCAACAAGCGTAACACAAATAAAAATATTCCACCCTTAGCCTTACCCAATTTTAGAGGTACATTATCAAAATACCTAAACACATTTTTTTTTTTCAAATTTGATATCCTTTGTAGAAGATATGACTATAGGTAAGATGCACAAAAATTAAAACTTTTTCTAGCCACCCTCAAAGACTCAACACTTCATTGGTTCATGGGACTGGGTATTAATTTAGTCCACACTTTGGAGGACATGAAAAAAAAATTGGCCAAGTATCAGGAATATATATGAGAAAAATTTTATAGAAAAAATGACATCTTCAAGATGACTCAAGAAAATAATGAATCTTTGGAATACTTTGTTGAATGGTTCATGTTCAATGTATAAAAATTCAAGCAAAGTACACTAGGAAAAGAGCCTCTAAAACTCATCTTACTAAAAAGAGTTAGATAAGATTGTCTAAAATCTTTGTACCTAATGAGTGGTGGAGATATCTCTCACCTATCATTCAAAGACATTAAGGAGTTAAGTAAGAATTATTCTAGGTTTGCCATAAACAAAGTTAGGGGCAATAAGCTTCTACTGGCAGTTGTATGTGGCTTATCAAAATCTAAAGTTAGTAACCTATTACAAGACATGAAATAAGATATCATTATTCACTTGGCCACCCAACTAGATAACCTGTACTCAAGGAAAAATCAAGTATCCTTAGATCAAGATTTGACCATCTATTGTCTAGATTATAAGAAGAAGAAGGCATATTATAGGTGTCACAAGGTTCAAGCTAAAGTAGTTAACATCACAACTAAAGAACTAAAAATAGTAGAGTTATATGCTATAAGAGGAGATGGGGACTAGATTTTCTATGTTGCATAAATAAAACTATGGGTTTAATGACCATCTTATCCATGTATAGGACAAAATCCACCTGTTGTAAATTCTACCTCCTTTAATTCACAATTTGTAAATATTACTCCCAAATGGCCTTGTCCATAGATGAATGTCCCACCTCCTGATTCCAAATGGTAGCCACCTTAGACAAGCTACCCCACCACCTCTTGGTAGCCTCCACAAAATCTATCCCTACCTTGGATACAATTTAGTACCCACCCCATTGCCCACCCTTCATAAACCAGTGGTAGCAGTCCTAGAGACCCAATCAGCCCTGGGGAAACTATCAGGGAGGATTCCCTCCATAGTAGCAACAATAACATCCTACTCTTATACCCAATACATAAGCCATATCCAAGCCTAACTATTTACCTACCCAACCGGTGTAGAATCTTGTAAATAAGTCAGTGCAACTGACATCTAGTACTAAACCTATTTAGTATCCAACATATGTGGTGAACATCCATGAGGTTCACCTACATTCAGAGAAAGTTATACCACCCCCAACCACCCATAATAATGGACTTAGATCAGGAAACTCTAGAGGATCATATTAACCCACCTTCACCACCACAAGAACTCTCTAAACTAGTAAGTAAATTTATTGATGAAATAACCTCACCATTTCTAGAATGTCTTAGCCTTCAGTGCCATGCAATTGAGCTTGAATTTGATTTCATAGAACAATTGAAGAGTATATATGTTAAAATTAATCTCTTATAGGACATCAAGGATGTACCCATATATTCCAAATATGTCAAAGACTTATGTCTATCTAAACTTGGAAGGAAGAAGAAGGATCCCAATATAATACATGTGATTGGCCAATTGGTAGACATTATGCTAGGAAACACCTTGCCAAAGAATTCAGATCCATGATACCCAATAGTAATAGTCCAGATCCATGACTAATAACTATCCAATACATTGATAGACTTGGGGGTTGTAATAAATGTAATGAAAATTGAAACCATGAACAAACTTCAATTGAATAATATTCATCCCACATCTATAATACTAGAAATAGATGACATGTCTACAATCTAACTAGGAGTTATTGAAGATCTTTACATTACTGTAGTTTCTTAAGAGTATACCATATATTTTACTATGTTACAGCCAAAGTCTAATTTGGGTGGATATCCTCTTATCTTAGGATGACCTTGGCTTACAACAATTGATGCCTTCATTTACTACATATCAAGTGACATGTTGATTTGTAATGGAAACGACACTGAGAAGTTGGTCCTCTATTCCCTACCATAGTCAGCCTTAACACCAAAGCATACATTATGGGCTAAATAAGATGAGGTAGGCTAGCCTCCTTGTATTCTTATATTCACCATAGACCATGCATGTACCTTGGCTGATCAAGAGGAATATATAATTCTCTCTAATGTTCTCTATAATAATTACCAAACTATTTTGCAAATCTCAACCACTTGCAATGTGTTGAGTGCCTATTTTTTAGCCTCTGGGAAGAAGATAATTTTGATGCATCTATATAGAAAATATTCCACCAACTGCTACCTCATATTTTCAACCAAACTATATCCATTAGCAATATATAAATGATGAAATCACTCTCACATCAAATTGAAATCTCTTTAGGAAAACATTGTTTATTAATAACAAGTTGGAGTCAAATGAGAAAAAAATGCCTAGTCAACATGTTACATGCAAATCAATGTTATTTTTCATGGGATTATGAGGATATGTAAGGAATCAACCTAAGAACATATACACATCATATCTATATCAAATAAGAGTGCCAACCAATCAGACAACTATAACGTAGGATGAATCCAACTCTTAGAGAAATAGTCAAAGTAGAATTACAGAAACTTCTAACCACTAAATTTATATATCCTATCTCAGATAGTGAATTAGTCTCACCATTAGTAATTGTACCAAAGAAAAATGGAGAATGGCATGTATACATATATTATAAGTAACTTAATAAAGCAACTAGAAAAGATCACTTTCCTCTACCCTTCATTGATTAGGTGTTGGATACACTAGTAAGATAAATATTTTGTCTTTTTAGATGGCTTCAATGGTTACAACCAGATTAGAATTGCTCTTGAGGATCAATAGAAGACCACCTTCACTTGTCTCTAAGGTAATTATGCTTATGTTGTATTAACTTTTAGGTTGTGTAATGTTCTTACAACATTTCAGAGGGATATCCTAAGTACATTTGCAGATATGGCCAATGAATATGTAGAAATATATATGGATGACTTCACTATTTATAGGGAAAAAATTGATGACTACCTAAATAACCTCAAGAAAGTGTTGCAACATTGTTAGGATCACCATTTTTCTTTAAGTCACAAGAAATGCTACATGCTTTTGACAGAATGTATCATCTTAGGCCACCATGTATCTATTGAAGATATTAATGTGACCTTATAAAAATTAGCATCATAAAAACCCTACCTATTCCTTAGAAACAAAAAGATGTCAGGAGATTTTTAGTACGTGATGGTTACTATAGGAGATTTATCAACAATTTCAGCAAAGTAGTTGTACCATTATTTGCTCTGTTAACTAAAGATGTTAAATTCATATGGACTCCTGCCTGTGATAAAACATTCAAATAATTAAAAAGATCATTGACCACCACCCTTATTCTATGTGGTCTTGATTGGAATATTTCCTTCTATATTCACATAGATGCTTTAGATATTACCCTATGAGTCGTGCTAGGCCAAAAATAGGAAGCACTCAATTATGATATATATATTTTGTAAGCAAGAACCTATAGGTAATAGAATTAAATGATACGGTCATTGAAAAAGAGTTCTTGGTAGTATTTTATGCTATCAACAAGTTTCATCACTACATAATAGGCTATCAAGTCTTTGTTCATATAAACCATGCAACCATTAGGTACCTTATAAACAAACTAGTTGTCTCAAACAAAGTGATAAGATGGCTACTCTTATTACAATAATTTGATCTGACTATTTTAGATAAGCCTATTAGGAGAATGTCATGGCCAACTTCTTATCATGACTACAATTCCCTCAAGAAGATACCATAGTGGATGACTCATTTCTAGATGAGCACCTATTCACCCTTACCATTACCACACCTTGCTATGATGATATTGATAACTACCTTATAACAAAGGTACTTATACAACACTTCTTCCCTAAAAAAATATATATTTGATTCAAAAAAGTGGTAGGTATTCATGGCTATCCAAATTCCTTTTCTATATTGGGTTTAACTCTATCATCAGAAGATGTTTCAGATAAGATCAAGTTCTAGATATCCTCATATCCTATCATGATGAACCTTGTGGAGGGTACTTTGTAACCAAGTGTACAAAAATAATTTTTTTGAATACATGAGGTTATTGGCCCTCACTCCATGAATATGCAATAAGGTATACTACTCATTGTGACAGATGTCAACATATGGGGAGACCCACATGTTTAGGTGAGATGCCTTTATAACATCAAATGGTGCTTGAACCATTTGAAAAATGGGGCCTAGACTTTGTAGGACCTTTTGATGCAAAATACAAAAATAAAGAGTACATCCTTATATGTAATAACTATGTCACTAAATGGGTATATTTAAAATCTCTTACACACGTCAAGGATGAGAAGGTGGCAGCTTTCCTCTATGAATAAATATTCACAAGATATGGTGTGCCATGAGAAATAGTCACTAATCAATTACCCAAATTCACTGCTAGTTTAATTACTACCTCGATCCAACAATATAAATTAGGCATAATAAATCAACTCCATATCATTCACAATCCAATGGACAAATGGAAGTCACCAATAGGGAGTTAGAAAATATTTTGACCAAGACTATTAGTATGTCCCATAAGGATTGGGAAGCTAGACTTCGTAAAGTTGTTTGGGCTTGTAGAATCATGTGAAATAATACTACAGGCTTCACTTCATATGAATTATTTTATGGTAAGAAACCTATCTTGCCAATTGAATTTGAGCACAAGACCTTATGGACAACACTAGAACTTGGGATGGATATATATAAAGTATAGAAAGGCTTATGCAACTGAATGCCTTAGATGAATACATATAATAGTCATTTTAGAACATAGATCTTGTACATCAATATTAGATTGGATGGCATGATAGGTACATTAAGACCAAAAAATTCAATGTAGGAGATTGGGCCCTTATTTTTGATTCAAAAAACAAAGATCACAAGAGAAAAATCCAAACCAGATGGCTTGGTCCATTTGAAATTAAGCATGTTTATGAAAATAGAGAAATGCAAATCCAAACCATTGATCTGATAAGATTTCATATATTATTCAATGTCTATAGATTAAAGTTATATAAAAATCCACTCACTGAGGAGGAGTTTACCAAACACACACACACACACAATTACAATATGGTTACAATGATGTACTAGATTAGCATGATGTCTCACTAAATAAAGAGAAAACCAACCAACATATAAATGAATAATAAGAGGAGGACATCCTATCCCTCCTTGGTCATGAAGACTAAGACCTTCACTTGGTCTTTGATCAGTCACCCTCACAGCTAACTTGGCAAGGACCTAGAATAAACATTCTACTATAAGAAGTAGTTAGAGTAAAAAAACAACAATGAAAGCACTATTTGGGTGTTTTTGGTAGTTCATAGGTAGAAAACTAGCCTACTAGATACCTAAAACTATAAAATAGGCCTAAATATAAAACTAACTTATTGGCTATTTAGGGGTAAAAACTAAAATGAAAAATAAACAATCATTGTAAGTAAAATTGTTTATCTTCCTTCAATTTCCATGGGCTATTCTGTGACTACTACATGCACCTCCCTCACCATTGATATAGGCACCTTTGTTAATAAAGGTATTCCTTCAGTTGATATGGACTCTTATGTAGCTACTATGGGTACCTTCCTCATAGTTGGGCATAACTTTGCAGTTGTTATGAGCACCAACTATGGTTTTTTTAGGTACATCCTAATACCTCTCTAAGTACATGTAGGTTATTTCTTCATCAAATATAAGTTATGGCCTTGGCTATGGGATTTATAAAAATTCATAGAAGACACCAAATAAGATAGAGGTGGAGTGAAGGAGGATTAGATAAAAAAGTAAAAACAGTGTTTAGACATACCCCTAAATAACAAGGTAAGAGCCACAACCAAGACATACACTTCCAATCTCCATTTGAAGTGTTATAGACTAGAATTTATGGATATAAGGACACACATAAACCACTTTTATCTTATAATAATTTCATGGATATGATTTCACTCTATCACATAATAAGATCTAGGAGTTTTGGGAGCACAGGTCCCAAGTTTGCAAACCCTATTAGTTGTTAAAGGAAAAATTCACTAGGTTAAGAATCCATAGGGAGTAACATAACATAATAAAATCATTAGAAGACTCATGTAGAGGAAGATCACATAGAAATAATACCCTCATCCACCCTCTTCCATGTTCATGCATCACCTGATTCATATAACATAAAGATCCATAGTGACCACCTTGTGGTAGGAAGAAAATAATCTCTCATCCAACTACAAGACCTCTGCTCTCATTTCATAGAGGTTGTCATGATTACATTCAAGTTGTTGAGGGAATCATAGAAGGCTAACATCCTATGATCTCATGATTACTCAAGGGGCCCACTTTAGTCAAGTTATAACTACCAAGAAATCATTGCATTCTAAAAACCACTCACATGCAAATCCTCTATGTAACCCTAGGCAAACTATTAAAAAGGTATGCCATAACTTCTGGTCATAAAAAAGCCTTTTTATTATTAATATATCATGTATTATATTGAAAATCATATTTAATCATTAACAAGTTATTCATTAAGTCTTGTCTCCACTCACACTTATACCCTCATCATGACCCCATCCTCTCTCTTTTTATCCTACTCATTCCATATCACTTGAGGACAAGTGACACCTCACGTGGGGGGAAGAATGTTATCGGTAATTAATTCCATGTACTCCAAGATAGTCCATACATTTGTATTAAATGCCTATGATGATACCATATAATCAATAGGGAAAATAATCACTTTTATTGTTTTCACTTGCGAGTATAACCCATTCAAGCAAAGCTAAAGCATGCCATTACTTGAAACCTACAACCATAAACTAACATTATTGAAAAAACCCTACTTTGATATAGGCAAAACTTTAGAAGACAAACTGAGTGTGTTGATAACTATCAATTGAAAGGGTTGTCAAAAAGTTAAACATAACTAGAATGGGAGGGCTAATTTTGAGATAAGAACCCATATATTATAGGTGACTTCAAGGAGACCCATCCAACTAGGATATCTTCAACAGAGTGGATGGACCACTTATTTTGAGAAATTATAGCATTTCTTAGAACACCTTACTAGGGAATTTTTAGGATCCTTTAGAGGAGAGAAAGTTACTGTATATGGCATTACATTTTTTTCCACTAAAGAACTGGTAAGCCAAGCAACTAGGTTACTAAGTTTAGGAGAAAATTGGCAAGCTAAACCCAATTGATAAGAAGTCACATAACATCTCTATCAAGGAGATGAAAGACTAGTACTAAATAAAGGTGTTGTAGAGAAACTCAACCATATATGACATGTGAAATAAGGTACTCTCCAATTTATACTCTCTAGTTTAAATTTTAGAACAAATTAAGGCATGATAGGACCATTAATGTTCCAAATCACCTATGGAACATTCTTAATAATATGTCCAAATAATACCAGAAGGGGTTTGAGAAATACCTATCTCATCATTGCCTGATATTGTTGATAACTAAACATAAAATAAACACTGTTAGACATGACCTTAGCTGGGAATAATTGCTAAACCTAGGGAATGGTGAACCTATGCAAAAAGAGGTAAATAGTGAGGAGGAATCTCTTGAAGAGTAGGCATAACAAATTGCTTAATAAGGTAATATAGGCACTAGTAATATAAGATATCTCATAGCCATTGAAGGTTTATCTAAAATTAGTACAAGTAAAAGGAGAAGGAAACTACTCCTACCTCCTGATGACTTAGAGGAGGAAAATCCACCCACACAAATTGAACATAATATTACTTTTCCCACTTTTCCAACTATCTCCTCATCAAATATTTATTCTTCCACCATGGCTCCTTTAGGGGAAGAGGAAGTTCTTCTATCAACTACCTCATAGGAAGAATAGGTTCCAATAGGCACCCCTCCTAAAAAAAAGAAAACTGAAGAAAAAAACCCTTTGTATCAAAAAAAAGGAGACCTCCTCCTAGGAGATCTCAAAGAATTAATAAATAGAAGACAATCCTAGCCTCTTCACCTATAGACATCAATGATGATGAAAGGAAAATAAAGTTTCCAAGATTTGAAAGACCTCTGATGGGTTCAAAATTACAAAATGGTCTAATGAAGATGAATATGTCAAGGAATAAGAAGTATAGTCACCTAAGCCACCTAGATTCATTAAGGAATTCATGGATCTCCTCAAACAAATTGGATACACAAAATAACTAAAAATGATAGATCAGCCTATAGAAGAAGACTTGAACGAAGAAAAGACTATGGAAGAAGAAGTAGAACAAGAGATAGTTCCTCATGACCAAGAGTTCCAAACCTTAGAATAAGATATGAAAGAAATATACAGGCTAAGGAATGAGATAATAGAGTTGAAAGATAAAAGAGGTCTAGAAACACTTCTAGGGGTAATAGAATTTATAGAATCATCTATGAAAAGAGAAAGATTATTGGAGGAACCTGTAACAACTTACTTGGAGGAACCTATAGTAACTTCATCTACCTTAACCACATATAACATTAGTGTACCCTTAAAGGCACCTACTATAAAATATAATGTTTTGGCTTTGGTACCTTTCTAGAATATATTTTCTGCTCCATTACCCACTACAAAAACACTTACAGTAGAAGTAATTGATGTAGATCTTTTAGCTACCATGTCAGTAGAAATTGATGACGTCATGATTTTTTAAAAGAAAAATTTAGTGATAATGAGACTTACCACAAGGAGTTGGTACAAATATTTAAGGTATATTTTTAAATAATAGAGAATCAAGATGACTTAAAATAAAGACTATAAATGGATAAAACTAGGATCAACTATTTGAAAGAAAAGATTACTAAAATGCATGAAACCATTGAATTGTTAATGGAGTGCAGATCAATTTCTAGGGTGTATACTGTATACATATAAGAAAGATGGCTTAAATTCAGATATGAAAAGATCTATAATGACTAGTCCTACATGGTTTGTGACACTAAATCTTTAATGTTATAACCTAGATTAGATTAGGAGTTGGATAGATGATAATAAAATTATAGAAGTCATTACATTCTGAATATTACAATATTCTTTAGCAATATTTAATTGATAAAAATATAAATAATGAGAACATTGATTATGTAAGAAGTTTTTACAAGTCTCTCAAAGAAGGATTGAAACTTAGTTCTGAATGAGGAAGGGCCCCCTCTGAAGGAGTTTTAGTAAAGATCCTAACCCTTTTTAGTTTAATTGTGCTGTGTAAGTTGATTTCATTATTAGTTTGATTATATAAAATGTGATGTATGTGTGATTAATAAGTGTGAAGTATATTTGTATTTATGTATTTTTATTATAATAGTTTCATAGTATAACTACCTAGTGAATTCAACATAAGTTCATTGTACTGCAACTAATAAACCAAGTTAATCTATGAATCAATAATGCATATATAGTGCTGACATCCTTGAAAAGCATACACACCCTAGGTTGACAATTAATATTAATAAAACTCAAGAATATAGATATCAACTTGGTAATAAGTGTACACAATAGGACCAATATGCAATGCTAGAGAGATATGTGACCAAAGTGATATTTTATTATCTTAAATTGTTTGGATGCAAGGTTGTAGACATGGACAAGTCTAATTAGGTTTAGAGGTTGAACTTTATGAGGGAAAAATTTTTATCACAAGAAGGTAATGATAGGTAAAAGGGTTGGCTTTGAAAGATAATGACCATGGGATTCCATCTGATGAGAGATGAAAAGTATCCATGAGATCCATGGCATGGGTAGAACCATTATACCCATATTTAGAATTAGGGTATGATTGTGATCATTAATCACATGGTTCTATGTTGTAATCAATTATCCTAAAAAAAGATAGGAGGGAGGTGTAAGGGTGAAAATATCATAAATTAAGAGATAAGCTTAAGTTAGATAAGAAGGTGAGTTTGATCCTTATTTAACAAAAAAAAAGATGGAGATGCAAAACATTGAGAGGCTTAGGTTCTAATTTGCCTTCAAGAGAGGAAAAATGTTAAGCTCTTGATCCATACTTGTGTGTTATGATGTAGGGTCACCAATTGAAAGCAAACTTACCTCTCTTGATTTTATCCATGTTGGTTATATGTTAGTTTTCCTTTAGGATGAGTCCTATGATATTGAATTCCAATTCTTTTAGGTTTTGTTATAGGCACACTTAATTCTCTCTTGGTAGACATGAAAATGGTTAAATTCTATGATGTGATGCTCGTTGTGTAGATCAATTTGTGTTAGATGTTCTTGATGATAATCACTCCAAAAAATGATTTCTTGAAAGGATATTTGAAAATAAGGAATTTGGACTTTGAGAGGCAAGACTACCTTTGCTCTAAAGACTGTAAAGAAAGGGGTAGCACCCATAGAGGTTTGAATGCTAGTGTGATAGACCTATAAAGTGAAATGGATATGCAAGTGCCAATCTCAACCTGAAGCATTGACTACCTTAGTTAAAATTTTGTTAAGGGTTTTGTTAGAGGCTTCCACCTATCCTTTTACTTATGGATGGTAAGACAAGGAAAATCTTAACTTGATGTCAAATTCATCATAAAGACCTTGGACTTACTTATTTTTGAAAGATTTTCCATTATTGATGATGATCTCATGGATAATACCAAAGTGATAGATGATATGATGGTTAATGGAGTCAACTATCTTGTTAGCTTTGGTTGAGATGAGAGGAATAACTTCTACCCACTTAGTGAAATACTAGGTGGTGGTAATGATGTATTAGTGTCATTGTGAATAATGAGGGTTGATTTCCCTTATGAGATTGAGTCCCCATTGTGAGAAGGACCAATATTCTTTGGATACTTGAAGGACATGGGTAGGTGTGTAATGTAAATTAGCCGGTTATTGGCATTTAACACACTTCTTTACATAATCACAATGATCTTGGTTGAATGTGGGCCAATAGTAAATAAGGCAAAATATATGTTTAGATATAGCTAGACCACTAAAGTGTCCCCCAAAAATTCCATCATGCATTTCTTTGATAGCATAGGAAGCTTCATGACTATGGAGACAATATAGAAGGAGGTTGTCAAAACCATGTTTGTAAAATATTCCCCCTAGTATGGTGTAATGAGAGGTACTCTAAACAGAGGCTCTTCGATCATTCCTCGAGAGGTTAAGAGGAATTATGTTGAGGTTGAGGTAGTTAGAAGTTTCTTCGTACCATATGTCTAATGGAGATTACTCTCATTAGAAATGGTAGGAAGATCAGAATGGATATAAGAGGGTGTGATAAAACAATGAATATTGAGAAATAGTTTGGACTTGGTAGGTTGAGATGGGATTTAGGAAGTAAGGGAAGCCATGATATCCATGAAATTATTGGTATATTGTGGAAAAAATTGGATAAGGTAATGATTGAATGATGCTAAGAGTACATCTACAAGTTATATTTTTTCAAGACATAATTCTTACATTGGTAAGATCTATTGACCTAGTTGACCATAAGTTTGGAATTACCAAAGACACTAATGGTCTTAATTTCCAAGGCTAGATTGGTTTGGAGACTTATGATGAGGGATTCATACTCAACTACATTTTTGATGGATTAAAAATCAATTTTAAAGGATAGGGGAAGAAGTTTAACATCAAGGGGAATGAGAATAACTTTGACACCCCCACCTCATTGGAATTTAGAGACATCAAAGAACATGGTTATTTGGTAGGTGGGGTCCTCTTGAGAAAGAGTCACGATGGAATCATCTAGAAATACAAGAGGAAGTGGTTGGTTTTCTAGTAATGGAGCTTCAACCAATTGGTTATCAATGACTTTCCCTTTAATTGAATTTTATTAGAGGAAGTCAAGGTCAAACTTAGATAAAATCATGAGCCACTTATCCATACTCTATTGTTAGTATGGTTTAGAGTGTTAATGATGATGAATGTTTTATGATTGAGAAGGTAATGACAAAGTTTGGAAGCCAGAAAGACTAAGGTGAGGCAAAGCTTCTCAAAATGGATATACTGAGTCTCATACTCTATAAGTGTTCAACTTATGTATTAAATAGCTTTTTATTTATTTTCTTCATCATGGTGAGTGAGCATTGCCCCTAAGGAATGGTCAGTGGAATATGTATAAAGGTAGAAGGGTTGGTCCTCTTTAGGAGGGGTAAGAATAGGTGGAGAAAGGAGGTATTATTTGAGTGAATCAAAGGCTTGTTGGCAATCCTTGGTCCACTTAAAAGATGTATCTTTATTGAGAATATGGTGAAAGGGTTTACATCTATTCAATAATTAAGAGATGAAGTGAAAAATAGATTAGAGTTTCCCTTTCAGGCTATGGAGTTTCTTGAGGTGGGTTAGAGGAGGCATTTCCAAAATTTCTATAAATTTGGCAGGGTCTACTTCGATTTCTCAAAGAGAGATGATAAAGCCAAGAAGCTTTCCAGATAGAATCTCAAAAATACATTTATTAGGGTTAATTCTAATGTGGAAATGGATTAGGCATTCAAAGATGATTGTGAGAACAATTAGGTGATCCTTGCAATGTTTATATTTCCCAAGGATATCACCTACATAGTCCTCTACAATTTTATAGATGTGATCATGAAAGATGTAGGTCATCACATACTGGTAGGTTTTTTTAACATTCTTCAGACCAAATGGCATGAACCTATAATAGAAGGTTTCTCATGGGGTCATGAAAGAAATCTTATGCTTATCTTTGGGGGCAATTAAGATTTGAAGATATCCCAAAAAACCATCCATGAGAGATAACATCTCATGGCTAACTGTAAGATCAACAAGTTAGTTGATGCTTTGAAAAGGGGAGTGATCCTTTGGGCAAACAAAGTTAAGGTCACAAAAATCAATACAAAGGTGAAGTCCCCCTATGGGTTTGGTAATGGTAATGATGTTAGAAACCCATTGAGGATAATCGATGGGTTGGATGAAATCGATAGATAAAAGACATCGAAGCTCTTCTTTGAATAGAAGGGTGATGTAAGGGTGCATCTTACAAAGATTTTGACAAATAGACTTAATGTCAGTATGGGTGACAATGTTGTGGAGGTATATGGAAGGGTCAATTCTAGGCATATCCTAATACGACCAAGCAAAATCTATGATTTGATCATGAAGGAAATAAGGGTAATCTTGTTACTAAATATAATCTAAGGATTGACCAATTTGGATAATGTAAGGATTATCCTAAGTACTTAAGTTGACATTGATAGTGGATTTATTTAACATGGTTTTGTTATCAAGAGGAAGGGATTAATGGATATAATAATCCCCTACACCAAGATAGGTGAGAATGGAATCATCATCCTGATTTTGGATGGTGTTGATGGTAGGAGAATCATTTTCTACCATTTCAATATGGATGAGAGGAAGGGTTTTAGTTTGGCCATCCTTTTGATAAGTCATGGGGCCTAAACTAATAGTATTGATAAAAAAAAGGGTTATAAGGAATGATGTTGCAATCCTCTGACTTTGAAAGAGATGGGGTTGGTGAGGATGGTATATTATCATCAATGGTGGTGATGGGTTTGGGTGAGTTGGTTGGTTCTTCTGGTGGTACGAACCCAAGGGAAAATAACTCATGAGGTCCATGTTCATAATGGCCTAGGCCAAATCCCTTCTAGGCACACCTGTGAAGTTATAATTTTGTAAATGCTAGTTTTTAAAGATAAGAGAAGTCAAAAGTAAATGTTTAGATGGTAGAGGTAGTGGTGGAAACAAGAAGTGGATGATTAAGTTCCCCATAGATTAAGTTGGTTCTATGGTTGGGATGCCTAAAAGGGATGGTGGTTTTGATGTTAGGGTCATAACTAGGATCATAGGTGAGATTCCCATACTCTTAAGGAGTAGGGAAAACATCCAAGGCTATAAGATGATATTCCCATAGTGAGAGATGTTGGAACATGGGTTTTAAGGGGTCCTCTATGGGGATCTAAGAAGAAGGGATAGATGAGCTAGTTGAAGCTTCATTGATGGTAGGGGTGGAGGTGTTGTTGGTTTTGGTTGGTGAGGTGGTATTGTTGTTGGTTGGTGGTGAGGTGGATGAAAGAGGGAGAATAATATCATTGGGTTGATATGTCATGTTGTATGATGCAAAAGGATTAGGGTCATCTCTTATGATAACAACTTGAACTTCATGTTTAAATTTGACACATCGATGTAAGGTAGATGGGACACAACTTATGGTATGGATCCAAGGGAATCTAAGTAAGACATTATATTTAAACTCAGCCTCTACAATATAAAAGAGTTTTGAAATTGTGTGAGGTCCTATGCAGATGTGGAGGATGACTATCCCCAAGGTAGTGGCCATAGTGTCATTAAAAAAGTAGAAGACCACTGTAGTTTCTGACATGATATTCTTAAGTATTTGAAGTTGGTCATAAGCATGGGAGGAGATAATCTTAATTCTATCTCCTCCATCAATCATCACCCTTTTCATGTGGGTTTAATTGATGTATGCAATGATGAAGAGGGGAGGATCAAGATCTTCAGAATGGATAAAAGGTATTTATGAATTGTGGAAGGTGATGAAGGTAGAAAGCTGAATGGATTTGACAAAAGATGCAAGAGGTTGAGGATATTTTGGTTGAACCTATATAAATTGTAGGGCCTCTATCAATTCTTGGAAGTGATGGGGCAAGGTGTTGATTAGTTCATAATGGCTCATCTTCACCAATGTCTAGTGAAGTTATTTTAACATTACTTGCTAGATGGATTAATAAGGGTTGGAGGGAGAGGCACCCAAAATGGATATTTTGGGTTTTGGAGAAGGTGAAGATAAAGGTGAGGATGCTTGGTTTTGATTGGAAGGTTGAGGGGTGGAAGGGTATGTCTATGGTATAGACACTTTTTCTTTTCCCTTATCTTTTTATTGTGCCCAAGATTGGGTAACCATATGGATAGTGTGTATTAAGGGAGGTGTTGGGATAGATGGTTGCTTCAGTTCCTCCTCACTTTCAAATGAGAGCGGAGGAGTAGGTAAATGTTGCAAGGGTTGAGTTGATGGTTGGGTTGGTAATGGGCTCAAGGGAGGCTCATCTTATAATAGATCATCTTCATCCCACAAGCTATGAACAAGTGTTTAGAGGACTTTGAAATTCTCTGTATCATATCCAAGAGTCCTATGGTATGAGAAAATCAAATTGTCATTGAACCATGATGGTTTAGGATATGAAGGGTTGAAAGGTTTGATGGGTGGTAGGGTTAATGAAGAGGTTTGTAAAAAACTTTGTTAAATAGTCGAACAAGATTTGATCAAAGGTGTTGAGGGTCTTCAGTTCCTATTTTTAGGAGTGGGAGCCTTCTTAGAAGTATAATTCACCATGGAAATTGTAGTTGGTGGAAGGGCTTTACTAGGTGGTTTTGGTTGGGATTGTTTAGTCATAGTTGATTTGGAATTGGAATATTTGGGGGTGAAGGGTGAAGGTTTGGTGATAGGTGGGAAGTTAGAGGTAGATAGGTTAGTTAAGAATAATGGGGGTTTTGATGATTTGGTGGAGGCAGGTGTAGATAGAGAACAAAGATAAGGTTTACTAGATGAGGAATAGGTAATTATAGGAGGGTTCACCTTCTTAGTAGAATGATGTGCTTATGGAATGGTAGAAGTATGGGGTCCTAAGATAAAAGGTAAGTGTGAAGGAGGTGGTATGGCTTTGGTTTGAGGTGGGAGTTTGTTTTCCTCCACCTTCTTAGTTGGTTTGGTTGGGGTTTTATTTGGTGGATTAGAAGGGGTTAAATCTAACTTCATAGATGGGTGAGCAAGACTAGGTATAAGAAGTATTCTTAGATTCTTGATGGGTTTGGTTAGAGAGGTGTAAGGTGATTTGACAATTTTAGATAGAGGTGGGTTGGATGGTTCTCCTATGGTTTTGGAAGGAGAAGGGTTTGAGGATGGGGTTGAGGTAACAATAGGTTTGATGGTGGATGCAAGTGACTTGAAGGTTCATGTTTTTTTTGGTAAGGTATCCCAAGATGGTGCCAAAAAGTGGCTCTAAATAGGTTGGGTTGATAAGTGAACTCTAGACTTTGGACCAATCTAGAAAAAGGTTTGTAAATGGGTTTGATCCCCTGGTCATTAGTTTTAAAAATTAAGATAATAGGTTGGGGTGAGGGGATAGTTTCTTCGCCTTTGTTTTTGATAGAAGGATCCAAGGTTTGGGAGGATGTTTACTCCATAGAAGGTGTATGTAAGATGATCTCTTGTTTTGGAATGGTTCCCAAAGAGAGAATAGGTGGTTTTAGGACAAGGGAGGAAGGTTTGATGGTCTCAAGTAAAGGGAAAAAGATGGTTGTTTCCTTTATTTGGGTATCCAATAGAATGAAAGGTAATTCAACCACTTAAATAGGTGGAGTGAGTGAAGAGGTGGTTGAATCAATGGTTTCCTACTTTAGTATTTCTATTAAAAGAGATGTGGATAAGTCTATGGTCTCCTCAAGTAAAGAAAGAGGGGTGCTTGCTTCCTCTATATGGGTGTCCAAAGGAATAGAGAGTGAGTCCACCACTTTAATGAGTGGAATGGAGGAAGGGGTAGATGAGGTAATGGTCTCCTCAACGATAGGTTTACTAATAATTACATTAATTGTATGGACCTTACGAGCGTGACATAATTCTAGTTTATTGTCATCATAGTTGGTGGAAGGGGCATGGTTAGGAAAAAAGTTTATGAAAGATGTCAAGGGACTGATTTGGGGGTGCATTGGGATTATCAAATACAAGTTCTCCCTTATCAATAATGTTTTGTAAAATGGTATTAAAGGTATTCTACCTACTAACATCATGTCAAATGATGCGGTGGAAATCACAAAGATCATTCTCATTATACCAACCATGTGTAGGGAGAGAAGCATAAAGTTATTGGGGAGGATTTATGGGAGGTAGTTGTATAATGTTTTCTTTGAGTAATTTATCCAAACTTGAAACATAAGACTCCCCTATCAGAGAATATTATTTTGGGGCAACTTGATTTTAATTTCAATTTTGTTGGTTAGAAGGATTAGAGGAGTTGGTTGGGTTGGGTTGGTTGACAGGTGGTGGTGGAATAGTTTTAAGGATAACTGATTTGGTGGATGCCTTTGGTTTGGTATTGGGATGGATAGGTTGATTGGTAGTTTTGGTTGAGGAAGGGTCATTATATTTAAAGTTAGATTTTTTTTTCCGTAGTTTCAATTTTCCCTCATCAATAGTTTAGATTTCTAATTTTCATGCCATGGTAAAAGCTT
The DNA here is from genome assembly GCA_037957365.1 of Torreya grandis. Lineage (NCBI taxonomy): Eukaryota > Viridiplantae > Streptophyta > Pinopsida > Cupressales > Taxaceae > Torreya > Torreya grandis. The sequence continues at coordinate 592,437 of JARHVA010005037.1, read as the reverse complement.
CATCAAAAGTTTGGAAAGTTTGTGAAATATATTTGGCACAACCCTGAGAGAAGAGTTAAATCAACTTGGGTTGGGGTAAGGATAAATAAATTTGGGTGATAAGACCTCTCCATCTAGCTATGAAATTGGCAATTGATTAATCCTCAAATTACCTAATGGAGTAGAGGTTGGTAATAGAGACCTTTTTAGATACATTCATTAAGAAGTGATTTAAAAAGACTTGGGAAAGTTGAGAAAATTAAAATATGGAGTGCTTGGTGAGATCATTATATCAATCCAAGGTTATTCCAAATAAATACATAGAGAAGGTACGAAGGAGGAGAGCATCGTCATATGTAATCAAATAGTAAGAATGGTGAAATGCTCTCAAGTGTTGTTTGGGGTCCTACTTGCTTTGGAACTTGTAAAATTTGGGTAGTTACCATTGAAGAGGATAAGATTAGATATGCATAGATGGATGGATAGGTTATTTATAGATTTGATCATAAGATAAAAGGTTATGAGCCCCAAAAATAGATGACTCTAGGTTAGTCATTTTGTCCATTAACATTTTGACCAAATCCATTTGAGGTTGGGAAATTCCATGATTGGATGGTAAGTTTAGTTGAGGTTGGGTGGTAGAAATATATGGATAAGAGGTAGAGGGTTGAAAATATACCACATATTGGTAGGTAGTCATTAAAGGTTGGGATGGTGCCACATAAGGGTTAATGGGCACAAAAGGTTGGGTAAAAGGTGTTATGTATCCTTATGGATTAGGAATGTATTAGTAAGATGTCATGGGTATTTGTTGAGGGATTGATATGGGTTGATTTGGAGGTATGGATGGGTTGGTAAATGGTTGGGGTTGAGTGGTAACTCTTGTGATAATAGGTGGAAGGGTAGGAGGCATGGAAAACACCAAATTCTGAACTGGGTATAAATGGGTGGATTGGTAGTGATAAGGGGAATGGTGGAAATAGGGGTAGAAGATACCCCCATGGTGGATGAGGTATGGGTAAAAAGAGGTGATGTTTCCACTATGTTGGATTTCTTGGTTGGTGTAGGGGGTGTTTAGCTATTGGTTGGGATGCTAGATTGGGTTTGGCTGGTAGTAGTGGATGGGATATTGCTAGAATAAGATGTTTGGGTGATCAAAGTTTAGGTAGAGGTATCACCAACCATAATATGGGTAGGCATACCATAAGGTGGATCCATAGGAGGAATCAAAGCAATATGGGTGTGGTGAGCTAAGGTGTTGAGGTAATGTTGGAGGGCCATGGGGGTGTTATCAAGGAAGGTATAAAAATCTGCATCACCCTAAAAAACTATTGGAGGCATGGCATGAGGAGAAAGATGAGGATAAATATAAATATAAGAAGTATACTCCATGGAACAAGAGGAAGAGGAAGATGGTGGTTTTTGGTTGGCTTGATTCCTCAATTTTTGTCTAGTAAAGACCATGTGAGGAATAGAAAACAAAAGATGAAAGATCACAACTCAAACACAAATCAATCAAAAGGAAAAGAATCTCAAGGTAATCAAAACATACACAAAAATACATTTAAAACTTAGGATTATTTTAAATTTCTTTTGGTTTATGACTTAGAAAGTGTGAAGAATAAATTTGGTTTGTAGATCAGGTACTAAAGAGAAAATCTATGGTTGGTTTCATGTTCTATTTAGGTGCTAAAGAAGAATATGTATTGAATGCCATTACATGGCTTGATATTGGGGCCTACTCCCTCATTTCACACACTGCAATGATAAGGGTGTTAGGTGATTAACCAAGATATACTAAATTTTTGTCATGTCCCCTTTTTAGAGGACATTGACAGACTTCATGATTAGCCTATTATGCGACCTTCATAGGCTAATAGGATGGATAGAGGATCATAATGGAGATTGGCTTAACTTCAATTTGCAGAATGGTTTTAGTGGGCGTTCATTCAGGGTCTTTCAGACATGTTTGCTTGATGCTCCTATTATTTACGGATATTTGACATGTAGCAGAGCACCCTTATTTTGGTATGGTCATGTGCAGAATCACTCCTTGATTCACCAGCTTTGATCGGTTCGAGGATCCGACGTATATTGAGGGAGATATTAATATTTGATTGATTTAATCAAATATTAATTATTTGGTCTAATTTTAAATTAGATATTAATTAATTATTAATTAATTAATTATTTGGTCTAATTTTAAATTAGATATTAATTAATTATTAATTATTAATTAATTGGTGTAATTTTAAGACCCAAATTCTAATTTAAGAAGCCCAAGTTCTAATTTGAGGAATTCTAATTTTAGAACCCCAAGTTCTAATTTGAGGAAATCTAACTTTAGCAAGCACACCTTTGGAAGGGTATAAGAGTTTCTCATGGGAGAGAGTTGGATTATGCATAGATTATTGATTATTGAAAATTGAAGAAATTCTTCTGTGAAGACTGAGCCAAGGGTTCCAGGATTCCAATTGCATTGAAGAACGTCAACTCTTCATTGTGTGCGATTCAGAGGTTGTGAAAGATCAGCCGATCTATTGCCAAATTGAGAGATAACTTCACCCAGAAGTTATCATAGTATTACAGGGATTTGAGAGATAACTTCACTCAGAAGCTATCACAAGGGTTTACAGGTATTTTCATTAATTTTGGGTTTTGATTCAAGAATTATCTAGATATAGATCTTTTGTGTTAGCCCATAATTCTATAGATCGGGATCGAGCATACAGGTTGGGTGATATTAGCGATCGTACGACTTCCGTACAGATTCATGAAAATCCGTACGCATCTACAAAAAGTTTAGGCACCAACATCGGCGAACAGAGACCTACGGGGACTGACATCGATCGACATATCACCGACGTTGGCAAGTTAGCGAATATAGGTCGACAGACGATGGCGGTATAACCGACATCGGCGACTGTGTTTTTTACACAGCAGGCCGAGACGAACCACATTCAGAATTCTTTCCCAATTTGCAGAATATTCAGGCTATTCAGGCCGTACTTTTCAATATTCTTTGTATACTTGACAGAGGATCTCTATTGTAAGCTTATGAGCAAATAAATAAGAGTTTATATTATGATTTATTTATCTAATTGAAGATATTTTGTAGAAATTCAGATAAGCAATTCAGAGCTTTTGTTTTGATATTCGAAGGGATATCACAGTGGTATCAGAGCTTCTTGTGTTTGCATATCCCTACTAGTTGGGGATATCACAGTGGTATCAGAGCCAAATTCCTGCCATCCTATTGGGCACATCAGAGCCAATGTCTTGCCATCTTGTTGGGCAGTTTGGGTAGCTTGAATCAGCAAAGTATCCATGATGACTCCCGGTACTCAGAGTCGCTGGGACTATGATATGAGGAAGTTGAAACTAAGTTTGAAGAGGTTGAATGAATCTCTTTCATATCCTACATCCAAAGACAAACCCTCACGGTATATGACAGCGAAGGATGAGTGGGAGTTATTAACTCCACAAGCTTAGGGGAGGTTGTCTTTTGATCACTTTGTTAAGCTGAGGAGAGAGCACTATAGATCACTTAGACAAGAGCGCAACATGTCCCATGATTATTATGATTATTATGAGATAGGAGATAGTGAAGATGAGGATGAGTCTAGTGCTTGCACTCAGAGTGTAGAGGTGTGCTCCGATGTTAGTGCATTGAGGGTTGATGATCTCTCAGCTATGGCAGAGTTTGTAGAAGAGTCCTAGGATCTGATTATTGCAGATGACACCCAGGAGAATACAGTGGACAGCTTTGAGGACTTAGTTTCACCAGCAGTTCCTTTCGGTATGGAAGAGATAGACAATGATGCTACAGTTGTTGATACTCTGTATGTTGATATGAGCTATGGAGTTGATTCACAGAGTATGGATGGTAGTATTACAAAGGTCAGTGATTCTGAGTCTACTCTTTTGGGCCATGCATCAGAGGAGGATTGTAGGAGACAATCTAGCCAGTGCCACCATGTGTCTAGTCAGCTGAGAGTTAGTGAGTGAGACATTGCTACCGCTTGCAAACATTTTGATGTTGCTCATCAGTTGTTAGCAGTTTATGGATGGGGTTTTCCTACTAGCATTGAGCAGGGAGGTAGTTATTTATCCTTGACAGAGATCCACTCTTTATGGGAGGCTATCCAAATTCTGAGACAGGACTATATGCAGTTGGTCACCGATAGAGATTATCTTATAGAGTGGGGTGACACAGTGTATGATGCATTATTGGCCAAGGAAGATAAGGTGAGTGAGCTTACTCAGCAGCTTGAGGTGACTTCTAATATTCTTGAGAGTACGCAGTTGGCTTTCGAGGAGTCACAGTTTCATTTAGCTGAGGTGACTGCAGAGTTGGAGCATTTGCGGTCTTCACCAGTACCAGGCCCAGTCCATTTATATATTGAGATGGTTGGTGGTGAGTACATTCCTACAGGGGTCGCTGAGGAGCATGTTATTGACGCTGACACACATGTTCAAGATTTGGGAGTACCTGATTCTGATGAGTTGGAGATACCAATGGAGTCGAGTCTCCAGATTGATTCTTCTCATGCATATGACAGTGTGGTACTGTCTGTTGTGCCACCTTTACAGAGGGATCAATTATGGGATGGATTAACACCATCTTTTGTAGATGGAATTTGTAGTTGCCAATTACACAGCCTACAGTATCGACACATCCAGGGTAGTTGTGATTTCAGATATTGGTTGAGTTGTGTTCGCCAATTTGATTATGGGTTCCTCTTTGTTCTACTACTAATGATATTGCAGGTGTTTGCATTGATTTTCATCAGTGTAGATCATGACTACATTTGGGATCTAGGAGGATCGAGTGGTTCATTGTTCTGAGATTGCTTGGGGACAAGCAATTTCAGGAGGGGCGGATTGTCATGTGCCTTTTTAGAGGACATTGACAGACTTCATGATTAGCCTATTATGCGACCTTCATAGGCTAATAGGATGGATAGAGGATCATAATGGAGATTGGCTTAACTTCAATTTGCAGAATGGTTTTAGTGGGCGTTCATTCAGGGTCTTTCAGACATGTTTGCTTGATGCTCCTATTATTTAGGGATATTTGACATGCAGCAGAGCACCCTTATTTTGGTATGGTCATGTGTAGAATCACTCCCTGATTCACCAGCTTCGATCGGTTCGAGGATCCGACGTATATTGAGGGAGATATTAATATTTGATTGATTTAATCAAATATTAATTATTTGGTCTAATTTTAAATTAGATATTAATTAATTATTGATTAATTAATTATTTGGTCTAATTTTAAATTAGATATTAATTAATTATTAATTATTAATTATTAATTAATTGGTGTAATTTTAAGACCCAAATTCTAATTTAAGAAGCCCAAGTTCTAATTTGAGGAATTCTAATTTTAGAACCCCAAGTTCTAATTTGAGGAAATCTAATTTTAGCAAGCACACCTTTGGAAGGGTATAAGAGTTTCTCATGGGAGAGAGTTGGATTATGCATAAATTATTGATTATTGAAAATTGAAGAAATTCTTCTGTGAAGACTGAGCCAAGGGTTCTAGGATTCCAATTGCATTGAAGAACGTCAACTCTTCATTGTGTGCGATTAAGAGGTTGTGAAAGATCAGCCGATCTATTGCCAAATTGAGAGATAACTTCACCCAGAAGTTATCATATTATTACAGGGATTTGAGAGATAACTTCACTCAGAAGCTATCAAAAGGGTTTACAGGTATTTTCATTAATTTTGGGTTTTGATTCAAGAATTATCTAGATATAGATCTTTTGTGTTAGCCCATAATTCTACAGATCAGGATCGAGCATATAGGTTGGGTGATATTAGCGACCGTACGACTTCCGTACAGATTCATGAAAATCCGTACGCATCTACAGAAAGTTCAGGCACCGACATCGGTGAAGAGAGACCTAGGGGGACTGACATTGGTCGACATATCACCGACGTCGGCAAGTTAGCGAATACAGGTCGACCGACAACGGTGGTATAACCGACGTCGGCGACTGTGTTTTTTACACAGCAGGCCGAGACGAACCAGATTCAGAATTCTTTCCCAGTTTGCGGAATATTTAGGCTATTCAGGCCGTACTTTTCAATATTCTTTGTATACTTGACAGAGGATCTCTATTATAAGCTTATGAGCAAATAAATAAGAGTTTATACTATGATTTATTTATCTAATTGAAGATATTTTGCAGAAATTCAGATAAGCAATTCAGAGCTTTTGTTTTGATATTCGAAGGGATATCACAGTGGTATCAGAGCTTCTTGTGTTTGCATATCCCTACTGGTTGGGGATATCACAATTTTAAAGTTTATACTCAACTAGAGAGCTGAGTTGGTTCTCCCTTTGGTAATGACCTTCAAGTAGGATCACTGAGAAAGGGTAGGGTTACCACTAGGTGATGAAATCCTAGTTAGGCCTTGTCTCAAGATTGTTTTGATGTATTGATTTATTATGTGTTTTGGTAAAGTGTGTGATAACAAGAGTGAAATTACAATTAATTACTTTGCTTTTAAGTTACTATATGCACTAAAACAAGCAAATAATCAATGTATGCAAGGTTTATTTTAAGCCCAAAAGAAATTTTAGATTTCATTTTTATGAGAAAAGAATAAAGGAATAAAGGGGAACCTAGATGATGTTATGGTCCCAATAGGAGTGCCAAAAATATTTCTCTTAATTTTTCCTCATTTCTTAATTTTGGAATAGGACAAGAAACTAATAATAAAAGTATGGTATAAATAGTTGGTTGTTATGCATGCATGATCTAGATGAGTATGGAGAGATCTTCTTTGGCTTGGAAGGAATAACCTATAGACAAGAAAGCATTAAAAAAAGGGTTTGTTAGAAGATAGTTGGGTGGACTACCTATCATGAGCTAGATCCAAGAAGTGTGAGCTTCTTATGAGAGTATCAATCCACTCTTTGATAAAAATTAAGTTGAAAATGATAAAATAAATATGCTTGCATTAAAAAATAGAAATTACTAAAATTAAATACAAATGTTATATAAGTGATTGATAGATAAAATGAATAAATATAACAAAAGTGGGTCAATACTAATGCTAAGATAGATCAGGTTAGGTTTAGAAAATTAGGTAGGGGTTTGTGAGTAGGTAGGGACATAGAAAGTCAAATTTTATTGGGGGTAAGGGATTATAAATAATTTTTTATTATTTCATACCATAGAGACCATCAATGGTTAGACTGATCATTGATAGTTGGGTAACTATCTATAATTGGGGGTAACCATTAGTGGTTGTGCTAACTATTGGTGGTTGCCTATGGATTTATGGAAGTGCTTAAAAAAGAGGTTACAAGCTGAGTCAAAGGATTGATAATGGCTTGTTAAGGATCTAGTTAGGAATGGGAGATTAGAAGATAGGTGTAGAAAGGTATGATGAGGTAGATAGTTGAGAAACCAAGTAACAATGTTGAAGTATAAATATACATGTTGCTTGATAAGTGGTTGATGGTTGATGGGTGGAGAAATTTTGGTAGAGTAACAATACTTTTACCTTGAGAGAAATTTTGGTAGAGGTTCAGATATTTGTTTCTATTATTAAATTTCTAGAAGAAGACTAGGTGACTAGAGAGCTTTAATACCTATGTGCAAGAATGCTTGTGATGATCAATTTCACCTCCTACTCCCCTCTTTTTATAGGTATAAAAAGATGGAGGATAGAAGGTTCCCTAATAGGTTGGTTTTTTTAGTTTGATGCTTGGGAGTTCATTATCATCGCATAAAGTGAAAATATTTAATTGTGCCTCATTAGCTTACACACAGTTAGTGATGTGTTAGAAGGGTGAGAACCTGACCATTGATGATTTGGCTAATCATCGATAGTTAAGCTGATCATCGGTGATCGAGTGCCTAGAGGAAAAGGGTCAAGGTAAGTTAAAATGGGTGGGTTAATGTTTATTCGTAAGTTATTGAGTTTAGTTATCTAAGTAGATAACTAGATCCAAGATCTGATAGGTTGGTTAGTGGGTTGAAAAGGGTTAGGTGGTCCCTAAGGTATTGTAAGACATTTCAACATCTAGTATGATTTTTTAGTGTCTACATTTTCCCCCTTTTTTATGTGAATTTGAATTAACAAGATAGAAAACAAAAAATGTATTTTTTGATTGAAGGTCTATTTTCCTTGAGTGTGGGAAGAGGTGTTCCCCCTCAAATTAGGAGTCAATGAAGTGAAACCTAAATTAGGTAAAGGTTTGATAATTAGTGCATGATGAGTCATGAGGTTGGTGATAAAGGTGGTTGGGCATTTGAAACACAAACATGTGCATAAAGTGTGACTAAGTATGATAGCCAAGATCACACATAGACTAAGGTTGCCAATGTTTGTAAAAATACGTTTGGTTCTAAAAGTACTAGTGATAGGGTAACTAGTCCATAATGTTGGTCATAGCTAATTAGGTTATTCCATTCAAGATTTCTAGATAGGGTTAGTATTCTCATAGGTATCTGAGGGAATTTTGACATCTAGTATGGTTTTCTAGTGTCTACAAGATAATCAGACCTTGAGGGTCAACAATCAATCATGGAATAAAGATGTTGGTAGAATAAAGATAAATTAGATCAAATAACCAAATGCCGTGAGGTTTACTATTCCACATGTAATTAATTTTGTCAAAGGGATAAAGAGTGTATAAAACTTGTTAATAATGATTAGAATAATCAATCACATATTATGAGAAAAGTTTATTACTTCAGTTCTTATGACAAAGGACACATTAAAAGATTTTGTCCAAAAAAATTAATACAAGTTGAGTTCACTTAAATAAATTTTTTTGATACAATTGTGAGAAGATTGGTCACATTTCTAGGTTATGCAAGCAAAGGCCATTAGGACAAAACAAGTTTAATTAGACCCCTAGAGTGTAAATAAGCAGGCTAGCTAACTCATGGAAACCAAAAATGGAAAGTGTGAGTCATGATGAGTTTGTAGGTTAATAAATTGATCTGACATGAATTTCCTCTTCGGTCTAATCTCAGACACTTAATTTTCAAGTCAATTTCCTTCTCAACTAAAGCTTTGAATGATTTGAAATGTCTGAAAGCTTCAGATTTTTTCTTCAAAAACATCACCCAAGTCATATGTGTAAAATCATCAATAACCAACATGAAATATTTCTCACCTTGAGTACTTTGAGTTATCATGGGTCCATAAAAATTAGTGTGAACATGTTATAACATTTGAGTATTCAAGTATTCTTTATTTTAAACAATCTTTTAGCTTGCTTCCTATGCTGACAAGGATCACAAAGCATGTTGGAGGGTTTTGTAATCTTTGGAATATCTCTAACTAGGTTTTTATTGATGTTGAGAATATTATCAAATATTATGTATCTCATTCTCCTGTGCCATATCCAAAAATTTTCAACTTGACTAAAACAACATTTTTGACCTTTGATATTTGATAACATATACAAATTATTATCTGCCTTCTGAGTATCTACAATCAACACATATGAATTTTTCTCCTAATTTCACAACCTTATGCATAAAAATTTAGTGTGTGTCCTTGCACACATTTTAATTACACTCACAAGATTATGCTTAAGACCTTCTACATAAAGAACATTTTCAGTCTTAGTTCTACCATTATCCAAACTCAGTGCACCTTTTCCAATAATTTTGGTAGTAGTATTATCCCCAAATTTCACTGTGCCACCATTGATATTTTTTAGGGTTATGAACTTACTCTTGTCTTTTGTCATGTGCCTCAAACATCCACTATCAATGAACCATGGCTTTTCTTCATTTTTTGCATGTAAAGCTATCTAGACCAACATAGACTTTTAAGGTTGTTTCTTCTACCATGAACCTATCTGAACTTTCTTCTTGATAAATGGAGCCTTAAAAACTCTAGTCATAACTTGAATACGCTTCTACATTACCAAGCTATGTGTCTGAAGTTATTGCACTTATAACATATTATAGCTTCATCATTAAAGCTTGATAAAGGATCAAAAGAGTTGTGGTTTTTGCTTGACTTTACATGAGTTTCCTTCTTGTTTCTGAAATTGTTAGCCCTTTTCTGACATTCTATTTTCTTATGACCATATCCATTACAATGAAAATAGTAACCATAAAAATAGAACATTTTTGTGTATCTCTGACCTGATTGTCTTTTATAGCTCTGATCCTTCTAGCCTTCTTTGTTTGAGATGTCCTTTGTATTCTTAACTTCTTCCCTTTTCATTTCATCTTTTTAAAGATCTTCAACATATCTCTTTCCTTTTTTTTGTATTAATTTTATCTATGAAAGTAGTGGCCTCCCCTTTCTATTTTTCAAATTTGATACCTATCTTATCTAATATTGATCTTTGACTTTCTAATATCTTATTCAACATATTAGTGTTATTCTAAAATTTTGAATCATTTGTTGTTCTATCATTGAATACTTTATTTGTTTTCTCAAGATATACTTTTAAAGTGTTAATTTCAACAACATACCTTTCACATTCTTCACTTACTTTTTGTAACTGAGATGTCATATCTTCTTTAGTCTTTTTGGCTTCTTCAATGTGTGTTTGTAGATCTTTAATTATTTCTTTTGACTCTTTTTCATTTTTCTCAACTTGGAGCTTCAATCTTTGATTCTTCTTTTCAAGAGATTTTAATTATTCTAAGGCACAAATGAGTTATCCTTCCATATTCACTTTAGATTCATCATGTTCTTCTTAATCATTTATATTTTTTCTCGTGGAGGCATTTTCATGTATGGCCATGAATAGAACCTCTTCTTATTTTGAATCACCGACTCCACTATCTTCAAATGAGCTAGGATCTTTAGAATATAAACTCTTCTTATCGAATCCATTCTCACATTTTAGTTTGAAATTCTTCTTGTATGTAGACTTTCCTTCTTCATTGTCACCATTACCCTTATTTGGGCACTTATCTACAAAATGTCTAATATTTCCATAATTAAAACATTTGAAAGGTAATTTTTCTTGATATTTACTTATTCCCTTTTTTGGCTTACGAATGAAAAGAGCTCCATTGTCATCTTCATCATCACTAGAGCTATCACTTGATTCTTTAATCTTAGCCTTGTCTTTCTTTGATGTCTTGAAAGTAGTTTCCCTTCTTGATGGTTTCTCTTATTTGATCCACATCTCATATGCAATAATATTACCATGTAGTTCATCCATCTTTAGATTGGCTAAATCCTCCATCTCCTCAATTATCAAAACCTTTTCATCATATCTCATTGGTAGAGATCTCAAAACCTTTGGCACCACCATTGATTCTTCTAAAATTTCTCCAAGAACTTGAATATGATTAACTATTTGATTAACCCACAAAAGATAAATCGCTATACTTTCTTCCTCTTCCATTTTAAAAGTCTCAAACTATCTTATAAAAGTCTGGAGCTTAACTTGTTGAACCTTTCCATCACCTTTGTAAATATTTTCAACATTTACCGAAGTCTCATGAGAAAATTTGCATTGCATAAATTTAAAAAATTCCAATTCACATAAACCATATAAAATAGCATTTAAATCTTTAGCATTATTTTCACTTGCCTTCTTTTTTATCAGAGTAATCATAAGTGTTTGTGGCTCTTTGTATTCTTCCACAACTGCTTGCCAAATGTTGAATCCAAGAGACATCAAATAAGTACTCATATTTATGATCCAAAAAGAATAATTTGTCCCATCAAATAAAGGTGCCTTATTTTTAGAAAAATCTTCATGTGATCCATCCATTGTGCTTTTCCCAATCTAATTTCAAGCTGTAAAACTCTTACCAAAGGAACCTACTCTGATACCAATTGTTAAGCATGAGATACACTGAGAGGGGGGGGTTAAATCAGTATATCATATATCTTAATAATATTTTAATTAATCAAACTCCACTTAACCATACATTCAAGATATGCAATAAAACTAAAATAATATGCACCACACGAGAGAGAGAGAGAGAGAGAGAGAGAGAGAGAGAGAGAGAGAGAGAGAGAGAGAGAGAGAGAGAGAGAGAGAGAGAGAGAGAGAGAGAGAGAGAGAGAGACCATATTTTTATGTTGAAACCCAAATTGTTAAAGACCATAGAGAATAATCTCAAGTATATGAAAGAGCACCAACTTAAATTACAAAGTTTTCAAGCACCAACTTGCTGGAGCACTAACTCCTTTGTTGAGCACTAACACAACAACTATTTGTGAGCACCAATCCATAGGAGCACCAACCTCTTGCAAATATTTTTGAGCACCAACCCATAGGAGCACCAACCCCTCTTGTGTATAAAACACAACTATCTCTCAATGTTGCTTTCTTAACAAATGATACAACTCTAAAACATCTCTTTCTATTCTCTCCTCTTTTATTATATAAAACAATTACAAACCATGCACTCTCTTGCATATTACAAATGGCTTCTCAAGCCTTTATTTATAGCTTTATAAAGATACCTTTGCCATTCACCCTTTGTGACCCTTCACTCCTCATATAAAATGGCACTAAACTTGCATGACCCTTCGAATCCTTGTATTTGAAAAGTCATATGGTGACCCTTCATAAGTAAATGTGTCATTTCCTCTTTTTTATTTATCTTGGTGACCTTTTGAATTCTTTAAGGTGACTATCCATGGAAAAATACACAATACCCTCTTTTGTCTTCACTTGGTGACTCTTGGAATTCCTCAAGATGACTCTTCATGGTAAAATGCATCCCATTCCTCTTTTGTCTTTACCTCGTGAATCTTTGACTTCTCCATCGGCCCTCTTTTGACTTTTATGAAACCAAAAATATATTCATTAATATTAAATAAATTTCAAGACATTTTAGACATAATATGAACATTAAAAACACCTTTAGACAATAAATTCTATGAGGACTTTACCACCAATTCTAGACCTTTGGCATCAATGACAATATTTCCAACACATTCATATAAATATATGCATACACAAAGAATATCACTCATGTTTCAAAAAACATATATACTCAGGTATGGTAAGATATCCATGAGGCGCCATTACCTAGGATATCTAAGAGTATAGAAGATACATTGGCACCTCAAGTTGACTATTAGCTATATCTTGATTATACAGTGATTATGGTAATTGGTAATAAGGTCAAACCCTTACACCTCCCCAAGTATATGCCTAATAAAATCATAGAGTAATATATTATATTCCAGCTTTGGTGGAGTGTAAAAGAAGATCTGATAAAGAAAAAAAAGAATATTCTATGGATCCCATATAGTTATAGGCTGAATGTGTTACATAATGCAAAGACACTTTAGGGAGGTTAGAAGTAAAAGGAAGCATTATTCATTGACCACCCTACCTCATATATATTGGGAACCTCTTAGCCAGATTCATAAAAATATCAAAAGATTTGGTATTCCATACAAGCACGTTCTTTATGACCATGATTTCTTGTTCCTAAATGCAAAAGATGATTCCCAAATCATGGGAAGGGCACAAATGGTAGGTCTTAGGGAGGGATATTTGAAGATAATTGAAGGAGAACCTTTAATTTTAGTTTAATAGGTTCACATAAGGCTTCCACTCTATGAAGGATGGACTTCTTCAAAGTTCTATGTCAATAGACCCCTGAAACCAATAGAGGAACATGGAGAGCCTTCTCAAGAAACTCCCCAAGTATTGAAGGCTGTTAAGGTAGAGCCTGGTATGATTGAAATTAAACATGGAAGAGATCAAGATGATCTAATTTGCTTGGACTCTCTAATTTAGGAAGCCAAGATCACCTAGTTACATTATCTATATAGGAATTTATGGGTGAATAGGTTTATACTACCCTAATTCATTGAGGCTCCTCCTCAGTTAAGAAATCTACAATATAATACAATAAGAAGCTAAGGGATTCACCCTTCTAAGAAACCCAACTACTGATGAACCACCAATAGGCACATCTTTATTTCAACAACAAACTTGAGAAAAATAAGATGTGGATGAAGAGGAGGAATTGAAAAGAGCAAATTCATTTAGCTTCATAGATGAAGAAGGGAAATCACCTATAAATGATGACCAATTAGGTAAGGAGCCTCAATATTCAATCCCTTCTTCCCTAAGTTCCTATTTTAATCCCCTTTATTTAGTAGGTTTAATTGATTCAATTCCTCTCAATATTATTTCACAAACACCTTTGGTCACTCCAAAAATAGAGGATGTTTCCTTTACCCATGTTGTTTCTATTTCCCCAGTAATGCCAATCACATCTATTATTGCCACCTCTACATAAATTCCCTCTGAGACTACCTCAGTCAAACCTAAAACCAAAATAAAAGCTTCTAAGAAGGTTGAAGGGGCATTCAAAATCTCCCAACTTCATGTATCAACCAATCAAATAAACTTGCTAATGTTTTCCACTATCTCTTCTCAATGCACTACTATAACATCCTTAGGGAAGGCTAAACAGGGAAAATAGGTGTATATAGTCCACCCACTACCCTAATATGGGGGTGTGGATTGGTCTAAAATCATATGGCCCTCCCTTCCTAACTCAATACTTAAAGGAGATTTAGAGTAAACATAAGAATATCAATTGATTGAGAATAGATTTTAGGACACATAATTAGTAAATCTAACACAACTAGTCATCACTCCATGGGTAACTGATCTTAGACCAAAGGCTTCTCAAAAGCCAAATTTGAAAATCAAAGAGTTGCCATCGATAAGATTTATGTTTGATAAACCTACAAGAATCATCCAAAGGGTTAAGAAGAGGAAAGTGGAAGATGAAGATGGAAGAGAAATAATTTTTGAGGAAAGACATGATGTCTTTACCTTGCCTAAATGTAGGAATAATAATTTGGGGTAGTCCCCATATATAGAGGACTTTAAGTCCTATATTGAAACTCATAAGGATTCTTTAATGGCATTGCATGATGGGACTGAAATGGCTAAGCAGAAGCTTGAGCAAGAGTTAGAACAAACAAAAGAGTAGCATCAAATGATCCACATTCTTCAAAAAATTGAGACCAAGGTTCAACACACTACATCAAATCTATATGATGCTCTAAAATTAATTTTTGTAATGAGGTCAAAATTGGCTCCTCATATAACTGAGACTCATAAATTATTTAACTCTTTAAATCAAGATGAGAATAAATTAAAGTTAGTTATTATATATACTACTAATAAGGACTATAGCCATCTTGATTTATTGACACCATTAGAGGCTTTAAATACCATCAAATTGGTGGTAATTAAAACCTAGGAGGTTAGAGAGTGGATCACAATAGCTGGGGTAGTAATGCCAAAGTATCAGGAACATGAAGCTCTCATTTCATGAGTCTTAGAGGAATTAAAACTATCAAAGGTAAGAGACTCAACCAGTAAACTTATTAATATGATCAATTTTGATCAATTCCTTCAACAAGCATCTGAGAACTTCAAATAAAACCTTTATGGATTATCACTTGAATAAATTGAGGCTAAACTAAAATTTTCTAGGTAGAAGGTGATGACAATAGAAATTTCTAGAATAAACTTCTAGAACACAAAGGCAAAGAATGCCAAGATTCTTTAATAGGTAAACAAGGTGCATAGACCCTAATTACTAAACATGGACATTATTAGACAATAACATGATGTATGACATAAGTGTTATTTTGATTTGGAAGCAAAGAAGAAGGATAATGTTGAAACTTCTAGTTTAGCACCAATATCTACTACAATGTCTCCAACAATCAATAGTGCCATACAAATGCCCATCCAACCTTAGGTTAAAGGATAATTTTATGTGCATCCATGCAAAGGCATTAATTTTTTACTCATAGTCTACTTATTTTAGAACTTGAATATGAAAGTTGCCTGAATTATTCATAAACATGCACATATTGTATCACATTATATAGGATAAATTTATTTTGAAAATTATAAGTTAACTATGAACATGTATACATGCAATTTGGAAACTAGAATTAGAACTGAGGTTCTAAGTATGAAATCAGTTTATATGCACTTGGAGGATGAGGTAACCCCTCCCCAAGTCTATATATACATCTAAAAGCCTCATTTTCAAAGGGTTGAAAAATATCTATGTAGGAAGAAGTTAAATTTTGATTGTCATGCAACAGTGTTGGTGCCTTTTCTTTCCAAATTCTTTGTCATCAAGTTTTATCTTTTCTTGGTTGTTTGATTCAACAATTCTAAGTGTGCAGTAGTTAAGAATAATTAATTTTGTTATAATTAATATACTTATTTTAGATGCATAATGGCTATTGAAAAGTTAGTAATTATTATTGATTATATGAAAGTAGGTTAACTATTTCATTTTTTTGAGTGTGTAGAAGTGTTTTCTCTGATATAGTCTTCTATGTATGTGCATTATCTACCTTAGATACCTCCCTGATCTGAGTTATAATCTTCTAGTTATGGGTGTGAAAAATATACCCCGAAAGGAGCAACCTTTGATCAAGATCTTCAAGTTCCATATATCAATTTTCCCCAGACTACTTGATTGTGTTTGTATATGTGTACAGTATCTACTAAAATCACACATCAATTTTAAAAACACTTATCCATGAAGAATCTATCCCAAAGGTAAATATTTAATTCATAGAGCCCTCTTTTTTCTCTACCCTTCCCTCTTTTGGTGTTTATTTATGAGATCTACATACCTTAAAATAGTATCCACCCATCCACCAACTCACCTAGTTTTAACTTTATTTTAGATATCATTCATCTATACATAATCTTGATTAACAACTTGCATGCTCTCCCTATTATTCTCTCACTTGTTTGTTCAACCACATACCTACAACTCATACCTTGGAGTGGAGTTTACCTCCATTATGATCATAAAATGTTAGAGGCTACCTCATTATAATTTGGTATGTTTAAAAACCACATCAACATTCTTTATGTCACTAGGAGGGATTGAGTCTTTTCCATAAAAGAGTTTAATCCCTATGTTGAGTTGCACTAGAGACACCCAAGAGAGTGACTAGATCTAGAGATTAGGCTACTCTTGTAGTCTCACCTTTGTCAAATTATAGAAGACCTAGATTTTTACCAATTGCCCCTATCATACCCCAAGTTAGAACAACTTCTCTACTAAGGAACACTCCCCTTGATAATCATCTTATGGATCAACCACCATGGTTGGTCAAATCTATTATTTCATTCCCAAGGGATGTGCATGACCTATCGAGGAATTTGGAGAAGTATTTACTATCCTTCTCTCCTTCAGGAAGAAAAATAGTAAAAGAACACATCAAGTATTTCATGCATTGAGATTAATGAATGTTACTAATGAAGATGTTGCATGCATACTTTTTACTTTTAGATTATAGGATGTTTATTATTATTAGTACCTTAATTTGCAATAAAATTCCATTTATTCTTATAATGACTGTCAAACTACTTTTGTTACATAGTTTGGGCAAGTCATCATCCCTAGTTTGATATAAAAACACTTTACTGGCATGAAGAGTGAGCCAAGAAACCAATATGGGCCTTCAATGAAATATTTTAGAAGATATATACTTGGTTAATCCCAAAGTATAAACTAGTAGAAGTGTTGACATTATAAATGTACAAAAATACTTTGGATCCAATTACTGTAGTTTTATTATGAAGGGTTCCTGTTGTCAACACTTTGACATTGGCCTATAAATAGATCATCAACATTGGCATATAACTTAATCTTCAGGTTCTTATAAAACTTATTATCATCACCGATATCCCAACTTTGAATCCAATTTCATATGTGAAACATAACATCCCCAAATTTAATCAGAATCAGTTATACACACCGCATCCTTTGATGCAAAAATTAAATTAGAATTATAGTTTCTTAAATAACCATGCACATGGAAATGGTTACCTACAGAACTAACATTCAATTACATACCCTACTACAGTTTCCTAGGGCATAGATTCTACTAAAGTAGAGTTGGGTGCCATAAAAGAATGGTCCATAAATTAAGCAATGATTTTTTTGGCATGTAAAGAAAGATAGGCAATGCTAATGGCCTGAATAATAATCATAATTACGGGTTCCAAAGGTATAACAAACCCTTCAATAGGCCTAAAAATAATACAGAGTATTCCAACAAGCTTCCATAAATCAATATAGTAGAGCCAACCTTGTATAACTGGTGCAAAATCCATAACATGTCTTAGCATGGAGAACTTGACTGTGTTGAGTTTTGTGTAGCTTTTGAGATATTTCAAAGAGAGATGGTGAGACAAGATTTGATGCATAACCCACAAAAATTTCACCATGACTCTAGCTTTTCAAGCACTACCATGTTTTTTGAGATCCATAAGTTTCCTTTTCTAAGAAAATATGACAACATACTAGAGGATAAAACCAATGAAATCCATGCCTTTCAATAATATCAAAAAAGTGGTTACAACCTAAGGAACATGTAGCCCTTCACAATGTATACTCCAAATAATATAAATATTCCACTGAATCCAAAAACTGATAATAATCCACCTCCCCCAAAAGGGAATGATCAGCCTTAGAATAAGGAGGAACATAGCAAGGGGGTATAATATTATCGAGGACATGAAGAAAATGAAGGCAAACATCACCCTTCATGAATTTTCCTAGATTATTAAACAAAAACAACTCATATGGAAGTCTATCATAGGGAAGGCCCCTATAGAAAATACAAATGTTCCTACATATAAAAAAGGCCTCTGACACTAACATCATATATAAAATCAAGTTAGAGGTTCTAAGTTATTTGTTGACCATTAGGAAGTTTGGCAAAAATATTCACAATTACTTAGTCGATTTTGGAGATTCAACCACTATGACGCCCACTTCTATTTATCAAAATTTTGGCCTAACTCTAAGCATATCAAAGAGAACAGTCTCACAGTTAGATAAAATAGTGGTATCAATGATTTGAGAGCTAACTGATGTGCATATTTAGGTAACATCTGAGTCAAGAGTATAGATGATTATCAACATTCTTTTACTAGGCATACCTAAAGGGTATGGACTATTTTTGAGTAGGGACTAGTTTAAGACACTCAATAGATACCTCTCAATAGATTTATCTCACATTTGGCTACCATGGAGAGGTCTTCCAAACTAAATTTGGATTGATCAGGAACTAAGAATGAATTATCCTATCCCAGAGTACAATGTCAAGAATGAAGAGGTGAGTTATGAATCTATTAATCTTGGAATTTATACTTTCACCACATGAAATGAAATACAAGAACTAGAATCTTAGGGCCCTGCCCAACTATGGACTCTCCACTTTGATGGTGTTATATCCAAACAAGGATCAAGTATAGGAATTGAATTAATTAATCCATAAGGAAAGAAGTTCATGGTAGCATACATATTACAATTCCCTTACACCAAAAATAGAGCTGAATATGAAGCATTGATTTTTGGATTACACTTTGCCCTCAAAAATAATGTCAAGCAGTTGTTTGTATATGGGGATTCGAAAATGGTAATCAATCAATTTAAAAACAAATACAACTATAATTTGTCATAAATAAAAATATATAAACATAAAACATGGGATTTGATTAAATCCTTTGAAACTTTCAATATAATGGCTATTCTGAGAGAACAAAACCAAGCCATAGATTCACTAGCTACTTTGGCTACCAATTTAGAGCCTCTCCAAGAATCCCAGGTATAGATATTCTCCATTGAGATAGTACCTTTTCCTTATATTCCTAAAAATGTATAGATTTTTCAAGTTTTTGACAATGACCAATAGATTATCTAGTTTCTAACAAACTCAAGATAATTTGAGACCCAAATCATTGATAATAAGGAAGTTAGTTATATCTACCAAGAGGAGTCAGGTGAGGAAGGTGTCATCCAACTCAAATAAAATCATCTCCCACTTGGAATGGTTTACATAAAAAGTGATTTTTATATAGATCCCCAAGCTCAATAATACAGGAAACCTAAGGAGAGCAAGTTTGACTGTAAAAGGGAGAATTTGGGGGATGAGAGGATCCCACGCTATGTCAACATTGGCCTTAGTTTCACTCCATAAAAAAGGCAATAGGTGAAATATTTACTCACCTAACACAAAGATGTGAATGCATGGACATATGAGGAATTGAATGTTTATGACCCAAAGGTCATCACCTATACAATTCCACTAAAACTAGACCATAATACGTTCAGACAAAGATAGAGACCAATAAACCCAATCCTAGAACTTTTCATTCAATGAGAAGTAGAAAAGTTGTTAAGTGCAAGGATAGTCCTCTCAATCAAGCATTCTACCTGGGTGGCCAAATTGATCCTATTCATAAATAAGAATGGATAAATTAGATTATGTGTTGATTTTAGAAACCTGAATAAAGTTTCTAAAAAGGACAACTACCACTACCCTCCCTAGACAAGGTTATTTAGAGAGTTAGTGGATCTGAAATGATGTCCTTCTTAGATGGATTTTTAGGTTATAATATGGTACTAGTAGAATTATAAGATAGAATAAAACTACATTTACCATAAAGTGGATTACCTATGTGTAAAAGAGGATACCTTTTGGCATAATTAATATAGGATGCACCTTTTAACGAGCAATGGATTATACATTTTAAGTATTGATAGGTAAATGTATAATCATCTATATAGATGACCTCACTATTTCCCCAAGAACATGAATGATCATGTAGGCCATCTAAAGTCAATCTTAAAAATATGTTGAAGGTTTGGCATCTCGATGAACCCAAAGAAGAGCATATTTTTAGTTATTGAGGACAAAATTTTGGGACATATCATTACCAAAGAAGGGATCACCATCGATCTAGATAGAATCTAGGGGATTTCAAAGATTGCATTGTGAAGTAGAAAGAAGCAGCTCAAGTCTTTCTTTAGAAAAATAAATTTAATAAGAAAGTTCATCTCAAAATTTGTAGAAATTATGAGACCCCTGAATGTAATGCTCAAATATGATGCCAAAGTAGAATGGACATCCAAGGACTGAAAGTATTTTCAAGACATCAAAGAAGATACATCTTAGGCCCTAGTAATAATTAATCTATATTTCATAAATGAATTCTACTTATATTCATTTGATTCATAACATACAATTGTTGTTGTCTTAACACAAAAGAGAGATGAGACTGAGCATCCAATTACATTCATGAGCATGAATTTGAAGGATGCATAACTCATGTATTCCATGATCGATAAGAAAATATTCACTCTTGTGAAAGTGGCAAGGAAATTTTGTCACTACATATTGATAAATTTATCAATATCATGCCCAATGTTGTTGTCAAGATTACCTTGACATAAAATGAATTGGGAGAATGCAGAGGCAAATGGATGGTAAAGTTGTAGGAATTTGATATAGAAATCAAGCCTACTAAAATCATCCAAGGTCAAGGGATCAGCCAAATCATGACTGAGCTTGAAACACACATTACTATTGAATAGGTTTGTGAGGCCCAAGTGTCTAGAGGGGAGTGGTATAATGATATAATTCAATATTTGCTTACAAGTAATTACTCCCTAGAACTCAATCAAGAATGAAGGAGAGATTTTAGGCTTAAATCTACTCACTACATGATTATAAAATGAGTTATTTATAGGATAAATTATTAAGGCATCTACCTTAGGTGTGTATCAACAAAAAAGGATCAAGAGATTTTGGAAAACCTACACCAAAAGATAGGTAGTGGTCATCCATCGAGGAACACCACAACTCACAAAATCCTAAGAATGGGTTGTTTTTGGCCAATATTCTTTAAGGATGCCCATGCCCATGTAATAACATGTCATGAATGCAAATACTTATAAAAAATAGAAGTACATGTAGTAATTCCCTTGCAACTTGTTCTTGAGGGAAGGATGTTTGACTAGTGGGGGTTGGACTTCATTCACATCATTAACCCAAACTCTTTAGTAGGTCATAAGTTTGTACTTACTACCACAGATTAATGCATTCAATAGATTGAGGAAGTGGCCACTAATAATTCTAGAGCACAAGATGTATTTCACTTATTTGAAGAACACATCAAAACTAGATTTAACATTCTCATCTCTCTAGTTTGTGACAACATGCTAGCATTCCAATCAGTTGAATTAACTAAATGGGCTCATCATAATCTGATAACCATCAGGTCATCTTCTGACCACTATCCTTAGGGAAATGGATTAGTTGAAGTAAAAAATAAGAAAAAGATAGATGCGATTAAGAAATTAGTTGTGGATAAGTCTAGGACTAACATAATCTACTTAAGTATGCCTTGTGGGCAGACCAAACAAGATATAAGTATGATCTTAAGGCCTCACCCTATCTACTAATGTATGGATGATGGATAATATTCTTAATCATGTTGAATTTTCCAACCTATCAATTCATGCAAGAATATATGAAACCAAATGACAAAGTAGAATCTCGATTATTATAAATAGAGCTATGGAACATAAGTGAGCCCTATTTAGAGGCCAAGTGTATCTAAATACAAACTAGATTGGGGTTTGAAAAAATGCCCTTTGTTTGAACCCCCATGTGTACTTTTTGAAGGGGGTCAAAGGTTTATTTTATGCATTTGATTAATTTAAATGAACCAGCCAATTAAATGATTTATCTGGGGGAGGGGGTCAAATGAAGGGGGTTTGAATGAACCCCCTTTGTTAGAACCCCATGTGGCATCAAATCCTTAACCATTGAAGAGTAAATATACTATTGACCTAATATTACCACTTCAGATGCCACGTATTAGGATGAGAAAATAAAATAAAAACATGTGGATCTAAATATAAATAGGTCTTTCTAATAATATGATTTTTTATAAATTTTAATAATATTTAATATTTATTTTGATTTATTTAGTAAAATATGCTTATATAAAATATATTACCATATGTTTGAGGCACTAGGAAAAAAGGAGACTATGGCAAAAAAAAATTGAAAAATATCAATGCACTCAACTTTAATGTCCTTGTTCCAATAGTGAAAAAATTAGTCTATTTTGACATATATGTAAAAAAATATCATGAGAAGACATAAACATTGATATTCCTTGCCTTGATCATTAAAAAATTAACAAAAAATATTTTTAATCAAAAAATTATAAAAAAATAATCTTGCATTACGTCCATGTTTCTAAGACATCTTTGCAAAATATCTTGAGAAAACTTATGTTCTAAGAAAATTATGAGGAGGAGAAATCAAGTACTCAATAAAACATTTTTTACATGAAAAATACACACTGTGTATTTAGGTATTAAAAAATATATATATATATATTTTTTTATTTTTTCAAAAAATAAATAAATTTAATCTACACTTAAAATTAAATATTTCATTAGTTTACACCATTTTCACATTTGATATGGTTAAGTCACTACTGTCTATAAAAATTAAGAAATGTTCACATTTTAATTTTTTGATAGCCCCTTTGTACCAAAAAGTGGGACAAAATATTATGCTTCAAACCTATAATATAAATGGAAGACTCAAGGGCTGAGGCCCTACAAACCTTCAACAAATATCAAAAGGTAGTCAAAAGATGGTTTGACAAAAGGGAAAAATTCAAAGCATTTAAGATATTCAATCTAGTGCTTTTGTGGGATAAATCCAATGAAAATAAATGGAAACATGATAAAATTGACCCACTGTGAATTGGACCATACCAAATTTCATAGATATTGAATAATAATGCATTCTATTTAAGGGACCTTTAAGGTGATGAACTTACATATGCAGTCAATGGGTAGTTTTTAAAACATTACTTTATTTTTGTACCATCTAAAGTTGCCCCTGAGTGATGAAGAAGGAATGGTAAAGGTAGTAGTTTAGTTTTCTTTCTTTATAGTTTAGTTTCCCTACTTCCTAGTTTAGGTTTCCTACCTTCTAGTTTAGGTTTCCTACTTTCTAGTTTAGACATTTTGTTGTTTCCTGTGACAATCTAATTGGTTCATCCTGGCACAGCCAAACTAATATTATACCCAATGGGCCCCTATGCATGCTTAAATTGTTATATGGGAAAATGAAACTGCAAAGGGACTCATAATTTAGGGTTTGTTCACAAGCCTATTACACTTTTGTGTTTGAGGTCTTCAATATTTGGGTATGTGACAATCATTCAGGGTTGTGTCACAATTGAATATTTATAATAAGTGTTTGAATGTTGATCTTGAATAATCCATATAAATTTGGAAAGTTTTATCACTCTATTGAACTAAGCACACTCTTCATACTAATGTTTGTTTGAAAGTGATAATAAATGGTGTAGATGTAGTTGGTAGGGACATTTTGGTAAATAATTCATTTTAAATGAACAAATACACCAACTCATGGTTGTTTTGGCTCTCCTTTCATTCATAAAAAGAGAGAGAGAAGAACCAATGCATTCAAAAAGAGTGATCAATAAAGCCCAAAGAAAATAAAAATGAGATCAAAGGCTTGAATGATGAAATAAGGTCAATGTACCATATGTCATGCTCAAAAATGGATGAAAAGGAGAGAAGGAACCCAAAGGTATCTCTATTGAGGCTATGAACATCTAGCTGGTAGAAGAGCAATACCTGAGCTCCCTTGATTTAATGGCCTTGAAAAGAATCAGACCAAAACCTATAGCTACTCCAAGTATTTGTAAAAATCCTCACAACAAGGGTTAAATAGCATCACTGTAGCACGCATAGATCCATGGATGCAAAGGCAAGTATGTTGTATGATGTATTTGAGAGTCTCTTCTATATCTCTATTTTGAGTATTTATTTTGTGGCATGGTTTATGTCTGATTTGAAATTGCTAACCAAAGTTTTGAGTATTGCCCCTATAATTCATCATTTATTATACCCCAACATTCCCCATATTCCTTTTAGAGAATTGGGGCCCACTTTGGTTTTGATTTGGCTCATGTTTTATTTTAAGTTTTATTCTTTTTTATGTGGAAGTTTTGTAGATTGTTCCTTAATCTCAACACTCAACAGTACAAATAATGGTGTTTCACATTTTAGACTAACTTATTAATGTCTTTTAAGAGTTTTTTAATTGTGCGGGTTTTGGAGTCATGCAAACTTTGAAGGACTTAGCCTTCTAATTTTTTTTTATCACAAGTTTTTTTTTTGGAAACTTTACACTTTAGAAATTTTAAAATTCATAATTTCTTCATCAGACATTTTGTTTAGAACTTATTCATCAAATTTTGTGGTTGAAAAATTTGTTCAAGATTTTGTTTGTCATACATTTTTTTCAAAATGTTTTTGTCAGATTTGGTGGTTGTAAAATCTGTTTAGGGTTTTATTCAGAGCCTTCAATTCATGAGAGTTAGTTAGTTTAGTCCTAAAATGAAGCCTAACTCCTGAATACTAAAATCCCGTTAGGCTTAGCTAGTAAAGAAGAACTACTTCACGACACTTATCAAAAAATGCAAAGATGTGGCTTCCTCACCAAATGTTGGGCATTAAAAGTACACAAAATGGAATGAAAAATATATATCAATGACTTATGGCTATTGACATGCTCATTGATCACAAGTAAATTTTGAGCTTAATTATTACTCTATGAATAAGTCTTAATCCCTTGTGCATCAACTACAAAGACATGACTATTAGAAATAATTTTTCAAAACATAGAAAACTAAATTTGAGCACACCAGTTGGGAGGTAATGGCTTCATCATCCTGAGTGTTTAGAGGAGTACTACCACCATCTCAATTTTCCATTAAAGATACTACTAACTATATAGACATTGTGTTTGAATCTACCATCTTCAATGATTGGTATGCCAAGTATTTAGACCTATGGGGTACCATTGATGATGCTAATGCCTCTTCCTATAAAGAAGATATATCACAAGTGTAGAGCAAATTGGTGGTAGACCTACTCCCTCTCAGAAGATAAGGATTATACTTCATGATGGTGAAGCCCGAGGTTATGCCATGTATCGACCTACTACGAGACTTATTTTTTACTGATAAGGATGATGTCTTCCTACATCACATAAATCACAATATAGTTGTGGTTTGTATCTTAATATTTATCTTTGCCAATTCCAAATTATTATTTGACATGCATAAGGTGGTAGCATGGAAGAAGAATAATTCGATTGGTAAAACTTTGAGTAGATGGCTTCTTCTTGGGGAGTCTATTACCCCAAAGTAAAAAGACCCAGTGCCTATCAGTAAATTTATAATGGGGGTTTATATCAAGATGGCCCTTTTGAATATGATATATGGCCTCTCAAGCATCTAGTTTTCTACCTATATTGGGTGCCACTTTTAGACATGATGATGACCTCTGACATGACTTTTGCCTTGGGGGAGATTGTCAATGTTTAGATAAGCGAGCAAATTCAACACAAAGATAAATAGTCCACTGAAGGCCATTTCTATATGATGTCATACCTCTTCGATGCAATAATGGGAATTGTATACTTGAACTATGGGTTTCTTTTGAGCCCAACTTCAGAATGTATAAAGAATTGCATCTAAAATTATTATTCATCCATGCACATACATGCATACACCAATCATATCACCTATATTATAGAAAGCATAATTAATATGGTATGGCAAGCTATCCACAAGTCACCGTTACTTGGGATATCTAAGAGTATGTTATATACATTGGCACCTTGGGATGAATATTGGCTATACTTGGATTATACATTGATTATGGTCAATGGTAATACAGTCAACACTTTACACCTCCCCAAGTATGTGTTTGATAAACTCATAAAGCAAGAGATTATATTCTAGCTTCAGTGGAGTGTAGAAGAATATATAAGAAAGAAAAAGAAAAGCACATTCTATGGATCCCATATTGTAATAGGCCAAATGTGTTATAAAATGTGAAGACATTTTAGGGAGGTTGGTAGTAAAAGGAGGCATTATTCATTGACCACCTTACCTCATAGATATTGGGACCCTCATGGTCAAATTTATGAACATATCAAAAGCTTTGTTATTTCATACCAACACGTTCCTTATGATCATGATTTCTTATTCCTAAATGCAGAAGATGATGCCCAAGTCATGGAAAGGGCACAAATGGTGGGGTTTAGGGAGGCAAATTTGAATATAATTCAAGGAGAACCTTAAATTTTGGTTCAAGAGGTGTACACAAAGCTTCCACCCCCTGGAAGATGGATTGCTTTAGACTTTTGGGTCAACAGATGCCCCCAACCAATAGAGGAAAAAAGAGTACCTTATCAAGAAGTTCCCCCAGTATTAAAGTTTGTTAAGGTAGATCCTAATGTGACTAAAACTAAGCATGGAGGAGATCAAGAGGATCCAATTTGCTTGTAATCCTATGATTTAGGAAGCCAAGATTACCTAGCTGCATCACTTGTACATAAATCTATGGGTGAAGAGGTTGATACTACCCCAATTAAGTGAAGCTCCTCCCTAGATAAGATAGCTAAAATATACTAAAAGAGGAAGCCAAGGGATCCTCCCCTTCTAAGGAACCCAACTACTAATAAACCACTAGTAGGCACATCTTCAGTTCAACAACAAAATCCAAAAAAACAAATTATGGATGAAGAGGATGAATTACAAAGAGCAAAGGCCTTTAGTCTCATAGATGAATAGGAGAAATCACCTATGAATGATGATCTATTAGGTAAGGAGCCTCAACCTTCAGTTCCTTCTTCCCTAATTTCATTTTATATTCCCCTTTCTTAAGGAGGTTCATTTGATTCAAATCCTCTCAATACTATCTCACAAACACCTCTGGTCACTCCAAAAATAGAGGATGTTTCCTTTACCCCTATTTTTTCTATTTCCCTAGTAATGCCAACCACATCTATTATGGCCACCACTATGGAAATTCCCTTTGAGACTACCATAGTCCACCCTAAAACCAAAAGGAAGGCTTCTAATAAGGTTGAAGGGGCATTGGAAAGCTCCCAAACTCATGTATCATCCACTCAAATAAACTTGCCAATACCTTCCACCATCTCTTCCCAATACATTATTTTAACATCCTCAGAGAAGGTTAAAAGGGGAAAACATATGTATATTGTCCACCCATTACTTCAATATGGGGGTGTAGATTGGTCTAAAATCATATGGCCCTCCCTTCCTGACTCAATACTTAAAGGAGATTTGGAGAAAACATAAGAAGATCAATTGGTTGGGACTATAGCTAAAGATACACAGCTAGTAAATCCAACACAACTAGTCATCCCTCCATGGGTGGCTGATCTTAGAACAAAGGCTTCTCAAAAGACAAATTTAAAAATCATAGTGTTGCCATCGATAAGCTCCATGTTTGATAAACCTAAAAGAAGCATCCAAAGTGTTAGGAAGAGGAAAGTGGAACATGAATCTAGAATGGAAATCATTTTTGAAGAAAGCCAAGATGTCTTTACCTTGTCTAAATGGAAGAACATGAGGTTGGGATAGTCCCCATATAAAGAGGACTTTAAGTCCTATATTGAAACTCACAAGGATGCTTTGATGAAATTGCATGATGGGACTAAAATGGCTTGGTAGGAGATTGAGTAATAGTTAGAACAAATAAAATAGTAGCAGTAAATGGTCCACATTCCTCAAGAAATTGAGACTGGCGTTCAACATGCCACATTAATGCTATATAATGCTCTAGAAGCAATTGCTACAATGAAGTTAGAATTCGCTTCTCATATAACTAAGACTCATAAATTGGTTAATTCTTTAAAATAGGATGAGAATAAATTAAAGTCACCTATTATTTATATGACCAATAAGGCTTATAGCCATCTTGATCTTGATAACACTGTTGGAGGCTTCAAATGCCCTCAACTTGGTGGTAATTAGAACCCATGAGACTAGAGAGTGGATCAAAATAGCTAGGGAAATAATGCCAAATTATCCAGAACATGAAGCTCTCATTTTTAAAGTCTTAGAATAATTAAAACTATCAAAGGCAAGAGACTCAATCAGTAAAATTTTGATCAATTCCTTCAACAAGCATCTGTGAAATTCAAACATAACCTCAAGGGATTATTGCTTGAATAAATTGAGATTAAGTTGAATTTTTCTAGGAAAAAGGTGATGAAAGTATAAATTTTTAGAATAAAATTCTCGAACATAAAGGCATAACATGCCAATCTCCTCAAACAGTTAAACATGGTACATAGACCCTCATTACTAAACATGGACATTATTAGATGGTAGCATGATGCCGGACATAAGTGTTATCTTGATTTGGAAGTAAATAAGAAGGATAATGGTGTAACTTCTAGTTCAACACCAATATTTACTACAATTTCTCCAACAATCAACAATGCTATGCAAACACCCATCTAGCCTTAGGTCAAAGGCTAATTTTATGCGCATCCATGCAAATACATTAATTTTGTATTCATACTATGGTTATTTTAGAACTTGAATATGAAAGTTTCCTAAATTATTTGAAAGCATACACATGTTGCATCACATTGTACTTGGTAACTTTATTTTGACAATTGTAAGTTAACTATGAACATGCATACATGTAGTTTTAAAACTAGAATTAGAACCGAGGTTCTAAGCATGCAATGTAATTACAAGGTTACATGCACTTAGAGTATGAGGCAACCCCTTCCCAAGTCTATATATATGTTTAGAACCCTCATTTCAAAGGGTCATAAAATATCATCAATACAGAAAAAAGTTAAATTTTGATTGTCATGCAATGCAATTATAAGTGTACAATAGCTATGAATAAGTCTTTTTGTTATAATTAATATGTTGATTTCAAATGTGCAATGGCTATTGAAGAGTTATCAATTATTATTGATTATATACAAGTAGGTTAACTATCTCATCTTTCTGAATGTGTAGAAGTGTTTTCTCTGATATAGTCTTCTATGTGTATGCAATAGTTACCTTAGATACCTCACTGATCTGAGCTATAATCTTCTAAGTACAGGTGTGCAAAAACTACTCCAAAAGGAGCAACCCTTGATCGAGATCTTCAATTTCCCTATATCATTTTTTCCCATACTGCTTGACTGTGTTTGTATGTGTGTGTGCAATAGCTACTAGTAGGAAACATCAGTTTTTAAAACACTTGTCCATGAAAAATCCAACCCAAAGGTAATTCTTGAAGTCATAGAGCCCTCTTTTCTGCTCTACCCTTCCCTCTTATGGAGTGTTTTTTTTAGATCTGCCCACTATAATTTAGTTCCACCCATCCACCAACTTGCCTAGTTTTAACTTTTTTTTAGATATCATTCATCCATACATAGTTCCAATTAACAACCTACATATTTTGTCTGCTATTCCACCACTTGGTTATTCAACCATATACTTGCAACTCTTGCTCTAGAGTGGAGTTTACCTCAATTATGATCCTAAAACATTAGAGACTACCTCGTTATGATTTGGTGTGTTTAAAAACCACATCACTAGAATGAGAGTCTATATCACAACTTGACAAACACGAAGAAAATAAGGAGTATGTCTCACCTGGGAGCATCTTAAAATAGTAAGCTAGGATTGTAGAGCTTACCTTTAGAGAAGAGGACCCAAGTTAGGGCCCATAGCCAAAGATAGAGACAAACATTTTTACTAAAATGCATGAGTGTGAGGCATGAAAGCCTAGATTTTAAAGGGTAATGAAAGAATATAAAATAGAGGAATACATAATGGCAAGGGGCATAGGGGTATAATCGCATTAATAAAGGAATCGCGGGCAAACATATCAAAATAGAAAATAAGATTTTAAAAAAAAGCCCATTTAAATAAGAATCATAGAAAATGACACAAACATTAACATAATTGCATGGTATTTGACATCTAAGAACTTAAAATTGTATAAGAATCATGATTTGGACCATGAAGACCCATACAATTCCCTAAATAGAGGCATTTCAATATTAATTAAGATCGAGCAGATTTTATTAATAAGAAAATTTAAATCAAGGATAGCAGACAAGTAAGCTAACATTCTAGGAAGCAATGAGGATCTAGATATGAATCCTCTATGGACAACAAAAAAGGAAAATCAAGAATGGACTAGAGCATCTGATAATAAACAAGGGACTATCACACACATAATGTTATGATCTTGATGTGTGCATTTACTGACGGCTCAAGGTTTTGGCATAACAGTTCATTATATTTGGTATTAGAGTCTCCACTTAGATTCGAGTCACAAAGTGCACAATTATGTTGGTATTGTGGTGTTCATAAGAGGCTCGTACATGCGGAAGATATTGATGTACAAACGAAAAATCTATCCCAGAGTCCAAGATTTGGAAGTGTGGTGAGATGTTATGAACTTGATGTGCGGATTCACTAATGCCTCAAGGTTTTGGTATAATGATTCATTACATTTGGTCTCAGATCCTTCATTTGTATTCGAGTTATGAAGCGGGTGTTAGGTATGTGGAGCTAAAAGCTTCACCAAGGAGCATAGACAAACAGGTTCGGGTCTACACAGACGCCGGCGTCGGTCAGGAGCGACCGACGTCGGTCAGTTGCAGTTCAGAGGCGCCGACGTCGGCAGTATGGTCGGCCGGCGACGGTCACAGGCGAACAGGCAGGAACCGACGTCGGTTACCTGCGTGTCCAGAAAGCGATTTCCGAGGACAGAAGCGAGTGTTTGCATGATGAGTTTGAGTTGTAGACTCAAGCTCGCGTCTCTATTGTTAGCAATATTATTTTTAGAGCCCTTGTTGAAGAGGCTTAACTGTTTGTTGTAAGAGCATTCTCAAGTTTCCTATTTCTATATGTAGGAGAGATCTTCTAAGCTATTGTAAGGATGATGAGAGAGTGTAATTGAGTACGAGTAGAACATTGTGAATGTTTGAAGGACAGTACTTGAGAGAGAGAGCTCTTAAGGAATAGAGATCTAGTGAGAGATCTTGTGTGCATCTGAGAGAGGTGTGGAAGAACAAAGTTCTTCATTTGTATTCCTATTGTAAAGAGTTTTTAATACAAGTTTTCAGGGTGTTTTCTTGTATATCTTGTTCTGTGCTATTTATCATTTCAGTTACTTATCTATCTGTTTATTTCCGCATTCATTGCTTTCATAAGTGTAATCCATTGTTGGTTGATCCCCAACAAGTGGTATCAGAGCTTAGGTTCACTAACAGGTGGTTCAGATCTGTGTAGTGTGTTCGGATTACAGGTTGCTCACAGGGATTTCTGTTTGAGTGGGAGAAGCAATGGCAGAGGAAAGTAAGTTGAGAATGGAAAAGTTTAATGGCAAGAACTATCAGCACTGGAAAATGCAAATAGAGGACTATCTGTATCAGAAGGATCTTTACTTACCGTTAGGTGGGATAGCAAAGAAGCCCAAGGACATGGAGGATGAAGAATGGGAAGTTCTTGACAGAAAGGCTCTTGGGTCTATAAGACTGAGTCTGGCCTCCACTGTGATATCTAATTTGTCACAGGCAAAAACTACGGTAGAGTTAATGACCACGTTAGCTAATTTGTATGAAAAACCCTCCGCTTCAAACAAGGTATATTTGATGAAGCAGTTATTTAATTTGCATATGCAAGAAGGTGGATCTGTTTCTAATCACCTGAATGATTTCCATGGTATTGTTAATCAGTTAAGTTCTGTGAATATTGTATTTGAAGATGAAATAAAGGCTCTTTTAATTTTATGTTCTTTGCCTGAAAGCTGGCATGGCTTGGTAATGGCAGTTTCTAATACTGCTTCTGCTTCGAATATTTTAAAAGTAGAGGATGTGGTTAGTGTTATTTTGAATGAGGAAATTCGCAGGAAAAGCACAGAAGAGACTTCTGGGACATCCGGGAACGCTTTAAATCTCGAGAGCAGAGGAAGGCAAAAAGAAAGGAGCAAGAGGAGATCAAGATCTAAGTCTAAGGGAAGAGGCAGATCCAAATCCAGGAATGGCAGAAGGCCACAATGCTGGAACTGTGGAAAGTTGGGGCACATAAGCAGAGATTGCTGGTCAAAGCCTAAGGAGGATAATCAGCACGAAGGAAAGGAAGAGACAAAGGTTGCAGGTATTGCACAGGATGCTCTTATTTTCTCTTTGCATAATAACATAGAATCTTGGGTATTAGATTCTGGTGCGTCTTTCCATGCTACCCCTAACAGAGAATATTTCAGTGACTATGTCCATGGAGATTTTGGAATAGTGTACTTAGGGGATGATGAGCCTTGTAAGATTATTGGCAAAGGTAAAGTGCAGCTAAAGATGCAGAATGACAACACATGGGTGTTGAGGGATGTGATGCATGTTCCTAGTTTAAAGAGAAATCTGATTTCTACAGGTAAGCTAGGTGATGAGGGTTGTACAGTAACTCTCACAGCAGATTCTTGGAAAGTGACCAAGGGTGCACTTGTTATGGCCAGAGGTAAGAGAGAAGGTACTCTCTATTTGTGTAATTGTATTACTAACAAATCTCTTTCAGTTTTATCTACTTCAGATGTGGATGCTAAATTGTGGCACTCAAGGCTTGGCCACATGAGTGAGAAGGGGATGTCAATCCTTAAGTCTAAAGGTATGCTTTCAGATTTGAAAAGTATGGATCTAGAATTTTGTGAGCATTGTGTGTTTGGAAAATAGAAAAGGGTTAGTTTTCTAAAGACTGGGTCTACTAAGAAAAGGCAGAAGTTGCAGCTTGTTCACACAGACGTGTGGGGATCGGCTCATGTAGCCTCTATTGGCGGATCACAGTACTATGTTACATTCATAGATGACGCCACAAGAAAGGTATGGATCTACTATATTAAAAAGAAATCTGATGTTTTTGAGACTTTTAAGATATGGAAAGCCATGGTTGAGAATGAAACAGGCAAAAGATTAAAGTGCTTGAGATCTGATAATGGTGGTGAGTTCTGCAGTCTTAAGTTCAAATTGTATTGTTACATAAATGGAATCCGTAGGCAAAGGACGGTTCCAAGGACACCTCAGCAGAATGGTATTGCTGAAAGGATGAACAGGACTATTATGGAGCGTGCAAGATGTATGAGATTGCATGCAGGGTTGCCCCTAGAGTTTTGGGCAGAAGCAGTTGACACCGCAGTGTACCTGATCAACAGAGGACCCTCTACAGCTCTGGATGGTGGAATTCCAGAAGAGGCATGGACAGGTAAAAAGGTTGATCTCTCATATCTCAGAGTTTTTGGTTGTGAAGCCTTTGTGCACATAGATAAGGAAAATAGAAAGAAGCTTGATGCTAAGTCTATGAGGTGCACGTTTATAGGCTATGGCTCAGATGATTTTGGTTTCAGATTTTGGAATCTATGAACTAACAAGGTAATCAGGAGCCGTGATGTTGTTTTCAATGAAAGGGTGATGTACAGTGATCAGATAAGGAAGCTAGATCAAGCTGGGCAGAGCAATAATGAGTTGGACGAAGTTATGGTCCAAAATGAGCTCGCGGGAAAAAGAAATAATCACTTACAGGAAAACACAGAGACCGACGTCGGCAGGTTTGGAACCGGCGTCGGCAGTACAGAAACCGATGTCGGTCATACAGAGACCGACGTCGGCAGACCAGGCACCAGCGTCGGCCAGGAAGAACCGGCGTCAGCCAGTAATAGGTCTATAGGTGGCCAAGGTCGGTCACTGTCAGAAAATTTGGATGGACAGATTGTTGAAAACGAGTCCAAGACACCAATCAGGAGGTCTGAAAGGGTAAGTAAGCCTCCAATTAGATATTCTCCTTATTTATATTATTTATTGCTAACCGATGGTGGAGAACCAAAAAGTTTTGAAGAAGCTTTACAGGTGGAATCCAGGAGTAAGTGGGAGCATGGCATGGTTGAGGAGATGGAGTCCTTAAGAGAGAACCAAACATGGGATTTGGTTGAATTGCCAGCTGGTAAGAGAACACTGAAGAACAGGTGGACTTACAGGTTGAAGGAAGGTGAGGATGGTCAGATGAGATACAAGGCCAGATTGGTTGTAAAAGGATTTGCACAAAAGCCAGGTATTGACTTTGGTGAGATTTTTTCTCCGGTTGTTAAGATGACTTCTATAAGGGTCGTACTGTCTTTGGTTGCT
Organism: Torreya grandis; assembly: GCA_037957365.1. Taxonomy (NCBI): domain Eukaryota; kingdom Viridiplantae; phylum Streptophyta; class Pinopsida; order Cupressales; family Taxaceae; genus Torreya; species Torreya grandis. Next base: position 557,601 of record JARHVA010005037.1, on the reverse strand, counting down.
TTTGAGGATTTGCATCTCGAGCAGCTAGATGTTAAAACAACATTTCTTCATGGAGATTTAGATGAAGAAATTTACATGGAACAGCCAGAAGGTTTCGAGGTCAAGGGTAAGGAGAAACTAGTGTGCAGGTTGAAGAAAAGCTTGTATGGCCTCAAGCAAGCTCCAAGGCAATGGTACTTGAAATTTGACAGGTTTATGACTGAGCATGGTTTCAGTAGATGTCAATCCGACCATTGTGTATATTTAAAGAGATTTGATAACGGTAGATACATTATTCTATTGTTGTATGTAGATGACATGTTGGTTGCAGGGTCTCACATGCAGAATATCTCAGAGCTTAAGGTGAAGTTAGCTCAAACGTTTGCCATGAAGGATTTGGGAGCAGCTAAGAAAATCCTTGGCATGAGCATTAAGAGAGACAGAGAAAATCACAGGTTGATATTGTCTCAAGAAGATTATGTGGACAAGGTGTTGAAACGGTTCAACATGCAGGATGCGAAACCGGTAAGCACACCTTTGGCAGGACATTTCAAGTTAAGTAAAGAACAATGTCCCAATTCACATGATGAGGTAGAGTACATGAACAAGGTTCCATATTCTTCCGCGGTAGGAAGTTTGATGTATGCAATGGTGTGTACTAGACCAGATATTGCCCAAGCAGTGGGAGTAGTAAGCAGGTATATGGCCAATCCAGGAAAGGAACATTGGAAAGCAGTACAATGGATCCTTAGATATCTGAGAGGAACCAGCAGCAGACACTTATGCTATGGAGGTTCAGATACTTCTCTACATGGCTATGTAGATTCAGATATGGCAGGGGACTTGGATGGCAGGAGGAGCACCACAGGTTATGTTTTTACTGTAGGTGGAACGGCAGTTAGTTGGATTTCTAAGTTGCAGAAGGTTGTAGCCTTGTCAACTACAGAAGCAGAATACATTGCAGCTACAGAAGCTAGCAAGGAGATGATATGGATGACACGGTTCATGGAAGAGCTTGGAAGGGAGCATGGGAGTTGCCGATTGCATAGTGACAGTCAGAGTGCAATCCATTTGGCTAAGAACTCAGCTTTCCATTCTAGAACTAAGCACATACAGCTAAGGTACCACTTCATACGGCAGGTATTGGAAGATGGTGAGTTGAAGCTGGAGAAGATCCATACAGACAAGAATCCTGCTGATATGCTAACAAAGCCGGTTACTAAGGAGAAGTTGAATCTTCATTCAACTTCTATTGGTCTTCATGATTGAGTTGAAGATGGAGGAGCTAGAAGATCTTGCTGTACAGGTATTGGTGCAGCTGGTTTATCTCCAAGTGGGAGATTGTTAGGTATGTGGAGCTAAAAGCTTCACCAAGGAGCATAGACAAACAGGTTCGGGTCTACACAGACGCCGGCGTCGGTCAGGAGCGACCGACGTCGGTCAGTTGCAGTTCAGAGGCGCCGACGTCGGCAGTATGGTCGGCCGGCGACGGTCACAGGCGAACAGGCAGGAACCGACGTCGGTTACCTGCGTGTCCAAAAAGCGATTTCCGAGGACAGAAGCGAGTGTTTGCATGATGAGTTTGAGTTGTAGACTCAAGCTCGCGTCTCTATTGTTAACAATATTATTTTTAGAGCCCTTGTTGAAGAGGCTTAACTGTTTGTTGTAAGAGCATGCTCAAGTTTCCTATTTCTATATGTAGGAGAGATCTTCTAAGCTATTGTAAGGATGATGAGAGAGTGTAATTGAGTACGAGTAGAACATTGTGAATGTTTGAAGGACAGTACTTGAGAGAGAGCTCTTAAGGAATAGAGATCTAGTGAGAGATCTTGTGTGCATCTGAGAGAGGTGTGGAAGAACAAAGTTCTTCATTTGTATTCCTATTGTAAAGAGTTTTTAATACAAGTTTTCAGGGTGTTTTCTTGTATATCTTGTTCTGTGCTATTTATCATTTCAGTTACTTATCTATCTGTTTATTTCCGCATTCATTGCTTTCATAAGTGTAATCCATTGTTGGTTGATCCCCAACAGCGGGTGGCTACACCGGCATTGTATTGTTCCTCTGGAGCTCATACATACTGAGAACCTGATGCAAGGACACAAAATCCAATGTAAAGTTTGAACTTTAGAAGGATGGTGAAATGTGATGATCCCGATATGCGAATTCATGACGCCTTGAAGTTTTACGTGCAAGACATACAATGGACAAAACGTAATTTTGACTACGTTATTTTTTCATACGGTCATCATTACCATGCCTGTATGCACAGCAATACCTAACGCCAATTCGTTATTATTTTCTGATAGCTTTTAACAAATGAGCCATAATCAGTTTAAAATTTGAAATTTGGATATAATGTAAATTCCCGCTCATTAGAATGATTGTGAACACGTTTGACATTCCATTTCTCCTGCGAATGGCTCTGAATAGGAGCGGCACTAACGGGAATGGAGGCTATGGCTATGAATACTGAATTTTCTGGAGCTGGCTATCTGAATGACATACTGAATTTCTCTTCAGTTTGCACAACCACAAATTGAAACTAAAATGACATCATTAAATACCTGATGATAACAGACAAATGCAATATAATAGCAGAAATGCTGTTTTTTAAGCAATATAATAGTATCTTTAAAAACAAAATATGTTTTTAAAGCATTAAGGAAAACAGTGATTGTTGAAAAATATAGCACTTTTTTAGGGCAATATGACAAACTTAGAACAACTAAAATTACTAAATAAATAAATTAAAGCATTAATTTAATTGTTAACTTGGAACAGCTCATTGCAATCAACGAATCTTTTAAGTAAAGGTTCACTGTTTAAGGGAAAGCTTAACAAATTTAAATTGGAGAGCTTAATATTAAAAAATGGATCACTGTTTTTTAAATACAAAGTATGCATCTTTTATTATTTCTAAATAATAAATTTTATAAATTATGAAGTTTACATTAAAAATTTTAGTATATATTTTTCTGAAATCAAATCTAAAAATGTTAAACATTTATAAGTATAATATTTATGTTTTATTTTTATAAATAATATATTATTAATATTTTTCTTTAATATTATGTTAATATTATTTATATTAAAATTGTTTTTTTTATATAAAATTGTAATATTGAAATAATATTTAGGATAATAATTTGTAAATTTATAAATAGTGACTTGTATACTTAGTAATAGTGGATTGTATTGAATATTTTTTAATATATTTTAAATAATATTATTGATTATTAATTTATTATTATCTTCTATAATATAATTATAAATATTATTAATATTTGTTGATTGAATTATTTTTTAAAGGTTATTAATTCGATTTTTTTTTAAGAATATTGAAATTGAGATCCTTTCAACTAGAACATTGATTACCCAAAAAAAAATTTACTTATATTTTTTTAAATTAATTTGATATCTAGTAAAAATATGATTGATATACATTATTTAATTGAGAATATCATTGAAGAATAATGAATTATAGTCAATAAAATGAATATTTTTATGTCTTTTACCTTTAATAATAAATGGTATACAATTAATAAACATGTAAATATTTTATTACTGTATGGTTTACCTAACATTACCTTTGATATTTAGGAAAAATATAATTCATATATATTATGTAATTGAAAATATTATTAAAAAATAATAAAATATAACTGATAAAAAAATATTTATATATTTTTTACTTTTAACAACAATAATAAATAATTAATGAATCTGTAAATATTTTATTAGTGTATATCCCTACATAAGATTTTATTCATGATTATATTAAATTAATAAAGATTTAGAAGATATCCACCTCACACTTAAAATGAAAGGAGTTACCATTTTTCTGTTCAAGTAAATATGAATATATTAAAATATATATGCAATTTTTTAATTCAATTCACCGAAGAGGGGTTGAATCCAAAAGTTAAAAGAGTATTTCATTCAATTTTCAATTGTTTTGTTGAAAGCTTTAGAAATGCCACATTTTATTGTTTTGTTGAAAGCTTTAGAAATGTTACATATTATTATAACCACCTGTCTTAGACCGATTTAGATGAGGAAATTATGTTTTTAACTACTATTACTTGAAAACCACAATGGATAAAAGAAATTGGTTTATAGTGATTCAAAATATTGGTTTTTGATATTTTCGGAATTAGAATTATTTTTTCTACAAAATTTCTAGTTAATTTAATGAATTATTGAAATAATTTTATATTAATAGAATCATTTTGATTATATTTATTTTCTTAGATTTTTGTTTCTTTTTATGATATTTTTTCATAATTTTTAGATGATTTAATTTGATAATATTTAATAAAAAATGATAAAAAAAATGTTAAAAAAAAATTCAGTTAGAATATTTATTTCATTTAAAGATAACACTAAATTTTAAAGTGATTATTCAAAATTTCAATTGATTATTGTAGATACTCAAAACTTTACAATGTTTGATTTTGACATCTTTAATCTACTTAGTCTATTCACTATTCTACTAATCTATAATCTTTTTAGGATTATTGATTATTCGACAAACTATTTTAAAATTAGACTCAAAACATCATTCAAACATCCATATTTTACTTATAGATTTCTACAAATGAATTCCAATAGTCTTTATCCATCTGGAATAAGATTGGGCTAGGTCAGATAGGGTTGTACTAGGGCTTTGTCCACTAGTGCATCCTTGTTCCCTATGCCTCAATGGTAAATTTGTAAATTTGAGATGTTGAATTTTATTCCTCCCATTATTTTAAGAATGTCTATTAACAGAAATATTCAAAATATTCTTATATATAAGCACATCAATGCCACTCAATACTCCACCTTGGCAATCTAGAAATTACTTGGTAATTCTATTGCACATTGAGAAGAAGAGCATTATTCTTTCCTGTTCAAATTTTGAAACATTCCAATAATAATAGGCTAAGTCTGCATTTTTTTCAGGTTAAGGACACACATTGTCAAGAATTTAAAAGCAATATATCTCTATAGTTTTATTCATATAATAGATTCAATATTCACACACTCACTCTAGGATGGAAAACTATGCTATCCTAAGGCCCTTTTAGGCTATGTAGGCATCATCCAAATTACGCGAGATTTTTTAAAGGTATCTTGACTATTCTCCTAAAAGTATTTCTTCTTTTTGACATTTGATCTCTATTATGTTAATTATGTAAGAACTAGGTTTTATATTTTTTCTATCTTTTGTGAGTCAAATCAACACACACAATCATATAATAAACCCTCACAGATAGGAGCACACACCCAAATTGAATAACTAGTCACATAATCAACCAAGATACAATTGTAGTCAATAGACAAAGATGTGGTGTGGCTGTGTACTCCCAGTGTAGCCTTATCCCAACATAGTTTGAACTTTTATATATAGGTGTGACACAATTTACATGTCTTATTAGTTGGTTTTTAATAACAGTTAGCCTAAAATAAGTTTGAACTAGGTTTTCACATCTACTAGTCAATTTACTATTTTTAGCTCATTTCCAATCTTGTAATTTTTGTATTTTACATAAAAAATTGCATATTCATTGTATTTCAATCTAACTAGTTTAGATATATTTGTTTAATTCATTTCAATTCAAAATAAATTAAACATTCTAGTGAACTAATTATTTCTAGAACACTATTTGTTATTTGCTTGATTTTTGTCTTAGTATTTCATACATATTTATATAGATTCCAATCATTGAAATAAAATAATCTCCAATCATGGATTTTAATTTGAAACAATGAGTCAATATTCATTAACCTTGGATTAAATTTTATGCTGAAGAAATTGTTTTGTCACATGTGATAAAATATGATACTAAAGCTCTTTCTTTCAACCTTGGGTTGAAATTCATTGGTATCTATGTACAAAAAATAATTTTGATTTTATTTTCTTTTTATTTTTTCCTTATTTCTAGAATAATTTTTTGATAATTTTAAAACTACTTACTAACAATCATTATGGGCTACTCAGTGATATGATTTATAAACATCATGATGTGAGGGGTTCTTCCCCAACACTCATAGCCATTAGACAACACTAAACATAGGTTTAAGTTTACATCTACCTCATGGTATATCATAAATGCCTATGATACCTTGTTTATACCATACAAATCTTATTTCAGCCATTTTGTTTGTGGTACAATTGAGAGAAGCATATCATCTATGGAAGTTACTCTCATCGTTCCCTAAGAAAAAGGGTTAGTGGGCTACAAGTTTGGTTTTGCCTCTATAGTTAGTGTTCTAGATCATTAGAATAACACTAATCAATGAAGGAGAAAGTATATTTGAGATCTCACATAATCATTCAAATTTTTCTTAGATTACCCTTTATACTTTGCTTTTTGCTTATATGTATTCATAACGGGATCAATAAATGAATGTTTATTTCATATGTTACATGGAATTATGTAGTTTATTATTACATCTTATCCTCTTTTTTAGCATGATATTCATTATATTTTTAGATGCATTCAATGTTAAATTAATATATAATATATCTTGAACAAGGTCCAATCTCATGGCCTTCTTATTTCACATGGTTGGACTACATCACATCTATTTTTTCCTCCAATAATTTTTGTCAAATATGAAATGGCTTGGGAACAAGAGGAAACATAGGGTATACATAGTATCAAATATCCAACCTAAAATCATCTTCCATTGCTTACCTTTCACACTCTTGAAGGGTGAATTATGGCTCTTATTTCAAAACCCAATACTTAGGAAAAGTTTGTTAAAAGTGATAGCATAAAATTTATGAAATACCTTTGTGAACATAGAGTAAATGTTGATTCCATCTTATATGTTGCTAAATATGAACAGAATAAATGTTCCCATGATAGATGTTCTACTATTTCCATTTTCACTATTGCATTTATTGCTCTTTATACACCTCCATCTACTTACATAACATCATCCTTTGATTTGGTAACATCACTTGGTTTCCAAAAAATATCCATTTTTATATCTCCTTATGCTACTGATACTCCTCCTGTGAGACCCCTACTTTCACAATTCTTACTTTTAAGACCTTTTTATGTTGTAAACGCATCCTATTCAGAGGTTATTTATGTATTTTTGAGACATTATATGTTATTAGTCCCTTATGTCTGAGATGTGGCTTATATATATTATGTGATGTTGATTTTCTTATGCAAGAAAAAATTTATGCTTAGATTATATGATTATTCTATTCATTATGATGTCAATGACATTCATCTATATTTCATCAAGTTAATGGTTGAGATTTTTTGTCTTGTATATACTTGTATGAACTTTGTATGATTAGAATTATTTATATTTTTTATTTCATTCAATTTATTTAGCTATGCAGGATAGGGAATTTTATGTATGCATTATTATTCAAGTGACAAGGGGAGGTCAATGAGGGAACTAGGACTCTGTCAGGTATGAACACATCATTGATAAAACAATGGCATGAGTATTTGTCCTTTCCATGTTTTAAATAATTAATTGTGTCATTCAGGGAACTAGTAGGAAGATATGGACTTGTTCAACCCTCATAAAAATTCAACCCCATGGATGCTATTCATACATTTTATTCTAAATCTTATGATTATCCTTTAATTTTTATTTCATTCAGAAAATGTAATTGTAAGACACATAAGTGGCCCCATTGACTCAAAACTCAGATGAACATGTTCAACCAACTTTACACATGGATTTTGAGTGTTCTATAAGTGGTTAAGGTGCATTAAAGGCCCTTTTTATGATATGATGGATTGTGACATTGTATGGAGTGTATATGAAGCCAAAGGACCGGCCCATGTGACATTTATGGCATGGTATTGTGGGATACTTATTTATATATGGACTTACTTGCTCACCCACATGTGATTGTATGTGAAGTTATTTATAGGGGAGACTCATTGACCTTAGGCCAAGGGATGGGAAGGGACACATGTCACCTTAACATTGGACTTTAGATTTGAATGCTTAACCTATCTGAGGAAGGGAAGCATTTTCTGAGGCAAAATTTTATAGTTTGAAAATTAGAAATTGGAGGAGAGCTAGAAAATAAATAAGAAATCAAGTAAAGAATGAAGGAGCCTTGGTGAGAAGGAGAACATAGCCTTGCACTTTTGGAGAAGTATTTTTGTAGATCCCAAAGGAAACTGAGGTAGGATTTCATGTGCCCTTTTATTTCATTTTATGTTATTTTCTTCAAATTGAAAAGTTTATCCCTTATGTTTTTACTTGTTTTCAAGAGTTGTAGGGCTAGTTGGCCTACCCTATTTTACCATTGCTTGCCATAATTATGCCTATGGACACTATGTTGGTTTTATTTCCCACTTGGCCCTTGGATATGTAAGATCCCTCCTATTTTAATTTTATTTTTAAAAAAAAATCTATTTATTGTTTAAATTTGATGCCATGAGGTTGCTTAAATGGGTTTGAATTTACTTGCCTTATTATGTTCTTTTACAGAGTGGTAGTGGATAATGGAACCAGGTATATATACTCTCCTACATGTTTTTATTAGCATATTAGTAGTGGATAATGGAACCAGGTTCCTATTCCCTCATATGTGTTACTTTGGCATGATTGACTGTGTTAATGTTCTACCATTGCCAAGATATGGTAGAACAAGATGGAGGCATCCCCACATTATTTTTATCTTTCAATAGGTATTTTTATGTTGGAAATATGGTTGAATTGTTATTTTTAGGCCATTTTATATTATGGTTTTGTTTCCTTTCATGTTTGTGCTAGGGTATGGAAGACTATTCTATGTAAATGAGCTTGTAAGCCTCTTAGATGTGTTGCCTAGTGAGTGATCCATGTGATGTTTTAGCTACCATCCAAACCTTGTCTTATCAACTTATTCACCTTACACCAATGATGTGAATATGATAAATTTTGGGATTATTAGGATCAGAGATGCCTAGGGAAGTTTATTTATGATGGAAAAAGGATGAGAGGCAAGGCCCTCCTTAATTTTTCCTTGTTTTTACTTGTGGAGAGCACTTGCAAACTTTTTAAAAAAAAAAAAAAAAAACTCTTTTGTATTAATTTTTAAATATTGTACTGGTTTTTTGACAACCATTTTATTGTAATTATTCAGTTGGAATTATGTGTATAAATAAGTATTTGTAACAAAATTGGAAATTATCATGGTGATTCTCTATCTCTTACATACTCATCAAACCGATTGTATCAAATTATACATGAAATTAAATGATTATATTATGTTAAAAATAAAATTTTAAATTCTGTTTGGGTATGTATCTCTCTCTATTTTAAATTTTTTATTAGAGTAAATGATTATTATTTTCAAAATTTCTAATTTTCATTAATTTTTATGAAGACAAGAAGGGCTAGAAGTATCTTTATATTTATATACACTTTTAAGTATTAAAAAATTTCCCAAAATTCATTGTATTATAAAATAGGGTTAATTAATAACTTAATTTAATTTACGATGCAATTTTAGTACTTATAGTTGAATTTATATTAATTTTCAAAGTTTCACTACTAAAATTGTTTATACCTCCTTTATAGTCCCCCCACTTCATTTACTATAATTATGCATAAATTGGTGCAATGGAGGGATCAAAATATTTTTTGATAAAAAATCAAGAATTTATAAGTTTGTAGCTAATTATTTCATGATTTTTACATTTACAGTTCTCTAGATGTGATTTTTTAAACATTGCATTATGTAGGGTAATTTGTGAAAAATAGAGGCCCTTGAAAAGTGAATTGTACCCATTTTTTTAGGGTATCAACCTTTTTTGGCCAGTGGTTGACACAATAAAGGATGGAGAGCCAAAGGGGTTTTAATAATGTGATTATATTGTGATTATTTTAACATGGATTTTGACCTCCAAGATAAAGGGTTTAAAGCATTCACATGGAATGGGGTTATTAAGCTAAGGGGTAGTCATCTAGGGTCGATCGTCTTCCTTTTTGTTTTATGCAACTAGCATAAAACCCAAAGTCTTTTGGTTTTTACTAAAGTTTATATTACTAAGTTTAACATTATTTTATTAAAACCCATGTAGTAAAAAAAGGTGAATTGTTATAATTTTTTTTTAATATTTAATAAATAGAGGTTAAATTTAGAACTATTATACCATAAGGTTTTAACCTGTATAATATTTTATCAAAATTAGAACTATTTTAATAAATATATACCTTTTTATAAAGACATTAGTAGAAACTTTGAGACCTATATGTACAAAAGACCAAAAGGGAACTCATCTAATTTTTTCATGCTTTTTCACACAAAGGAGGTTTGAAGACCTAAAACTACATGGTTCTTGATTTATGAAGCTTTTGTCATAGGGAGGTATTTAAGACTAGTTTGACGATTATGGACTCTTAAAAGCCTATAATAGGTTGACCCTAAAAAAGATCTTCATTAGTTTATACCCTCTATCATATGATTTTATTTGAAACATTGAGACTATGTTTTAAAAATAAATTCACCTTAAACCTAGCTTGACGACCATCAATCTCTATCATAGAGCGAGAAGCTCCCAAGACCATTTTCAAAATTATGAAGACTGAGACCTCATAGAACAATTATAATATGACGGGTACCTAGGGTAAATTTTAGTGGTTATTATTCCTTAATTAAAAAGTATTTTAGTTTTATAAATTGGCATTTATATATTTTTAGGGGGTGGTGAACAACATGGATTCACCTAAATTATCTAACCGTAAGTTAGTATTCCAAGTTAGCTCACCTACTATTTAAAAAAAATCATATATATAAATATAGTTTTCCACTCTGTCAAAATTCAATATGATCTTATTCTCCATTATATGTAAATAGAGGTATTTACATAAAATTATAATGGAAAAATTTCCATAGTAAGAAAGTGATGAAGTAAGTGTCTAGATTTTATGCTCCTTTATGATTCGATTGTCCATTTTCCTTCTTGCTTAAACACCTTTTGTTAACTTTTTTTTGGACTTTTAAAACATATACTTAGATATTCACCAAAAATAAATCAAGTTAATTTCTATATGAGCCATTAAAATTTACCCTACCCATACAAAAATTTAAATTACACATGTATTGAAACATAAATAAAAAATAAATAAGTGTAAAAAAGATCAAAATCTTGGAGACTCAATTAATAGCAGTCATCCAAGGTTGAGGAAGGAGAGGAGGGATGAATATATAAAATTATTCCTTCTCCCTCTTTCTAAAATTTTATTTTTGTCAATCAATTATATATTTCAAACCTTTATAGACATCTATATAGATTTCTAGGGTTTCATTAACTTTGACCAAATCTGATGGTTGGAGTTGAATTGATTCTATGGTGTTTACAATAAAATTAATCATGAATTAAAATTAACTTTAAATGGAAATGTAAACTATTGAAACATGATAAAGGATGATACATAAAACATAATACAGTAAAATACAGAGATCCACATAATTTACAAAAAAAATTGATAAAAATAAAAAATAGGGTTAGGGTTAGATAATTTTCCTTAAAAATTATTTATTTTAGGTTGTATTAATTTTATAAGAAATGTAACTGTCTAAACATAACTAAAAACACAAATTTATTATAAAAAAGTGGATTGCTATCTATTGGGACAAATCCATGAGAGGTAGACAAAATCACGGTGCATCAGTATCTACCTACTATACTTTTGTAATGTCAAGCTATGTGTTAGATATAAAAAAATTGTGTTTTTTTCCATGCATATGTTTGAAACATATCTCTCTGTAGATCCTAAATTTATAAACAATATCTATATAATTTTAGAAATATAATCATGTGTAATCACACAAAAAGAGATCAAATGTAAAAGAGGGGAAAATGGAAGAAGTGGGAATGGCTGAGCTATCTTTCGAAAACCTTTTGTTGGCTAAGTGTTTCATACACAGAAAAAAAGACCTTAGGTTGATGTAGTTATCCCTTTAGGGAACATCATATGAATGTAACTAATAAATTTGTTTAAAATACTTTCCAAAGGATGCCATAAACCTAAAATAAACACTATTATATGCGGCCTAAGACTGTAAAATTACACAAGAATTAAAACATGAGTCTTTAGTAAGAAAATAGATGATTTTTAATTTATAAACATAGGTGCCTCATAAGAGAGTGATCAATTCTTTCAATTGTGACCCTTAATGTGATTTTATAGAGAAAATTTTTGAATATTTTTGATAACTGACATATTGATATATATATCAAATATATGAGGAAGCATGTTTTTTTTAAAATATAGTCATTAGAGTGTGGGATACAATTTCAAGCTATTGGACAAGTGCACAATGTGCCCATATTTTCCTAAAGTAGACTTTTCCTAAAAGGATAGATTTTATAAAGAAAGAGTGATATTAAAGTGTTTGATAAATAGGGAAGTCTAGAATATTTATTAATAGTTTCAAAACATTGAAGGCCTTAGTAGAGATTGAAATTATTGGAATGAAGAGTTTCCCAAGCAAGGTTAAGATGTCAAGGACAAGCATTTTGAAACATTCATTGATTAAATTTTAGTGTCTACATTTTACCCCAATTTATTATAGTGATATGGAAAATTAATAAAGTAACAAAAATGCAAACTTGATTGTGTATACACACTCTATATTTCTCATGAAAATGTGCATTCCCCATTATTGAGGTATTTTGATAAGTGTTGAACATGTGAAAAATTGAGAGTGATCAAATTTAAATTTGAAGAATTAGTCAACATGCTTCAATTGGAAATATTTTATACTCTAAACCTCCTAGAGTAATCTCTAATGCTTGAATATATGGGACCAAAAAAGTAATTCATGAAAGTGTAACCAAAATGTTGAGAATCGCTGAGCTCTCATGTGGTTCACTTGTTGAACTGAAAAGAAGAGGTGAGAACTATTACATATATTTCTAAAGTGAAACTAAGATGTGGAGTATCACTAAGCTCAAACATGATCCACTTGTAAAATATGAATCATACTACTATATACATATCTATATTCAAATTGTAAATTCTTTAAATTTTGAAAAAAAGAAATTTAAATTTTACAAAGTAGTAGCTTCATCATGAATACATATCATGCACCCACATACTATATAGAGTATCAATTTGATTATTATTATTATTATTATTAGACCTTGCAACTATATTTTCACAAGTGTATATGTGCTCAAGTAGCTATATGAGTGCATTGCATAAGTAATCAAAATCCCCCCATAATTTGAAGATTATGATTTTTGCATATTATAAATATTCAACTTTGAAATGTATTACTTATGAAATCCTAGAGATAAGCCCATTATGATACCTCAATTTTGAGATGAGGGAAATTTATTACAAATAATTTATCTCAAAATAAAAAGTGAGTATTTTTTAAGTATATAATCATTAAATAATATTTTAAATACTTGAATTATATTGAAATCTTATAAATGTAACATTGAAGCATATGAAAAGATTGTAAAATGCATTGCATCATGTGATTTGAAGATAGCATTACAATAGTATATGAAGCATGTAAATGACTTGAAAATTTTGAATATGTATTGTAAACATCATATTTTTTTAAAATGAAGAATTTAAGAGAATAACTAATATGTGCATGATATGTATCATGTCACCATAGATATATGTAATAGTGCATGATATTAATCATGACACTATAGTAGACAATAATGAATGTGTAATCAAATTCACATAGTGTCATGAAATAATGCCCAAATTCCACTTGAAATGGACATGTAAAATGTTACATATACTTATAAAAGTTACATAAATTTTACACATAAGGCTCAAATGATAAATACAAGGGACATGAAAATTTCTCACAAACATAGAAAGCCAAAGTCCACATACACATGGCATGATGGTGCCATACAAACAAGAGGTTGTATGTTGAACATACACACGGACAAGGGTCCTACTCAATAAGAAATCAAGTTGAATCATGTTATGTAATGAAGAAAACATATAGAGAAAATGAAGCTAAAATATTTGGATCATATGTATTTATGTTCATATTAGAAAATAACATATTAATCATGACACACGTAAAGTGCGAATGAATAATAATATATGTGTTTACATTATAAATTAACATGGAAAAGGATGTTGTGGATAAATAAAACCTATAAAAGAGTTTGTATATAATGATGAGATGCCCTAAAATGACCAAGGTTATTGGGTAAAACACTATCACAACATCAAAACCATGTCAAACTATGTCCTATCTTAAAATTTAACTAATATACGAATATGAATTTTGTTATGTGATTAAAAAACTATATTTGATGTCCCTATATAGACATGTAAAATTAAAATTTATCTAAAATTGTACACTTGTGACCACTCTTTTACAAATTAGATCTAGACCTATCTTAGGGTCCTTTCTGATCACTTTCAACCACCTTTCACACTCTTCTAATCTAATAGTTGAAACCCAAATGGAATGAGAGATATCCCTATAAACCATAGACACCTTTTAGGCCTAACCTAATCCTCAACATGATAAAATGACCCATTTGATAGGATCATCATAGGGGAATACAAACACCACTATAGTGTCCTCTCCCCTCTTGTATTCCTGCCAAATATTGGTTAATTTGACAAATTCAAAGCTATAATAAGGTTGGAATTTTTCCTTAATGAGATCCACTCAAATTATTTTTAGTGATATGAATATATAAACACTTTTCAATCCATTTTACACACAAAAAGATTCTACATTGTAAAAAAATCATAATCACACTTGCACATTAAGAGAACCATACCTATTTCTCCTAATTCTAATTGCTTAAAAACCCTAATAACCTAGAGCTCAAGTTTAAATACATTTAAAAGGTCACAAATCATGGTTAAGTCATCTAATAACATTAGTATTGCACCAACATCTATAATATTACACTATTTATTCACACACCACCATAACATGGGATAATTACATGAATTTTGATCCCTCTTCAAAGTATTAGTATGTAAGCAACACTCAACACATGGGGTGTTGAGGTCTCACCCAACATCAATCATTGAAACCATTTTACATGTTGGATTACGTTGGTTTTCACATATCAAGAACCTAGGGTTTTAAATGAAAATCAACCACACACTGGTCTCTAAAAGTGATCATAAACTCCTACACTAAATATAATATGTATAAATGAAGGCATAGAAAACCTAGAAACCCTAATTTACTCACTAAAAGTAGACATGAGTGCCTTAAGTTAGACAGGAGTGCCACCCCTCTAGTGTCCTCTTCCCAATGTTATTTTCTAGTCATATATCTAATTTTAACTTCTTGATTCCAGTCACCAGACCTCTCTATACAATGAGTTTCATACCTTGATTGCTCCTAGAGACACAATTTCTAGCTAAGTATTTATTTTCTCCTCACACTTTGTTATTTTAAATAGGTTTTTAGAATAAAGTAGTTATAAATCAATGAATGTTATCATTATTATTTATTATCTCATTTTTTCACACTAATTTTTTCATCTTGGATTTTTACATAAATTCCAAATTTTATAAAATATATTGGTGAACTCGCTTTGTGTTAAACATGACAAACCCTAGTTTTCCCTAGGTTTTCCTTCAAAAATGTTACCTTCCTATGGTTTTAAATTTATTTTTTATTATATTATCATGTTGGAGTGTTTTATAGCATTACTATGTCTATTCTTTCTTGTTATCATTTTATTATTTATAAAATTTGACATGGCTAACAAAGAAGTTCCTCCTAAGCCTCAAGGTTTTTATAACTACTTTCCCTATAGCCAGGTCCATGATCTAACTATCCCAAGAGGTATGGTATCCCATCCTATAGTTACAAATAAAGGTAACCAACCTATCCTTCATCAGACCCCTCCACCTCCCACATCTCCTCTTTAGGGTGTATGTATGCATGTTCAATCTCAATCACCTAGGGATTGTGCTTGTGAGGTTATAACATATCAAATAATTAGCATGGGAAAATTAATATCAGAGTTACAAAAGTAAAATAAGTTTTTTATTACAAAGATCACATTATTGGAATATCATACTACATGTGTAAATAATTTAGAATATGCTTGTATTAATCATGTATGTCCATCTCTATCTACCAATGTTTTACCTAAAAATATTTCATATGAAAATGAGAAATTAAAACATAATACATATACAATAAGTGATTCAAAAATTATGCAAATGGATAATAAGAGTTATAGTGATATTCTAAGGGAAATGATTCAAAATAATTTGATCAAAATACCTCTTCTACATCATCTAAGGAGATCAAAATACTATTTTTTATATCATAGAATGCATGGGCATCATACAAATCATTGCTTATATTTCAAAAATAAAATACAAAGGGTAATTTATATTAGTGATTCTATAAGTTATACATCAATAAAAACCCACAATGGAATAAGGGCAAGTACAAAAAGTGGCAAAATCAAAATTAGTATAAAAATGGGTACCAAAGGACAAATCAAAGTAGGAAAAGGTTCAAAAGGAAAATTAAGAAGAACAAAGTATTTGAAAAGCTAAGTTAGAGAAAGAAAGAGAACAATGAGAAGAATATCAAAAAGATAAACTACAAAGGGAATAATGTGAAAATTACATGTTATAATAAGAAAATTTGAAATTACTATAAGAGAAGCTATCAAATTAAATTCAAGATAAGTAGAAAAAAACATTCTTAAAAGAGGAGTTATTACAAAAAGAAATTCAAATGCATGAAATACCTAAAAATATATATAGTTTCAAATTTGATCACAAAGGGGGAAATTCTAAGCCTTTCCTCCTATCAAGACACTTTCACTATCACTACGCACATAAATAGCAACTAATTTACATATGTCAAGGTTAATGAATATAAAGAAATCAATTTTTGTTCTATGTTATTTCTTACATCTCTTGGGAATAAAAATCAAAAATTGGATCAAACTAATGCATCTACAATATTAATGGGATCAATTAAGTTAAAATTTTATTTTCATTCAAAGGAGTGTTATCCTAATTTCCATGTTATTGAAAATTCAAGTGCCTACAATGTTTTTCTTGGATGATCATGGTTAAAATAAATAGGAAAAATGATTGATAATAATAGTAAAGGTTTTATATCATTTGACCATGAAGGCAAAGTCACATCCTTTTCCAAATAAGTGACATATTTAGAGCCAAATAAATTGAAATCAATCATACTTTTAGCTAACATACAAATAGATACAAGTAATGACATATCACTAAAGGCACATGACACGATACCTATTTAACAAGAGAAATTGAGAAATTCAATACCACAATATTATTTAGTTCCTTGTTCATATCAAGTTTCAACAAAAGACAAGAGTGACATTTCACAAGTTTAAAATCCAGATGATGATTATAATAATGTATATTTTTATGATCCTAATGATATTGATTATACATAATATAAATATGGTAATGATATAAAACCTACATAGATAAACCATTTCTTTGTTCACCATAGGATATATTTATGCTAATTATCTTAAAAGAGTCATTGGTTAGTATTATTTTCTATGTTTCTTAGTTCATAAAGATGTAAAATATTCAAATATAGTAAAATATGCTATAAAATAACAAAAACTAGGACCTATACATGCTTACATGCATTTTTTCGTACATCAATATAGTTTTTCACAATATTCTATATATATTTTAGCCACTTTTATATAATACATGCTTCACCAATGTATATGAGTGACTACATATTACAAAGACATCATTTCCAAATTAGTTACTATGATTTTGTTATTTCACACTCATAAATTATATTCTGATAAGAGTGGAGGAAAGGATCACAGTGCTCTAGTGTTGCTCACCACACTCTTATCTTAGTGATCTTAGACAATCAATAATCAATTGCAGAATTAACACATCCCTCCTACATCACATACATTCATCAGTTAACTCACTAGTGGCATGGTATACATAAGGTTTATCCTTATTTTACCACATTATCTTATTCACAGCTTCATACTTTACATTGTATTACATCTTATGATATTTATCTCTCACTAACATTGTGATATACTAATTTTTATCTCTATTATTAAATACCCTTAGATTATAACTTAGATATTGTTGATCAGGATACATAATCTTGCATGATTTTTATGTTACTTTCCTAGCTTTGTATCTTGTATGCATCTCCCTATTTAGTTTGATGACATTTGAACATGTCATTACCATGTAGCTCTAAGCCTTTACATCTCTGATTGTATGCATATGAGGACATTTAAACATGTCCTTGTGTTTATCTTACTTATGTGTGTGGACATTTGAACATGTCCTTCTTTGTGGCTCTAAGCCTCTATTATTTCAATGCACATGTGTGAGGGAAATTAAACATGCCTTTATATGTGTATTATATTAAGGTGAGTGACATTTAAACATGTCCATTTTTTATCACCCCTTGGCCTTTTATTATGTGTTTTTTTTGTTGTGCATGTACTCTTCGATTGTGCACATTATACCCATGACACTTTTCTTATTTATTTTCTCATATTTGGATGCCATGATGGACATCATGCACTCAAATCCTTCCAATTCCATGATGTCCATTATGCATTCCTCCATAAGTACTTATATTCATAATTACATACTTAGTTGATCAAATTATCTATGTGTTTCATTGTCACATGTATATAGACACACTTACTATGAATGTTTATTTTTACATGCATCTTACATCATTACTATGCTTAGTTTACATACATAATGTTTTCATGTTTTTCTATGATGTCATAATTGCTCATATTTACATTTTTTACATCATAAAAATCTAATGCATAACCTTTTATTTATGTTAATTTATTACATAGGATCAATAACTCATCTAAAAAGAGGGGCATTCATAGAGATTTATCTTAGAGACTTGACCTTCTTAGATCAGTACACAAACATGATTTAACAATGATCACATAGTTGACATAGTAGTAGGCTTAGAAAATACACACAAATCCATTTTGGACAAGAGAACCACATTGGATAATAAATAAATACTCTAGTGTCCTTATTATAGTTGTCTAAATTACTAAAAATAATCATTTCAATAATTTATGTGAACCTTAGTTTACTTAGATCATTACTCAATAGTTTCATAGTCTCAATTTCCAAAATTACTTCAAATTACACAGTTTATTTTAGATTTTCTTAGTTTGGGAGAAATCATGCACAAAATGTTCTAATTTGGAACATAGGTTTCTTCTCATCATCATGATTTTTTTACTTAGCCTTAGAATCTATATGTAGCAGATGTTAATTTTGGTCATGTGAATAACACTTTGCTTCCTCATAGCTTAGTTTTGCACTAGATTCTTATATGGAATGATTATTCATGTCATTATACATGTTGTATACACTAGATCCATATTATAATAAATATTTACACCATTTTTTTACTATTTTTTCAATATAATTTAACCTTATTCCAATTATAGTGATTGGTTCCCTATTTTCACTAGTATCTACACTAGTTTTTCATTATAAATATCTATTGGGATTCATACAATGATTCTAAATTACTTGAATACTATGGGATGATGATGAAGTAAAGGAGACATTTAATTCTTGATCACACACACTTATTAATTACTATTGGTGGTATTTAAATACTAATCTAATATTTTCAATATTAATACAAACACACAACATGCCATAGTCACTAGTTTCCACACAATTTTTGTACCAAAAAGCACAATGGTTCACATAATCAATCTATTTTATTAATTTTGTGTCAATATATAGTTTATTTTTATTGTTCATATGAAGTAAAGATTTATATTTCACATGTTTCATTGTAGGTTTGCATGGAGCATAGTTAAACATTGTGGCCAACCTCCAAGTTTCCTTCCCCTAGCTAAGTTCATATACACGCTTTTTTTAATTTTACTCTATTAATTTCAATTTTATAAATTAATATAATAAAAATGGGGATAATTTAGATGTAAAATTAACATTTATCTAAAATTGTGCACTTGTGACCATTAATTTACACACTTAACTCTAGACCTATCTTAGGGCCCCTTTTTATCACTTTAGACCACCTTGCACATTCTTCTAAGTTGATAGATGAACCTCAAATGGAATGATACCTATCTATATCAACTCTAGACATATTTTAGGCCCTATTTAACCCTCAAAATGGTAAAATGACCACTTGGACAAGAGCACCCTAGGGGACTAGAATGCACCACTCTAGTGTCCTTCTCCCTTTTCCTATCTTCCCACCAAATAAAGACTAATTTGCCAAATTTAAATTTATAATAAGGTAAAAATATATTCCTAATGATATAAATTTAAAATATTTTAAATTATATGACTATATAAATTTTTTTCAAACCATTTTTACACAAGAGGCTTCCGTGCCAAAATCACACTTACACAATGAGAGTAAAATACCTATTTATCCCAATTATAATTCCATACAACCTTAATATCATAGAGATAAAGTATAAATACATTTAAAAGGTAAAATTTCATGGTTAATGAATCTAATAACATCATTATTGCACTATCATCTGACATATCATACTAATTATTCACACACCATTGTAGCATGGGAGAACTACATGAAGCTTGATCCCTCTTAAGAGTATTGGCATGTAGGCAATATTAAACACATGGGGTGTTGATGTATCACTAAAATTAATATATTTACCAATTTTTAATTATTTATTTATATTAGAATTCACATATTAAGGAGTTATAGTTTTGAATAAAAATTAATCACACAGTGGTCTCTACAAGTAATCACAAGTTCTTGCACCAAATACAAGATCTACAGACGAAGGCACAAAGAACCTATAAATTTATTTACTTATTATAATTGGATAGTATAACCCTATATTTTATAGGATAACCACCCTCTGGTGACCTCTTCCTAGTGTTTTTGTCCAATCCTAAATATAATTTTATATTCTAAATTCCACTCACCAAACCTCTCTATACATCATGTTTCAGACCTTAATTATTTATATAGGCATAATTTCCATCTTAAGTATTTGTGTTTTCCTTAAAATTTCCTATTTTTAATAATATTATAGAATATAATACTTTTAAATAAGTGAATTTTATCATTTTTATATTATTCTTATAATTTTTCATAGTAGTGTTGTCATCTAGGGTTTTTACATAAATCATATATTTGATAAAACACCCTGTGATTGTGTTGTATTTAGAAACATATATTTAAAATACACAGGGATAGGTATGTAGTAGGAGGATAGGGGCACAATGTGATTTTGTTTGTCTAGTGTGACTTTTTCTAGATTGATTGTACGTAGAAAAATCAATGAGATCAACTTCATCTGTGTATGATTAGTTTTCGATATTGTAAAAAATATGGATTTTTTCACACTCAGATGCCTTATGATAACCATTTTGTATCAAAAAGGTAAAGAAATAGGCTATGTGATAAACATAAATATAAATCACATATGAAAATATGTAATCTTATAACATGAGAAAATGCTTATAGATCTTGATTTTAGTTTTTTGAAAACATTTTTTTTTGTGCATTTTAGAATATATGAATGTTTTTTTTTTTTTTTTTAAATTTTTTTTACCATATTTGAAAAGTAAAATTTACATAAGGGAAATTGAAAAATCCTAAATAAAAGGTAAGTAGGAAGCATTTGAAAATATAATAATGAGGGGGGGAAAGGATCGAAAAATCCTTCAACAAAGTATCAAAGTATTACATGTCAAGAAGTAATACAAGTATTATTCCCCCAATATGTAAATGTAATATAGAATAGATGGAAATCATGGTCATTTGGACTCATGTGAAAATAGATATATGTGATCAAAAAAGTACAAGTGAGATATATAACATCTATATGTTCTAATAATAAGTAAATCAATTTCCATAAAGAATGTGTATTTAAATCTTAGTAACATAATTATCTTGAATTGTTTGAATCGAGTTGAAAGAGACAAGGGATAAAGTTACCCAAATTTAAAAATATAACCAAGAGATACATGAAGATTTTAGATAAGGTATAGAATAATAAGCATTAAATTAAAGCACACATAAGTTATCTACAAGTAAGGGATGATATAGGATAAGGATCTCATCAAGGGGATGTCTATAGGAAGATGAAGGAAGATGAACATAGGCATGATCAATTACATGGTGTATGCAATCAAAAATTTATCATGTCTATAAATCAATCCTATATCAGAGAAGATAAAGCATACCTACACTTCTGATTGGGGATACACTTGTCAAGCAGGAGCATGACCAATATGGGGATCTTCTAAACCTGATTAGGGGATCACTTGTCACAACACATCATGCTAGGAAGGGTTCAAAACACTACAGTCTAACATAATCAAATGACAACCCTAATGGATGCCTAAGGTTTAAAACATTCACTTATTCTAATAAAAATAAAGTAAATCTAATTTAGTTCACACTAAAGCTTGTGGCACAAAGTGGGGGTTAGGAATAATAAAACAAACTACTATACTAAACATGTATTATAATACATATAATCATATAAATGTATATAGAATCATAATACATGGGAGAAGAATAAAAATGCATTATCTATCTACTCTTACAAATGAGAAATAAAATTATGAATAATTACCTTTGAAGATAAACCTGCCAAGCCTCAATCTCTCCCTTGGCCAAGGTGATTTTCAAGAGATTGTTGTGGTATGTAAGGATAACCAATATAAATCAACTCTATATTACAAAAACTATCTAAGCATCCAAAAGAATTATCCACAAGATAAGATCCATATCTCTAAATAAATTATGGAACCCTAAGATTTATTCCTCAAGTAGAATGGTCAAAAAGCAGATGTTAGTTTGCACTTCTTCACTAATAATTCTTATGTTATGAAATGGTGGGAAATGAACTTGTATATATAGCTAGATCTTGCCCAAAATCCTCCTAGGAATGTCAGTTATATAGGGTTGACCCAGTCGACCTAATGTTTTTTTGGGGATAAATCACTAGGTTTGAGCTAGGTCAGTCGAAAGACTAACAAGCCAAGAAAGTGAAAAATACCCATAAACTGTACTGGGTCATCCTAGTTGACCTAGTACAACTGACTATCCAAAAGGATGTTAAGGTATAAAAAGGAGGGATGGAAAGAGGAAAATATTGGAGGAGGTAGGACTAAGAATAATAAGCTTAGGGTTTGTTGGGTGAATATTTTGTCGACCAGCTAACTGGCATTCAAAATAGTTCCTATCACCACAACATAGAAAGATTGGTCATCTAGGTGTGCAACTTTACTGCATCACAAGGGGACAAATCCCTCCTCTCATCAAGGGGAGGTTCCCTATTAAATATGCGGAGGATATATACTATATAAATAAGCATAAAATAAGACACAGGGGTGGGATGAACCATCTATCTCTCTTTTTTAGAGATGATGCTGATAAACAAGGAAGAAATCCTAGGTGATGGGGAAGGTACTTCTCTTCTTTCAGAAGCAACTTTCACCCAAGAGCCAAATTCCTTCCTAAATAGTAGAAATCTTGGTGCAATTATAGAAGGCACTTCTCTTCTTTCAGAAGTGTTCTTCAGCAGGCAGCAGGAATCTTTTAGGTAGCCAGTAACCGGTAACGGGGGTGTTGAGTGACCAGTAACCTGAGAGAGAAAAATGAAGAAAAATGGGGGCATCACATCATCCCAAGGATCTTTACATAGGAAAGGAAAATTCAAACACAATGAAGGTACTTATGGGGGCACAACGTCGTCCCATTGTTGGCCTTCAAGACACCTTCCTGATCACCTCCACTAGTTCTGCTTGTTAAATAAAATGGACAAGAAAGCTCCTAGAAATAGACATACAAAAAATCTCCTAAGGTATCACAAGCTATAACAACACAAAGTCTGTAAGTAACTTGTTTTCTCATTCAGATAAAATAATATGAATTACAATCTGAGCTGAAAATCTCAGTATTTCCTTTCAATTTGGGTAGATTTTTGCTTCTGATAATCAAAAAGGTCTCCTTTAAATGACACAAGAGGTTGCAATATATAGAGGCCTGAGGGAGGCTTGGCACTTTCTCCTAATGATGTGACCCATTCGATGCATTCAATGCCTCAGATGCATTCTTGGTTTTGTCAAGAAGGGCCTTATTGGAGTAGGGTGGCTACCTTAACTATGGCATGTTAATTCATCTATAGTGCCTCCTCCTTAACTTGAATCTCTCATTCCATTACTTGCTTAGCCGCACAACTGTCTATTATGTCTTCCTTTCCAAGGGGATAAGTAAACGGTGCCTTCAATGTTACTAGCTCCCAAATATCTACTCAGTGAACTACTTCATGTATTGACAGTAAATCCTACTGAGTTTCCCTCTTTGTTTCTTCCTTCTCTTGATCCTAGCCTTAGAGTCTTTTAAACACATTTGGGATCACGCCTTGAGTCTGCTGGAATCAACAGATAATTTATTGCGACCAATTTGACGTTTATGGGCCCGTCATGTTTCCTAACAACTCCTTCATGTCTTTCTCACTTGCTATGGCCACTTTTCACTATGACACAGATGAGAAAACTTGTCAGCATCCATAGCTTTGAAATAAACTTATTAGAATAAACCTTGAAACTCTGTTAGAGACTGGAAGTGCAGACGCAGACACTTGGTAGCTTCCACTGTGCTAGGATGAGGCACGTGGTGAGTTCTACACTTTGAGGCTTCATTTGAAAATGTGTCTCAGCTTGTGACACCTAGTAGCATCCACCTCCTCAAGCGTTTGTAACATCATAGAAACATTTGGGGATCAGTCAGGCTTTTGCAAATGATGACACTTGTTGACCTCTATCGATCACTGCAAGGGACATGTGGCATGGTCTAAATACATTTATTAGTCACGTGGATGTAGAAATGTGGTGCATTCCACTTTAATTAGTCACTTGTCCCTAGGACCACCATGGTATTTGCTTGAAATAGTGAAGCTAATGGAAGAGACTATAGATATTGACACTTGGAGGCTTCTGACAAGCTTTGGAGGGACACGTGGCACATTCTACCACTTCTTAGATGAATACATTAGGGCTTTCTATAGTTGCCACTTGTCACCCTTCGTAGAACCTAGGAAGAAGCTTTATCAAAAGGGAATTCGTAGGTTATAAAGAACTTTTGAGAAGTGAATGTCGACACGTGTCACATTTCACTGAGTTACAATGCTGACATGTGGCAGCTTTCGATGAGTTTTCAAAAGGGACACATGGTACGTTATACCACTTCTCAAAAATAAATCATAATGGGGCTCAGTAGATGAAACTTAGTAGCATCTGCCTAACTCTTTATTTTGTGTGCATCCTTCCTTAACTAAAGAAACCTTTGAACTCTTGAATCCATGTGTTTAACCAATTAAACGTTGAACCCATTGAACCTATGAACCGAAATGGTTCAACGGTTCAATATTTTAAGACTCATTTGAAGCTTGCCACCGATATTGAACCTTGAACCCGTTGAACCTTGAACCAAAGTGTTTCAAGGTTCAACAGTTCATTTGATTAGAAGATTGTCAATGACCCTTTTTTGATTGAACCAAAGCTTTGAACCTGTCGTAAAAGTGTCCAAGTGTGAGAAACTAGTCCCTTTTGATTGAACTCACATGTAGAAGCCTTTGAGCCCATTGAACCTGCTAATCCCTTTACCAAAAATTTGAGAAAATGATGAATTTGAATGTTTCAAAACAAATTTTTGGAAAGCGGAAGAACAATTTTGGCCATGCAGGACCAAAATAGTCCTATGTTGTCCAAAAAATGAGGAATCACTTTTCAGGGACAACAGTTGGCTCTTATTGGGGAAATTCCTTCAGATGACAACTCAGAATAGCTAAGGGGAGTAGAAAATAGAATCTCCAGTGCCTTGAAGTGTGCCATTGGGCTATGGAGTCATGCTACCCAAAAAGAAAGGCTAAAAAAAAATGAAAAACACAAAACAGAACTAAAGACTATACAGATATACATAGGTACAGATGAACTTATCTAATGCCTCAAGATTTGAAGTGCTTCAGATGCCACCCATTATGAGACAATGATAATGGCATCCCATCCTGATAAACTAGTAGTAAACCATTTTGTCCCCAAAATTGGTGACGAGCGAATGGAACTCTCCACCAAGAAACCACTTTTCTGTGTCTTCCCTTTGGTTTTCTTCTCTTACCCCATAGCAAGACTTGATTTTTGGTTTGAAAACCATGAATCCTCACTCTCCTAGTGAAGAGTTCCTTTTGTTGACTTTGGAATATAGTAGTATGGTCCACCACCATAGATTGTTGTTCTGCTAGTTCAGTCCAACACATATTTTGATTGTCAGCCTCAAACCCCTAACACACTGTCAGCTCAACATCTCCTTTGGTGTGGAGTTTGAAATCTTCATCCTGAGTCGTCTTCAATTCAAGCAACAGAGATCTGCATCCAGCTATGGAAAAATGGTTTCCATCAGATTCCAATATCCAAACATCACTAGAAGTTGATCTTTCATCAAATTTATCTTCATTAGAGATGGAAGATCCTTCTTGATTTATACTATGTCCTACTAATTATTCTGATGCCCTATTTGGATCAAGTCATATATTGGTAGCTGTGGGACTTTCATCGACTGAGACATGAGCATCTTCAATGGTCAAGAGGTAATTACCTCTACCTAAAGGCTCAAATAGAATTTGAGTAGCAAGGGCTGACATTTGGGTGACCACAATTTCTACCTCAGACAGGTCCGCACCTGGTTCTCCATCAATGTCTAATTGCTCAGGATTGGCTTGTAGGGATTCAAACTCAGTCATTTGAATTTCAGATTTCTTGACATGATCAACTATGTCAAATGATTGAGATGGACTTAGAAGAGAGGATGGGAGTTCATCCTTTTGGTTTTTGGGAAGGGAAGGACTGGTCTGAGAATTTGAAGTAGAAGGTGTAGAGATGTTTGATGTACTTACTTCTTTGGCAATCAATGGGTCCTTCGACTGGAAAGGGAGAGGGGTTCTCTACTCAATAATTGAAATTTATAGTTAGGGTTGCTCCTCTATCTTTTCTTTGTCATCCTACTGGGCTGACTGACTCTTAGACTGGGTGAATACTATGTTTGATCCTTCGACTGCTTCACCTTCACTCTTGGGTTCATCCTGGTAATTTAGGAAACTGATGTGGGAATCACCAACTGATTCTTCTTGATCCTCCCTGAAGAGATCAAAATCATTTTCTTGCTTAAACTCAGGTTGGAGGTAGGAAACATGTTTTGTTTCCAAATATCCAACTGTTGAGTTGGTTGGAGGTGCTTCAAGGGCAAGGTTCCTCTGTGGGGAAGGAAGACGATTTGGTTGCTCTTGAATTTTGGTAGCGTTGCCTTGATATGGTTGATTGGGGAATGTCCTCCTTGGTGCATCTCTATACAGAGGAGTAGAAGACATACCTTGTGCCATTTGCCTTTTCAAGACTAGAAATTCATTTGCCAGCTTTTGGACCATGGGGTCAGTGGTGGCTACAGGTGAGTATCTAGAAGATGAAGAAGGTTAGCCTCTATTAGGATCTCTCCTTATCTTTCTTTCCAAGATAAGGTCATCTTCTACCTTAGTAGCCAAGTCTTGAGTAGTATCAAGGTCTATGTGGCCAGCTCATCTTAGTAGAAAACTCACTTCAGGCAGTTGTGAGTTGATGAAGAAGCACTTGAGGTTCTGAGGTGTCAGATGGGTGACCATGGGAATCTTGTGCCTCAGCTTGTTAAACCTGGCAATGAAGTCCCTCATAGGTTCATGGGGCTCTTTCTTCATCTGGGTGAGCTAGGCTAGCAAGGCATGTGCATCCTCTATAGGGTTGAACTTGGATTTAAATTTGGCTTTAAGTGTATCCCAGTCAGTCATTGATCTAGCTTGCAGATGGTAGAACTAGTCTACAATAGCACCTTGTAGTGTCTCCACAAAAATCCTAAATGCCACATCTTTAAATTCCACCCCTATCATGCCATAGGCTATGCTGAAGGTAGCAACATGTTCATCAGGATGGACTATCCCATTACCAAAGAATTTGGGGAAATTCTTTCTTGAACTACATGGGAGTTCATGCAGAGGTGGAGTCAAGTTAAGTGGACCAACAGAGTTACCCCAGGGGCCTCAAACTGCCATGATTTAATTATGAAAAATAGGGATAACAAATATAGGCAAAGCGGCTAGATTGTAGAACAAAAATGTAAAAGGACTGGCTGTGCTTCAGCATAAGGCTTGAGGCTTCAAACTGTGCACTCTTTCCCAGTATCTCTAGTTTTGCATACCATATAATATAACAGAGATGAAGGAAGATGGAGATGGATGAAAATGGTAAGGCTATAAATGGATAATGGGTAAGACATGGAATGGAGTCACCAAACTATGTAATGGATAAGGGTAGGGACTGCTTCAATCTAAAACTTGAGGCTTTAAAATGCATGTTCATCCCCAGCAGACTTGCCAAAAACTGTTGGGTGAATATTTTGTCGACCAGCTAACTAGTGTTCAAAATAGTTCCTATCACCATAGCATCAAAAGATTGGTCATCCAAGTGTGCAACTTTACTGCATCACAAGGGGACAAATCTCTCCTCTCATCAAGGGGAGGTTCCCTATTAAATATGTGGAGGCTATATACAATATAAATAAGCAGAAAATAAGACATAGGGGTGGGATGAACCATCCATCTCTCTTTTTTCAGAGATGATGCTAATAATCAAGGAAGAAATCATGGGTGATGGTGAAGGTACTTCTCTTCTTCCAGAAGCAACTTTTAGCCAAGAGCTAGATTCCTTCCTAAATAGTAGAAATCTTGGTGTAATGATAGAAGGCACTTCTCTTCTTTCAAAAGTGTTCTTTAGTAGGCAGTAGGAATATTTTAGGTAGCCAGTAACTGGTAATGGGGGTGCTGAGTGACCAGAAACCCGAGAGAGAAAACTAAAGAACAATGGGGGCACCACGTCATCCCAAGGCTCTTTACACAGGAAAGGAAAATGTAAACACACTAAAGGTACTTATGGGGGCACAACATCGTCCCACAGTTGGCCTTCAGGACACCTTCCTGATCACCTCCACTAGTTCTACTTGTTAAATCAAATGGACAAGAAAGCTCCTAGGAAATAGACATATGAACAATCTCCTAAGGTAACACAAGCTATAATAGGACAAAGTCTTTAAGTAACTTGTTTTCTCATTCAGATAAAATAATATGAATTAAAATCTGAGCTCAATGTCTTAGTAATGCCTTTCAATTTGGGCAAAGTTTTTCTTTTGATAATCAAAAAGGTCTCCTTTAAATGACATAAGAGGTTACAATATATAGAGGCCTGAGAGAGGCTTGACACTTTCTCCCAATGATGTGACCCATTCAGTGAATTAAATGTCTTAGATGCATTATTGGTTTTGTCAAGAAGGGCCTTGTTGAAGTAGGGTGGCTGACTTAACTGTGGTGTGTTGATTCATCTCTAGTGCCTCCTCTTTATCCTGAATCTCTCATTCCATCACCTACTTAGCCACGTAACTATCTATTCTATCTTCCTTTCTAAGGGGACAAGCAGACATCACCTTCAATGTTACCAGCTCCTAAATATCTACCCGATGAACTACTTCACCTACTGGCAGTAACTCCTGCTGAGTTTCCCTCTCCATTTATTCCTTCTCTTGATCCTGGCCTTAGAGTATTTTGAGCACATTCAGGACTGTGCCTTGAGTCTACTGGAATCAACAGACACTTTATTGTGACCAATTTGATGTTTACAGGCTTGTCATGTTTCCTAGCAACTCCTTCACATCTTTCTCACTTGTTATGGCCACTTTCTACTGTGACACAGAGCATCTGTAGCTTTGAAATAAGATTATTAAAATAATCCTTGAAACTCTGTTAGAGACTGGAAGCATAGACATAGACACTTGGTAGCTTCCATTGCACTGGGATGGGGCATGTGGTGAGTTATGTGCTTTGGGGCTTCATTTGAAACTATGTCTTAGCTTGCAACACCTAGCAGCATCTGCCTCCTCGATCCTTTGTGACATCATAAAAATGTTTGGGGCTCAGTTGGGCTTTTGCAGATGATGACACTTTTCAGCCTCCACTGATCACTACAAGGGACATGTGGCATGGTCTGAATACATTTTTTAGTCATGCGGATGCAGACATGTGGCACATTCTACTTTAATTAGTCACTCATCCCTAGGACCACCATGGTCTTTACTCAAAATAGTGAAGCTAAGGGAAGAGACTATGGATATTGACACTTGGAGGCTTCTGACAAGCTTTAGAGGGACACATGGCATGTTTTACCACTTCTTAGATGAATACATTGGGGCCTTCCATAGTTGCCACTTGTCACCCTCTATAAAACCTAGGAAGAAGCTTTATTGAAAGGGACTTCACAGCTTATAATGAACTTTTGAGAAGTGAATGTCGACACATGGAGCATTCTGCTGAGTTATAATGATGACATGTGGCAGCTTCCAATGAGTTTTTAAAAGGGACACATGGCATGTTACACCACTTCTCAGAAACAAAGCATAATGGGGCTCAACTGATGACACTTGGCAGCATCTGCCTAAATCTTTCTTTTGTGCACATCCTTCCTTAACTAAGGCAACCTTTGAACTCTTGAATATGTGCATTGAATTGATTGAACGTTGAACCTGTTGAACCTATGAACTGAAATGGCTCAACGGTTCAATGGTTTAAGCTTTTGAGACTCGTTTGATGCTTGCCACCGATATTGAACCTTGAACCCATTGAACCTTGAACCGGTTCAATGGTTCATTTGATTAGAAGATTGTTGATGACCCTTTTTCGATTGAACCAAAGCTTTGAACCTGTCCTAAAAGTGTCCAAGTGTGAGAAACTAGTCCCTTTTGATTGAACTCACCTGTAAAAGCCTTTAAACCCATTGAACCTGCTAATCCCTTTACCAAAAAGTTGAGAAAATGATGAATTTGAATGTTTCAGAACAAATTTTTGGAAAGGGGAAGAACAATTTTGGCCATGCAGGACCAAAATAGTCCTATGTTGTCTGAAAAATGAGGAATCACTTTTCAGGGACAATAGGGTTAATGGTTTTTAGATATATTGAGACTTGATGGGTTATTGTAAGATACAAAGTGTCAGTAATCAATAAAAGTTTGAAAATATTATGTGTATACATATGCCCTACTCAAATCTCATCACGTGTCACCAAGGTGTAATAGGGGATGGTGCTTTCAAAAAGAACATAGTAACACATAATGTTGATGCTACATAAATTGAAGTAATTATAAAATAATATAAATGAAAGGAATGAATTAAAAAAAACATACCTTTACTTACCTTAGTGTTATAGATAAAGAAGTAGACTACAAGAAATGTGAAGGTGTTCAATTTAGAGAAAACTAGATGAACCTATAGAAGTTAGCACAAAATATAGCCAAAAATCTTTTTTTTTTTGAAAATAGGCATATGATAGTGGAAAATAATCTATACATCATCATTAATCTAACACATTTTATGATTTGAAAAATGGATGAGTAAAAACAAATATAGAAGCTAAACAAGGAATCTACAAGATAATAATTAAAAGATTTGAATTTTGAAAAGTGTTTTTAAATAGGGGAAAAGACAATTCATTTGTTATTTTGACTTGTAAAGGAGAAAAAGGAGAGCTTTAGAGAGAAAACAAGCTAAGATGGTGAGGAGATGACATGCTAGATAGGGAGAGGCTCTAGAGGCGACAACGAGTGGACTATAAGTATGCAACTAAGAATCTCAACCCAGTTTTTGAAATATATATTAAATTAAGTGAATTTTTAGTAATTTTAAATTTTAATCATTTCTAAATGTCAGAATGAGGCAAAATTAGATGTTATGGGTAAAAAATAGGAAGATGGGAAATGGGTTTGGAGGGTTTAGGAAAAAATCAAGAAAATTACACTATTTTCAAATAATTCAAGGGGTCAGCAAGAAAAAAGCAATGGGTTAACCCAATCAATCTAGTAGGCTAGAAAATAAGTAGAAGCCATAGTGTCAACCCAGTAGGTATGGGTTGACTCTGTACAATCTACAAGCTGAAGGCCTAGTTTGGAGTTGCCAAGTGGTTTGAAAGGTCTATAATGGAAACTTAGCACTAGGGAGGGGAAAAGAAGGGGGTTGACACAAATTTTTGAGTCAATAAAAGAAAAAGATAGGAAAATTTTGGTCAAATTAGTTTGACCAAAGAGCTAGAATGATACAAAAAAACATGTAAAAAGCTAAAAGAGGGCTAGAATGACTTGAAATGACCAAGTAAGGTCAAGAAGGACCGAAAAGGCTAAAAGTAAGCTTAAATGAATAAAATAAAGTAATTTAGTCTTATTTTTTCTTTAAAAATGTATAAAGAATGTATTATGACTATACATGACATGGAAGAACTAATACATCCTTTGTTATTTCTTGGTTGTAGGGATGATAGAGATTTTGGATAGTTGTGGGCATGACATGGTTACTAGACTTGTTAGATAGGTTTTCAAATGGAGATAGGGATAGAATAAGATCCATAGGTCTATGTGGGATAGTAGAGATGCATTATATTCCCCTTAGTGCTGACCTGTTAGTCATATTCCTTGGTTTTTAAGAATGATTGACTAACACCTTAAAATGGGAGGTGGATGGGATACAATAGAGGTGGGTATCATGATAGAGGATGTCCATGACATCTTAGGGCTACCTATAGTAGGAGCATAGGTGACCATAGGGATACCAAATAGTTTAGAAGAGATGAGAGCCTTAACCATGTGGGCTACAAGCTCATAGATGATATTAGTAGGCAAGAGATTGAGTATGTTTGATGTCTATACATCATAGATTTTGGACATTTAGAAGGATATGATAGGCCTTGTGACACATCAGGTGTTATGTCACATGTCATATGGTAAGGTACCACTTTTTATGGTAGCCTCGAGTAGGATGATCTTGGAGGAGAAAGCTATGTATGACCTAGGATCTCTGATTTGGGTCCAACTGATACATGATATGTATAAGATTCTAGTCAAAGGGTAGAGGACCAAGGGATCGATCATATTTCTAACAACTTGTATATATGAGAGTTTTCCTATATACCAACTAGTTAGGTTGCCCCATGTGGTTGATGATAGGTCACCTCAAGTGAAAAAATGGAGGCAGGACTAAGTAGCATGGGCCATGCTCCATATGCCAACACTATTGTAATGAAATTACTTAAATATTCACATATAATGATTTTATATTTTGTAAAATAAGAAAATATGAGAGATTACACAATGATATTTAACAATAAAATAGAATAATGGATAATATAACAAAGCCACTTCGAGGGGGAAACCTCTACAATAATGCACTATTAGCAAAATAATTCACACATGGTGCTTAAAGACTAACCACTACCTCATAAATATAGTCTACTTAGCCAAGGTTATTTTATAGGCTGACCTATCTTAGAACATAAAGAAATATTACAAGTAAATAAAAGAGGTATGTAAGCCCAAGTTGGCCACACATATCCCTAGACACACCAATGGTTAAGGACATAACAAGCCCTTCCCCTTCAAAACAATATTTTCCTCAACATTGTGGTAACTCTAGATGTTGCTGTACAAATGCTTCATCCTCCCAAGTGGCATATTCACATGGTAGACTCTTCTATTTGATCAAGTATTCTGTAATTGCTCTAAAATGTAGTTGCTTGGTGCATCATTGAAGGATTGCCTCAGGATCAAGAATAAATTTACCTTCCTCATCCAATTTTGGTAATTCTATTTTAATGGTAACTCTTGGTCCAATGACTTTATTTAGGCATGATACATGAAATACTAGATGTATGCGAGTGGATAAAGGAAAATCTAACTTGTAGGCCACACTACCAATTTTTTACAAGATCTGATAAGGCCCATAATACTTAGGGGATAGCTTGTTATCCTTTTTTTATAGCTTAAATGACATTTATTTGTATGGATGTATGTGAATAAAGACCTAATCACCAATGTCAAAATTCCTCTCACTTCTATGTTGATCTGCTTGTTGCTTCATGTGATTTTAGGCCATAGCTAAATTTTCACATAAACTTGCAAGGACCTCCTATTGATGGTGAATATGTTCTTCAACTGCATGAACCTTAGGATGGACCTTCAAGGTGGAAGTGATGGATGGAGATTGGTATCCATATCATGCCACAAAAGGAGATATTTTGGAATAACTATGAATAGAAGTACTATACGACCATTTAGCAAGTGGTAGCCAATGAACCCATTTATCTTGTTTATAAAAAACAAAACAATAGAGATATCCTTCTAGACAAATTTTGACTAACTCAATTTTTCCATTAGATTGAGGATGATAGGATGAAATATGAGCCAATTGAGTGCCTTAACATGTAAATAACTCAGTCCAAAAATTACTAGTAAAAATGGGATCTCTATCACTGACAATGATCTTAGGAGTCCCATGTGATTTTTGAATTGTATTGATAAAAGTAGAAGCTACTATACTAGTGACAAATGGCTGGGATAATGAATAAAAATGAGCATAGTTACTGAGATGATCTATAATAACCATGATAACATTTTGACCATCAGATCTTGGTAACCCTGTAATGAGATCCATAGAGACCTCTTTCCAATGCTGGCTAGGGATAGATAAAGGTTGTAAAAGACCTAGATTTTTGATGGTTCTACCTTTGTTTTGTTGATAGATCATACATTCAGCCACATATTTTTTGATATCCTCCTTGAGACCTTCCCAAAAAAAATCTTGCTTGATCCTATGATAGGTTTTCAAAAATCATGAATGACCCCCAATTGGAGTTTTATGAAGTTCTTGAAGGATTTTTTGTTTAAGAAGAAAATTATTACATAGGTACAATCTATTTTTGTACCATAATGCATTAGCTTTCCATGTGAATTTTTCAAATCCATCTAAACCATGCTAAAGATTTTGAATAAAATCATGACTAGTACTATCATGTTCCCATTCTGATCGTGCTTCGTCTAGCCAATCTACCTACAAAATGGTTATGGCACATAGCAATGCCTCAAATGATTCATCTTTTCTAGATAGTGCATCTGCCACCACATTGTCCTTGCCTTTTTGTAGACTATTTAAAAATCATATCCTAGCATCTTAGTTACCCATTTTTTTAATTCTTCAGATGACAACTTTTGTTCTAAAAATTATTTAAGACTATCATGATCAATTTTTACTTGAAAGTAATGACCCATCAAATATGGTCTCAATTATTTGACTACATGAAAAATGGCCATCATTTCCTTCTCATAGATGGGCTTGTGCTGATTTTTACCCTTGAGTTGATGACTTTAATATGCCAATGGTCTACCTTCTTGCATTAGTACAACACCCATACCATACCTAGATGCATCATATTCAACCACAAAATTCTTATAAAAATCAGGAGTGGCTAATACTGGAGTAGTACACATAGCCAATTTCAATTGTTCAAATACCCAGGTAGCTACATCATTCCACTAAAAGGAGTCTTTATTTAATAAAGAGGTAAGTGGGGTGGTAATACTACCATAATTTTTGATAAATTTGTAGTAATAACCAGTAAGTCCCAAAAATCCCTAAAGTTATTTGAGTGTTTTAAGAATTGGCCAGTCTACCATTACTTCATAAGATACTAAATGACCTAAATATTAAACCTCACTAGTCCCAAAAGTACATTTGGAAGGTTTGGCACATAATTGATTTTGTTTAAAAATGGAGAGTACTTATTTCACATGTTGTAAATGGTCTTCCCAATTTTTACTATAAATGAGGATATCATCAAAGAATACCAAAACAAATTTACTCAAAAATGGCTTAAAAATAGTGTTCTTCAAACTCTGAAAAGTAGATGGTGCATTTGTTAGGCCAAAAGGTATAACCAAAAACTCATAATGGCCCTTATGAGTCCTGAAAGCAATTTTGGGTATGTCTTCATCACATATCTTGATTTGATGATACCTAGAATGTAAATCTAACTTGGTAAAATAAATAGCACCATTTAATTCATCTATAAAATCATCAATGACAAGAATTGGAAACTTATCTTTGATAGTGTACTTATTGAGTTTTCTATAGTCCACATCCTCCAAGTGTAATATTTCTTTCTCACTATGACAACTAGTGATGAGTATTCACTTTAGCTATGGTGAATGATTCCTACATCCAACATTTCTTGTACTATCTTTTTAATTTCATTTTTTTAGGCATAGGGATACCTGTATGGCCTAATGTTGGGTGGTGTACTACCAATAATAAGTGTGATAGCATGATCATGCATGCATCTAGGTGGAAGTCCTTTTGGCATGTCTCCAAAAATAATAGAATGAGAATCAATTATTTGTTGTAGATCAAGAGGTGGAGATGGCTAAGTTACCTGTACTTCTATAGAAAATAAGTAGGCTACAAATCCCTTAGCACCCTTATGGAGAATTTTTGTCATATGATGGGAGATAACAAGTTGGGAAGATTTAAATTTTAATCCTCTTAACTCAAATGTCCTTTCTTCTGAAGGAAAACACATGAATAATTATTGAAATTTCATCTCAATAGTACCCAAAGTGGTGAGCCACTAGACTCCTAGAACAATATCAGCTCCACCCATCAGAATAGAAAACATAGGAGAATATAATAAGTATTCTCCCATGGCCAACTTATTACTATTACATTTTCATGAAAAACTGATAGTACCACCATCTACAATCATAACCTAAAATTCTAGATCTAGATAAATGAAATAGTTCAAATGAGTAGCCAACTTAATATGGATGAAGTTGTGTGTGATCCCAAAATAAATCAAGATAGTGACCTTTTATTTCTTAAGGAAACCCATCACCTTAAAATTTTGGAGATTACTAATACCTAACAGGGCATGGCATGAAATAGTAAGTTGAGAGTCTTTAGATTCTTCCTTAGGAACTTCTACATCTGCATCATGCACTTCTACAACCTCTTCATCATCATTGGCACCTTCAAAGTAAAATAGCTTCTTCTCAAAAAAATGATGGTCTTTGATCCATTTTATATCACAACCATAACACAACCCTTTGGCTTGCTTCTCCTCAATTTCTTGTTGTGTTAATCTGGTGGGCTATGGAAATGATGGTGCTAAAAAGTTATGATCATGACTGGTAGTGAAACTTTTCATTGTGAGCATCTCTTTTTCTTCTATCACATGTGCCTTAAGGATATATTTTGATATAGATTATGGGCTAAACATTAAAACTTCATACTGAATACTATCTTAGAGACCACCCAAAAATAGATCTATCAAATTTACCTCAATGATATTTTCCACCCTTAAAGAGAGATTCTAAAATTCATGAATTTAATCCTTCACAGGTCCTGTTTACCATAGCTTGACTAATTGGATGAAATAGTTCTTAGAGACATTATTCTAATAATGAGTTATCAAATCCTAAGTAAAAATAGTATATATAACAAGAGCACCATTCTTTTTCTTTTGAGCACATAACTAGTGATACCAAATGAATTGCTTAGGTTCCATATCCAAGGACGCCACCATCACCCTCTAAGAATTAGGGGTTTGATGCATCTTAAATAAAATCTCAATTTTGTTAATCCAAGTGAGAGGATACTTACCATTGAACTTGCACATGTCCACTTTTGGCAACATCAGTTTCATACCAGTATAGGAGTTGTTGAGAGGAGGATTTAAATGCTGAAATAGAGGATTGTTAGGTTAAATCTGAGATGTGAGGGCATCCAATTATGTAGTGATATTATATAATTCATTATGAACTCCATTAATCTCTTTGTGCATCCCTAAAACATTATCTTAGACTGCAATAAAGTCATCATGCCTCACCAAGTTTTTTATGTCCTCTTAAAGTTGAAAAATCATTGAATCTAAAGTTCTAGATTCCATGTCATTGATAGGAGCTTAGGAGTTTTTGGTGCCCCTTTTCTTCCCTAAGTTGAAGGACCTACCATAAACAAACCCTATGAGGGTTTTGACCTCTAAAAAAAGTGTAGTGGTAGAATACACCATTACAATCATCTCACCGAGATGAATCCAATGACTTTAAGTGTGCAAGGGGAAAAAATATTTCTAGACCCTTTTTTATTTAATTTTTTTTTTCAAAAAAGCATTTCAAACTATCCTATGCTGATGAAAAAAATTAATTATTCCTAGATTGCAAGTTATGTTTTTTCGCTTTCACTTCTCCCAAAAGCCACACCTCACCAAATCTAAAAAAATTGCCTCATGAAACTTGCCCAAATCAAAGCTCTGATATCACTTGTAACGAAATTACTTACATATTCACATAGAATGATTTTATATTTTATATAAGAATAAAATATGAGAGATTACACATCAATAATTAACAACAAAATAGAATACTAGATAATATATCAAATCCACTTGGAGGGGGTAACCTCCACAATAATGAACTATTAGCAGAATACTTCACACATGATGCTTAAAGACTAACCAATACCTCCTATATATAGTATACTTAGCCAAGGTTATTCCATAGACTAACCTATCTAAGAATATAGAGAAATGTAACAAGTGAATACAAGAGGTTGTAAGTCCAGGTCAACCACACATATCCCTAGACACATGAATGGTTAAGGACTAGGTAGCATGGGCCAAGCCTCATATTCCAACACTATAGTTAGTGAGATGTACAAACATCATGTGGTATCTATAAGAGCACATATTAGCTACATGGGTGAGTTTGGATATAGTTACACCAATGATAGAGAGGATAAAGGTTATTAGACACTATTTCTAGTGGAGAGAGCCACATTCAGTGGCATGGGTGACAAGATAGATGGGCCTACCTTATCTAATGACATTGATACTAATGCTCAAGTAGTGGGATTTTCATGTGAGGGAACTATGGGGGAGGAGAGGACTAGGGCCATTAAAAGTGAGGCTGATACTAAGGCAATATAGAGAGTGACCATGGACTGGTTAAGCATGATGAAGACCTAAGTAGGAAGATAGGGTTGTGGAGGTAGAGATACTAGATCGACCACTACCAGCTTTGTAATGAGATGAGTAAAAACCATCAAGGACATGGCATCGATGAAGGTAGGAGGTAGAGGAGAGAGTGAAAACTATTACCATCCTAGATGAACCCATAGGTGAACCAGGAGATGATAGAAAGACCACTTAGATGTAAGTTGAGACTGACATGATCCATGATAGCTAGGTTTTTGCTAAGGAGGTGGCCTATAGAGGAGGTCCTACAAGGCCACATAAATTGGGAGACTTTGCTAGGTGATCACATAGATGGTGAGACCATAGTATTTGAAACATAGATAGGTAAAAAAAGATGGTTAAATCATTTATTATATTTTATTTGGAAGAAATATAGATATAATAATGATCTAATGTCCATCTTGTGGGATTTTTTAGGTGTAGATAAGGATAAGGAGGAGAGATGGGGGTCCCTAGTGAGGGTAGCACTCCATGACATCCTACATGAGAATTTTTAGCCATACGACCCCACAACACTAGAGGATCTGAGTGTACCATCTTCCCTAGCTTAGGTGAGCTAGTTTAGATTAGTTGGAGAGGCAATAAGGTAGATACAGGCATAGAGACAGAGGATGAAACCACCAAATCAATTGGTATAGGGGAGCTATAAGCATGGTAGGCCCTAATAGATGAGAGAGCTATGCATCTAGATATAATAGTATAGATGAAAAGATCTAGACTTAACTAGTGGAGTCACATATGTAGCAACACATCTACAGGGAAAGGTAGAGGGATTGAATTCTCAGATGACCTCTTTACAATGTACTATTTGGAAGAGTCAGACTGATGCCTCAGAAGGTAGTATGGCTAAGCTAAGAGATAGATAGGATGGGACCTAGCCATAAAGTTGGGGCATTATATATGATTGCATTTATTGTATCAAATATATATATATATATATATATATATATATATAAAATTTTGGCATATTATATTTGGATGTGTATGTTGTCATTATGGTTGAGTTTTCAGATGCTTAGGATATATTTCTTTCTATCACATGCATTTAAATTTATTTTATATGCTATAGAAAATATATGAGATGTGGTTTTTTTTCTATCATTATGAAAAATACATGCATGGTTAAAAATAAATAAGAAACAAGGACTTCATAAAATATAATCAATCAAGAAAATGTACTTACACACTATTTCAAGATGGGAAATGTGTAATAACAAGAAATTACTAAGTATAATGAACCAAGAAAGGGAAAAATGAGATGGTAAAAAGAAATTTGTTGTTAAACCAATGTGAAAGATTTTTGCACCAAAGTAAAACAAGTAAAATCATATTAATATCACGTTGAGAAGTATGACAAAAAAAAGTAATAAAATGGAATGTATGAAAAAAGGCACAAATGGTAATAAAAAAAAAATTAATTAAGTTAATCAATCATACTAAATCATGTTGGGAAGTATGAAATAAAAACAAAATTGTAAAATATTGGTCATACTAATTTAAGTTGGGATGTATGAAAAATTCAAGAAGTGGTTAAAATCTTATATGCACTCAGAAAATAAGAAGATAAAAATGTGAAATAAAAATGAATAATAAAACATACTAAATCAAGCTGAGAAGCATGTAAAATGATGTGTAACTTCATAATCAATCGACTCTTATCTCAAATTTGACACATGTAATTTGGATGGTGACTTGGGTATTGGAAAATTTTGTGAGGAGGGTCAGGTCCTATTCATGATCTTACACTACAACTTGACAAAGAGAACACCATTGGGGTGGAATAAATATAAAAATTAGGTAATCAAGGATGTGGGTAATAGTAAGGAAAAGATGGTAATTTATGAGGATGGAAGGGTCTTATCTACAGTCTTACAATGCAACTCACAAATGGAATCCCGAGGGGAGTGATCAGTAGACAAAACAATATTTCTCAAGAGGAAATATAAGGAAAATAAGGAGTGAAAAATGGAATGTAAAAAGTAATACTTATGACTATTATGAGAAGACCTTAGGAGGTAATATGCATACTAAGAACATGAAAAGACACTAAGTGACTAGTGGTCGTCTATATACAAAGGAAACCTATTCACTATAGACATAAAGCTTTATAGGCAAATAAGTGTAGATCAACTCATGAAGGTAGATTGGTATAAGGAAAAAAAAATGGACCTACCTTCCCATGATGTGTTCCCCGCTCTTCAAGATCCCTTACAGAGTCATCAGTCTACTATTAAGATTGGGTACTTGCATGAGAAAGTAGGTAGTACTAAAATATTTGTCTATTTTCCTCTTCTAATCTACTATCCTACCATAGCCAAAAGGACCTCGGCTCTACCATGAGGCCAACTGTGGAGTTTTAGCTTCCACTAGAAGAAGGAAATGTGATTTGAATCACGTATTTTATTATGATTTAGACTTTTAAGAATATTTTTGCCTTTTGATATCATTACCTTTTATTTAGATGATTTGGATTTTAAATTTATTTTGAAGGATTTTTAATATTCCTCCTCCATATATATTTGGAATGACAAATCATGAGAGACATAGTGATACACATGAATGAGTTGTAGTCTAAGGACAAAGGAAGCTAAGTAACCAAAGACAAAGATTGACTAGGACACTTAAGCTTGATAATGAACTAACATGTGATATCAAGTCTCAACCATGTATATGCTATGTGATATCAAGAGAGATAATAACCAAGGGGAATAGGGTAGGTATAACCAAATCACCATGACAAATTATCTATGAAAAATAAGGATAAGACAGCAAAACAATCATAAAGATATAATAAGATAATTTTGTGAAAAAATCTAGAAAAAAGGGAAGGGAAAGCAATGATAAAGAAAATACAATCATATGCAAAATATAAACTATAAGAAAGATATAGTAAAACAAGTAAGAAATCATGATAGAATATAAGCATAAATTTGATAGAGTGTCAAATGATATAACAAATATAAATAATATTGGATCATACATCCAATCCAATATACATGTGAAAGCACCATTCATGTGCTTATAAATAGTGGTAAATTTGGCCAAACAAATTATCCAATACATTAGATAAGTCTCTATGAAGTTGTAATCAAACTACTGCTAAAGTTTTATCAATATTCAATGAATACTAGGAAAATAATTCTTTATAATCTCCTCAACTAAAAAAGTAGGAATGTTCGAAGGATCATGTTGAGGGGGAAAAGTAGGCAAAGGATGGTCAGGAGAATGCATGAGAGTAAGATATATGGGAGGATAAGGAATCATCGATAGAGAAGAATCCATAGGTGAAGGACTCATGGGTGGAGAAGGTTCCACAAGAGGTGATAGAGCCACTAGAGGTGGAACCATAAGAGAAGAATGAGGATCCTTCTTATGGGAATGACTTGTGGGAAGAGTGAAAGAAGGTCTAGGAATGGATATAAGGTGATCTTTGAGATGTTATTACAGTATGTGATAATGATCAATGTGATGATTTCCATTGAGATGCCATAGATAATATACATCTTCGTACTTAGGAAAATATTCAAGAAGTAACTTTGAGGGAGGTATGTCTTTGTCTGATGATGAGGAATAAAGATGCAAGGTATCAATATATTACTGTAACTTATGAAAATGGGTGAAAAAATGGTTATTTGTCCCATGGAAGCAACATATACATCTGTGAGTGGTTTTAGTAGAATCACTCATAAAAGGAGGTAAAATAGGAATGAAAGAATCTAAAGAACACTCATCAGCCCATTTGGTGGGTAGAGGAGCCATCTTAGGCAAAATAAGAAAACCATCACCAAGGGAAGGTGATGATGAGGAAGGAATGGAACTATACTCATTTGAAGGAGTGATAATATTAGAAGCATGGATATGATCAACAATAATAAGAGTGGAAATAAGATCAACGAAGTGGGAAGAGGCTCAACTATATTAGGCTCTACTAAGGGATAAGTGGGATCTATAGAGGGTCAA
This sequence comes from Torreya grandis, assembly GCA_037957365.1. Classification (NCBI taxonomy): domain Eukaryota; kingdom Viridiplantae; phylum Streptophyta; class Pinopsida; order Cupressales; family Taxaceae; genus Torreya; species Torreya grandis. The sequence continues at coordinate 514,745 of JARHVA010005037.1, read as the reverse complement.
AGGATAGTTTCACTAACCTCAGGGGTAAACTAGCTATGAGGGTCAAGGTACCTACAAAAATGGTAAGGCCTGGTCATAGTATGATCCATGAGCATAATCATACATGGCTCCTTAGAAACTAGATGTGTCAATTCCATATCTACCCTATGAAAAATGGGAAAAATGAAAAACTCAAGAACTATAAGTGAAGGAAAATGATGAGATGTAAACAAAGACTCAAGTAAAGGAGAATGATAATGGATAATCTTAACATCATGGGCTTGGAAAAGACCACTTAATAATGGATAATATAAGTAATAACCATCATCATAATCTAGGATATGAAGAAAAATGACATAGGTAGGGATAACCTTGTCATTCAATGAAGCATTGTAAATAAAGTGCCTTGTCTTGGTCAAGACTATGAGAATGTCATTGCAAGGAGGTTTGCAAGAATGAGGCTATAAGGAAGTACAAAGGTATGAGATAAGATGAAGTGAGAGATTAGAAGTTTTGATCTTAAAATTAATCTCATCGAGCTCATCATCATCAAAATATAAATAATTTAGAGGAATTTTACCAATGAGCTTAGGATGCCCATTATAACCACAAGTTGAATTAATAAGGAAGTTGAGATGTTGAGACTCATGAAATGGAACACTTAAAAAAGGTTCAAGACTAAGAATCTTGAATACACCATGATCTTGGAATTATTCAAAATTCTAAGGGTTAGTGTCACCTTGAATCCTATAAATGGCTCCATTGTGAGGTAATCTAATGCATTGGTAGTTTGAATAAGTGATAGCTCTCATGCGATGAGTCCACAGCCTACCAAGCAAGATGTTATAAGAAAGAGGGAAGTTAAATATCATCTCCTTCATATAGAATGTGATAAGTGGGATGGTAATGGGAAGCCACATGCAACCCAGAAGATCCATTTACCTTCTATTGTATCCTTGGCATGTGTTACATGTAGACTTAAGATTGCATTCAAAATACCCAAGAGTTTTAATGAAATCAAGAGAAGTGCCACATGTGTTTTAACCCTAATCAATCAATGCATACTTAATCTTGGACATCACTGATTTGGATGCTAATAAATAAGGGAGGATCATCTACACAAAGTAGAATATCATTAGGAATCATATATGTGATAGGAAATTTTAGAGAAAGAGAAGTATCTATGGTTTCATCAATGTTAATAGAAATTTCTTCACATTATTGTAAAATACTATCTTCAAAACTAGATAAATTTGCTTCTCATCCTGATAAGGGAGAATGAGGGACATTCATCTTGAATAAGAGCTACATGAGGCAGTTTCTATGACGTGGGTAAGTCCTCATAAGCTCAAGAAATAGAATTTGAGATGGGAGATTAGTGAGCTCTATAATGGGATCCCACTCATCATAGCCCATAATAAGGCTATTATATATAGGTGCATAATAGTTAAGGAGGTCCTCGGAAGAAGGAGCTGAACTACATTAGAATTTTTGTTGATAAGAAGAAGAAGGTTTAGAATAAGGTGGTAAATCATTCTAAGATGATGAACTAGTTGGTTTAAGTTTATTTTGAGATTATAAGAAGTGTTAGTAGAAGCTTGATTATCATTATCATTGGAAGATGATGGAAGAGTGCTAAAAATATAATGAGATGTGCTATCCAAGGGGGAGTCATAAATTGGATCATCAAAAGTGATAAGACCTTACCCCAAATCATTTAAATGCATTGGAGAATTATCTTGGATAACATGATATGTTTTAGATGAAGGAGGAGTGTAGATAGGTTGGGAATCAATGAAACCCACCACCCTTCAGATATTAGTCATGCTAACCACATTTTCTTTGTAATTTGGTTCAATAAGACTTTACGCATTATTGGTGGAAGGGGTGGGCTTGTCTTGATTTTCTTTGATAAGTTGATGATTAGGTAAAGGATCTTTATAGATAGCCAAATGAACATTTACTTGATTTAAGGCTTGTGTTTTGTCATTTGACTTATAGTCCTTGAAATCAATCTCATAGGATTGTTGATGTTTATAAAAAAATGGAATCATGATTTAAATTAGGTCTAAGAAGAAAATATATAACTAAATTAAGAAATTTTTTGCAGGTCTCATGAGAATGACCCCAACTAGCATGAAACCAACATAACTTGTTAGGATCATACCAAGATTTCATAGGATGAGTAAGGTCAACCTCTCGTGGAAGAGGCTTGGGTAAAAACTTAAGTAATTCATCCAAGGAAAGAGGTTTGTGAACATTGATGTTATTAGGTGAAGAGAAATGGGGATTAGTATATTATTGAGAAGGATTTGGTTCTAAAGAAGGGTTATAAATGATAGCTTGAATGTTTCGAATGGTGTCAAAAGAGTTGGTAACACTATCATTGGTGATATTGTGGTTTTTATTCTTAAGTAATAAATGAGAACCTCAAGAAGGTTAGGGTGGCCAAAATTGATGCCTTAGGAAATCTTGTCTTTTAGCTTGGTCAATAGCCTCCTTCAAGGTACATGGAGAGAGAGTGCAGACCCAATATTGTAGTTTAAGAAAGAAAGTATTTATAAAGAGATGAAAAATATTGTCATCTGATATGTTATGTTCACATTTGTTTGATAAAGTCTACCATCTCTTAACAAAGGCTTGGGCAATTTCATTCTCATGTTGTTTACAATTAATGAAATGGTCCAAAGTGTTTTCAAGAAGATCATTAGTTTGAAATTATTTAACTAAAACATTTACTAAGTCCTCCAAATGAGAAATAGAATGAGTTCTAAGTTGATTGTAACAATCCAAGGCATCACCCCGGAGAGTTTTGGCTAGGAGCTTGGTAGAAGAAAAGGTGTTTAATTTGACCTAATCCTTGTAAATATTTCCAAATGTCTTGAGGTGAAGGGTAAGATCAGTTGACCCATTATAATAAATTGTAGGTGTTCTACCTCATATATCAATGTTAGCAATTTGAGTAGTGAGAGGTTCATTTTGCAGATGCTTAATGGTTTTATTAACTAAAGGAGGTTGAGGAATGAGATTGAATTGAACATATAAAAGAGGAGGAGGGGGAAAATTCTAGTTATGTGTGCCCCAAGCCATTTTTTGTGGATGAGATTGAAGATTAATAAGGTGGTTTTGCATTTTCATCATTTTATTTGTGTTATGAGCTTGAAAGGTATTCATTTGATTAAGATTTTTTAATAAAATTTGATGTGTTTGATTAACATTAGAAGCATTAGTATTGGTATTTGTGTTGGTATTAGTGGCTTGGGTACGACTATTAGTGTTAATATGGGATAGAGAAGAATTGTGAGAATTTGAGGCACTAGTGGAAAAATTTGCTTGTGAAGAAAAAGATGGACTAGTGAATGCTTGAGAGGATTCAATCACTAGAATAATTATTGCCTTGGGTAGCAAACAATGAACTAGTGGAAGGATTGAGGATATTGGGCCTTATGAGAGGTTCACTAGATGTGGATCCTGCCATGTTAGTTGAGTTACTAAGCATAGAGGTAGAAAAGGTTAGAGAAGAGGATGTCATAGAATAAGAAGGTTTCAAAATTTAAAGAAAAGGTTGAAAACCAAAGAAAGTGGTACTTATAAATCCCATTGAGAATCTAGGAGTAGGTGAATGAGGCTCTTTGGTTTAACTCCTAATCATGAGGTTATAAATGGTAGAAGGATCCTTTCCTCTATGTTGAAGAAATTTGGAAATAAAGAAAAACATCTCAGAAGTATACGCCAACTCAGGTTGGTCTTCTAATGAGAAAATAGGATTATGATATGAATAGGTATGAGGAGGGGTCCCATAGTTCATTGTGTGAGTGGAAATATGAAAATTACTAGCATCCAAAAGAGGAGTCCTACTCTATCTATGGGAAACCCTATTAGGATTGCTAAAGTTAATCATGTATGTTGACTGCAACTCAGTGTCATTATCTAATATAAAGTCCATGATGAAGTGAAAATAAGAGAGATGATAAATCAAAGTATAAAGAGGTGAATAAAATAATACAGGGTCAACTGGGTCGATCCAATACAAAAATATGGAGTGTAAAACTATAGAGGGTCTACTAGGTCGATCTAGTACAATGTACAAAAAGAAGAAAACCTACTGGGTCAACTAGGTCAATCCAGTATAATAGATAGGGAATTTAAGAAGCCTAAAAAATAGATTGCAAAATGAAAAAAGATAAATTTTCAAGTAATGAAAAGAATTAAGTACTTAAAATAAATAGACAGTCAGTTGGATTAACATTGGCTAATCTAATTGAAACACATAGAAAAATCTTTCACTAACACTAGCTAATGAAAGCTTTTACACACATAATTGAATAAAGGGAAATCAAAACAAATTAAAAATTAAAGCTAACTAATTTGTCAATCTAATTGTTAATTATATTATTAAGATATGATTTCTAATTTGATTAGAAGTTGGTTATAAGCAAGGTACTAGATAAAAATCTAAGGATGGTTTCAAGTAGTTTAAGATGAAAGGAACTATAGTGGTAATGATATAGGCTTTGTATTGGGGCCTAACTTATCAATTCACACACCATAATGATAAGGGTGTTGGGTTATTATCCAAAATATACCATTAACCACACTTTATACTTGACCAGAGCATCAAGTTAGCTCCCCCTTGGTGATGAAATCCAAGTAGTTTGGCCTAGGGTAGACAAAATGTTAAAGTACTTGTTTATGTTTTTTTTTAAAAATTTGGTCATGTGTGCATAAAATAGAAATAATGAAACTAAGAGATTTAATTAAAACCCCCTAATTATACTATGTGAACTATTTTATGCATGCAAGCAATAGGAAAAGAAAATATGAATTAATTACTAACAGATATGAGGCTAATTCCAATTTGAAACAAGGTATGATGTTGAAATTATATTCACAAAATAAAGAATAGGGTCTAACCTGTACTATAGAAGCAAGGTCTAAAAATGAATTGGGTTAGTAAGGTGTTGGAAATATTGTCATTGATGTCAAAGGTCTAGTATTATTGGTGATAAAGGCCCCATTGCATTTAATGTTGTTTGTAATAAATATATCTTTCCTAATATGAGTTAATATTTATTTAATATTAACGAATATATTTTTGGTTGCATATGAGACAAGAAGGGCCCATGGAGAAGTCGAAGAGCCACGAGATAAAGATAAAAGAAGGATGGGACACATTTTCCCATGAAGAGTCATCTTAGGGAATACCAAGAGTCACTAAGTGAAGACAAAAGAGTAAGGGCACAATTTCTCATGAAGGGACACTTTGAGGAATATGAAAAGTCACCAAAGATAAGGACAAAAGTGGGAAGGACGTTTTTGATCATGAAGGGTCACCACATGACTTTTCAAAGGCTTGGATATGAAGGGTCATCCAAGATTGGCGCCATTTTTCATGAGGATTGAAGGGTCACAAAGGGGGAAGGCCAAAGGTCATTTGGAAAGCTATAAATAAAGGCTTGAGAAGCCATTTGTAATGTAGAAGTGTGAGGTTTATTTGATATTGTATTATCTAGCTTAGAAGAGCAATTGTGAGAGTTGAATATGATTTATATTTGTTATATCCAGCTTAGAAGAGCAAAGGTGGTAGAGAAGAAAAAGATGTTGTATTGAACTATCATTTGTCGATATAGAAACATTGAGAGATAGGTGTGTGGTATACACAAAGTGGTTGGTACTCATGTGGGTTGGTGCTCATGAATGATAGCTGGGTTGGTGCTCGACAAAGGGGTATGACGCTCCTGTGGGTTAGTGCTCATGAATTGTAGCTGGGGTGGTGCTCGGCAAAGGGGTATGGTGCTCCTACAAGTTTGGCTTGCGAATATTGTTTGGGTTTGTGCTCATTCATATACTTGAGATTGTTCTCTATGGTTTTTCCCACATTGGGTTTCCACGTTATCTCTGGTGTCTCTCTCTATCTTGTGTGATGTTTATTGTTTGAGTTTTATTGCATATCTTGAATGTTTGATTAAATGGAATTTGATAAAGGGAAAGTTTTATAAGATATATGATATACTGATTCACCCCCTATCTCAAGTAATTTTGTGCTTAACATAGGGTTGATCTAGTTATTTCAGATAAGACACAAAACATAAAACTAGGTCAACTGGGTCAATCTAGTCGACTGTGCAAGGGTAGTATTAAAGACTACAAACTATGAAATGAAAGAAATAAAATAAAGAAATATAGATTTAGAAAGGAACCTTGGTGGATCAAACATGCAATGAAGGAATATTTTTGATGAACCTTGAAGTATGCATGAGAAACCTAGAAACTAGTTCAAAAAAATTGATCAAGCTGTACAAGAACTTGCTAAAAAAGTGTTGAAACTATAAGGGGTTGCCTAGACTTAGTAGGCTAAAATAATTGTCTAAAAGGCTAAAAACTTGTACTTGGTATACTGGATCAATCTAATTATTTATTCCTAAAAACTTGCACACTAAGAAAAATAGTTGGGTCAATAAAATCGGTTAAGTATGTCAAAATATATGATAAAAATGATGATCAAAATAATGACTAAAATAGTGAAAAAGTGAAAGAAATAATTCAAGGGTTGGTCTCATGTTGGGTTCACTAAAATGTATGAAATCAAAAATGCATCATATCTATAAATCAATCATGTCTTGGAGAAGATAGATCATGCATATACTTTTAATTGGGGATACACTTGTTAAGTGGGATCATGACCAATTTGGGGATCTTCTAGACATGATTAGGGGATCACTTATCACAATACATCATGATAAGAAGGGTGCCAAAGCCTACAATTGAACACAATCCCACAACAACCCTAATGGAGTCCTAAGGTTTAAAACATTCACTTATTCTAATAACAAGAAAGTAAATCTAATCTAGTGCACACCAAATCTTGTGGCACAAAGTAGGGGTTAGGAATAATAAAACAAACTACCAAACTAAACATGTATTAGAAGACATACTCACGTCAATGTAAATAAATCATAATACATGGGAGAAAAATACAAATTCATTATTTATCTACTGTTACAAAGGATAAATAAAGTTATGAATACTTACCTTTGAAGATTAACCCACCAAGCCTCAATATCTCCCTTTGTGAAGGTGTTTCATAAGATATTGTTGTGGTATGTAATGATAACCAAGATAACTTAGCTCTAGGCTACAAAACTTATCTAAGCATCTAAAAGACTTTTCCACAAGACAAGATCCATATCTATAAAGAAAGTATGGAACCCTAAACTTTATTCCTCAAGAAAAATGGTCAATAAGTATATGTTCATTCACACTTATTCACTAATAATTCTTCTCTTATGAAATGGTGGGAAATGAACTTGTATATAGGTAAATCTTGCCTTAAATCCTCCTAGAATCTTAGTTATACAAGGTTGACCCAGTGTGTTTTCAGGGACAAATCACTAGGTCTGAGCTAGGTTAGTTGAAATGCTAATAAGCCAAGAAAGTGAAAAACACCCCTAAACTGTACTGGGTCAACCCAATCAACCTAGTGTATCTAACTATCTAAAAGGGTTTTAAGGAAAGAAAAGCAAGGATGGAAAGAGGAAAAGACTAGATGAGGTAACACTGAGAAGAATAATCTTAAGGTTAATGGTTTTAGGAGACAAGTGTGTAGATGGCAAGTGGAAAAAGGAACAACAACATTATGAAGCACTAATGGTCTGCCCACCCCTTTCCTAGTGCACCCCTTAAGGCATGCACTCAAAGAGATTGAGACTCAACAGGTTCCTGCAAGATACAAAGTGTTAGTAATCAATAAAAGTTTGAAAATATTATGTGTATACACATTATACAAGTGAAATAATTCATGTGAAGAATAATTTCCAACTATATATGCCTCTAAATCATTAGAATCATACTAATCTTATGCAAAATTAAGATCTTAATCATTGATGTTTACTATAAGATAGAGTGAAGTAATTAGGTTGTGCTTGAGAGTATGAAAACTAACCATGCCATATGTCTGAGATATTTTCATGGAATTATTTTCATCATTGTCAAAATATCACATCTTAGTCTAAACTAGAGAAGAATAAGGTAGCCTTACTTAGTATTAGGAAAAAACATAATTTTTTACTTTGAATTTTTTATTAGAGATAAAATCATAGTTTTTATAGTATTGATTTTATCTTTTTCCTTTATACATATGAGATAGATTTTCATAAAAGTTATTTCTTGCTTATCTTCAATTTGGTATTGCAATCATGATTTGGGTAATTGATCTATATTTTGTTTTAACCTATCCTGCTTTGATTTTGATTTGTGCAATTATTATTTTGATAACTTGTTTATGTCATCTTATGCCTTTTATAATATCATTTTCTATGATTTTTCCACTTATTCTATTTGAACTTGTGATTTAGGAGGTGAAATCATAATATGAGTGGGTTGTTGAACTAATTTACCTATTATACAATCACCACTATCAATTTTAGTTTATATTTTATTTTTCAAAGACAAATAACTATTTGTATGATGTCCATGCATTTTATGATATGCATAATAGTATTTTGATCTTCTTAGAGGATATATAGAAGTAATGTAATCAATTTATTTTGAAGAATTTCTATGAATATCACTTGAACTCTTTTTAGCCTTTTGCACACTAGTAGGATCCCTATTTGGTAGATGTACATTTTGAACCTTTAGTTGATATGAGATATTGAGAGGCATGACATAGCTAGGAGATGTATATACATGATTGACACTAGCATTATCTGATCCCATGATCTGATCCTTGCACTAAAAAAATATTTTATTGTTTCAATTATTCTATTCACTTTCTCATAGTGATGATTTGATCTTGAAGAGACTCACAATGGAAAACCTTACGAAGTTTTTATTGAACATGCATATTGATTTCAAATGGATCCTAATATTTCCTAATAAAATAAGAAGGGAGTATATCCTAGGTGGAATTTAAATCTATGTCTATGGTTGATACTAAGTGGGATGATAGAGATGATTCCAAAGAGAGAACTAGAGGTGTCATCAATGAAGAATATAGGAATAGACCCAAAGAAGAAACTAAATGAGAGTTAGGAGGTAAAATAGAATAATAGAAAGGGGAATCCTAGGATGAGTCTATAGGTGTTATAAAAGGGTAATATAAAGATAAATATAAGATATAATCCAAATATGAATTTATGGGTATGATCAAAGGTAAATCTAAATAGAAGATAGAAAAGAACACAAAGGGGAATTTAGAGGTATGATCAAATGTAAGTCCAAACCAGAATCCAAAGATCTTTCTAGAGGAGGTTATAAAGAGGAATCAAGAGGTGTGTCTATGAGATAATCAAAGGGAAGATGTAGAGGTTCCCAAGGGTCATATAGTCATCTTGAATAATATGCACTACTTGAAGATCAAAATCACCATCATAAATATTTTTTTCTTTTGACATTTTATCCATTCATATTTATCATAAATAAAAGGTACAACATGAGTAAAAACTAATTCATTGAGGGGATGAATACTACTACCATATCTACTATGAATACCCACGAGATATATAATGAATTTAAATACAATGAGTGTAATAAATACGATAATAAAAACTAACAAGTAATATATCATGCATAAAATAACTAATGACTAAGAATATAATGCAAGAAAAAATTAAGGTATAATGGGTAATCTAGGAAAGGGTCTTTAATGATTTATAGAATCTTAGATATACTTACTCCTTTTCATTAGTATTAGCCCAATGTTTTAGATCACTAACTATAGAGGTAGAATCATGCATGTATCCCACTAACCCTAGTTTAAAGGGTAAGTTAAGAGTAACTTCCCAGGGAAATACACTCATCTCAGATGCATAAAAAATTATAAGGATAAAAAATAATTCATATTGGTGTAAATGTGGGGATCCTAGGTATTTAAAATATAATATGAGGTATAGGGAAACTAAAGTCTGAGTTTAGTGTTGTACTATGGCTATGAGTATTAGAGTAGAAACCCATCATGGCACAATGTATATAAATATAACACCACATATATCTTCATGACAATCACTAAATAATTTAAAAATTGATAGACCACAATTTATAAAATAAGAAAATACAAAAAAATAATGTTAAAAAAAGGTGAAATATTTTTTAATAGGAAAGCAAAAAAATCAACCTTAAGTTAAAAGAAACATCCTATGTGCTATTTGTATACATAGAATATTTTAAAACTTTATCAATTATTGATTCTTTCTCTCTTATATGAACCCATCAAGTCTTAATATCTCTTTGAGTGCATGCCTTAAGGGGTGCACCAAAAAATGGGTGGGTAGACCATTGGTGCTTCACATGATTGTTGTCCCTTTACAACCAATTGTTATCTACACAACCATCTATTAAAAACATCCCCCTAATATTTTACTCTTCTTTTGCAACATCCTCTAGTCATTTTTTGCATTTATTATCCCTTCCTTAGGTTAAACTCATTTTTGAAAATTTATAATACAATATTATCCCTATCCACCTTGTACTCTAATTGACAAAAGTGATTTAGGGACTAGTTCCACCCCTAGCCGACCTAGACCAAGACCTAATTTATTTTTGTTAAAAATGATACATAGTAGATTGGGTTGAACCTGTCAACTAAACTTTCAGAAAGGATTGGGGATAGATCCAACTATATATACACATTTCATTCATCATTATAAGGAAGAGAAGAAGAATGAATATATATATATATATATATATATATATATATATATGTATATATATATATATATATATATGTATATATATATATATATGTATATATATATATATATATATATGTATATGTATATATATATATGTATATCTATATATATATATATATATTTGCTTATCCACCATTTTACTTGAGGTTCATTTTTTAGGGTTTCATACTTTCTTTGGAGATATGGATCTTTTCTTGTGGAGAAGTATTTTGAATGCATATATAGGTTGTGTAGTCTAAAACTGATTTAACCTTGTCATCCTTACATACCATAACAACCTCTTATGAAGGACCTTAGCCAAGCGAGACATTGAGGCTCGATGGGTTCGTATTCAAAGTTAAGTATTCCTAACTTTGCTCTTACTTTGTAAGAGTAGATAGATTTGCATTTGTAATTCTCTCCCATGCATTAGGATTTTGTATACATTGATGTGAGTATATATATATATATATATATATATATATATATATATATATATATATATATATATATATATATATATATATATATATATATATATATATATATATATATATATATTATGAATGTTTATTTTTCATTTTTTAGTTTTCATGTTTATTACCCCCATTCTATGCCACAAGATTTGGTGAGCACTAGATTAGAATTTACTTTTCTTTTGTCATTATACTTTTGTGAATATGAAAACATATGACCTAGGTAGGGTTATTACATAATTTTACTTGAATAGAGACTTTGGAACCCTCCTTAGTGATATTATTATGGTAAGATATCACTTGGATAGGTCTAATAGATCTATATTGGTCATGTATTAATAATTAGAAGTGTAAGTAAGATTTATCTTCTCCAAGTTAGGATTGATTTACAGATTAGTTACATTTCCCTTTGCATACATTTTGGTGAACCTAATGTGAATCTAACCTTTTCAAAATTTAAATCATGCCATTTTTTTTGTCATCGCTTATATTTTTTTATATTTTAAGTATTTTATCAAACTAATCAATATAGATCTAACTTTTTGTGCATAGGTTTAACACATATTCACTTCAAAATGACTCTACTATATATATTATGTCTTCATCATTTATAGGTTAATGGATCGAGCATCTTGATATAATAGTCTTATTCAGTTATATATTATCATACATAGGTGAGCTAGTCAAATCTATATGTTATGTCCTTCTATCAACATACAAGTCAATAAACACTATCAAATAGGCTGATTATGTTCATTATATCTTATTTAACAAACATGATTTTGCAAACTTGGTTGAACCAATCGATCTAGAAGGCATAATTTGAAATGAGCATTTGAGCATCATAGCATAACAATTTTAAAGATAAAAAATCTTTAAGACCACCAAGTTTCTTTTATTTTCTCTCTCTATCATTTCATTTTTTCTTAAGTTTTTAGTCTATAAAACTAAAACCCTACAACTAACATGTTTACTTGGTCAACTTAGTTTCATAGTCTGTCTTCTATCTAAGAAACATAGTTGACCTATCAGACTTTATTCTTAAAGACCTTGATTTTATAGAACAACAACGACCTAGTCGAATCTGTTATGTATTGTTTTCATATAGTGTTACCCAAACTAACTTTGTACTATTTTCAATAAAAAAATTAACATCTACTTCCTAGTAATTAATTCACCTTTCCTTTTCATTTGTTTACATGCTTAGAGTAAATCACATAGCTTATATAGTGGTTTTTCAAATTAACATTTTAGTTCCACTATTTTACTCTTTTGCACATACTACCAAGTCACTTTATATATAAAAAAAACATTAATCATTTGTCTTTTCAAGTCCTACACACTTGTATTTCATCACCAAGGGGGAAGTTAACTTGGTTTTTTGGCCAAGTATAAATACATGGTTGATGGTATATATTATCAAAGTACCCCAAACCCTTATCACTATAGGATTATTAAATGAAGAGGTAGGCCCCAATACTAAACCAATACCATCACTAATGCATATCCCTTTCAGCCCAAAGTCCTGAAACCAACCTTAGATTACTTTCTAGTTACCTATTTTGGCCAACTTCCCTATCACACTAAAATTATACTTTATTATAACTTAATAACACTTAGGATGACCAACTAGTTATCATATACTTTTTAGTTACTTCTTAATCTTTTCTCATTATGTGTTGTATTGAAATACTTTGATTGGCCAAGGTTGGTGCAAGGTTTATGTTATGTGTTCCAATTGGATCAGTCATATCAATCTAATTATTTGTGTACTTGATTTCATCATTACCTCAAATTATCTTGAAATAATTTCCCCTATTTTTAAAATAGTGTCATCTTAGTCAATATAGTCTATTATAGACCATTAATCCTTCCTTCTTGCAATACATAATCAACCTGCATGACTATGTATTTTTATCTCCCTATTAAGTCATTTGTTTAGCAATACACAGTGGACCTACATGATTGTGTATCCTTATCATCCTATTTAGCCTTATTGACTACCATACATAGGCAACCTAAATGATTGTGTATTCTTATATTTATGTTTAGTTCCCTGGGTTACAAAATACAATAGACCAATTTGACTTTGTACCCTATTTCCTAATATTATATTTGCATCATTCCTTTTATCCCCTTTCTTTCATAAAAAAGTTCTTAGTTGAGGACAACACTGAGTTGAACTCAACATATATGATGAGATTTACCAATACCAATAGATTTCCCCAAAAATAGCTTGTGGCTTCCACTTTAGATGAAAGAAATGTGCATTTGTCCACTCTCACTACAAATTGTGGGACTCCTCCTCATTTGTATTTAGTTTGTAACCCTATTTTCTCCATATAAGATTATTCATAATTAGAGTACACTCATAAAATGATTTTCTTCATTAACAAGTCTATTCAACATAGCAAAAAAAACCCTTCCACTATTTACAATCTCGTGATAAGTGGTCAAGTATAATAACTCTATTCACCTTCTCCCACATTATCTCATGGATTTGGGGGTAATACCTTCTTTTATTCTTAACCTCTCCCTTCTATTTTGACTCCTTTTCATACTATGACCTCTTATTCTTTGATTTGTTCAATCTCCATGCCAAGTATATCTACTAACATGGTAGGTTAAACATCTAGTGGGACTTTCCCAAGACCCATCCTTTCTAATCACTCCACTAGTGCACTATTTGATACCAATGGTAATCATACCACTAGTGTTTCTTTTTCTTCTAATCCTTTTACTAGTTCATCTTTCACTACACATGCTAATCATGATACTAGTGCCTCCTTTTCTACCAATGCCTCTTAAGCTACTAGTGTCATGCATTCTACTACTCATGATGCAACCCAAGCCATGAATACCAATGATAGTGCCTTGTATGTCATGAAAATAAGTCAACATACCACTCAAACCCATCAATTATTCTTGAAAACTCTTAATAAAATGAATTATTTTCAAGCTAATAATGCCAACCAAATGATGCAAATGTAAAATCACCTTATTCACCTTTAAAATTGACCTCAATAGGTTCCATGGGGAACACACAATCAAAATGTCTACCACCCCACCTTAGGACTCCCATGGCTAGTATAAGAGTTATATATATTGGCTAGTATATATTAATAAAAAACAATATTGGTATAAAAAATTCAAGTCCCATTATATCACTAGCTTTGAATATCTAGTTAAATATCTAGTATAAGAGTTTAAAACTAGTGACCTCCCTAAAAATATCTTGGCTCATTTTATCAACTACAACCAAATTGAAACTGAAACCACACAAGCTTTCATCATACGATGGAATAAATTTTCTAATAAATGTGATAATAACATGGTAAATGATAATCTCTTTCATTTATTCACTAATACCCTTTATCTCAAGCTGTAATATCAGGTTATGACTCTTTGTCCATGAACTTTGGAAGAGGCCATTGACTAAGCCAAGTGATGAGACTTTTTCATGTGTCAGTTTGAGCTATCCCAATCTCCCATGGGCACTTACATGCTCATCAAAAAAAAAAGTCATCATGATACCAATGATGGTGTCATTGACTCCTATGATACCATTCATAATATTTAAGTTATTGCTTCCCACCTTATTTTAGAGCAAACATCCCCTTTAAAAACACCCCTCATCCTCAATTTTCTTAAATAAACAACATCAATGTTTATACAAAATTAACCTTAGTGGATCTCTAAAAGCATATACTAAGGCCTCTTCCATAAGAGATTGACCCCACTCAACCTATGAAATCATGATATGATCCAAATAATTTTTTTTGGTTTCATGCTAGTTTGGGTCACTCTAATGAGACTTACAGGTAATTACGTAACTTAGATATGGATTTTGTCCTTGGTAAAAATTTTGATCAGGATTATCTCATTTGTAAATTCCAACAAGCCTATGACATCTCATTCAAATATCATGAAACCCAAAATAAAAATCAAGATTTAAACTAGGCTAATGCTCATCTATCCATCTACAAATACCCTCTTCCTAATCATCAAGACAAAAATGGCAAGCCTATTCCTTCCACCAATATTGTTGAAAGTATTATAGACCAAACTCCCAAAGAGAATGTGGTAAATATAACTAATATTTAAAGGGTAGTTTATTTCATTGATTCTAATCCTATACACATGTACCAAACATCTCAAACTTTCTATGTTGTCTAATATTCTTCCCCATCTCACCTAATAGACTTGGGGTAAGCAGACCTTATCTCTTTTTAAGAAATAATTCCAATACATTCTATGGATAACACCTCTCAAACTATTTATAAAACTCCCCCAACATATTTACCCATCAAAAATATTATTCAACCTTCTAATACCACTTCTTCCAATCAATTACAAGACAAACCTAAATGAACTACCCCATCCTCTCAAGACAATCAACTAATTTTTCCCCAATCTAAACCAACCATTTATTATCAAAATAATTTTGAATGTTATTCTACTACTTCCTCCCAAGAGCTCCTACAACATTATGCACATCTCTATAATAGTCCACTCAACGATTATGATGAATGAGACCCTATCATAGATTTTACCAATCTCTCATCTCAAATACCCTTTTTTGAATGCATGTGAACTTCTCCATGTCATCATAATTTCTTGATTAAACTCTTATTCAAAATGAACATCCATCATCCTCCCTCATAGGACATGAAGCTACCTTATCTAGGTTAGAAGATAATATCTTGAAACAATGTGAAGAGATGTTTATACACATTGATGAAATGATGGACACTTCTTTTTCCCTCAAATTTCATATTAATTCCATGATCCCAAATGAGATCTTGCTTCATGCAGATGATCCTCCCCTATTTATAAACATTCAAATTGTTGATATCAAATTTAATCATGACTTGATTGATGAGGGTTTAGGTACTTGTGTAACCTCCCTCAGCTTCATTCAAACTCTTGGATATTCCAAGTACAATCTTAAATTCACATGTAACACATGCTAAAGTTATGCTCGAAGGAAAATAACTCCTTTAGGTTTCATGTGGCTCCCTATTACCATCCTACCTATCACTATTTGAGTGAAGGTTAATATATTTAATTTCCCCCTTTCCTACAATATCTTTCTTATCAAACCTTGGACTCATCGCATGAGGGCATCACCTCTTCTACATACCAATGTGTCATGTTTCCCCATAATGGTTCTACCTATAGGATTTAAGGTGAAACCAACCCTTGTAATTTCAAAAAATTAAAAGAACATGTTGTATTAAAAAATACAACCCTTTAACCCTTACAAATTGTTCTATTTTTGGAATCTCAACATTTCAACTTTCCCATCAACTCTACTTGAGGTTATCTTGGTCACCCCAAAATCATTGGGAACATAACACATAACCTCTTAGACTTCAATGATGATGATCCATATGAGATAAACCACAAGATAAAAAATTTATATCTCTCTCCTCATCTCATTTCCCATTTTCCACCACCCTTGAAGCTGTGTTCCCATCAACCACCTATCAATGACATACATGTGGTCTTAACCAAGACTTAGAATTTTATTCATTATGCCACTTCTAATGGAAAGGTCATACCTACCTATAACATCAAATTTCATACACCTAATTATGATGATGCTTATATCTTAGATTATCCATTTCTAAGAGGTCTTCTTCAAACTAGAGATGTTGAAATTTTTTGTTATCATTCTTCCTTATTTTAGTCTTTTCATTCTTCTTATTGTATTTCATCTTATATAGTTCCTAATTATAGTATTATTCCTCTTCTTCCTAAGGTACATATGGACCCTTCACATGGTACTCCCCAATTTGCATAGATCATATTAGGATCATGATTAAAGATCATGATATGAGTGGTCCCTATCATTTTGTTAGATATTAAGATCCATATATCCTACTTCCCCTATAGACTCTTTATACTACCCTTAATCCCTCTGTGTATCATAATCCTCACTTAGATGATCCTATTTTTTATCCTACTCTTGTTCTACCCTTAGATGAGCTACATCTTACATCTGATGTTGTTTCTCCTTTATTTGATCCTAGCATAGTCTCTCCATCAACCTTGCCTCCCCTTAGTGATGGATTTATTCCTTTATCATGGATTTATCTATTATATACCTAATGGGCCAATAACCCTTACTATGACATCCATATAATTTCTAGTCATTGGACTAGAGACTACCAATTATACCAACCTTCCCTAGTTCTTGCTTCTACTCCTTCCATTAGTACACCAATAAAGTTTACTAATAAGCATATCTATTTATTCCATGATATAGATAATCATTCTTCTACCCATTGTCAAAATCTTTGATAATTTATTGAAACCTTATGCCCTGCCCTTCCTCATCTAAAATATAAGGCTAAACTTCCTCCCAAGTTGTTACATGAGTATATTCCAAAATATGGAGAGGTAGATTGTCTTTGGAACTAGTGTGGTACCCATCACATCGATCATTATTACATTCTCCATCAACATATTCATGATCATCTCATCACCATTATTGCACTCACCATTCCTCTTCCCATATTTCATCCACATAATAAGGCTTCTCATTATTCACTTATGGCTCGCAATCCACTTGTGGTTCCTTCTTCACCTATGGATCTTGCGACACCTGCATCTTCTCCCCCACCTATGGTTCCTTATCCACTGCTTGTGCCACCTCCTTGTTCTATAGATACCATTTTATCATTTATTCCCCTTCTTGAGTATTCTACACATAAGGGACCTCATGAACATGATCCTTTTTCTACACCTACATTTTTTGTAGAGGATATTTGATGATAGGTATTTTCACAACTTTCCCTAGGATTGATGAGACTCGTTGTAGTTAGAGTCTAGCTTCATAGAGACATACAAATGTTATGGATAATATTCATGGACATATTTATTAGTATTTATGAATACAAAATGGTGTTAATTCACTTTCATATTCATTATTATTTTTGTATTCGACTTGTGTTGCACTTTTATCTATATTTTATGTCATTTGACTCTATGCCAAATTTTGTTTCACTTATCTATATTACATGAATCTTTATATTTCACATTCTGTGTTGTATATGGTTTCATTTCTTTCATTTCATTCTTATGGATTTTTTCACACACTTATATTCTTGAGTTCATTTATTTTTCATGGATGTCTTTGTCTTTTCTCATGACTGGTTACTACCTTATCCCATCTAACATGAATAATTATTATCGCAACTTGGTTATACAAACCTAGCTCCCCTTAGTAATCCTTCTTTACCATGTGATTAGTTACCAAAAATTTCATCTCATTATAATTATCTCTCTTACCAATCCACTTTGGATCCCCCTTTATTACCTTATTTTATTTCACAAACTAAGCATACACATGGTTGAAACTTGAGATAACATATTGGTTCATAGACAAGCCTAATTGTTTTAGTCAGTCATGTCTTTATATACTTAACTTCGTTTATCCAAAATTAAAGGCTCATTCATGTGTATCAATTTTATATTTCATGTTGGTTATTCCAAATCTATACAAAGGAAGAATAATAAAATACATAAAAATTTAAAATCTAAATCATTAAAGAAAAGCCAATGATATAAAAGGAAACATTCAAAATTATAAAAGTCAATTCATGCTAAAAGATGTGATTCAAAGCATATATCCTTATTTTTAATCAAATATCAAACTTAATAGTTGGCCTCATGATAGATTCTAGGTACATTGGGGTGAGGTAGGCCAATATATTGGAAAAAGAGAATAAAAAAATCTTTTAGAGCTACCTACTTTCTCATAGTACTTATTCTTTCTAGTAGATGAATGACTATCTAAGAGGTCCTAAGGAACTGGGAACACATTATAGGAGGTTAGGTCCATTTTACCTTATTAATACAACCAACATGAGTCTATCTTAGTATCTTACTTATTTTCATATACAACTTTGGGCTTATTTTGAATGGGTATCCTTTTTATATTGATGATCACTAGCCACTTAGTGTCTTTTTTGTGTTCTTAATGTGCCTCATGTTTCCTAAGGTCTTCTCATATATTCATACATTTTGTTTTTTACATTCCATATTCCATTTACAACATTACTAATATTTTACCCTTGAGAAATATTAATCTATTAACTAATCATCCCTTTAGGATCCTATTTTTGAGTTGTATTATAAGATTATGGGTAGGACCAGGCCTTCCTCACAAATTAACACATTACAAACATCTCTTAAAATCATTCCCATAGTTTTTTCCACTTCATTGGTGTCCCCTTTTTGAGTTGTAGTGTAAGACCATGGATTGGACCAAGCCTTCCTCATAAAAGTTTCTAATACCCAAGTCACAATGAAATTACATGTGTCAAATTTAAGATAAGTAGTGATTGATTATGAGTTACACATGATTAACATACTTCACATATTGATATAGTATGTTTTATGCTTAATTCATTAACCTTTCACTTTTTTCTCCTTGTTTTCCAATTACATTTATGTTTATAACCATTTTATTAAATTTCTCATATTTCCTAGCTTGAATTAGTCTAATCAATTTAAGTCCATTTCTCCAATTTTGTCTTCTCTTTTATACTTCCCCACATGATTTAGTATGATTGATTGAATTATTTTTTTGTTTTTATACAATTTTGTTTTTTTGTGCTTTCCATTTTATTTCATTATTTTCATACCTACCGACATTATATAGTGTGATTTTACTCATTTTGATTTGGTGCAAATCTTTTACATGGTTTAAACACGATTGTTACCCTTTTACCATATTTTAGTTTATTATATTTAGTCATGTTTTGTTATTACACATTTCCCATCATGATATAGTGAGTAGTCCATTTATTTTTTATTACTTATACTTTTTCAAGTCATTTTTGCCTTTCTATTTTTAACCATGCATATGTATCACATAATGCTAAAAAATAAAACACTCAACATATATTTTACATATCATATATAATAAAATAAAAATACATGTGCTATAAAGAAATATATCCATGCATCAACATCCATAACCATGCATAACTCATGAGATCAAATCTAATTGTCTATATATATAATGAGTTTTATACAATATAATTCACCAAATACAAAATAGCTCCAACTATGCCTATCATGTGGCGTACCAACACTATCCATAGATGCTTGGGATTATCCCCTCTAAATGGTACACAATAATGAGGCAGTTTGGGATCTCAAACATACTATATATCCTTATAAATTTCCCACATGGGTCTACACCTATCAATGTTGGATAGTGTTATCCATATATGCCACTCTCTCTTGACCCAAGGTTTGACAGGGCTATGCCTCTCCCTCTCCCACCCCTATTGGTGGTTGTAATCCATCCCCACATGACTATAGCTACCTCATAGCCTCCACTACTTGTCTAAACTACCCTAGCTTGACTGGGGTAGATAGAACCACATGATAATCCATAATGGTGGGGTCTTATAGAGAGATCATCCCATACAAAATATCATGGTGCATAGTCATAAGTAGATATCCCCATCTGATCTCTTCTACCACAAGATCTGCAAACCCAAAACTAGATAGACATTAAATCACCTATATATCTCAAAATATATATATCTACTATAATATAATATAACTAATGTCTTATATAATAAACTTAAAATGTAAATTACAACATTTTATCATAAATGCTAGTGTCACCAATCATCATCTCCCTATCTACTCATCTATTGAGCATGATCTCTTCATCTACTCATCTATTGAGTGCCTCCTTCATGGTTCACATGTATACCATTACAAATCCAAGAGTCACTAATTTATCACATCATGATATACTCTTGATAACTTCCTCTATGGACTGACTATGTCCTAGAGTGGTTGTTAGGTCCTCCTATATTGTCACTCTTACTTGAGCCTACTCTCACCAGTGGTACTTCCATTTATAGTGTGTCCAGGATAGTCATTGTTATTTTTTATTGTTTTGGTGCCTACTATCATATTACATCCATATCCACATCATCTCCTCCAACTATCACCTACTACCATGTTCAACTAATGCATAGCCTAGTACACTATAGCCTAATCATAGGTATCTCCATTAGTACTCCTCCTCCTCTCCCCTTAGATCTTTGAAATGCCATGCCCAATAAATAGACACCAATAGAGGGTCCATTATGTGTAGGAGTTTGAATTACCTTAGAAATAATGTCACCAAATGATGCTCTACCCATGAGGTGTAGTGGCCTATGATCTGCACCCATACCAATCATCTAAAAATGGTTAACTAACTAGGCCATATAATAACGATGTGCATGTAGGGTTACCACACAATCTCCCCTCATGTGATAGTCTAAAACATTGGTACATGGGTCACAATTTGAGATACATGGTATTTCATTTATCATATGACCTGAGATAACCTATCATTGACCATATGGGGCAACCCAACTAGCCGATCCTAGGGAACCTCTCATATATCCAAGCACTTAATAAAATAACATATCCCATGGTCTTCCACCCTCTAGACAACATCCCATACATATCATGCATGATATGGACCTAGATGATAGCCCCAAAATTATAGAGTGCCCAATGATATAATATGTATTGACACAAGGCTATCATTTATATTAGTACCTTACCATTTGACTTGTTACACAACACTTATGGTGTCACAAATCTAATCATAGACTTTTATATGTCTATAATATCCATAATATATACATCAAACAAACACACCCTCAATCTAGGATATATCTTATTGGGTCACGTCACCCACTAGGCTACTACGTACCTCTCCTTTAGATCATCTGGTGTCTTAGTGATCACTAATATCCCTCTTATTAACAATCCCAATAATTCATGGTCATTGTCTAGTGTGATACCCACCTTAATTGTATACCCATCCACTACCCATCAAAAATTTTGGTCAATAATTCCATGCTACAAGTAACATGAAAATGAGATCAAGACTAAGCAGGATCTACCTCATCTCCATAATGCATCCAAAGCCTAGTGTGACCAATCACACTCTATAGACACCTAAATCTAGCCACCAATAACCTCCAACCAGGCTTTTGACCAATTTCCACCTAAAATGCACAATTTGGCCTAAAAACATAGAAACATGCTAAATTATGTGAAACTAACATATAAAAGTTCCAATTTTGGCTAGCATATCCCTAGATGGGGTAGTACAATTTATGAGCTAGCTAACTTTGATCAGATCATTCCAAGTCAAAATGCCAATTTTACACTTGGGTGCTCTAGATTGTTCTTTCCTATCAAATCTCTTACATGAGATGTATGCCTTTGTTATTTTATATTGGTAACATCCTAAATGGGAATATGGTTCTAACACATCTAACATTGACTTCCAATTCCAATCCAGTCAAATTTTGAACCAATAACAAGGAGTTTTGATCAGTTTAAGTATTTTTTGCACAAAGTGCTTAATCATGCTTAAGATCTAATTAATCCAAATCAATTCATAATTAATAATTCCATGGAAACTTGTTGAATACTTATTTTTATAAATGGATATTGAATATCTACATCATCAGGTGACCTAATTTCTTGGGAAGACATCCCTATGCCATAAATGCCATAAATATTAGGATTCATGCCCTCCATGCCTCTTAATTTCCCCTTCTTCCAATGTCATGATGAGAATAATTATAAACTTAACTCCAAAAATTGAATTAATCCTCAACCACACATCTCAATCTCAAGATGGATGATTCAGGTTGATTCTAGACATTCTAAAAAATCTATAAGTAAAGAGGCTATGAACACCTTTTCTAAGACATGATTATGCAAAGTTATAATGAAATATTAGTTCTAAAAGCTTCATGTAACTAGTGTAATCATGCCAAATTGATTCCAACATAAGCCAAGCCATAAGCCAAAGGTGCCAAGGAGAGATGGAGGTAGCCAAACTTCCATTGCCAAGGACTTCATGAGCACAAGCCAAGCAAGCCATTACAATAAGCATGTTGGAGCATCTAAAGAAGGTAAAAGAGGTTTTTTTTTTTTTGCATTTTAGTTGTGTGTTTTATTCATGTTTGTTAACTAAGCTCTCCCTAGTGTCTATTCCTAGAGATGTTATACTAGCTAGTGTGTTGCTTTCATTTTGAAACTAACGCCATACTAACCATCCTCTCTTGAGTCAAATTCTTAGATCACATATGGCATGCATAGTGGGACTAGACACATCTCATATATGAAGAATATTATTTTGTAGCTTTAAAATCTTCATTTAGATCATTAAAACTCTAGAAAAATATTTTTTTTAACTTTGTTTTTCCATTTTTTGTTTGCCATAGGTTTACACAATAACTGACGTTAGTTAGTAAAATTGACATCAATTGGATAGCTATCACTAGTCACATTGGTATAACTGATGTTGGTTAGATAACCATCATCGATTAGCAAATGTAATTGGCATCGGTTATATAACTGATGTCAGTCATTGTGTTTTTCTTAAAACATAAACTTGAGAGATCTTTTTTTAAAGTTCATTATTTCAAATGTAAAAGAGCTTCAAGGCTAAAGGACATGTTAACATTTTTGTTGCAAGACCAAGATTTACATTTTCTAAAAAAGAGTTTTAGATCACCTTTTGCATTCTTAAAAATCAATTAGGAACCTTGTTTTTTTGTTTAACAAAAAATTTATATGTTTATGGTGAATGTTTTCAAAGTTTACAACTAAGACCAAGGGGTCAAATGAACATCACCTCATTTTCCATTTGGGCTTAAAAATGAACTCACCTTTTCAAGATTTGTGTATCCACTTAGTTTTTTAAATTACAATTTTATTTGGAAAAAAGAGGGATGTTGCATGTATGTTCTTCCATTTATCCCCTTTACAGAACCCTTGGAATCAAAAGCATCATTCCTATTTTAAGTAGCCTATTCCAAGGCTTAGAAATAAATTCATCTTAATCACTCCCCAAAAACTTGTCAAAGTTTGTGTGACTTGAAAATGACACTAAAGTCTTTCTACTTTCATGCTTTCTTTATTTTTATGAAAACTTGGCTTACGAGGGGGACTTCATCACCTCTCATGAGTTCTTTAGGGAAGCTTTGACCTAATGTTTCACCTCTCGGTATTGACTTCAATTCAATCCTAATTGGAGTTGCACATGGGATGTAGTGACACTTTGGAAATTACACTATACTGAGTGAATAGTAGGATGTAGTAATTACAAAAAAGACTTGACCTTTTTGCAACAAGCCACATGATACAGATCTAAAATCTATGCTTTTATTTTTCATTGTTTGGTGTGAAAGTCATTGTGCAATTCATTCCCCTATAATGGTCAAAAACTTGTTATATCTTAGATAAAACCCCACTTGTCATGGAAGTATTATTGGTGCAAGGTGCACCTCAAGGTCCATGTCATAGTATTATCATTTGAGAGAAGGGGGGTGTAAAAACCCTACTATATAATGTGCATTTACTTTTTGATGAATACTTAGAATCTTCTCAAATGATGTATATTGATAGATTCCAACAATACCAAGAAACCTTCTCAGATTAGGATCTAAGAGAGATTAATTAGTTGGTATTGTCCTAGATTAAAGTCTTGTTTAAAGTCAAAAATTTGTGTAAACAAATAATTCAAACTAAAAACACATGGTCTTCATTTTCCTTTGAACAAAGAGGCATTATGTTGCCCATGTAAAATCATCAATTTTCCTTGTTCAAAGTTTATCAAAATCTTGGGAGTCATATAATCCACTTTAGTGCAGTTATGATACCTAATTGAGTCTAGACCTTTACCAAAGTTGTTTAAGTCCTTCACTTATAATATAAATTTGAAATTTCACCTTTATAAGTTCATAGGGTTATTGTGTTAAGTAGGTTTTCCATTTGCACTAAACTTGAGGAAACTTATGTTTAATTTATAATTTGGGTTGAAGGCCATTTAAGAATCATAATCATTGTCATCACTTAATAGACTTAAGCCATTTTGTGCTAAACACTTGCACTTTAAGTCTATGTACCACAACATTTTGAGTCAAGAAAAGTAGTGTTATGCTATCAAAATTATGGGAAATTATCTTTACCTTAGAGAGTTTTTGAAACAAAAATTTTTGTCACACCTTTTGGTTAGTGTGGCATCGTTACATTGCCCAAAACATTTCAAATATTGTTTCATAGACTCTCTTGTATAGACTTCAAAATTGCTCCTACATTTTCATACCAATCCGAGTGTACTTTTGTGATCTTTTGTCTAGTGCAACTATACTATTCACTTTTATCTACCTTATTTGTCAAAAAAAAAGTTTTATACCATTATTTATGAAAAAATAAACTATCTTTAAAGTGCATTTTGTTTCATACCTTATACCTACTTGATCAAGTTCATGTCCAAGAATCAAATGCCTATTGTTTGTTAGAAGTGTTTCAAATCCATTAGATTAAAACTTTCATCTATTTCAAAGTTTAGCTTTTGATGCTATTTTTCCAAGAGTCCTAGCACATGCCTTGTTTGAGCCTATATTTTGATGCCATGTTTGGCCAAAAGACCTGGTAACTTTTAAATTCCTAGATTAGACTGAATTGAAACACTTCAACCTTAGAGTTTGGCATTTCAATTTTTGGTCTATTTACTTGCTTATCTTTATGTGAATATTGAAACATTAGATACTTCATGCTAGCTTATTTCCTAAAAAATCTTTTCATAAACCTTTTGATCCTTTTGAAAAATCTAGACCAAGTTAGAACATCATCTCTTTTAGATTTTGTCCTTTTTAGAGTTTGTATAACTCTTTGACCTTTTATCACAAAACATTGAATATGGATCCCAACATGTATTCCTACACTCGTAGTGGACTCATGTAAAATCCAAGGATTAATAATGTGGTGGCATAGTAATAAATGGTGTAATACCCCTATGTGGATAATATTGCTTATGAGATGGATTCTTATCCCTCTTATAATACTCAATTAGGGGCACAAAACCAAGATATATTAGCTAACTATTTGGTTAACACACCACCTTATTTAGAATAAGATCAAGAACAAACCACATAATACATAACTACAATACCATTGTGGATGAGCCAGTTATTCAACATTCATATTCTACTAATACAGCTTCCACGTATGAGCTATTTTTGTTTGAGTGACATTTGTTAGAGAACAAAGATGATATTTTGGTTAGAGCCATAGAGGTAGGGGATAAGCTTCTATTAGACTTCCCCCATGAAAATTTACCAAGTCTAGTAAGAGTGCCCCAGAATATCATTTATGATCAATAAGATTCTTCTAGTAATCCTATGGCTCTAGTCCAAAAAATGTATCAAGACCCTAATATATCTAATAGAGGAAAAAACATCATGGAATACAACTTAAACTAAATGCAGATAACATATCAAACCTACCTAAATTTAGCACCTAATTTCAATTAGATGAACATGGTGAATAAGCCTCTTATTGACCTAGTTCCTTTAATAGGAGTGTTGATAGAGTTAACTAGACAAGAGACTATGAGTTCCAACCCATTCATACAAACCACTTCAATAGATAAATTGATGCATATGCCCATTATTGAAGAAATGTCTTTGTCCTCTACATAGAATAGTGATCCAAATGTAGTGGAAAATATACAAACAATGTCCAATCTTGATCAAACTGGTACTAATGCACAAACAACTAGCCAATAACATGTGCCTATAGTTAATCCCATGAGTAGATCATCATACTAGGGAATAGGAGTTTCTACATCCCAACCTCAACTGGTTCCTTATTTGAGTGTATAACCTATGGGAGTAGGTAATCAAACAATAGCCAATGTCATGCCTCAATGATAGAATGTGATGAATCCTACTCCTCCTCAATAAATAACAAGTAGTATTCCATATCAATAGGCATAATCTAGTGTATCAATGCAATAGAGGAAAAATACATTGAAACCTTAATCAGGGGAAAATAATGTTCCACCTCACTAGGTAATGACAAACATACCTCTTCAGTCGTAGATTAATATGCCAATCTAAAACCAAGCAATGACTAGTCAATAATGTGAAAATATTGGTCAGCAATAGATGTTGAATTTGAAACTTGTTTTCACTTCCCCATAGGGATGCATGAAACAAATAGGTCCCCATGTTTCTCAAGTACCTACTAGATAATCATTATTTAAAAATGTGCCACAAATTTAGAGACAAGGTCTTGGTCCACATGTTCCCACTCAATAACAAGGTTTGATTAGTCGGCATCATGTCTCTTTTCAACCATAGCAGGCACAATATAGTTATATCCCTCCATCCCAACCACAAAATCCTCCAAGTCAAACCTTTATCACCAACCCAAACTAAAATATCACACAACCAAATGTGCAATTTCAAGTACATCCTAATCCACATATTCATATTCTTTGTCTATTCCCCAACCAAACCAATATACCCCAATAGGTATTTTTATCATACCCTGGTCAAAGTGTCTCACTTGTGACCTCCCAACCATGTACACAAACCAATTTTCTCCCTTAAACCAATGTTCATTTCAATTTCCTATCCTAAGAATTGTAATAGATGAAGGATGTAATTGCTATCATTTAGGCTAGGAAACATACTAAAAAGTTCAAATTGGATGGTGTGTGTTCCTATCCATTCAACATGGAGTATTTATAGATACCATTTCCTCCAAGATACGAACTACTAAAATTTACCAAATATAAATGGAACGGTGACCCTAAGGCCCATTTAATTGAATTCTTTATCACATGTCAATCAGTGACATATATCTTTTGTTGGTGTTTCCAAGGAGCTTTGCTGGACAAGCCTTGGAGTGGTTTTTAAAGTTGCCTAAAAATTTAGTAATAGATTTTGATGATCTTTTTGATAATTTTATGCAACACTTTTCCTATAATATCGAGCATGAGATTTCATTAGTGGAATTAACACAAGCAAAGAAAAAGGTTGGTGAGAGTTTTTCAAGTTATTTACAGCAATGGAGAGCCCTTGGAAGCCATTTCACCCATAGTTTACTAGGTAAATAATTAACTATTATGTTTAACAAAAATTTACACAATGAGATAGCATATCATCTGGAGCTACAATGTGCATTTGATTTCAAGGAAATCATTGGCAAAGGCTTGTTGATTGATTGAGTGCTTATCAATAAAGGAATAATCAAGATTAATTCAACTAATCAAAATCAAAGCACCAATAAGGGAAATGACCAACATCAACATCCCATTCAAGTGCAAGAATCACAACTGGTATAGGCCAATAACTAAGAAAGACTGAAGGAATTCAACCATAATAGGAATATTGTGGGGAATGGAGTAATTGAATCTTGTCATGTCCAAATGGTGAAAACATCATCTGCACCACCTTCTTAGCTTACTCCTACCCAACAACCTCTCCAACCAATTCTAAAATCATAATAACCAAGACCTACACAACAAATACAACATCCTTTACCATTTCAAACCCCTCCTCCTAGGAGAACCATGCATGCACATCATGTCTTTAGTGACCTAGGAGAACCTATTGAGTCTATATTTTGCAAGCTTGCTACCACTAATCTGATTAGTTGGCCTATACCAAAGTATTATCCACAAGGCATTCCTTATCTTGATTGGTATCATGAAAATTAATTATGTGGCTATCATTGGGTCAATAGGCATAATCTATTAAGATGTGTCCAAATCAAGCATCTACTTGAGAATATATTGGAGAATGGGGAGATAACATTTCGTAATGGTGCTTCCACATCTAATCAAACTCTTAGGATCTATCAAAACCCCTTTCCTTGACATAACAATCAACAACAACAAAATGATCAACAACAACAATAATAATGGCTAGTGTAATGGAAAAATAAATAATATCAAAATCAAAAGCCAAACCAATAAAATTAACAATATAACCCATAATGACATAGCAATAGATAAAACCAAGGTCAAAATAGTAACAACCAAAAAATCTAACATGTAGTTGCACATAACTATAACAAGATTTTAGGTCATATTGCAGGGGGTAGGGTTAATACCACTCCATTAATCTTAGACCTGGCACTAATCATCCTAGACCATTTCTAAACAACAACATTCAACTAAATTACATGGATAATCCTTGTTTGATTGGGAGTGCATATAGGCAAACCAAGAAACTAGGACTTCTTACTTTGGACCTTATATCAACTCATCTTTGCCATGTGACCACATATGAGTGCATCAATAACTGAGACTTGTCATGTCTAACCCCACCCCATTCCCAACATTGGTTAGCAATAATGGTCTAGTATTTAATCTTGATTGTGTAATCATAACTTGGAGGTCAAAGATTACTATCCCAAGCCTAAAACCATCCACTACTTTTCCTATCATCCAACCAACTGTTTAGCCTCAAAATAAACCATTCACTCCTGACCAAGATAAGAAGTTTGATATTGTGGAACAATTGCAGAAGACACCAGCACAAATTTCTATTTAGACTTGTTGTGAATGCCAATAATCCATAAAAACATCTTGAATGAGTTTTTGACCCAATCTACTATTTCTAGTGGAATATCCCCTGATAAATTTCAATCTTTGGTTGGACATCTAGCTCTAGCCCAATAAGTCACATTCAATCAAAGTGATATGTCTTCCCTTGGCCTGTTCCATAATAACCCATTATACATAGAATTTTATATAAAGTGGCATAAAGTGAATCATGTCCTTATAAATAATGGATTGGGCCTCAACATAGTGTCTCTAAAGCTCATCAAGCTTCTTGGGTACACAATGGTAGATCTCCAACCAGAAATGATAACCATCAAAGCTTATGATAATTAGGAAAGAGAATCATAAGGCACAATTAGTTTTCCATTTATCATTAGGCCTTTGACCCATGGTACACTTTTCCATGTGCTTGATCTTGAGTTATCATACAATATGCTTCTAGGTATGCCTTGGTTACATGAGATTCATGTATTCCCATCAATGTTGCACCAATGTATCAAGTTTTCCCACTTAGGGATGGAAGTGAATATTCTAGGAGAATTACACCCATATGAACATTACAAACATCTTGAGGCTGAATTTCAAAGCTAAAATTATTAGTACAACGTGAATCCAAGTTCAAAAAATAATAAAGGAAAGGCTATACTTATTAATCTTTCACTGGATAATTACATAGATCCTAATACCTTAAATTCCATTTCCCACATGCCACCTCTTTAAGCTTCTAATCATTTCACTATTTTAGATAATGGATCGAGAGAGTATGTGACCCATGATACATTTCATATTTACAATCTTCCTTAGAATCCAAGAACCTTTGGGTAACCTAAAGTCAATCCACATATGCATTGTAACAAAAAAATAAAGATAAGGGACCTGTCACATTTGTACTAGCATCTGGCTATAATGTAACCCTCTTGAAGGGGATGAATTATGGTTATAAAATGACAACCAAGCTGATTTTTATAAAATTTCAAATATCTTATTCTTAATAGGATCATGGAGCATCATAATTATGAAGGAAGAGGCCTCAAACTAAATTATCAAGGAACCATCAAGCCAATTTCCATGACTAAGTATGAAAGACCTTATGGACTTGGATTTAAACTACGTGGGGGTAACCCCACATATATTATTCAAAATCCATCACTAGTGACTAGTGATGATGATGTCGAAAATGAAGTAGATTTCAATCATAGCCTCACCTTAGATGACCTAGTTGAAACCAACTTATTTGATTACAATGCCATATGTGCCCTTACCCTAGCCATTTATCACAACCCATTACCATTATATTATCCCTAACTAATATATTGGGACAACAAGAATTTATTCTACTGATTGATGAGTTCTAGAATGATGAGGCATTTTGTGACTTCTTAGGCCTTAGAAACAATGTTGCATTGGGAGATCACAAGTTAAGATTCTCAATTACATTAGATTCTACAACCTATTTTGGAGAGTGAGTGAATTCCCTTAGCCAGAAAAAAAGTAAAACATTGAGGTCTCAAAATGAAAATCTCTTTGAGGCACTTTTTTATTAGGGAAAAAGTAAAGATAAAGGCCAGTCTAGTGGTGAAAACCTATTTCAGGCACCATTAGATGGGGGTGTTCATTCTTATTTGCATTTAGACTAGGAAACCACCAACGATGAACTTACCTATAGATCTAAGTTTAGTTTTGAGAAATAATAAGTATTTGATCAAATCCTTCAAGAATTTTTGACTATTTTGTCACATGGCCTGATCTCCCATTAGGGGACTCAGATTCATCGTACCTAGGAGAAGTTGAAGAGCATGTCCTAACAGAGGACCCTAACATAATCCAATAGTTCAAGTCATTACCTACAATCCTAGAAGATGGTTTGACCCTTCTAGTTTAAGATATAACATAGGTAAACATCAAGACTCCATCAAACCTAAAATGGATAAAATTAGGTGCATCCCTCACTAAGGAGGAACATGAAGTATTTACAACTCTATTGAGATAATTTGTAGATATATTTTCATGGGCCTATTTTGACATGCCAAGTTTGGACCCTACCTTGGTTCTACACCACCTTGTGGTTAATCTTGATTCCAAACCAATCAAACAAAAGGTACGTAAGATGTATCCTTGCATTGTTGTATTACTAAAGAAAGAGTTGGAAAAACTCTTATAAGTAGGATGTATCTGATCCATCGATTACTCATAATGGATCTCTAATGTGGTACCTATTAGTATAAAGCTTGAAGGGATCAAAATCTATACTAAGTTTTTAGACATCAATAAATCTTGTCTTAAAGATGATTTTACATTGCCTAATATTGACATGATCATTGACTCTATGGTAGGTTATTAAATGCTTTCACTCATGGATGGTTTTTTAGGATATAATCATATCAGAATAGCACCAAAAGACCAACACAAAACAACATTCACCACTCTATGGGGAACATTTTGTTATCAGGTAATGCCATTTGGCCTTAATAATGGTAGAGCTACATATAAAATAGACATGACTATAATATCCATGATATTATTGAAGACTATGTCGATGACATATTAGGAAAATCCAAAACTAAGGCCAACCATCTAGTAGTGTTGCATAAGATATCTGAAAGATTGCAAGAGTACAAACTCAAACTTAATCAAAATAAATTTGTGTTTAGTGTAACTTCAGGCCAATTACTTAAATTTATCATGTCTCATAGAGGTATTGAAGTCAATCTGACTAAAATCCATGTTATAATCGAGATGTTATCACCAACCAATTTAAAGTAACTCCATAGTTTGTAGGGTAAGATCTAGTCAATCCAATGCTTCATCTCTTAGTTAGCAGACAATTTCCACCCATTTACACACATTTTGAAGAAGGGATTTGTATTTCACTAGGATGATCACTACCAAACAACTTTTCAACAACTCAAAGACTATCTTGTTAATCTACCTATTTTATTACCTCATATACTAGGAAGCCATTCTTGTTATACCTATCAGCTACCGACCATGCTCTGGGGGCACTCTTCCATCAACATGATGATAATGGAAAAGAGCATGCCACATACTATCTAAGTCATACTATGAACATAACTATGCACCTATTAAAAAAGCTTATTTGGTGATGGTCTTCATAGCTCAAAAACTATGCCATCACATATTGAATAATAAGACTATGGTCATTTCAAAAGTAGATCTGCTCAAGTATCTACTATCTAAAATATATTTGTAAGGTAGAACGGATAAACGGATCATGATTCTTAGTGAGTTTGACATAGAGTATGTCAATTAGAGGGTAATCAAGGGATAAGTTCTTGTATACCAACTTGTTGAAGCACCTCTCATAGACACATAGCCACTCATGTTTTAATTTCTTGATGAATCCGTAATGATCATCATTAATACACCCCTTGAGGAGTATCCCTAAAAACTATATTTTGATGGTTCATTTATTACACATGGATTGGGGGTAGGCCTATTATTTATTACACCAAAGTGGGATCTAATCCCTAAATCTTTTAGAATCAACTTTTCTTGTATAAAAAACATGGCCGAGTATGAAGTACTTGTTTCAAGACTTTGAAAGATAATGCATTATAACATATCTCATCTCCAAGTTTATGGTGATTCTTAGTTAATCATCAATCAGGTCACAAATCATTTTCAGACCAAAGATCACAAGTTGGTTCCATATAAAGCCATGGTCGACACTCTTAATCAATAAATTACCAACATTTAGTTTGATCATATACTAAGGGATAGTAATAGAACTATAGATGCCATGGCTACTATTGGCTCTCTAATTCTACAAATGGACAAAGCTAGAGAGTATCAGTTCCTCATTGAGAATTTGTCAACACCAGCTCATGAACCTTCAACTATCACAATGATTTGTGATATTTTTAGTCCTAATTCTATCTATTACTCAGAACTTTACAACTACCTTCATGACCAAGTTATTCCACCTAACCTATCTCAAAAACAAACCAAAGCCTTCATTCATCATTCCACTCGTTATACTCTACTTGGATCCACCCTTTACACTCATACTTTTGATGGAACTCTGCTTCATTATTTAATTTTGATAGAGTCTACACTAGCATTAAGAGAAGTACATGAAGGGATATGTGGAGCTCATTCTAGTGAGGCAATCCTATCCAAAAAGATCTTGCATACTAGTTATTATTGGCCCATGATGGACACAGATGCCACTGCATATGTAAGTAAATGTGACAAATGTCAATGACATGCTAATCTGATTCATTCCCTAGCCAAAACTCTAAAATTAATGTTGGTACCATGGCCATTTTCTACATGGGGACTTGACCTCATTGGAAATATCAACCCCACTTCATCTGATGGCCATAAACATGTCCTTACCACCACCTAATATTTCACTAAGTGGGTTGAAGCTATATCCCTCACATGACTGAAAATCAAATTTCCAAATTCATCTTCATTTATCTAATTTACCGCTATAGTATCCCCTCTGACATTATATCTAATAATGGAAGATCATTCAAGAAAAAGGATGTAGATCAACTGTGTACTAAATATAACATCACAAAACATTTTTATACAACATATTACCCTCAAGGTAATGGCCAAGTTGAGGCATCCAACAAAACTATTGTCAATATTCTCAAAAGGATTATCAATGATGCTGATCATGATTGACACTTGAAAATATTACCTACCCTTTGGGCATACCATACCAATCATCATACCCCCATAGGAGCCACTACATACTCACTTGTTTATGGTATTGAATCCATCCTTCTCATTGAGGTTGAATTGCCTTCACTATGCATCTCTTTCAAGCATATCCTATATGATCATGACTATCGATTAGCTCCCATGTAAGAGCTAGACCTACTTGATGAGAAATGCATAGATGCACTCAAAAATCTTCAAGCATATTAGAACTGACTCAAAGGCCACTATAATAGACATGTTAAGTATCAAACATTTGAACTTGGTGATCTTGTTCTTAAAGAAAACCAAAAGAATACTATGGTTGAGAAGAAGTATAAATGGAAATTCAAACCAAACTGTATAGGTCCTTTCATCATTACTATATATTATGGATTAGGAGCATACATGCTTGACACAATAGATGGAGATAAACTTCCTAAGTTGATGAATATTATTCATCTCAAGCGTTAGTATGCTTGAATGCGAAGGTGTATTATCTATAAGGACCATTTTAGTTATGATATTTTATCAATATTATTCTTTATATAAATATCATCCTTATCTATCCTCTTGGCCATATCCACTTTTCATTTCCATTATGTCAACCCAATGTATTCTAAAGTTAGCCCATTTGACCTTGGTTTTTACCATTTATTATGCATTTTCAACATCAAGATATTTGATCAATTTCATTAGTTGGTTCAAGTACTTCAGACAGAGATCATATTTTGGAACAGTATGGGAAACTTTTTGCTAGTTACATCCTTCATTTATTATTCCTTTCTTATCACCAGTCTTGATACTAATTATAACTACCTTTGGGAAAATTAGTACCATTTATATATGTCATTATGTCCTATTTATAATTGCCTATGGGAAAACTAAGGGCAGCATTAAGCCTTGACATACCAACTTTCCACTTCCTATGTCATACTATGCCTTTTTACCAACTATGCCTATTTTGTTTGAATTGACTACTACACTAGTCGAATTCCTCCATTGTAAGGGCAGGACTATAGTGACTTTAGGTCCTAATTTGGGACTATGTAGGTAGTGATTGATACTTTTTAAGGTCAACTCAATCACCCTTTCCACCATGCTATCACCATTTTATGAGCAACATTAGTTTAAACGCTCTCACCATTTTACAAGCTTGAACCATTTAAGTGTCTCATCATTCTTGATCAAGTTGAGATACTTCAAAAAAATCCAAAAACATTTATCAAATCATTATAAAAGAATAAAAATGTTGACCACTTCTTTGCCTTAAGGATTCTAGGAACCCTTACTAAGTTACAATCAAATCACTTGTCATTTTGTTTCACCATCCTTTTTGGCATTTTATCTCATGCACTTGCCATTTTTCAAGACCATTCATCTTCTTATATCACATCCATTCTATTTGTTTTCATCAGTTATCACATTCTTCCCATTCTTTGGGAGAACTATATTTAGCCCAAAGTTTTTTAATTGATATTACATCCATGAAACTATGTAGGTAGTGTCCACTTGCTTAGTGCATATGGAGATAGCTCGGCCACCCCATTCTTTTTCTTTTATTCCTTGATTTTGTTCATTTATTCAATTGCTGCCTATTTTATAGTGGCAATGTTCATATGGTTTCTATTACATTGTTTATTTGTTTGTTTTTGCTTATTTTGTTTGTCTATTTTTTTTTGCTTTCAGCACTGTTGCCTTGATTCAATTTATGTGTGTTCATTGGGTGATTACTTGCCCACACTTACACTTGAATTCATCCATATTCATATGTTTACTTGTCATCATGGTTTCTATCATTAGTCCATTATGTTCTATTGAGTATTAGATTTTAGGAGTTAGTCCTTATGTATATTTTGGCCAAGTCCTCATGATGTTATACCATGATGCCTACTAACTCGTGTTATAACAAACCTAAGCTTCAAGAAGTCTATTCAGTAATTTTAGTATCTCTTTGGTACTGACATCCTGATCACTCCCAATCATATCCCAGATAGAGTAATTAACCAAAAAATAATTTCAACTTTTATTAGTTTGGATGAACATCTCCCTATTAGTAGGTTGTTCCAATTCCTCATTACCCTTTGTGTTAAGTTATCATCATCCTAGCCCAATTTTATCATGTTTGTCATAATCAGGGTCCAATGATTATAACTGCCTATGGGCAAATCATTGCACACCATCCCACTTGCATTTATCAATGATTATAAATACCTTTAGGCAAATCATTGTGTTGTCACCACTTCCCTTTTTTTGCCTATATAGGGTGACATTGTTATCTTATTTATCTATCCTAACTGGGATAGATCCATCTTCTCAATTATTATAACTACCTTTGGCCAAATCATTGTGTTATCATACCATATTTCCACTATTAGGGTATAAGTTTATAAACGCCTTTGGGCAAGCCACTATACATCATCCCAAATGCATTATCAATGATTTTAATTACTTTTTCAATATCATTGTGTTTTCACCCCATCATCTTTCCTTTCTTTGGTCCCCTCATTTCACTTCTTTCTTTTTAAGGGACCGTTTGCCAACATGCTTGTGCCATCCATTCCCTTGAGGGGGAAACATATAGTTAGTGTGTCATCATTTTAGTTTTAGGCATACATGACCTTTGCATTCTTTGAGAAGATATTATTGTGCTTATAACTTACAATGCCTTCTCAAATAGGGGAAAACTACTGACACCTAAATCTAGCCACTGATAACCTCTAACTAGGCTTTTGAACAATTTCCACCTAAAATTCACAATTTGGCCTAAAAATACTAAAACATGCTAAATGATGTGAAACTGACATATTCAAGTGTCAATTTTGGCCAGGGGATCCTGCAATTTATGAGCAAGCTAACTTTGATTAGATCATTCCAAGTCAAAATGCCAATTTTGCACCTGGGTGCTTTGGATTATTCTTTTCTATCAAATCTCTTACATGAGATGCGTGCCTTTGTTATTTACTATTGGTAACATTCTAAATGGGAATATAGTTCCAACACATCTAATATTGACTTCCAATTTTTATTGAACCAAATTTTGGACCAATAACAAGGAATTCTGATTAGTTTGAGTAATTTGTGCAAAAAGTACTTAATCATGCTTAAGAGCTAATTAATCAAAATCAAGGCATAATTAATAATTCCATGGAAAATTTTTTAATACTTATTTTTGGAAATAGATATTGAATATCTACATCATCAGGTGATGTCATTTCTTAGGAAGACATCCTTAAGCCATAAATGCTACAAATATCATGATTCATTCCCTCCATGCCTCATCAATGGCTTCCACAATGCCCTCCATGCCTCTTAATTGACCCTTGTTCCAATGTCATGATGAGGATAATTATAAACTTAATTCCAAATATTGAATTAATCCTCAACCACACATCTCAATCTCAGGATGGATGGTTCAGGTTGATTTTAGACATTCTAAAAAATCTATAAATAGAGAGGCCATGAACATCATTTCTAAGACATAATTATACAAAGTTAAAATGTAGGATTGGTTTTAAAATATTAATTCAACTAGTGTTACGATGCCAAATTGATTCCAATCCAATCCAAGCCATAAGCCAAAGGTGCTAAGGAGAGATGGAGGTAGCCAAGCTTCCATTGCCAAGGACTTCATGAGG
Source organism: Torreya grandis (assembly GCA_037957365.1). Classification (NCBI taxonomy): domain Eukaryota; kingdom Viridiplantae; phylum Streptophyta; class Pinopsida; order Cupressales; family Taxaceae; genus Torreya; species Torreya grandis. Next base: position 476,896 of record JARHVA010005037.1, on the reverse strand, counting down.
ACAAGCCAAGAAAGCCACTACAACAAGCATTTTGGAGCATCCAAGGAAGGTAAAGGAGGGTTTATTTTGCATTGTAGTTATGTGTTTTATTCATTTTTGTTAACTAAGATCTCCCTAGTATCTAGGCCTAGAGATGTTATGCTAACTATTGTGTTTATTTCATTTTGTTTTCATTTTGAAACTAACACCATACTAACCATCCTCTCTTGAGTCAAATTCTTAGATCACACACTTTGTCTACATCAGTCAATCAATATAATAGATGAGGAATCCATGACACAAATATCAAGTACCAATACATCCAACATCTCTATAAAATATCAAATAACAAATGATGTATAAGATATCCATGTCATAAATAATTCATAATACATTATTAAAAATTCACAAATTAACTACTTAAATTAGCTAGTTTGATTTAGTTTTTCATGTTCCTAAATTTTATATAAAATCTACCTATTTAGTACTAAACCGGCCCTATATCTTATTTGCAATACTAAATCAGCCTTTTCCATTTCCAACTAGATCAGCCTATTCAATACTACATTGGCCATCTTATTGCTTTAACATACTATATTGGCCCTGTCATTCACACTCAACCTCCTTTTATGATATTAAATCATCCCTATCCAACAAACTAAATCAGCCCTATAATACATAGTTAGCCTTATTCCCCCTACCAACTAAGTCAACCTACTACTATGTAGTTGTCCACCCATTAATTACTAAATTATCCCACTTCTATGTAGTCCACCCTATATTTTTGACTTGCCTTATAGACTGAGTTGACCAAGTCAATTCTATTCTTACATAGTGATAAATTTTTAACCATTTACCATAAATGCCTTAGGCATTTATTAGTATGACTTCTTCCTACCTAGTACCCCATTATACCCCTAGTTTACCTAAAATTTTCTTAGGGTTTATTATGGTACCTAGATTTTACCTACCAATCAATTTTCTATATTTAGCTCAATTTCAAATAAAAATATTCAAAAATTTAAAATTTTCAATTTCTTACCTATGATGCACTTGTTGTGGACTCTATGCATCATCCCCATCTCAATTATCATCTCCTCACCATGATGGCTCTCTGGTCTCAAACTAGGTCACTCAAAGCTTTGCTTTCTAAGAATAGTAAAAATAACAAATGAATTATTTTTCACCCTATTTATATCTATTATTTAAAATTATTTAGTTTTCAAAATTTTACTACTAGATTCCATATTTTGATCATATCTTTATTTCTAATAGCTCTTTTTCCAAGCCATAAAAAGTTCTAAAATCTTGACATTTTCATGCTCCTCTTATCATTTTCCACCTTCATTAACCATTTCCTTGCCTAAACTCATTTTTTGACTATTTACGATACAATTTTATCCCCATCAACCTTATATTCTAATTGACAAAACTCGTTGGGGTCTAGTTTGTCCCCTAGCTAGCCTAGACCAAGAACTTATTTATTTTTATCAATAATGATATAGATTCGATTTAGGTGACCCTATTGGCTAAATTTTTTAAAAGGATTATGGTTAGATCTAGGTATATATTCACACTCATTTTATCATTAATAAATAATAAAAGAAGATGAAGAGATATATATATTTCACATCTGCTTATCCATAATTCTACTTTAGGAGCATAACCTAAGGTTTCATACTTTCTTTGGAGATATGGATTTTGTCTTGAGGTAAAGTCTTTTGGATGCTTATATAGGTTTTTTTTATCTTGGAGATGATTTATCCTTATCATCTTTATATACCAAAATAACCTCTTGTAAAGCATCTTTTCCAGGTGATATATTTAGGCTCAGTGGGTTCATCTTCAAAGGTAAGTATTCCTAACTTTGTTCCTCTTTTGTAAGATTAGATAGGTTTACATTTTTACCTCTCTCCCATGCATTAGGATTTCAAAGACATTGATGTGAGTATATATATTTTATGCATGTTTAAATTTAATGTTTATTACCCCCACTTTTGGTGAGTACTATATTAGGATTTACTTTGCTTTTGTCATTATACTTTTTTTAATAACATAGGACCTTTGGAACCCTCCCTAGTGATATTATTATGGTAAGAAATCTCTTGGATAGGTCTAACAGATCCATCTTGGTCATGACCCTAAATATATAATGTATCAACAATCGAAGTGTAATTTTATCTTCTCTGATCTATGACTGATTTATAGATCAATTGTATTTCCCTATGCATACATTAGTATCTATCTAAGGTGACAAGATAAAAAAATTTAGTTTCAAATTCATCCAAAGTAAAAAATATGAATCATTATGTTATAGATAGTATCCAATATTTAGGAATATATTATTATAGGGTCATTAATATACATAATTAAGTTAAAACCTTGAGCCAAAAATTAACAACAACAAATAATGTTTTAATTTTAATGAGTTCACCAAAATGTTTACACTAGAGTTAATTATGAATTATAATTAACTCTAAATGGAAATTTAAACTATTGAAATATTATTTAGGATGATATATAAAATATAATATAATAAAATATAGAGAACCAAAAAATTTACATAATTTTTAAATTTGCTAAAAACTTAAACTAGGTTTAGGGTTACAAAGTTGTCCTTGAAAATGATTTATTTTAAAATTTATTGAATATATAAAAACTATGACTATTTGAAACTATCTTCAAACAAAAATTTAATAAAAAAAATGGCTCACTATCTACCATGACAAATCCACATGAGGTGGATAGAAGTTCAGTGCATTTATATTTTCCTACTACAACTTTGTCATGTCAAACAATGAGTTAGATCTGAAATATAGGCTTGTTTGCCTACTATGAATTGGCCAAGCAAGATAAAAATGTCAAGAACAAGCATTGTCAAAAATTTATTAACTAAATTTTAGTGTCTACATATGGATTGATCCATACTCAAGGGGATTTTTGGTCATATGAGGATTATATGATAGTTTTTAAGAACTTTCCTCTTAAGCTAACTTAAAATTAGAATTTATTTAAAACTTAACTATGAACTAAGCCTAGTAATTGGTAGGATTTATTTAAAGTCATTTTTTAACATCGTAAAGAGTTGGACAGTAGTGTTTAATCCAATGGTTGCTAGAATCCACCTAACATTATTAAAGCATAATTTTTGGGCCTTGGGGCCATGGGGCCCACTATGCCAACTTAGATAGTTATAGACTTGTTTGATATCTTGTAGGCTGATTAGAGTAAGTGGGGCAAGCATGGTTGTGTGAAAACTATGCAACCACCTACATATTTAAATCCATGTTATTTACGAATGAGATTTTGTTTGGATGAATTTTTCATCTCATGCCATATTGTTGGATATTCAATGGGTAATATAGTTGTGTATAATGTGTATTAATTATTATAAAAATGGCATGTTTTTGTGTGGATTTATTCATGGAAATTTTGGGCATGAAAATTTGATATCAGACCATTATTAAAACATTAGGATCCCTTTTGGTAACATTTTTTCCAAAAAATACCAATGCATATACTTTTTGGGTGGTATGCCTCATTGAAGAGGTGAACACAATACACATGAAGACTTCCTTGGACTATGGACTCTTTGGCCAAGTAATATACACTTAAAGTTTTATTTTGGTCTCTACTTCTAGGTTCACTGACCTCCCTTTAAAATAAGCAATGCCTCACCACACAAGTGGATTGTGCTAGAGGGTGCTTGATGTTTATATCACCTTGAGTGATGAGATTGGAATGAATCAAGATGTATTAAGTTGATCCTTCCCCTAACTTAGTTTTGATTTTTTACCTTATGAGTAGTCCTTGGAATATTTTGGGCATAGTCCTACCTTAGGTTGAAAACCTTATCTATGTGGATCATAGAAGATTAAATATACTTAAGGGAATAATGTTTTAGCATGAGGTAATAAGAGTCTCATGGTGTTTCACATGGATTTCCACTTGAATTTTCCATCTATGTAAGTGTTGTTAGATTTTATGCTCAACTTGTGTGAAGGACTGGTGATACCACATGGATGACCTTAAAAGGGAGCCTTATGTGGATCAATTAGTTTTCAAATATCCTTATGGTGATTAGACTTTGTATCCTTTTAGTAGTGAGATATTCATTATTTTATACACACATTGGAGATATTATCCATTGGATTTGGACTTAGTGTTGGTTGGAGAGGAACATGCAGGCCTTTGTGGTATTGTGGAAACAAGTAGGTGTGATCATAAATAAGTAGCTGTGATCATAAACTTAATTAAAGTGTTGACTAGGTTAAAGTGGTATTATGATCTCTTGAGAATGTTTAATCAAACCAAAGGTATATATATCTAGTTTGGATGTTGAAATCTAAATGTTGTGGTCAAAATTCCGTTTGAGGTTATGACCCTATTTCTTGTAGTATATGTTTATATAGCACCCTTATGTTAAACCAATAGTGGTTCAAACATGAACTTGTTAATAAGGATTTTTGAGAGTAAAATTATTAGTTTCCTCATATATAAAAGGTTAAATTTTACCTTAATACTTGTGTAACTTCATGAATTGATTAATGTATCCATGTTAATATGAGTCCTTTTTAGTGAGACAATGTTTTTGTAGAGAAGTTTTTCTTCTATAGTGGTGGAACCTAGTTGAGTGGGTTTCATATGAGTGTTGATAGAATTTATGTAAGATGTATCTTTTTGATCTAGAGATAATTATATATAACCTTGAATGGTTGTACATCCTAATTATTAAGCATGCCCATAATAAGAGTAAGTATTTACATTTTTATCTTGCATGCAAGTTCCTAGAGCATGCAATTTAGCTTGGATTGTGACATCCAAAATATTTTAGGTGTCAAAATTTTAAGGTGACCATTCTATTTTGATGTTGTAAATTACATAATTTTTATAATACATGTTTTAAAAACACGTAAAATTTAGTGGAATGCGTCATATTAGATGATTTGGTTGGGGCTTGTAGTGCCTTGTTTTCTTAGCCATACCAAAACCTTATTTGGATTGTGAAGTTTGGGATATCCTTGAGTATGGATTAGTGAGGAGTGACATTTATAACTTGACTCCTTATATGATTTATTTTTACATTATTCATAAGTTTTTCATTGATTATTGTATGAGTTGTTTGGGATGCCTATGTGATTGTGTTTTAGATTTAAATTAGAGGAAATAAGTTCCATGGCATCGTAATGGATATGATATGAGTATTGGTAGTTTATATGGTGTCTTGATGATCCTTTTTAGTTATGGATTTATGATAGAATGAGTGTGTGTCCTTAGGAGCACATGTACTTTTTTAGAGTTGTTAATTGGCTAGATCAACTGAGATTTGTGATTATTTGTTATATACCATGTTGGGTAGGTAATTACCTAGAAAAACTCATGAATTTAATGAAAAATAGTCTCATATAATGTTATTTATCACCTTATATTGAACATCCTTGGTGATGGTTTAATATTTTTTCTTGATAATAAAATTCACTAGGGGCCACTTGTGCTTTGTGTAGTGGGTGTTGTAAAAGCATGTGATGCTTCTCACCTAAGCAGGTGTGCACATGTTAAATTTATTTTTGTGCCTTACTAATGTCAATCCTAGTAGAGGAAATATTAGAAGACCCCTCATGGGTTCATACCAACCTTTATTGGTATGCATCCTCCTCATAGTAACCGAGTGTAATATGTTTTTCTAGTGAATTCCTATGTGTTAAAAGTTTGCTCATAGATTAATATTCCATATGATTCCTTGGTTTTAGAAGATATTTTTTTGTTATCCCTTATCTAAAATTCATATGGGTTGATACACTCTCATCGTTAAGTGACATCACCATAATTCCACCGAATGGGTTTATATATTTCATGATTTTAAGTGTTCTTTTTGATCAGGGGCTTATTTTTTAGTGTTATTTCAACTAAATTCTTTAACCTTCATAGAATGGTAATTTATATTGTGTGTTAGTTAGATAAGTTTTATATATTGATTGTCTTGATGTACATGTTCTTTAATCCTTTTCTTCATGTTACATGAAAGGTATTGTGATATTTACCACTTATAGGTTGGTATGTTTGTGGTGGTTTTGGAAACTTGGAGTTATGATGCATTATTCATATCACACAAAGGTATTGAAAAATTTAGTTTATAATTATGGATATGTTATCTCCCTAGTATCCAAATGTGACCTTCTAGAGTCACACTATTCAATATTATTGTATCTAAAATTATCAAAATTTACCACATGATGTGGCCAACCTTGAAATTATTTTGGTTCTTGATTTGTATTTACAGGTTTATTAGAATCATCCATTTATGATTTTCCTTTCTATGTATTTGAAGGATGTTTAGACATTTGTTAATTCAAAACTTTATTTAAGGTTAAAGATACTAATTTTATTTATCATCTTCAATTTTGGATTATTTTAGGATGTCTAGCCATTTTCATCTTTTATTATTGTTTGTATTATATTAGGTCATTTAACATTGATTTTTTTCTCATTTATGGATTCAACTAGGTTAATTAGCTGATTTGATTTTAATCCTTTATTGGATTGGTAAAGTTTTAACTTACTAAAGTGTGTTATTTTTATGAGACTTTTTGTTTACCTTTCACCTTGAGCAAAAGTGGGAGTTGTATGTGAGGAGTATCTTGTTAGTTTTAGTAGATAAAATAAGATTACGACTTATTTCATAACTTATTGATAAAGTTGGGAGGCATTGTCTCACTTGCTACTTCTTACAGAGTTTATAAGGATGGTGTGAGCCTTAGCCTTATTTTTTTATGTTAAATATTAGAATTTTATTCCTCCCAACTTTGTGAGTGATGGAGATGGGTTATGTTATGATATTGGATACACCTTGGGCATGTTAGTGTATTAGATTACACTTTTTGATATATTATTATATATTTATGATTTTAATTTAGAAGACAGTTGAGATGAGTCAACAAGAATCCTCATGATTGCAATAACATCATTTAAACTATACTTTTAAATGTTAATGACTTCTAGGAGGAAGTCTGCATAAGCGAAGGGGGATGTGAGACCCTTATTATCATAGTGCTTAATTTTAATACTTTTTTATATTATATATACATCTTGTGGAGACATGTTTTATGTACTATTGAGACATAAGATGTTATTAGTCCCTTATGTCTGAGACAAAGATTATATATATTATGTGATGTTGTTGATTTGATTACATAATATGATTATATTAGATTATTATTCTATTAATTATGATGTCAATGACATGCATATGGATTTACTCAAGTTAATGGTTGAGATTTTATGCCTTGTATATGATTACATGCACTTTATATGATTAGAATTAATTATATTATTTATTTCATTCAGTGATTCAACTATCTAGGCTAGGTAATTTTATGTGCACGTTATTGTGTATGTGATAGGGGAAGCCAATGAGGGAAATAAAACTAGGATAAACATGGAAACATCATTTATAAATTAGTGGCATGATTTTTTTACCATTCTACAATTCAAACCAGTCTTTGTTTTGTTTGGGGACCTAGTGGGAAGATGTGGACCTCATCAACCCTCCTAACACTTTTTAACTCCATGGATATTATTCATACCTTTTCTTATAAATATTATAAGTATCATTTCCTTTATATTTCATTAATAAAGTGTAAATTTAAGCCAAGTAAGTGGCACCATTAAACCAAAACTTGGATGGACACATTTAACCAACATTGCAAGTGGACTTTCAATGTTCTATAATTAATTAGAGGTGCATTAAAGACCTATGTTAACTATATGATGGACTGAGACCTTATTTTTATTATATATGAAGCTAAAGGATCAATCCATGTGTCATGTATGGTATGAGATATTGGGATAATTAATCAATGATGTAATTTATTTCTCACACATGCTTGTAAGTGATGTTATTACTAGTGAAGACTTGCTGATCTTAGGCCAGGGTATGGGAAGGGACATATGTCACCTTCCCATTTGCATTTAGATTTGAATGCTTATCCTATTTTAGGAAGTGAATATTTAATTGAGACATTTTATTCCAATTTTAAAATTGGAAATAGGATGGGAAATAGAGAACAAATAATAACTCAAGTAGAGAAGGAAGGAACCTTGGTGAAAAGTCTAACTTAGTCTTGCACTTATGGAGGATTATTTGTGTAGATCCAAAAAGAGAAATGAGGTAGGATTTCATGTGTCATTTAAAAAAAAAATTATGTTGTTTAATTAAAATTTATATTATTCTCCCAAATGGTTTTACTTATTTTAAAGAGGTGTATGGCTAATTGGCATGTCCTCTTCTTATGATTGCTTTCCATAGTTGTGCGTATGGCCATTGTGTTTGTTTTATTTCCCACTTTGGCCTTGGAGAATTAAAATATCCCCTATTCAATTGTACGTTTTAGAATCCAATTTTTATTTAAATTTGACACCATTAGGTTGCTCAAATGGGTTTGAAATTGATTTCTTTATTTTCTTTTATGTATGGTAGTTGCTAGTGGAAATAAGTTCATATGCCTTCATACATGTTTTTATTGGTGTAGTGGTAGTGGATGGTGGAAATAGGTTCTTATTACCTCTTACATGTTAATTTTCTATGGTTGAATATGATAATTCTCTTCTATAGTAAACATATGGTATAATAAGAGGGACACATCCCCACATTCTTATTCTCTTCAAGATGCCTTTTTGTTTTACAAATGTGTTTATGGCTTCCTTATTATATTTATGGTATTTTATATGGTGGTTTTGTTTCCCTCACATAATTATGTTTGTGTATGGAAGCCTCTTATATGTAAATTAACTTGTAATACTCCTTGATGTGTTGCCTAATGAATCATGGTTGTCATGTTTTAGATATCATCCAAACCTTATCTTGTCAATTTATTTCACCCTACATCAATGATGTGAAAATGATTAGTATTTGGAGTCTTATTATTATGGGTGTCTATGGAATCCACTTAATGATGATAAAATGATGGGTGGTGAGTCCATCCTTTAGTAGGGCTTGTGGTTTCTTATGAACCTCACTTTAATACTATTTTAAAAAAACACCTTAGTTTAAATTATAAATATTATATTGGTTATTTGAGAGTAATTTTATTGTAATGATTTAGTTGAAATTATGTGTATAAATAAGTATTTATGTGATAGATAAATATTATAACCTATGCAATCTAGGAAATTAAGTCAATAGTTAACTTCCTTTTCTAAGACTATACTAAAACCTCAGTTAGATCTATTCAATCAAAAGATACAAAGAAAACAACACTTTAAAAAAAATTATACTAGAAAATTAAAATAAACTCCTCAATTGTTGAAATTTTATTTGTTATTGATTCTTGGTATGTGGATGCTCAATTCACTTCTCCAAGTGAAGGGAATTTTAGCAACAAATGGATGGAACATCATGATTTTATTTTTAATGTAAGAGATGATTTTGATATCACTTTGATAACTTGATGGTGGATGTTTAAAATGAATGATGACTCTTCAATTTATATATTTTTAGGTGAGAAGATGGATGGTTGAGATAAATATAGATTTATTGGATTATGTTAATTTTGGATAGTTGGATTTGAGTCCTCATTTAATTGGAAGAGATAAATTCATATTATGTTTAAGGTAAAGGGGAAATTTAGTTGGTTGTTTAAGGTTTCTCATGAATATGTCAAGGTATTTAGATGACTCACCATGATAGTTGATATTAGTGTAGGTTTTTATTTTTCCCTATTATTTAATTAGGGAAATTATATTTTTGTGCATACATGGAGTTTTCCTACATTCATGGGATAGGCTAGCTTATGTTGAGATGTGTGTCATAGATGTGTCATAAGTGTCATAAGTAACTCCCTTGATGAGAGTTACTTCTCTATTCTTAGCACCTTGTCACCACCTTTCATGGAGAAGTTACAGTCTATTCTTGGGGTGCCTTGACCACCTTTTGTGGAGGATTTACTTATGTACTCTCCTATATGTATTCTTCACTTTGGCCATCTCATGTTAATCAGATATTGGGTTTTCTCCTATTTGTCTTGTGAAATTTATCTTGTATAATTTCAAATTGCTTTAGCATCTATGTGATGTGCACTAGCTTCATCTCGTGTGATCGTGTCTCCATTGTATTTGCAATATCTAGATTCTGGAAATAACTCTAATATGGTATCAGAGCCACCCCGATAATCATGTGTCTGGTTATGCTATTAGTTTATTCTGAAATTCTTACTTTGCTTTCTTAGTAGTTTTTTGTTTAACTTCGTTGCATTTGAGAGTTTTGGTAGAGTTTCTTGAAAACTCATGCAAATCCATATAGAAATATGCTAAAAAAAATTACTTCTATTGAGTTTCATTCAGATCTCCCTTTAGATATCTAAGTTAAAATTTTCCAAGACAACTTGTATAGATCTGTTGTGGCTTCAGCAAGGCAGTGGAATTTCTTTTTTTTTCTGGTCATTCTGTAGGAAAAAAAATCTCTGCAAATATGGTTCTATTTCTTAGATGCTGGAATGGCAACTTTTTGAATCTCACACAAAGCAATGGTTATAGGCCTAAATTGATGAGGCTTATTCACACCACCGGCTATAGGGGATGACTTGCGCTTTGCTTTGGCTATGCCATCTTCTCCTTCAAATGTTGCCTGTAATTTTTTTGTTGTCAAGAAATTAGAAGTGCACCCTTATTTTGGTGAGAAAATTTTGTCTCTTTCTTGTTGTGTGTTGAAATTGGAACTTGTATCTTCTCTTCTATGATTTCCACTTCCTGCTATGTGTTGAGGCCTACAATTTCAATATCTTTTTTTTTACCAACAAAATTAGAACTTTTTTTTGAAAATGGTGCCCCTTCCTTGTTTGGTGTCCCATGTGGGCCATTAAATACTTGGCCATTCACTTCATTCTATATTTTATTTTATTTTTTTAGTTAAAATTGACTTGTTAAAAAAAATCAATCAATTTGACTGAATATGAAGTATTTTAGACAATTTGAAATTTTGGGGGTTTAAATTTAAACTTGTATCTTCGCCGGTCGAAGATGAAGGGTGAGGCCTGAGTTGCCAATTCCCCATCACAAAGACCTCCTTTCGATTCCTTGCTCTGTGCTAAATCAAATGAGTGGTTGGAAGGCCACTTTCTCTCTCAAAATAGTCATTTTTAAAATGTTTTAGTGTTTTTTTTTTAAAACACGAGTTTATGAGAAAATTAGATCTTTAATATCTTGTAAACGATAGCTCAGATTCGAGTGACATTTTTTGAAAATGTGTTTGTATTTCAATTCTCCACAATGTAGGCTTGTTATTTGTTAAAAATTCACTAGTTTATAGTGTCTAAAATTTGGGTCTCTTGGGACGCATTTTCGGTTGAGTTTGACGTCCTGTTTGCTTAAAGTCTTGCACTGATTGCTCTAAGATACATTCTCGACTGAGCCTGATGTCTTTTGAACATGAAATTGCATATTTTGGGGGGGCTTAACATTTTGGGGGGGTGTGATTACTTTTCAAAACTTTCAAATCTTTGCTTTCATTCTCCTTTCTACATAAATTCACAACTTGCAATCAACACAACTTCACCTAAATTCAGCTTAAAATAGATTCTTTTCAACTTAAACCCCTAACACCCTTCAACTATCATGAATGGAAGGTTAAAATATCAATCATTCTTAAAATCAAAGGGTTGTATAGGATCACCATGGGTACTAAAGTAGAACCTAGCACTGACAATGAAAAGGTCAAGTGGTACAACCGTAGTGATGAAGCCTATGGATTATTGAGCTTGTTCGTGTCTCCAAAACTTCTCTTCCATTTAGAAACCACCAAGACTCCCAAAGACATATGGGACACCTTAGAACTCTTATTTGGGAAGCTTAATGAGATGAGAGGTCATGAGCTTGAAAATGAACTCATAAGTCTAAGTCCTAGCAAGTTTGACACCCTACAAGACTTCACTAATTTTAAGGCCTTTAGATTGCAATTGAAATAATGTGGGATAGAGAAGAAAGATGATAAACTCATCCTTTCTATTCTCACAAAGGTAGATCCAAGCTATTCAGTCTTTGTCTCCACTTTTCATGCCACAAAAAGTGCCCTTGGCACTACATGGAAAATGCCTTCTTTGGATTCATTCATTGCCAACTTGACTAGGGAGCAAGATAAACTGATCCAAATGGGTACAATGAAGTCTACTCAACCCCAAGTTTTGATATCTATAAATGGTAAGGATAAGACTTCAAAAAAGGAGAAGAAGAAAAAGAACAAGGACCAAGAGAAGAAGAAAGAAAGCAACAATCTTTCCAAAAACAACACTCAGTCTCCCTCTTCCAATGGTAGACCTAAGAAGGAGAAGGTTAAGTGTGCCTATTATAAAAAGATAGGGCATGATGAACACAAATGCATGAAGAAACAAATAGATCACCTAACTCATCTTCTAGAGAAGCATAACATAGGTGTTCCTAAATCCATAAGCAGAATTCATCTACCCAAGATTCTACTAAGGCAAAAGGCAAGGGTAAGGAGAAAGAAAAGGGCAAGGCCCTTGTAGCTACAATAGCTTCTACATCTTCATGGGTCATTGAATCGGGTTCTTCTCACCACATGGGATTTTCCCTAGTTGAGTTTTCATCTTTAGAGCCTTGTAGCACGACTTCAATTAGTTTGGGTGATGACACATCAGTTTTTGTTGTAGGGAAAAGGTCAGTTGAAATGGAAGGAGGAACATTCAATAATGTTCTAAGTGTTCCTTCTCTTTCAACCAATCTCCTATCAGTGTACCAAATCACTCACATTGGTCAGGGCATGAGAGTTGAGTTTTCACCAGATTTAGTGGCTATCAGGGAGTTGCATAGTGATACTATGGTGGCAGTGGGTAGGGTAGATCACCAAGCAAGGTTATACACCTTCTCACATTTTTCACCAGATTCTTCTCCAACAACATTTCTAACTCATTTAGATGGAGTTAGCAAATTATGGCATGAGTGGTTTGGCCACCTTAACTACCGCTACCTTAAGCAACTTTGCAAACATGACATGGTCATTGGCTTGCCTTGTGTCCAATTTTCAAAAGGACTTTGTGAGGGGTGCTCCCTTGGGAAGCATCCTGAAGCAAAATTTGACAAAGGCAAAGCTTGGAGGGCTTCACAACCTTTGGAGTTAGTCCACAGTGATATATCAGGACCCTTTCCTAAACCATCTTTCATAAGGGCCAGGTACATTCTCACTTTCATTGATTATTTCTCCAGGTACACTTAGATATGTTTTCTCAAACAAATGTCTAAAGTGTTTGAAAATTTTCTAGACTTCAAGGCTCTTATTGAGAAACAGAGTGAGAAGTCCATCAAGGTTCTTCGAATTAATAACGGAAGGGAGTATGTTAGCAATAGGTTTGAGTAGTTTTACACTATAGAGGGGATTGATTTTCAGCGTAAAATCATTTACAGTCCTTCATAGAGTAGGGTTGTAGAATGCAAAAATAGGTTCTTGAAAGAAATGGGTAGTTGTATGATTCACTCCAAATCCTTAGCACCACAGTACTAGGTTGAAGCCATCAATTGTGCTTGCTACATTCAAAATAGGGTTTCTCACAAAGCTTTGAAAGAGATAACACCCTTTGAAGCTTGGAATAAAAGGAAACTTGATGTTGAGCACCTTAGGGTTTTTGGATCCCCAGCCATGGCCCAAATTATGAATAATAAATGCAAAGCTATGGAATGTCAGTCCAAGCCTTACATCTTTATAGGATATCTGGATGGTATTAAGGGGTATCACCTTCTAGATCTAGTCACGCATGAGTTGTTCATCAAGAGAAGTGTCCATTTTTAGGAGAGTCCTAGAGACTCAACACTTGACACTTCTTCTCCCTCATTAGATCTAATTCTTCATGATGATTCCTCATTAGATTCATATCAGCCATAGTAGGTTCTCAAGCCAAAAACATCTTCCTCTTCTTCAAGTTCAGATAGTGAGGACAGTGATGCAGAATCATCCACCTCTAGTTAGTCAGAGGATGAGGAGTTAGCACCTGATTCACCCACTTTGAGGCCACTTTGGGCTAGATAGACACTTGAGAGTGTTGGTACCTGGGCAGGAGATCTCACAGATGATAGATGCACTAGGGGGGATTTTCAAAGAGATCCACATGCCTTCTTTGCTTCAGTTTTAGATCCATAAACTTTTTGAGAGGCATTAGGGGTACTTGAGTGGGATAGTGCTATGGAGGAAGAATATTCTTCCTTAATCAAAAATCACACTTGGGATTTGACTTCACTTCCTAAGGGAAGAAAGATGGTTCGATGTAGGTGGATATATCGGACCAAGTTTACAGCAGATGGGTTGATTGATAAGTATAAGGTGCAATTGGTCACCAAGGGTTTCTCACAGGTGGTAGGGATTGAATACTCAGAGACCTTTTCACCTATTACAAAGATGAATTCTATCTGACTCACCTTGGCTATTGCCACAACACATGGTTGGGATGTGCACCAGATGGATGTGAAGAGTGCCTTTCTTCACAGAGACCTAGAGGAGGAGATCTACATGGAGTAGCTGCCAGGATTTGTTCAAGATTCTTCCTTAGTATGTAGACTTAGGAAATCTATCTATGGCCTCAAATAGGCCCCTCAGTCTTGGTATGCCAAGATGGGTTCCTTTCTTCTCATAACAGGTTTCACTAGGTGCCATTCTGACCCCAATGTCTACTTCTTATGGCAGGATGATTCGCTCCTAATTTTGGTTCTATATGTTGATGACCTTTTGATCACCAGGAGTTCTTCATCGACTATTATAGTGGTGAAGGCATCTCTCCAGGATAGATTTGACATGACAGACTTGGGTTTGTTGCACTACTTCCTTGACATTGAGATCTCACAGTCAAATTCAGGAATTTCTCTTGCACATCCTAAGTATGCTCTTGATTTATTAGCTTGATTTCATATGGCTGATTGCAAGCCATCTCTGACTCCCTTTCTATTAGGAGTCAAGCTTGAGGTTGATTTTTCTTCACCATTGGTTGATGTCACTTGATATCGACAACTTGTTGGTAGTTTCATCTACTTGACTCAAACCAGGCTTGACATATCATATACAGTGGGACTTGTCTTTAGATTTATCCACAAACCTCATGAGTTGCATTGGAAAGAAGCTAAGAGGATCTTGAATTACATATAGGGTTCACATAGATATGATATTCATTACAGATTTGGCATAGAGGTTAACTTGCTTGGATATATAGATTCAGACTGGGCTGGCAATTCATAGACTCACAAGTCCACTTCTGGTTACAGTTTCTCTCTAGGTTTTGGTCTTATCAATTGGTCTATTAAGAAGAAAAATTATATTGCTATATCATCCATAGAGGTAGAGTATAGGGGAGCTATTAATGCAACTACTGAGGCTATTTGGCTTCAGGGGATACTTTCTAAGTTTGGTATTCTTATTAGGCAGCCCACCATCATTTATTATGACAAATAAAGTACCATTCAGATTTGCAAGAATCCAGTTTAGCACCAGTGGACCAAGCACATTGAGATTCACATGCATTTCATTCAGGAGCTTATTCATAGTCAGGTCATTGACATGATATTTTGCCAGTCTTTAGAGCAAGTTGTAGACATCTTCACCAAACCTTTCACTGAGAGCAAGTTCATTCATCTATGAGCTCTTCTTGGGGTGTGGTCCACATCTATAGCAGCATCATTTTTTGGGGGGGGGGGGCACTAGCCTCTACCTTTCTTTTATGTCTCTCTTTTGGGGGGGGAGTTTTTTCCTACGGGCTTTCTCTTTTTCTCTATCTTATGAGAGATTGCATTTGTAAATGGGTACCTCATCAGGCCTAGTTGTCAGGACCCATTTTATATTTCCACACTGCCCACTTAAGCTATGCTTATGTGGGGTATTAGTGTAGGTTTTTATTTTTCCCTATTATTTAATTAGGGAAATTATATTTTTGTGCATACATGTAGTTTTCTTACATTCTTGGGATAGGCTAGCTTATGTGGAGATGTGTGTTATAGATGTGTCATAGGTTTCATAAGAATGTCATAAGTAACTCCCTTGATGGGAGTTACTTCTCTATTCTTAGCACCTTGACACCACCTTTCATGGAGGATTTACAGTCTATTCTTGGGGTGCCTTAACCACCTTTTGTGGAGGAGTTACTCACGTGCTCTCCTATATGTATTCTTCACTTTAGCCATCTCATGTTAATTAGATATTGGGTTTTCTCCTATTTATCTTGTGTAATTTATCTTCTTGTATAATTTCAAATTGCTTTATCATCTATGTGATGTGCACTAGCTTCATCTCGTGTGATCATGTCTCCATTGCATTTGCATTATCTAGATTTTGGCAACTCCAATAATTGAAAGGTTTAATGATAACTCAAAAATTGGTTGATGAGGTTACAAAAGTGGTTATATGACTCAATCACTTGGTTAAGCGAAGAGTGGAAGATGTTTTGGGATTTGTAACTTCTATATTTTAATTAATTTTGGGTAATTATGTGTGCATGGACAATTAATTGATATGGATTAATTAATTATTATGAAAAGGGAGGGAAATGACATTAGGAGAAAATTTGTGTTTATAATGATAATTGACATGTGTCAATATTAATCAAAGTTAATTACAACACTAAATATGGTGAGATTTATGTGTGTACATTTCCCCTCTTTAAAAATGTTTTGCAACTAGAAGAATCAATACATTTTCTAGGAATAAGGAAAAATTTAAGTGGAAACATGTGTAGAAAGATGATGCCGCAGGTATTTTTAAATGATTATGAATGATTCCATCTCAAGTGGTCATGTAGAGAGAATGGATACATATGATCATTCAAAATAAATGAATGAAGGGTATCTTAAAAATCATGGATTTTATAATTAATAAACATAAGTAAAATTATTGATAAAATGGTTGAATCATTTATAGGCATATGTAAAATGATTTTCCCCGATCAGATAGTTGCTAGAGAGTTAATTGAAGAAATAATACTTCCTAGGATAAGTTTCATGCATGGATTTTCCCCCATGAATATTATTACATTGAATCAAATATCGAAAAGATATATCCCATTGGTAAGTTATGGTCCATAAAAGGAGAAATATATTTTTGAAGGATTTAGTGATAAAATTTGTGAGAGTGATTTTCAAAAAAATAATAAAGATGATGATGACGATCATGGTATGGATATAAATGAGGGAATGAATGCTATAGCTGAATTAGATTGACCCATATATGTTATTAACCCACTTGAGCTAATGGTAGCACATTATGATTGGATTTGATGATGGAATTATTTTCCCCAAATAATGATATATGAAAGGAGTGGATTGGGAATAATATATCCTAAGATAAGCTACATGATTTGATGTGCCCCAATAAATGATATACGAAAGATGAATAATGTGGGAATGATATATCATATTAAAAATATATGAGCTTGGATTGGGTGGACTGACTAATTGATTGATTGATGATTGATTTTATTTATATGGAAGAAATGATGGATGTCATGGTTTATTGGTTCCTAGTTGATAAGTGCAGGCTATTGAATGGGAAAATTAAGGAAATGATTAAGTGGATGTTTTTATTTAAGTGATTTATGTGAAATCATAACCCAAGAAGTTAAAATAATGCATGAATTAATGATGATTAATCACATTATTGGATAATATGGGATTTGTTTATTATTGGTGGATAGAGGTGATTATGAGATGTATGGTGAATTTATTATTATAGCATATAATTTTACCCTTGTGGGAGATTTATTCAGGCTCTCTCATACCTAGCTACAATTTTGGAGCAAGCTCAAGCTATGGGTATCTTATAGTGAGGTTGAACCTCTAGAGAAGGCCTACTTCCTCTTGGTAGATCACCTAAAATAGTATTTCTACTTGAAAAAGAGATAGAGAGAGGGTATGGGATGAATAAAGACATAAAAGGGTGATACAAAAAATTGATTTATACTCACATAAGCTTGAAATAAAAACTAACTCAACATTAGACAATTTTTACTCACACAACCTCATAATCTAGCTAATTTGCATAAGTATTTCATAAAATAGGCTTACCAAATAATACATGAAGCAAATAAAATTTTTAAAATTCACACCAAGCATCCATTAATGGAAGAAAGAGCTCAAGTTCAGACCTGAAACTAACTTGAAAACACCTAAAATAGGCAAGAAATATGGACAATAGACATGGAAGAACACTTGTTCACAAGTCCATCATGCACAAGCTTTCTAAACACAATTTATAAGAAAGAGATAAGTGAAAATGATCTTTATTTATTCAAAATGTTCTTATTACAAATTTTGATAGAGTTTCTCCTTATCAAGTGATAATATTTTATAAAAATGGGGGAGAAATGGGAGGTATAGGAGAAAAGGGAAGAAAGGGAGAAGAGGCAAGAATTTTTTTTAACTAAATGAGACATAACCACCCTCCATGTAATCTCAACCACAGTTGGGTTAATTAAAACTAATCCTTCCTGAAGAAATTAACCTTCATTAGCCCAAATAGTCATTAATCCCTCCCATTTGATTAAAAACACACTACAAGACAAAAAGGTTTCAGGATGATGATGTCATGATCCACTAAAAGGGAAAAGTCTCCAAAGAATTTGAAACTTCATTGAATGCTCCACTTAACTTATCAACCCCCAAACTCTACTCCTTGAACTTATTTTCCCCACTTCTATTTGTTCTTCCATAAGATGTTAGGAAAAAGTCAGTTGACTGAGCATAAAATGCTTAACTAACCATGGAGGTTAAGTTTTATGTTTTATTTTTTAGGTTATTTTATATTTTAAACTTGAATTTACTCCTATAACCTACAATAAATTCCATGATACCTGTAACACTCATAGACCCCATTGATGGAGGTCACAAGCTTGATCCACCATGAACCAGCTACCTTGAAACCCTACTCCCAAGGCCATTTGTCACCTTGAAAATAATTTTTGGACCTGTAGAAGACTTATAAACACTTATAACATGTATATGAGGAAGAAAATGAAGATTTTGAAAACCCTCAATACCTACAACAATGGTGGAAAACACCATTAAACCTATAACAATCCATAAAATGTCAAAAACTAGGTTTTTGACCCTTGAGCTCAGCTAAACACCCCTAAAACCCTTTTAAAAATCTCTAAGTTCCATATAATGATGTTTTATGTTTCATTATACCTCTTTCATGGAATTAAACCATTTCTCTCTTTTAAGACTTACAAAAATATGCATTTTTGAGCTATTTTAGGCCTCCTAGGCACCCAAACATGGTAAATTCTATTGAAAAATAGGTTGGTCAGGATATAGAGTGAGTCATATATGTATTACATGTGGTTTACAAGCAATTATAGGCCATTTTATAGACCTATGAGTCTAAAAACCCTAAACTTGTCAAAATCTCCTTTCCAAGCTCAAACAAGCTCACCTTCAAGATGATTTTTCATATAATTAAGAAACTCATTCCACCACTTATTTCCATGGATATCTATTAAATATACCCATTAAACACACTGCATAATATTGGTCTCCCATGTAGAAGGTATGAAAATATACACACATAAAGATGATTGCCTACAAGGTTTGTAAGCATTTTTGACATGCTTACACTCTTAACGATTGTTGATAAAAATCATGCCCTTAAATAACCTCAATCCATAATTAATTTCAAGTGTATATGGGTAATATAAACATACTAGAAGCACTTGGTCCAACTCTTCATGGTATGAAAGATACAAGCATCCAAAGAAGGGATAAAACTCGGTGTCTTGAGCTTGAAAAAGATTGAATTCCTCCAAAGGACAAAAATGACATTTAAACTAATCATATTTTATTTAAAAAATATTTATGTCACATGAAAAATCTTATAAAACCTTTTCAAGTGATCAAAACACAACTTTGCCTTTTGTTCCTTTGAGACTACCTATGGGGATTTGAGCTTGTCTATGGGGTTATGATGAAGTTAGGAGTGTGAAAAATATTAAAATGTTATTAAGGGGATTTAAAACATATTTAAATTATTTTAAAATACTTACCTAAGATTTTAAACCTTAAACACACCTTAAAACTCCAAAAAGTATGATTGCATGAATAATGACCATTACGAGACATGGAGGGGACTATATCAAACCAGTGGGTACTTATACTTGTCATATGAACTTAAAAATATTATTTATTGGTATATTATGTTTTTATTACCAATATTAATATTTTTTATGTCATTTAGATGTGTAATTTTCCTTGTAGACCCTTTTTACCAAAATTTACCTTGAGTTGCCTACATGCTTCCTCCATGCCAAGACTTGTCTTTATTCAAAAAATTTCATGAAAACCCTAAATTTGATAACTTATATAGGAAAATAAAGGTTTAATACATCATATCATACCATTATAAGAACTATAAAATCCCTAAACTCTTTATTAGCATCCAAAATTAACAAAACTTCAACTAGCTTCTAATGCGTGTCTTCTTAACTATAAGGGGACTGTGTCAAAATAATGGGAAATTTAAATATTTATATAAATTTTAGGATCTAATTTTATTATTTTTTATGTCATGGATAACATTATTAATAAATTTCATGATTTGAATGGACATGTAGATGCCCCAAAATGGTCAATTTATCCAAGGTATGCTCTAATGTTGACCTTGATTTGACATAGGGTTGACTCTACTAAAAACGTGAATATTTACCATTGTAAAAAAAACTAAAAAATATTTTTAATAGGTATAATATGTCATAACTATTCTCTCCATCAAATTTTGTTATTAAATCTTGAATATTTTGGCCTGTAGGCCCATTCTAGCAAAAGCTAGTTACGTGTGCCTGCTTGGTCAAATTTCATATCTTAGTTTTTCTTAATTTTGCCTTTTTTTGAGATATAAAATGGTGAATTTTATTTTCATATGTAATTAAACCTTTCATTATATGATTTCACCCTTCATTTTTGATCTCACCATCTTTTATGCTTCCTTATGTCACCTTATACCTCCTCAAATGACCTCATATGACTGCATGTCAATAGTAATTAGATCTTCATGATATGATAAAATGGATTATTTTGTATAATTAAAACATATTTATCACCATTAGGACTGATAATTTACTTCCAACCACTCTTCAACCTTCCTTTAGCATGTTCTGACCACTTTACAAGGCATTTAGGTTTTCACACAGTTAACTTCCATGCAAGTCCTGTATTATCTCATTTTAGGTTCAAAATTATCCTTGGAAGCTTTGATAAAGGTCTTTTTAATGTAAATATATAATTTATTTTCATATTAAATCTCACCTAAAACCATCTCATGACCTTAAGGTGCCTTGAGTTATGCCTACTAGTAGAAAATTTTGAGAGCACGTTACTCCTAGCTGCAGGTGAAATTCATGAAGTGGATGGATATGGAGTTGTTTTTAAAAAATCCAATGTGGCATATTATTCATACATAATATTTATTCTCATTCAACATCCTCCTGGGTATTAATTCTCTAAGAATTCTATCTCTAATTTCCCAAACCACTACTTGGTTGTAGTTGAATTTTTGTGATGGCTAAAGGTGTATTTTGACCTTGTATATGTTGTATCTCTCCTTGAAATTTGAATGTTCCTTTTGCCTTTAGGTCTATTCATGAAATATCTGATCTTAGTGATCTTTATGATATATTGATGATCACATTGGTCTGCTTGAGCCTTGAGATTCTTAATACTACCAAGTAAGCCTTCTTAAGAATGACATAGGCCTGTTCGTTGGTTACTTGAGATGATTGTATGGATAATGGACACGATTTAGTGTGTTTATAGATCCTTAATAACACACAAAATATATTTTATTCCCTCTATATCATGATGATCCCTTCAATAACTTCATCAAATTCCTAATATGGTCCATATCCCCTTGAAATCATCTTTAAACCTTGCCACCCTTCTTGACTGTAGGTCCTTGTTGAAGCTTGTTATAGGTCTCCATTAGGTGGAAAACTAATTCCCCTATTAGTTATCCATAATATCATCATATTCACTATATTTCTAAACCTCATAAAATAGCAATAGTATTTGATCTCTATTTAGTTTGATGTCCTTCTTGAATTTAGGTCCTTGTTTAAGGAATCTTTGAAGTCACCTTATAAACACTCCATTATATCAGGTATTTACTTATTTTTACCACTTATAACTTCTTCTTACATATTTGCATTCATTACCTTTCTTTACCTACTTTACTACCTTCCACTAGGTAACCTTCCTAGGATTCAAGTGTCATATCTTGATGTAAGCAATAAAAATCGGTCTTCATTCACCAATGATCATAGATGATCTTAATACACCTATTATAACCTCCTTCAAGTACCCAAACAACACTTATCTCTTTGCCATACTTCCTACTTTATACAGTCTTCCCTAGTAGCCTTTTTAGGGAATTTTTTACTAGTATAGACATGGAACTCCTCATAATTGAAAACTAACATTGGATTTATGTACCATCTATGATCTTGTTTAACTCTATGAATTGTCATACCTTGATTCATTGATTAGCCCATTCTTTTGCCAGTTTTAGGTCTCCATTAGGTCTATTTAGGTGTATTTGACCCCCACAACACACAGTCCCTATTAGTCCATATTATAATGGTCGTACTAGTATAAAACCATGTTAATATATTCAATCACCTTTATTTACATAGGAATACAAAATTTCATCAATATTTGATCGTTGGAACTCACTATATACCCTAAACCCTAGTTTAGGACTTGTCAAACCTTTTCATGACCTGAGAGCACTAATAAATGGTTTATGAGCATTTCAAAAGGTTTTATTGAACTATAAAAACTTATACACCTATGTCCTACATCGACATAAATACTTAAATAATTGGTTTAACCTTTCCAATCCACTATTATATTTTTCTAACTTGGAATGCATTTGATTGTGCAGGAAAAGCTCAACCTACCGGCCTGTGTCATAGTTGGTAAGAAAATAAAAGATTATTTGTAAAGAAAAGGGTTCAAAAAACATCAAATACACTAAACAAATCCTCCAAAAAAATTCCAAGATGATTCTAATTCCATTTACCTTATGACAATAATGTAATCAATGCCAAATAATGAGAATATATAGGAAATAGGGGTCTGTAGTTTGATTGACTATGTTTTGCCTTAAAACACTATACTTATAGGTTATCTTGCATTGTCTAAGATTGAAAAAAATTCCTATATTCCTCTTAATAGTTTCATAATTTCATTATATAATTTTTAATCTATTCCCATCACTTATATATTAGACAACACCAATAACACCACATTTCTATCTCACTGTTTACCATAGTCAACTATAGTTGACTAAATAGGGGTCGTGTAGGTCTTGATGGGGAATAACATATTGCAAGTTAGGCCTTATTAATGAACTAAATACCACCAAATTGACTTATCAAATTTAATGGAATAACTTACCATGGGGAGGTGCTTTTACATTGCCATCTTAGGGTGTAGGGTCATGAAAGTTTAATTTCTTGTAGAGAACATTGAAAGTTAGCAATGAATAAAATCTAGACTTGGGGGCCTCCAAACACCATATTCCTCTAGTCACACATCCATTTAATTTTTTATGGCTCCTCTCCTATGTTTATTCTATAATATGTATGAATTTAGACTATTCTAGACCTCTTTCTACCCCATCTTACATTATCACAAAAAGTGCTTAGGGCCTTTATTTGCTTTTTTTTACAGAAACCAATCTTGGAACAAAGTCATCAAATCTTGAGGTAACTCCTTAAGTTTTCCTACTATTACATGACCTCACACATATTTATTTATTTATTTCCAATGTCTACAAACTTCATGGGGATTCTCAAAATGTCAAACCTCTTCTTACAACACCCTCATGCCTCTGTGTATGGTCTGTTGTTCACACAATAGTATATATGCAGTGAATTTTGTCATGAGATGTGTTCATGAAGTATTGTAGGCTTTTAATCCATTTTAGAGATTATAAAATTTATCAAATGGATGTTTTTCATCTTAAGTGGTTTCAAACTAGTCCCATATCTTACATCACAACATGTTCAACTCTCTATGAAGCATTTGAAAGTGAATGTACAATTTACAAGGCAGTGGAATTGGAGTGTGAACTGTGTCTATGAGATATGCTTCCTTAACTATCTCTAAATCTTCATTTCAGTCCTTAAAATTATATTTACAAACTTAAGTTACATTCTAGTAAGTCACATACCTTATCTTAACTTACATATCTCTTCTAGTGCTACTTGTAGGTGCACATTTTGTGTATGCAAGTAGTGGGTATGAGTTTAGGTAGTATGCATGATTCTAATCCCATACTTGGTTATCAAGATATATCCATGTTCCCATATCATATTGAAGACCTCAACACATGTTAGAACATCTTCATATAACCATCTCAAGTCCATGTGTATAGTTTACAGACGCACTTATAGTAGCATGTAAGGCAGTGAAGGTTTAATGTAGACTAAGTGTAGGATATGTGACCTTAAATGAAGTTTGGTTCCCTTAAAATTTTCTTAATGCATCATTCCCACTTAAAGGATTTGAAACAATCTACAACACTCTAGTCATTCAACCAGGTAGGTGCTAAAATAGTTATAGACTAGGTAGTGATGTGAAGATGTACCATATGCATGGAAAATGGTCATTTAACAAGCTTTAAAATGCCTTCATATTTTCAAGTGGAAGCCCCAACATTGTAATGCTTTAGAAAAGATCAATTTTCCTATTGGTGAAAACCAATTCCTTTATTTGGTTTTTAAAATGGTTACATTGGTGAGTAGAGACAAATAAGCCAAAACCCCCAAAGTGAGTAATTCATTCCCTTCACTGTTAAAACATAACTATATATGGAGATTTATTAGGACACTTCATAGGTTAAACAATCATATCCTCTTTAGTTTGAAGACACTACAGGAAAGAGAAACCTATGTAGTTAATAAACTTGCCTACAACTTTGTTGGTGCTCCAACTAGCAACTTGACTGTTTGGCCTATAAATGCATAAATGAACTAATCAAGATTGATGAGAAATAAAAATGTGTAAGATTATGTGTCATAAGGATTAATTATCCCTCTAACCTAGGTTTTGCTCTAAAAATAATAAAATGACCCTTTCACAAGGATAATGAAAAAAATAGGTTTTATGCTATAAGTACCTTATTGGGAGGAACTGTCTAATGAAACAAATTGGAATAGATTCTATTTTACCTTTAAAAAATACCCCTAAAACCATTATTTATCAATGAATTCTAAAGTGGAGCAACATAAGAAAACCTTGAACCTATTTTGATGAGTAGGCCATCTAGACACCCTTGCACTATTGGTGATTGCTCATAAATATGGGGAGATGAAATGGAACATAAATTCCACAAAGTTTGAGGCCATTAGGGTCCATATCACTACCAAAAATATTATTTCCTAATTCTATCTCTCTTGACCATAGTGAGTGAAAACCTAAGGCTCTCTTAGAGTTTTCCCAAACTACCCAAAATGGTTTTTCCTTAGCATGAAGAACCAAAAGTTTGCCTATGCAATTTAACACTTTGGAAAGATATTTTAGGCTATTAATGACCCTTCCTTCCTTTTATAAACCTTATTAAATTCATTGACCTCCATTAATGGTGGAAAACATGTTTCATGCCTAGTTTGCAACCAATAGGTTTTCCTTACCTCTATTGGTTATTATGCTTGAATATAATTTTATGGGACTATAAGAAGATATTAGGGACACCATGAATTATTTCATATGATAGTTTAATCCTTGTGTCAATCAAAATATCCAAAAACTTATTTTTCTAAAGCTCTAAAATGCTCCAAAATACATCCTTTTGCTCCCAAACTCCCCCCCTCCACTCCAAATGACTTCAAATGACCTCAAACATGTATAAAAGGGTAAAAAACGCCACAAGGAGGTGGGATTAAGTCAAAACCAATTTGACTTCCTAAAAAAGTTACTTTTTCACTTGAAATTTCTATTTTGGAGACCCTTAAGTCATCTAATGCACTTTTGGGGGTCTTTTGGGCATAATAGCTTCTCTAAGCCTTTTTTTTGTCTCATTATAATTTTTGAGACTTTTTTCAAACCTCCTTCATGCTATTGAATTCTCGAACACCCTTGAAACTTGATGGATCCTTCACTTGTAGTTCTAGACCTACTTCTAGGCCTTTTTCTTAAAATTACCAAATTCACCTTAAAGCTTGCATAAAATGTTTCAAAATCTTGCTAGTCACATGTGTTAGGGTCATGAGGTCTATCTTCTCCTTCCACCATTGGACCACTCACTCAACTAGAACTCTATTCAGCTTCTCACACCACATTAAGACCTACTAGAATATTGTACTACATCATCAATTTAAGACCATAAAGGGACTAGTCATGGGGGTAGATGGTTACTAAAGGGTCTAAGAGAGTGACCTAATCCATATACGAAAAAGTTTTGTATGTATGACAAAAAATTTCCAACATTTATGGTGACCTCCTAAGATTGCATGCCTTATATGCAACTGATTAGTTACCTTGTTTGATCTATTCAGAATACAAGGTCACAAGTCTTTCTTTCCCAACTTATATGAAACTACTACAAGTTTTTCCCTTTCTAAAAACCTCCTCTTGAAGAAACAAGGACAATAATAAAAAAACCAACATTGTGCCCAAGGCACTTAGGGAAGGGAATATACAACTAAAAATAATGTGCATAAGGCACTTAGAGGAAAACATGAAAAAATATAGAAAATGTATAATTTATATAATGGATATAAAACCTTCTAATAAAAGGTATTTAGATGAATCCCATTGACTAGGATGGCTAATACCTCTCCATCCAATTAGGAAAGCTGAAAAGCATTATGTTGTTTACATCCATGGATCAAATAAAGACCACTCCACAAGTTGTCAAAATTGGTATGGTTTCTTGGTTAGGCCTTATTTAAATCCCACTTGAGGAATAGATTCCCTTATTTTAAATATATTTATATGGATCTCTTGTCAAAGGATTTCTTGGCTTGATCTTGATGTGACTCTAGTGTATTCATTTCAAGGTCTCTTGTTTCTTCAAGATCCATGAGCTCTACCATCCTCATGCTCATAGGTTCACTCTCCATCAACTCAAGCTGATGGGTTAACTCCAAGATAGGCAACCCAAGAGATATGGGCAACTTGGCTTCTCTCCCAAATACAAGGATAATGGTTACCAATGGTAACTTTGGCATTCACTCTATCAGATCATAAGTCAGTCCTTAACTTTGTGTGTCACACTCTTTGATTCTCTTCCATATTCCTCTTGATGATCCTTATGGAGTTTTTATGTTTTTAATCTAAAAATTCATTGCCTTAGGGGTAGTGATTTGAGGATGTACTAAGGTAGATGCCTAGATGAAGTGCTCTTTCAATTTTCCTCATGCCAACAAATGCTAAGGCATTATTGGAAATTATTGTTGCTAGTACACCAAACCTCATTACTATGTTATTATAGAAGTCCAACACTTCTATTTCATTGGCTTCATTTAGGGAAATTGCTTCCACCCACCTAGTGAAGTAATCAATATTAGTGAGCACCCATTTGTTTCCTCCACTGGAATATGGATTGATCATTCCTATGAATTCTAAACCCCACTACATAAAGGAATAATCTACCTAAATTTGGTTGAAAGGAAGGGCTATCAATCTTTACTCACCTAAAAGGAGGGCACACTTCTGGCACTTTCTCACCCATGCATATATATCCTTGAAAAGTCTAGGACATTAATAACCAACTCTCATCAATTTCACTACTATAGTCCTTGGAGAAAAATGTCCTATAGGGCCATAATGGAAATGCTCCAAAAGCCTAGTCACTTGGTCATCATCTATGCACCTAAGAATTACTCTATTGAGTTCTTTTTTGAATAGGACCCCATTAATCAATGTATAAGGTATAGAATAAATTATAAAATACCTTATCTTTTACCTATCCATACCTTGAGGTCACTCACCTATTATCAATAAATTTGTCATATCCTGAAGCCAGCTAACATGAGGTGGGTCTACTTCTATTTGTGTGTTGTCTTGTGTCACCAAGACAACCTATTTATCTTCATAAAGGTAATCAACCATATGCTCACATAAACATTTTCAACTCACTAGATTAGTGACCTTGATCTCCACATCATACTCCAGAACCTTGGTAATCCAACCAACGCTCTTTTCATTTAAATATTTATTAATAAGGAAGTCCCTCACTCTAAGATGAGACACCATAAGACATATTTTGATATTGGAGAGCATTGGTCTTAATTTTTTAAGGATTATTAATACTATAAGGACTTGATTTTATATAAAAGTAAACCTTACCTCATACCCTTCAAGCCTTTGACTAAAAAATGTAATTGGCTGCTCAAGTCCTTCATCATTCTTTTGCATTATCATATTTGATATATTGTAAATATTAGCAAAGGCATATAATATGAAATCCCTTGAGAAATTAGGATTCATGATTGTGGGTTCTTGGGCAATGGCTTTCTTGATAGCCTCAAACCCTAATTTACTTTCATTTGACTAAGTGAACACTTGCTTCTTCTTGATCATGGAAATGATGGGTTTAACCAAGCTTGTAAAACTAGGTATAAACCTCCTCATGAAGTTTATCTTCTCAAGGAAACTCTAAAGTCGCTTCTTATTTTTGGGTAATGATAACTCCAACATAACACTTATTATATTAGGTTCAATAGTTAGTACCTACTTTGATACAATATGTCTTAAGATTTTTCCCCCATTGATAACAAATACACACTTCTTGGGATTCAATGAGATGCCATATTATATGCATCTTTCAAAGATTAATCTTAGGTGATCCAAGTGCTCACAAGCCTTCTTTGAGAAAATTATTATGTCATCCAAGTATACAAGTACCATATGTTTCAAAAATCCTTGGAATTCCATGTCCATTGCTCCTTGAAAAGTTTCCCCGATATTTGATAGCTCAAAAGACATATTTTGAGAATAATATGTGCCCCACTTAGTGGTGAAGGTAGTTTTGAATTGGTCTTCTACTCTTACCAGCACCTAGTTGTATCTTGAGTACACATCCAAAATAAATAAGTGTTCCAAACCAATAACCATTTGAAGGAGTTACTCCATGGATGGTAAATGGTAATGATCTTTCAAGGTGACCCTATTTTAGTCTCTGAAGTCAACACAACCATATCTCACTATTATTCTTTCTCACTGGCACTAGGTTGGATACCCATGATGAGTGGTTGATGGGAAAAATTATATTAGATTCAATCAATTTGGTCAATTATTTCCTCTTATCTCTTCAATTTTTGGTTTGATAGGTCTTTGCTTCTACCTAACAGGCTTGGCATTGGCCTCCAACTCTATAGTGTGTTGGCCTAGCTTGGGATCAAATCCTCTCAGATCACATTGTTCCCAAGCAAATATATATGAATATTCTTTACAAATTTTAATGAAATCATGCCTCTCTACTTCATTTCTTACCTTCCCAAGCTTGAGGAGCTTTTCCTTAAAGATAAGGACTCTTTTATAGTTCTCTTCATCAATTGACATTACTGCCTTATCTTTCCTCATATGATCTCCCTCATGGAAAATACATTACATGGTGATAGGAAGTTTTTATACCTTAGTTAAACAATTTTATCTTCATACTAATGTTGAAATTTACCTTGATTCATTAAGAAAAACTCTACCTCCTGCTACAAGAAATAAGAAACAAGAAATCTACTTGTCACTCTCAAAGACTTACCAATGAGCCCCATTATCTATAACTAATTGCCTTACTACCACATTGACATGTGGTTATACTTTATATTTATTCAACTCATTTAGGATGTCAAACTAAGCTCCCATAGCCTCTAAACTATCAACATAATGATTTTGATCCCTTTACATTGCTTAGGTGTTGAAGGATTCAAAATATTCAAGTATGTCTCACACTCTATGTTTGTAGGATATCATTAGGGGATTCTTTGTGGTTTTTTGGCCTTTGACTTGATTCATGATCAGATCACTATCCCCATACACTTGTAATTACTTCATTCCCCTCTTACTAGCCCATTGAAGGCCATGGATAAGGCCCTCATATTTAGTTGTGTCACAAAAGCAACTAAATTTGAACCTATAAGAATAAAAGTACTTATCATTAGAGGGGGATATCAACATCACACCTACACCTATCCCATGTTTTCTCCTTGAGCCATTAAATAGATTTTTTCATAAACCACTAGTATCTTCTTATGGCCTAGTGAGGGATGACATGAATTCATTCTCTTCATGTAAGTAGTAGACTCCTATGTATCTTTCTTCAATAACTTCCAAAGGATCAAATAGTTTATTTTCACTCTATAACACATCCATGAACATATCAGGTATTCCCTTAGGATGAGTGTCTAGTTCTTGACCAACTAGGTGGTCATATTCATCTAGAATGGTACAATTGATATTTGGGATACTTATACCATAAGGATCTATGTGAAATTATGCAATAGGCTCAACTTTAATAGACACCTAAGTCCCATACCTTATCATAAAATCCATGTAGGACCAATTTGTTTCTAGATAATCCCCAATTTTGGTTGTTAAGTCTCTAGATATTAATAGATAAAAATGAGCAGGCACCCTTCAAATCAACACATCTTGAGCCACTAAAATACTATGACAAGCATATAGGTTCGATTTTAGACATTTTATAATTCTAGTTGATTTGGTAGAAGATCCATCAAAATATAAAACTCCCTTAGATTAGGATTCATACTTCAAACCAAGATGATCAACTATTGACTTTGGCATCACTGAAGCACTTGCTCCACTATATACCATACAATTATGTACCAAAGTGTCACCAATGATTATATAAATGTATAAGGGAGGATGTTTGACCACCTTGTTTTATTGTCCTTCATTAGGCCCTTTTCTTGTATTGGTGAGAACCACATTTTCATTTCTTTGTGGCTTATCTAAAACATTTATCTTTTACAAACCCTCTTGAAGGATATCCACTTAACTAGTCATAGAAATCATGTCCCACATTGGCACACTCACATTGGACTTCTTCATATGTTAAATAATATTGATGAAAAAAACACCAACCTTTGATTGTGATTTGGGAAACACAATGATACTTTATACTTGTGCTTTATGGGGTAAAAATACATTCCCTTGATTATTATTCTTTTGAGTTATTGGAACCCTTAGAGTATTAGTAGGTTCATTTGGCTTTGATAACAATGAAGTAATAGTAGAATGATATTTGACTGCTTCTTGGTTACCATCAATATTAATTATTTTGAACCTTGTATTAGCTGCCATTGGAATGTTTTCTTGGATATAACTAGCCTATTTACTAGATTAATAACACTCTTATTGCTTATAATTAACCATTATAGCACCCAACTAGTTGGGTTCTTCATTAGGCCATTGGCCATGTTGAGGTTCTTATAGTTTTGTCATCATAGGTACTATTGTCTCTTGGATTTTAAAATTTTGAAGAGATGTCAAAAAATTTATCATCCAAGTGTCACAATGGAATCACCTCTAGGCTTCTAGGTAGCCTAAGGAATGAGGCGAATCTCTAGATAGGGTTATCTCCTTTGATGTACCACTTTGGATTACAACTATAGCTAAATTTTGGGGGTGAAAAGGGAGAGGGATAACTAAAATAAAAATAACCTAAGGGAGGTGATACACCAAATAACATGATTACATCCAACCATATGCATATTACACTTGAAATCAAAGGAAAAACTAAAAATACACTTCTCCAATCTTCATCTTCTCACATCAATGCTACATTGTGAGGTTATGAATGAATGTGAAAAGATAGGAAGACTAGAAAAGAGGCATATGAGGTTACTAATGAATATAATAACTCACTTATAACATGAAAATATCCTAAAACACTTCACATGCCCTATAAGAAGAAACTTTCTACCTACAAATAGATGATAGAATGAAATAACATGCTAAGGAATCCATAGTCTTCATTTATGCAAAATCAAACATTACAAATGAACACATTAAGAGAATTCATGGATGAGGTAAACATAAGTTTTATTATTGATCAAAATTTATACATTTGATTAAGGCTTTGCCATACTCAGGTGGAGCATCTAATACAATGTTAAAATGGCTTGTTCTTATAGAACTTATGAGAAAGAGAAGAAGAGAGAAGTAAAAGGGTCACAAGGACAATTTTAAAGTATATAAGGAATTAATTTTAAATTTTAAGAGGATATGTGATCAAATATTCAATTTTTTGAGGTACAATTGTCAATCCAAAGCATAAACCTCATGAAAAGTGGTAAGAAACTCCTCATTCTGTGTCAAAAAAATTGCCTGCATGATTGGCCTTATTTAAAATCCTTATAAATGATTATGAAAAGGTAAAATTATTGTAATTAATTTTAGTTAAATCATAAATTATTCTCTATTCATTGGTTTTTATCTTGGTCTAGAATCACCTACAGAGGAGCAATCATCATCTACTGTTAAAAAAATTGCTCTTCCATGCACCCTACACACTTGGATTCCAAATTGAGATAAATTTCTCATGAAAATATGTGGGAGGAATTTAATTACACCTTTAAATACAATCCATTGACTTATAATCATTAGGTACACCTTAAAATGAGGTCACTTGAAATTTTCATCCTTCTCACTAGCTTGTCCAATAGGCCAATTTTGACTAGCTAAAATGAGAGTTATTTTTTGAACATTAGGATTTTTTTTGAATAATTAAATTAATATGGGTAGTTATTAAAATTATATATATTCCACCCAAATTTTGTTTCATGTTCAAAATTTTCCAGTAGCCTTCACAACATAAAAAATTATCAAAAATATCATGTTTTTCACCCCATCTGTATAAATCCATACAATTAGTTGGAATATGAGGGATATTGAGTGAGTAATATAAAATTTATAATATTTTTCATGAATAAAATATTCCATTATATCATATTTCTATCTCCATTTATATCATTGGGTCTTTGCAAGGGTTTAACAAGGATTTCAGGCTTGTCTAACCTCCTAAGCTTCATTAATAAAAACTAGATTTCCAAATTTAAAAAAAAAATCACAAAAATGGCCTTAAATACCCCTAATAACATCCATAAACTCACTTGACACCCATGAAAAACCTTCAAGAATATATGAGCATGACAACTTGTCCTATCGAGCTCTTTCCTTCATCTCACACAAGTTTGAATGAGTTTTCTAGTCAAAAGTGGATCTTTTATGGTTTATCCAAAAAATTTAAGGATTGTAAACATATTTTTAGACTCATGAAAATTATTAAATAGGTTATATCTCATATATAATTCTAAGAGTGTGACTAGTTTCTCATTTAAAATCTAGACTTTAGCATGTCCAGTAAGCTTGACTATACCACAGTGATCAAAATGACCTCTAATCATTTACCCTATATAAAAATATCTAAATAGCTTATATAAACATCAAATACACATTTTAAAATTTTCTATAAGTCTCAATACAAGGTTTAAATGACAATTCTTTTTCATTTGGACCTGTAGGCCTGCTCATGCCTAGTAGGCTTATCTGCAACCTTAGCATGTTAGAACTCCCTATTTATCTCTATACTCTTTTGAGGTGTTTTAAATGTTTTTATCTATTTAACTTAACCTCTCACACCTCTAAAATATTTCCAATCAACTCTAATATCATCCCTTTACCTCTACTCTTCAAGAATACAGACTTATGCACTTAGGGAAGTGCCCTCTATCTGAGACAAAATAGAGGTAAATTTCCCTATTTTTTTAGACAAAACACATAGTTCATAGGATTTTACAAGTCATATATATTATATGAACTAAATTTAGTACTTGGATTAGTGTTTTGACCTTCCAAAAACTTCAAGCTTCAAAAAAGATAGTGTGAAATGGACTATGTACATGGATGATATGTATGGACTGTGTACTACTTAATTTTGGACCCATTTAAATGGTTAATATAAATATGTGATAGATAATTAATACTATTCAATTCATTATTAAAGTTATTTGATCTTGATTAATCATTTAAAATTTCCTAAACTTCACCTCACATTTGACCAGTCAAGACTAAGTGTCCTTTCCTGACTATATTTCTTGTTTCCATGGGGTACATGTAGGTATTTATTCATGAATTATATTATGAGAGGTTTTTATAAAATTAATTTAAATACAATTTAATCAACTTACATTTTTTTAGGTCTATACACCTCATTTTTGGGTCATTCACACACCCAAAACATTACCATTTTGCTCACTATCTTAGATAGTCAAACATAATTAACTATAGGTGATACTGGGATTTTGAGAGGTATGTGTAAGTTGTTTTAAATAATTTATAAATTATGTAGGTCCTCATATTCATAATTAAAGTACTCACAAACACATTTCATCATTATAACCTCTCTATATATACTTCTCATACTCTTGCCTAGTAGGAACTGAACATAACCTTTGATTATGTTTTCTGCTTGTAGGAGCAAATTTCCTTTCTCAAGGACCTTGATCATAGTGTGTAGAGGTTTTATTGATACATAAATTCCACCTATAATTTTATTTCAAATTAATTTACCTTTATAGGCTAAAACACCCTTGAAAACTCCACCCTTAGGTCACTGTCTGCCATGTCATTTAAGGTTGGTTGTGTGTTATCATTAGGACTTGTAAGTGCTAATCATATGGCCTAAACACATAAGGTGTGATTTATGAAATTGTTTAAATTTTCAAGACCTTAAAATAACCATACTTACTATTTTAATTATTTTAATAAGTTCTATAACCAAATTTATCAGACTCAGTCCCTTCAACAATCCTTCGGCCAACTTGTAGGCTGCATTATGAGATAAAAGAAACCTATAGGTACATTGTGAGGGTAAAGAAAAACATATAATATCCTCTAGATGATATTTTGGGTCAAAAATTGTCTCATTTTATATTATGACATATATAAATCATGTCAATAAGATATATACTAACAATATTAAGTTAGGCTTTGAAGGAGGCAGTGGCTATATGTGTTGATTTGCCTTGTGTACAGACTGCTTCCACACTTGGCAAGTGTAAAACATATTCAATGTTCCTCTTTGGTGATTTATATGTCAATAATATGTATAATAGTACAATTATACCATATAATCCTAATATCATGCATTGATACTCACTTCATTGAATTGAGAGACCACATAACTCACATGACTGCAAACATCATTGATTGGTTTTAGTGTTTGGAAGGCAACTTAGATCCTATGAATTACCATCTTAAACTAACATTTTCTCTATAAAATTTTTAAATGATATATTATGTGATATAAACTAAAATTTTTATTCATAAGGATGTATCAAGTCTGATTTTAACCATGCTATGTGGAACCTACAAAAACCCCTGAGGCTTCTATTTCTGCATTTTAAGGACTGTGTCTCAAAACTCAGTCATTTCATTTTTTTGAAGGTGACCTTCATTATTAATTAAGAAATATACATTTAAAAACAAGTATAAAATAATATTTCACCATATAAAGATAATAAATAAGGTTCCTTAGATGTTTCAAACTCTCCATACGACTTATACACTCTCTACTCAGGGCCCTTGTAGGTGGTTATACAAATGTGTAGGCTAACAATGGGGAAAAGTATATGTAGTAAAAATTGTTTTTTCATCCCATGAATTAAATACATGTCTAAAAACCCTAAAATTCACCCCTAAAATTCAAAATGAGATATAATAGGTATCATTACCTTATTTCCAATGTGGATTCCTCCATTAGAACACTTGTAATTACACATTCTAGTGGCAGACTATGCACATGTGTAGAGTATGACTAAAAATCATGAAGGTGATTTAGATAATGAGTTTTAAATTTGGATGGATAATAAATATGACCTTTAAAAGATATAAAATACACTAACACAACCATATTAATCCATGAAGTACAAAGTTCCTAAAATTAGTGAAAACTACCCATTGCAATCAAAAGAGATCAGTCTACAAATTCAAGGATATTGGTCTCATCCAAACACCAAAATAAATGAAAATAATAATTTTTAATATTATAATAATAATTCATAATAATTTGGCAGAAAAATCAATAGCTATATTGTATGTAATCTCCCAAACAAGAGCAAAACCCATGTGGTGCATGAAAAAGCTAACAGATTTTCACAGTCAACTTCATGAGGATGGTTTATGAAACAAAAGTCACTATTATTAAAAATTATTATATGTAAATAAAGGAATATAAGTTTAATTTAACCTCCCCAAATCATTTTCCCTAAAACATTTTGAGTTGTCTGTACCAAGCAAAAACCTGAAAGTCACTTTTGCTTGCCAAGAAGGGTGAAAAGAGAGATGAATAGTTTTGAGAAATAAATGATAATTCCAAATAAAAAAAATAATGTAATAAAGTTTGGGAAATATTATTAATAAATTCCTGACCATTTACCATGTGTCACAGTTCCCAAATAGTCCATACAATTGCCAAACTCTTCTTTTCCTTCAAGAAAACTATCTTTTCTTCTATATAACCTACCATATTTCAATTTTGTTAGTTAATTAAAACTTATAGGAAAACATTGGGAATGATATAATATTTTTACATTTTCAAATTCCCAATAAACCTATAAAAATCATTATATGCACCTTTTTGACCCCTAAAATGATAAATGGACATAAAAACTAATTGACCAAGGCCAATATAACATCATTTGAGATTAATTAAACTATAATATACCCCATGACACTCATATTACACCCCCTATAGACCTATAAATTCAAATTTTTTACCTATCTATGCCCTAATTTGACTAAAAAGTTAAATTTTGTCAACATGGACTTTTATATTCTATGACATAAGAGCTTGATTGAATCCATAGCTAGCACCCTATTACCATTGATCATTTAAAGCCTAACTGAATGCAGTGTTTAGGAAAATGGATTGAATAAATTATTAATTCCAAGGAATAATACACTCACCTTCTTGAGCAATGCTAATCTAAGTAGGGACCAAATTATTTGAAGTGCTTGTATCATTTAGATTATAATTATTCTGCCTAGCAAAGTTAGGTTGCCCTTGTCCTTGCCCTTGTCCTTGGAAATTTACTTTGTAGGGTGGCCTATTATCTTGATAAGACTGATAAATCTGATATGAATATTTATAGGGTATATTAAACTAATATTTTTTCCTCTTCACATTCACCAATTCATTTACCAAGGATTGAAACATTCTCTTAATTTCTTAGAAGTTGTGTTCTTGGGAATCACTAGATTTGCTAGTTGAAGCCTTTTCTTGTTGTGGTATAGGTATGGAAGAAAGTGTTGGCATAGGAATAATGGAATAAAAGGGAGGAATATAAATAGGAGGTGGTTGAATCTTATGAAAAAAAGGCATTGATGGCCTAGGTGTAAGCTTTCCATCTTGTACTAGACTATTCTCTATTCCAATTGCAACCTCATAAGCATCCACTAGTGTGATTCCTCCCATAGACTGAACCATTACTACAATATCATTTTTTAGAGATTTAAAATAGTAAATAAAAGATTATATAGGATTATTCCTAATAGAGATTGGAATCTTATCCCATGTCTTTTGAAACTTGTTAATGAAATCCTGCAAACCTCATGAGGAGCCCTCTTAATTGTAGCTAACTATTTTACAAGTGATAAGTGGTCACTCTTATTTTCAAAAAATTTACACAAGGAACCTCTTAATTGATCCAAATATGTGATGGAGTTATAATTAAGGTTTATATACCAATCTAAGGCCTTAACCTTGAATGAGATGGATAATAACCTGATAGCCACATTTTCTTCAATGAAATCATGAATATTGTAAAAATTGGCTATATCTTTGAGATTCTCTAAAGGGGTTGTAGATTGGTCTCCCATGAAGTAAGAAATAATTTTAATATCTACCACTAGAATAAGGTCATACTGATTTATATCTAAAGTAATTTGGCCATTGAAATCCACAAAAGGCAAATCTCTTGGGGCAGCCATGGTAATAAAAGGACCCAACAAAGATCTTCTTGCAGAGGTGAACATAGAAACTGGTTTAGGAGGAGAGTTTATTTTTTAGGGATGAGTGTTAGTAAATCTTAACCTTTTTTATGAGTTTAAAGTTAATTCAACAAATTCAAAATGAAAACTTCTAGAAGCTAATATTTTAATCACCTTTAGCATGAAATATAAGTACTGTTCTACCACTAGATTGTTGAGTGTTCTTCAGAAATGCTATATATTGAAAGATGAAAGCTATAACCACTACAAATTGATCAAACCAACATCAAAGTTGACCAATATTATTCAAAATTAGTCCCATCAAGCATTCCATAAACTATTTTAGTGTTGAATTGCACCCTTGTGGGAGAGTTATTCAAGATCTCTCACTCTCAACTACAATATTGGAGCAAGCTCAATATATGGGTATCCTGTAGTGAGGTTGAGCCTTTGGAGGAGGCCAGCTTCCTCTTGGTAGATCACCTAAACTACTAATTCTACTTAGAAAAGAGATAGAGAGGGTATAAGATGAATAAAAACACTAAAATGGTGATACACCAAATTGATTGATATTCACATAAGCTTAAAATAAACACTAACTCAACATAAGATAATTTTTGCTCACACAACCTCACAAACTATCAAATTTGCATAAGTATTTCATAAACTAGGATCACTAAACAATACATGAAGAAAAGAGGAATTCTAAAATTCACACCAATAATCCATTAATGGTGGAAATAACTCAAGTTTAGACCTACAGCTAACTTGAAAACACCTAAAAATAGGTAATAAAGAAGGACAATGGACATGGAAGAACACTTTTCCACAAGGCCATCATGCATAAGTTTGCTAAACATAATTTAGAGGAAAGATATAAATGGAAAATGATATTTATTTATTCAAAAGGTCTTTCTTACAAATTTTTATAGAATTTATCCTTGTCAAATGAGGATATCTTATAAAAATGGGGGAGTAATGAGAGATATAAGATAAAAGGGGAAGAGAGGGAGAAGGGGCAAGCAAAAAAAATTCAATAAATGAGACTTAACCACTCTCCATGGAATCTCAACCACATTTAGGTTAATTATAACTAATCCTTCCTAAAAAAACTAACCTTCATTATCCCAAATAGTCTTCAAGCCATCCCATTAGCTTAGAAACACACTACAAGACAAAACGTTTTGAGTATGATGATGTCATGATCCACTAAAAGGGAAAAGTCACCAGAGATTTTGAAACTTCATTTAATGTTCCACTTGCCTTCTCAACCACTAAAATCTACTCCATGGACTTCTACACCCCCTTTCCACTTGCTCTTTTAGAAGATGTTAGTCAAAAGTTAGTTGACTTAACATAAAATTCTTAATTAACCATGACGGTTAAGTTTCATGTTTGCTTT
Source organism: Torreya grandis (assembly GCA_037957365.1). NCBI lineage: Eukaryota > Viridiplantae > Streptophyta > Pinopsida > Cupressales > Taxaceae > Torreya > Torreya grandis. The sequence continues at coordinate 437,532 of JARHVA010005037.1, read as the reverse complement.
TTGAGGCTATTTTCTATTTTCAACTTGAATTTGATCCTCCAACCTATAATAAACTCCATGATACCTGCAACACTCATAGACCCGATTGATGGATGTCACAAGCTTGAGCTACCCTCAACAAAATACCATGAAACCCTACTCTTAAGGCTATTTGGCACCCTGAAGACCACTTCTAGACCTATAGAATAATTCTAGACACTTCTATCATGTATATTAGGAATAAAATGAATATTTTAAAAACCTTCAATATGTGCAAAAATGGTGTAAATCACCATTAAACCTACAACAATCCATAAAATGTAAAAAAACTAGGTTTTTGACCCTTTATCTCAGCTATACACCCCTAAATCCCATATGAAGAGATCCAAGTGCCATATATTGATGTTTTATGTACCATTATACCTCTTTCATGGATTTAGACCATTTCTCTCTTTGAAGACCTATAAAAATATGCATTTTGGTCCATTTTGGGCCTCTTAAGCACCCAAACATGCCATATTCTATTTCAAAATAGGTTGGAATATATATATATATATATATATATATGGAGTCCTCTATGTGTTATGGGTGTTTTTCAGGCAATTCTAGGCCATTTTATGGACCCATGAATCCCAAAACCAAAAACTAGTCAAAAGCTCCTTTGCAAGCTCACCTTCAAGATGATTGTTCATACAATTAATAATCCCATTCAACAACATATTTACATGGATATATATTACATACACCCATTAAAAACCCTTGAAAATATTGGGCTCCCATGTAGAAGCTATGAAAAGATACACATGTAAAGATGATCGCATGTAGGGTTTGTAATCATTCTAGACATGTTTGAGCTCCTAATGATTATTCATAAAACTCATTACCTTAACCAACCTCAATATAAAAATAATTTCAATTACATCTAGGTACTCAAAATATACTAGAATCATTTGGTGCAACTCTACATGGTATGAAAGATACAAGCATCTGAAGAAGGGTTAAAAGTGGGTGTCTTAAGCCTAAAAAATATTGAATTCCGCCAAAGGAAAAAAATTAAATTTCCAATTATCATATTTGATTTAAAAAATATTCATGGAACCTAAAACATCTTATAACACATTTTCAAGTGATCAAACTCAACTTTACCTTTTGTTCCTTTGAGACTGCTTATGGGGATTTGAGCTTGTTTTTGGGGTTAGCATAAATATTAGAGTGTGGAAAATATTTAAATGTTATTAATTATATTTAAACCATATTTAAATGCTTTTAAAATACTTAACTAATATTTTAAACCTCAAACACACCTTAAAACTCTAAAAAGTATTCTTACATGAATAATGACCATTATGAGACAAAGAGGGGATTGTGTCAAAACAATGGAGACTTACACGTATAAAAATACCCTTAAAAATATTATGGATAGGTATATTAATTCATTATGACCAATATTAACAATTTTTAAGTCTTTTTTTTGTGTACTTTTCTTTGTAGACCTTTTTTACCAAAATTTACCTTGAGCTACCTGCATACTTCATGCCAAAACTTATCTTTATTCAAATGTTTGAATGAAACTGCTAAATTTGATCACTTATATAGGAAAATATAGGTTTAAAACATCATATTATACCATTTTAATACCTCTCTAAGGCCTGAACTCCTTCTTAGCACCCAGAATTAAAAAAACCTTCAATTAGCCTTTGATGGCTGCCTTCTTTACTGCAAGGGGGTTGTGTCAAAATAGTGGGCAATTTCACTATTTATTTATTTTTTATTATGGAAAGGTATTATTTTATAGGTAATTTAGATAATTAATAACAAATTTCATGATTTGAATTGACTTGTAGATGGCCCAAAATGTCTAATTTCTCTAAGGTATGCTCTAATGTTGACCATAATTTGACATAGGGTTGACTGTACTAAACAATGAATGTTTCCCATTGTCAAAAAACAATAAATATTTTTAATAGGTATATTAGGATATAAATATCCTCTCCACCAAATTTTATGATTAAATCCTTCATATTTTGGTTTGTAGGTCCATTTTGGCTAAAAATAGTGACGTGTGTCTGCTTGGTCAAATTTCACAACTACATTTTCCTTATTTTTGCATTTTTTTGAGTTATAAAAGTGTTAATATGATTTTCATGTCATGAAACCTTTCCTTTCATTTTTTTGCCCTTTATTTTCTATCTCACCATCTTCCATGCTTCCTTATGTCCACCTTGTACCTCCTCAAATTACCTCGTATGACTACATGTTAGTAGTACTTGGAGCTTCATGTTATGAGAAATTGTAGTATTTGGTTTAATTAACACCTATTTATCCCCATTAGTTCTTCTAATTCACTAGAAACTAGCCTTTAACCTTCCTTTATCATGTTTTGACCACTTAGCAAGGCATTTACGTTTTACACAATTAACCTTTGTGTAAGGCCTATACTATCTCCTTTTAGGTTGGCAATAATCCTTGGAAGCTTTGATCAGGGTACTAATAATGTCAATTTGTCATTTATTTTCATAATAAATCTCACCTGAATCCATCTCATGACCTTGAGGTGCCTTTATTTATGACTTTTAGTAGAAGATTGTGAGAGCATGCTAATCTTAGATGTAGGTGCAATTCATGAAGTGGGTGGTTGTGGAGTTGTTTTTACAACCTCCAAAATGACATCTTATTCATACATCATCTTTATTCTAATTTAACATCCTCCTAATTATGAATTATCTAATAAATTTATCTCTAATTTCCCAAACCACTACTTGGCTATAGGTGAACTTTTTTATGGTTAAAGGTGTATTTTGAGCCTATATGTGTTGTAGGTCTCCTTGGAATTTGAATGTGCCCTTTACCTTTAGGTCTATTCATGAAATAACTGATCTCATTTCTCTTGATGATATCTTGATGATCAAATTAATCTAATTGAGCCTTGAGAGTCTTAATACTACCAAGTAAGCCATCTTAGGAATGGCACAAACCTATCCTTTGGTTACTTGAGATGATTGTAAAGATAATGGCCATGCATGAGGGCATTTGTAGATCCTTGAAAACACAAAAGGTATCTTTTATTCCTTATATATATCATGATCATCCCTTTAATAAATTCATAAAACTCCTAAACCTTGTTATCCTTCTTGACTGTAGGTCCTTTCACATTATTTTTACACTTCATAACATATCAATAGTCTTTGATATCTATTTGGATTGACATCCTTCTTAACTATAGGTCCTTGTTTAAGGACTCTTATAAGTCACCTTTGAAATACTCCATTATGTTAGGCATTTACATGTTTTTACCTCTTCTAAATTCTTCTTACACATTGGAATTCATTACCTTTCTTTACCTCCTTTACTAGCTTAAACTAGGCAACCTTCCTAGGCTTCGAGTGTCATATCTTGACATAAGCATTAAGGACTCATTATAAATTCACCAATGATCATATATGATCTTAATAAACCTATTATAACCTCCTTCAAGTACCCAAACAACTCTTATTTCTTCATCATACTTCCTACTTTATACAAGCTTCCCTAGTAGCCTTTTTTAGGGCATTTATTGTTGGTACAAACATGCACCTCCTCATAATGAAAAATTAACATTGGATTTAGGTACCATTTATTTTTTTGTTTCCCTCCATGAAGCTTCATACCTTGATTCATTGATTAGCCCATTATTTTTCCACTTTTAAGCCTCCATAATGTCTATTTAGGTTTATATGACCCCCAACAACACATAGTCCCTATTAGTCCATATCAGAAGGGCCATACTAATATGAAACCATGTTAATCTATTAAATCAACTTGAATTACATAGGACTACAAAATTTTATCAAAATTTGACTATTGGAACTCACCATATAGCCTAAACCCTAGTTTAGGGCTTATCAAACCCTGCCATGACCTAAGATCACTAATAAATGGTTTGAGAGAATTTAAAAAGGTTTTAGTGAATTATAAAAACTTATACATATTTTTCTTAACCACACACAACTCTTTCAAGAATTGGTTTGACCTTTATAATCCATTTTTATAGTTTTCTAACTTGGAATGTGTTTGACTATGTAGGAGAAGCTTAACCTACAGGCATGTGTCATAGTTGGCAAGATAATACAAGATTATTTATAAAGATAAGGGTTAAAAAAACATTAAATACATTCAAATATAGTCACAAAAGTATCTATCATCCAATGTAAGAGGTTTCCGATTCCATTTACCTTATGATAGTAACATAGTCAATGCCAAATAATGAGAACATATAGGAAATAGGGGTGTATAGTTTGATTGACTATGCTTTGCCTCAAAACACCATACCTGTAGGTTATCTTATATGGTATAGGATTGAAAAAAAATTCTATAGGCATCCTGAGAGTTTTCTAAGGTCATTAGGTATTCCTTTAAATCTATTATAATCACATTCATATTAGACAACACCAATAACACCACATTTCTATCTCACTATTTACCATAATCAACTATAGTTGACTAAACATGGGTACTATAGGTGTGGATGGGGAATAAAATTTAGGAATTTAGGAATTATAAATGACCTATATACCAAAAATATGCCTTCTCAATTTAAATAGAGCCACTTACCATGGGGATGTTCTTTTGCATATCCATTTTAGGGTGTAGGGTCATGCAAGTTCAATTTCCTAATAGAGAACATTGAAAGTTAGTAGTGAATAAAAGCTTGACTTGGGAGCATCCAAACACCATAGTCCTTTGGTCACACATCCCTTTCCTTTTGTATGTCTCCTCTCCTATGTGGATGGTATAATATGTATTTATTTAGACTCTTCTAGACCTCATGTTACACCATTATACATTAGCACAAAAAGTGCTTAGGGCCTCTATTTGGTGCTTTTAGGGAAACCAGTCCTTGATCATAGTCATGAAATCATGATGTAATTCCTTACTTCTACCTACTATTCCATGACCTCACACATATTTCTTAAGGTATTTACAACACCTACAAACTTTGTGGGGATTATCAAAATTTTGAACCTCTTCTTACAACACCCTCATGCATCTATGTATGGTCTGTAGATGTTCTCACATCAGTATATAGGTAGTGAATGTTATCATGAGGTGTGTTCATGAAGTATGGGCTTGTAATCCATTTTAGAGCTTCTCAAAGTTCTAAAATATTTTTTTCATCTTAAGTGGTTTCAAATTAGTCCCATACCTTCCATAATAACATGTTTAACTCTATGTGAAGCCTTAGAAAGTGAATGTATAGTCTACAAGGTAGTGGAAGTGGAATGTGAACTATGCCTATGAGATATGATTCTTCAGCTAGCTCAAAATATTCATGTCAATCCTTCAACTAATATTTAAAAAATTTAGGGAAATTATAGAAAGTCACATACCCTATCTTAACTTATATATCTCTATTAGTTCCACCTGTAGGTACACACTCTATGTATGTAGATAGTGGGTATGAGTTTAGTTAGTATGCATGATTCTGATCCCATACTTGGTTCTCAAGATATATCCATCTTCCCTTAGCCTATTGAATAATTCAACATGTGTTATAACATCTTCATATAACCACCTCAAGTCTCTATGTATGGTTTGTAGATACACTTATAGTATCATGTAAGGTAGTGAATGTTGAATGTAGATTGAGTCTAAGATATGTGACCTTCAATGAAGTTTGGTCCCCTTAAAAGTTTCTCAATGCATCTTGAAGGATTTGAAACTAGCTACAACACTCTCAACACAATGTTCTCAATCCCCTATAGGTGATAAAAATAGTTGTAGACTAGGCAGTGATCATGAAGATGTAATATATGCATGGAAAATGGGCATTCAAGAAGCTTTAAAATCCCTTCTTGTTTTCAAGTGGAAACCACAACATTTTAAGGATTTAGACAAGATCAATTGTCCTAAAGGTGGAAACCAATTCCTTTATTGGTTTTCAAAATGGTTGCATTGATGAGAAGAGACAAATGAGCCAAAAACCACAAAGGGAGAAATTCCTTTCCTTCCCTTTTAAACCATGTTTTCATATGTATATTTCTCAAGACACTTTATAGGTGCAAACATCATATCCTTTTTAGTTTGAATCCACTACAATAAAGAGAAACCTTTGTAGTTGATAGACTTCACTGAAACTCCATTGGAGCTCTAAATAGAAACTTTATTATTTATCCTATCAAGGTCTAAATGAAATACTGAGGATCGATGAACAAGACCAATTATGTAATATTATGTGGCATAAGGAGGAATTGTCCCTCTAACCCAGGTTTTGCTCTAAAATTGATCAAATGACCTTTTCACAAGTATAACAAATAAAAAAGGTTTTATGACATAAGTAACTTATTTTGAGGAATTATATGATGAAAATAATTAGAATAGGTCCTAATTTACCTTGAAAAAATACCCCTAAAACCATTATTTCTCATTGAATTCTGAAGTGGAGCAACAAAAAAAACCTGGACTGTTTGGATGAGTAGGCCATCTAAACACCCCTAAACTATTAGCGATTGTTAATAAATATAGGGAGATGAACCAGAACACCAATGCCACAAAGTGGAATTAAATTAGGGTCCATATAATTTCCCAAAATTTTCTCACCCAACTCTCTCTCTCTCTCTCTCTCTCTCTCTCTCTCTCTCTCTCTCTCTCTCTCTCTCTCTCTCTCTCTCTCTCTCTCTCTCTCTCTCTCTCTCTCTCTCTCAACCGTACTAAGTGAAAACCTGAGACTCTACTAGAGCTATCCTAAACTACCCAAAATAGTTTCTCCTTACCATGAAGAAACATAAGTATAAATATGAAATATAACACTTGGGAAAGTGTTTTTATGCTGTAAATGAAATTTTATTCATTTTTGAAACCTTATAAACTATTTTGACCTCCATTAGTGGTAGAAAACCTATTTCATGCCTAGTTTGTAGCCAATAGGTTTTCCTTACCTTAGCTAGTTATTATGCTAGAATATGATTTTAGGGGAATAAAAGAGGATATTATGGAAACCACTAATGGATTAATATGACATTTGAACCCATGTGTCAATAAAAATATCAAAAAACATGTTCTTCTAAAGCTCTAAAATGCATCTTTTTGCTTCCAAACTCCTTCCCTCCACTCCAAATGACTTAAAATGACCTTAAACATGTCTAAAATGGTAAAAAAAAGCCATAAAGAGGTGGTAGGAAGTCAAAAAAAAAAAAATTACTTCCTCAAAAAGTTACTTTTTCACTTGAAATTTCTATTTTGGGGACCCTTAAGTCATCTAATGTACTGCATCATCAAGTTAGGACCATAAAGGGATTAGTCATGGGGGTAGAAGGTTATTAAAGGATATAAGAGAGTGGCCTAATCCATCTAGGCAAAAAATTTATATGTAGGCCAAATTTGTCCAACAATTATATAATTAATGCTTGAGTTATTTTGTGTGTGTTAGGGATGTGATGTATGTTCAAAGATGAGTTAATGATTTGGATTGGGGGAATAGCTGATTTTTTAATTCTTTCCATGGAGTTCAAATATTATGTTTTGACATAAATTTATCAAACTTTATTTTTATGTAACACAAAATAATATACACCAATGGTATGGAAAAACTATGATGTTTATTGTGTCATACATGTAAGGAATTATAGAGTCACAAATACAACATTTAATGCATAATGATATAGAATATCCTAATAACATTGTTTATAATGCACATAATGATATAGACTCAAAATAAAGAAACAATGACACAATATTTAAAAAAGGGCATTTGAAATGATAAAATAAAGTAATAAAAATAAACAAGTAAATAAACAACTTTACAAGAAAGCAAAACACATAATTTTTAAAAACAAGAAAGCATGTAAATGGTCAATACAAATAAGTAAACAAATTTTTTATAATGTCCTTGGTTAAAGTAGATTCTTTTTTCATATGAGATATTTCACCATGGTAATTATATGATGAGTAACCTGAGTAAAAGATGACTAGGGTATGTTGACTAAGGACAGGGGATTTTTTTTTTTTTGTGTAGTTTTGGGGATGTTGTTATTTTTTTATATTTCATTGTATTTTAGGGTGATGATGGTTGACATTATATACCCCATTTAAATGAGCATTGCTTACATAGTCTTATCGACCTCAAGCTGATGTACTCTTAATGAGGGAAGAAATGGAAAGTGATGATATTAGGTAAGATGATGATTATAGATGAAAGGTACCCTCCTAATAAATGATAATAGATGATGGGGTTTTATTATGTATGTGTGTTGTGTTGGATTTATGAGTCATTTATATAAGGAATATGTGCAATATTCTATCGAAACATGAGCAAAGGTGTATCTACATAACTGTGAAGATCAAACTTTAAACTAAAATGTCATAAGAAACTGAAAATAATTGATATATACAAATTAATAGGGATTTATACAAATGGATAATGGATGGGTAATGATATGGTATTTCTCCAAGTAACTAGGGTGTATATAGCTAATGGTTTACAATAGAACTAAAAATAAGTTTTCATTATAGTAATTATCTAAAGCATCATAAGAATGGTTTTCACTTTCAAATGAATTATTTTTCTTTATCATTTTTTTTATTATATTTTTACCCCAAACCATCTCCCCCCCCCGACATTTTTAAACATATATACATTATCATTGGATTTGTATAAGCATGGAAGAACTTGAGGTGCATGATTTTCATAGGTTCATAAAGCTCTTATCCGTTTTTTTGTTGGTAGTTTATAAGCTCTAAATATGTATTTTAAACTAAATATGTATGGACCTAACTAGTTAGGTTCAAACTTGAATTTATTTTCATGATCAACATTATTTTTCCATTGGTTTTCTTTTAGAACTAGATCTCTAATTTAAAACTCTCTAGCTTTGATTTTATTGTTATAACTATGACAAAGTTGATTTTGATAGGATTTAAATATTTAAGGTAGTTAAAAATGTTTCTCATCCATGATATTGAGATCATGTATCCTTGAGATGTGATATGTTTTGTCATCAGAAATATTTATTAAAGAGACACGTAACAATGGAAACTCAATTTTAATAGGTAAGATGGAATAAATGTTATAAACAAGGGAATATAGAGTTCCTCTATGGATGAGTTAATTATAGTATGCTAAGCCCACAAAGTAGGGTAAAGATATAAATGCCAATTATGAGTGATATCATTTAAAATGTGATTAAGGATTTTGAGGATGTTTTTTCTATGCCTCTGCTTGATTGTTGTATTAGCGATAATATGGTGTGGATGATTTATGCTTGATATGATATTATTGGCAAAGGATTTAATTTTTTTAAGGACTTACCATTATTATAAATAATGTTATAACAAACAATTATATGGTTTAAAATGAATTTAGAAATCTATTTATTGATCACATAGGTTAGCGTAATGACTTTGACCCACATAGTAAAGTACATAGTGGCAATGATTATATGTTTATGACCATTTGAAGATTTTAAATTGATTTTTTTCCAATGAGGTCTAACCCCCATGTGGAGAAGGACCATGGAGTTTTAATGGGTTACAAGCCGTGTGATGCATCATGGATTAGGTCACCATGTTTTTAGTATGGGAAACAATTCTTGACATATTGGCATAAATCAATTTCAATCATTGGCTAGTAATATACAATTTGAATAAATTTATTTTCAAGGAAAATACCACTTATATGAGCATAAAAAATACCATCGTGAACTTACTTAATGATTAAATCAACACCTTGAAACTTAAACATCGTAATAAAGTTGAATCATAATCCCTATAGTATATTCTATTTCTAAGGATGGTAAAGTAATAATCTCACTAGAGGAAGGATATCTTGTGATTTTGGGATACTTTGGGAGGGATCACATGTTCATGGAGGTGTGTGTGTGTGTGTATTGGTACTTAGAGTAATTAAGAACAAAAAACTCATATACCATTTTAGATTTGAGAGTATCATACACTAGACACATCAATTGCTCAACAAATAATTAGTTGTGATTGTCATCTAGATGCATGTTGAGAAGTGAACCAAATGTGGAAATAGTATTAGTTACCCTATTATTGACTTGAGGAACTTGATAAAATTTTATGAATTGAAATCACTATCTAAGACTATCCACCATCTACTTATAATGAATTAGGATATCAAATTTAGCTTGGAATTCACCATTTACTTGTTTTATGATTGGTCATGAATCCAAAAACACTAGGAGATGTTGGATTGAGGTGAGAAATAAGTGATTCATATTATTATATGTTATTATTACAAGAGAGACCCATCTAAAATTCTTTTAGAATGAGATCATTATGCCGATTGATGAGAAAAATACCTACCATTGAGCCATGAATTATGAAAGACCCATCAAAGGAAAATTTCCATTCTAATGATTCATGTAAAGACAAGATAAATTCATCTAGAAACTTTGTTATTATATGTTTGATAGTTGTTAATGGTTCTTCTACCATTGTATTTGCACATACATTTCCTATAATAGTTTTTTTTTGATATACTATATATCAAACCCATTTAGAAGCATGACCCACTTAACCATTCTCTTTATTAGAGCTGATTTGGAAAGGAGATACTTAAGTGAATCAACTTTGGTAATGATTTTGGTTTGAATATTGAGCATGTATTTTAAATTTTTAGGGAAGAAAAAAAACTACTAGACATCCTTTCTCGATGGTAGAATACTTTAGTTCATAGGTTACCAATGTTATACTCAAATAATACATTACTATTTATGCTCCTTGTTCATCATGTTGTGATAATAATACCCCCAATGCATATTGTGTTGCTAAAATATCTAGTAATAGAGGTTTACATATATTTGGAGGGATTAGAATTGGTGGATTTTCTAGACAACATTTAATATTTATAAATGTTTTTTTTTGCATTTCTTATTCCAAAGAAAAGTAAGCTTATTTTGGAGAATAATTGGGAAAGGGTGACATGTGTCTACAAGTTGTGATATGAATTAATATATGGATTTAATTTAAACTTAAAAAATATTAAGTTACTTGAGGTTTGTTTACGAGGGAATTTTTGTGATATATGTGACCTTTCTAAGATCTACCTCTATACCTCATTGTGATATAATAAATCCTATAATATTACTTGAATTCAAATCAAACAAAAAATTTATTTGGATTGAGATGAACCTTTTATTTTCTTAACCATTCATGTTTTTTTGTAGTATCATAAGATGATCTTATCTTATTCTTAATTTTACTAAAATATCATCAACATAGTCTTCAATGATATCATTAAGCATATCAAGAAAGATAACTATCATTACGCATTGATATGTGGCTCTATAATTATTGAGTTAAAATGGAATTACTATTAGTAATTTGACCTATCAAGATCAAATTACTACCCCTATCATATGAAACATTCCAAGAAATAGTCAATATCCCTTTGTAACTAGTCAAAATAGTGAATTGTGGCCTAAAAATACAAATTTTGGTCAAAATTTGTCAAATTTGGGATTAAAAAAGTAATTAAATTATCTAATTTATCTTTTATCATGTTAAAAAATATAATATTAGCCTTATCCTAAAGTTTCAAATCATGAAAAAGTCATTTAGTATGTTTTCTAAGCCCAAAAGTCCCCTATTTCACCCACACATGCCAAATTTCCATATTTAAATCATGCAAAAGGGTTAAAAAGTGTATTTTTATTTTATAACATGTAATATTTCTTAAATCTTCTAAATTTGTGGTGGAAGACTTGATTTGGATTTTAAAGGCCAAATTAAAGCTTATTTCTTCTCATTTTGCAAGAAGAGTATAGATTCCATATAGCAAGGGTAGGGGATGTCAATTTAAAGACATGGTCAGGCTTAAATAACAATTTAATGAAAATTTATGTCCATACAGGCCCAAAAATATTCCATTCTAGGTGCTTGCCCACTTTACATAAAGTGACCTACCTACAGGTTTTTGATGGTACGATCTACTGGAGGAGAGTATAAGTCTAACATTTGGGGTGAATAAACTAAAATAATATGGATTATTGATGGATTAATTTATTATTAAATTTAATTATCTAGGATCATGAACCATCCAGTTGAAGATATGCCAATTTAAACTACCTTGAAACTAGAAAGGCAATCAATTTTCTCCATTTTCTTTTCACTAGGGCATCATTTCAAGAAAATTCTAGTTGACGAAGCTTCTTAGGGATCCCCTATAGCTTCCATAGATTTATAATTACACTCCACTCACACCTCATACCCATCTTCATTCAATGAAAAATTTCAATAAGGTAAATGTTTGAGTGATACCTTCAAAGCATGACCCAGATGACATATGCATCAAGTGAAACATCACATACAGTCATTAAAAGAGACCTAAAAAAAAGTTTTAACATAGTCATGGTTGTTCAAAAAGGTCAACCTTAGAATGAGATCACTTCATGAATTGTTTGAATAAAATTATCTAATCAAGTTTATGAAGATCAAAATATCATAATCATATGGCACGACCTCTCCAAGGCCTATTTCAGTCTCCTTCCATACAAAATTACACCTATAGGCCTATCTTTTCTCAAGGAAGGTCTACTTGATAGGTTTAAGTAATCTTATAATCACCATTAAATCTTTATAATCAGGATTATTGTTTGGATTGTATGTGGAGCTAGTGACAAAGGAAGATGCCACCTTTAGGGGCTGAAAAGATATAAAACATAGGAAAAGAGCATCTTCAATCATCTAAAAGGGAACCTAAAAGTCTATGCCTTGTAAGAAGACCAAATTACATATGAGTTGGACTTATATTGGTTTCAATAAGTGAGTTTAAATTATCAAGGACATACTTGATTTTGAGAGGAACTTCTACATGGATCACATGGAGGAATAAGCTTTTCAAGTTTCAAATAAGACTAAACAAGAGAATAAGTCAAAAGAGAATCAAATAAATCCCTAAGAGATAATCTACATCCAATCCCACAATGTGATCCAAATTCAAGAGTTATGGAAAGAGATTAAAGTTTTTAAGCCAAGGGATTAGGCTTTCACAAGGGTTTTAAATAAAAAAGGTTACACTCCAAATTAATAACAGTTTCTGGCGTGCCTGGTGGGACATGAGTTCAACTATTTGAGTGGATTTTTCATCACATTCATCTTAAAATCTAGTTTTTAGTACTCCTATGGTCCTAATATCAAGGCAAAAGGTATATACTTGTTCATATTTTTAGTTATCTTCATGATTTTCTAGGCTATGGTAGCCTATAAAATAGATTATGGTCATTCTGTCCAGTATCAAAGATCCTATATACCATCATATTATGATACTTATGATCCATATGCATCTCATCCTCACCAAAATGAGACATACCCATTCCAAGATTAGTCACCCTTCCAAAACTATCTGAATTTTCATGAGTTGGAGGAAATGAAGAGGGTAAGCCAAATGATTGTTGAGGAGATATCAACCTACAAACAAGAGTTATTAAACAAGAAATATTAGTCTCAAATATCAATACCTCTTGCTACCCCATATAAATATCCATGGATTCTATGTCTATCTCAATAATAAAATATCCTAATCATGCTTCAAGTTGTAATACTTTCAATTTCAGAGGCTCCTAAACCCAATTTTCTAACCTAGAATCAAATATAGAAACCAAGCATAAAGCTAAATTATAAAATCAAACTTGAATTCAATATTGACATGTAGCCCTCACCCCTCCCTCCTCAAGAGCCCAAATCCTTTCTTTCATGGAAAGCCATTTAAGGAAATATGTAGAGAAAGGAGCTGATAATTGTTCAGATTTAGTAATACCATGAGCAAAATCAAACATCTATGACACAACCATTAGATCTATCTCATCTCCTAGAGTATTTTAAAGGGCTTACCATGCCGCTCTTGGATAAAGAACCTCTCCTTTATGAGGCAAGTAAATAAGATGCAACCAAAGAAATGGAAAAAGAAGGTGACTTCAACGATCAAGAAGAAGAAATCATTATTGGGACACCACTTGGAAAGGACAAACATGATTAAGTATTCCATGATGCCAAATAAGAGGAGTTTCAAGAGGTTTTTCAATAGCTTATAGTAATTGAGGTAGATGAAGTTAAAACAAATATTTCTTCAAAAAGCAGCCATGAAGATATCAGAGGATTCGCCAAGGTCCAAATAATGAGGATGCATGAGTCGTGGTTGCACGAAATGAAGAAAGTGAATACCACAATTTGGAGAAAAGCCAATATTCCATTAACATGAGATGGCCATAATGAAGAATACATATAGGAGAGCTAGTAAGTAACTCCTCCACAAATGGTGGTCAAAGCACCCCAAGAATAGATTGTAACTCCTCCACAAAAGGTGGTGACAAGGTGCTAAGAATAGAGAAGTAACTCCCATACCCAAAATAGCCGGTCAAAGGAGTTACTTATGACATTCTTATGACACTTATGATAAATTTATGACACACATCTCCACATAAGATAGCCTATCCCACGAATGTAGGAAAACTCCATGTATGGACAAATATATAATATTCCCTAATTAAATAATAGGGAAAAATAAAAACCTACACTAACACCCCCCCGCATAGGTGGGCAGTGTGGAAATATAAAATAGGTCTCGAAAACTAGGCCTGATGAGGTACCCATGCACAAATGCAATCTCCCATAAGATAGAGAAAAGAAGAAAACCCATTGGAAAAAACTCCCCCCCAAAAGAGAGACATAAAAGAAAGGAAGAGTCTAGAGGCCCCCCCTGAAGACGATGCTACTAAAGATGTGGACAGCACCCCAAGAAGAGCTCATGCATGAATGAACTTGCTCTTGGTGAAAGGTTTGGTGAAGATGTCTGTAACATACTCTGAAGACTGGCAAAATATCAAGTCAATGACCTGAATATGAATAAGCTCTTGAATGAAATGCATGTGAATCTCTATGTTCTTGGTCTGCTAGTGTTGAACCAGATTCTTGCAAATTTGAATGGTACTCTGGTTATCACAATAAATGATGGTGGGCTACTTGATAGAAATGCCAAACTTAGAAAGTATCCCCAAAAGCTAAATAGCCTCAGTAGCTGCATTAACAACTCCCCTATACTCTACCTTTGTGGATGATATAGCAATAGCATTTTGCTTCTTTCTAGACCAACTGATAGGACTAGAACCTAGAGAGAAATTGTAACCAAAAGTGGACTTGCAAGTCTATGAATCGCCAGCCTAGTCTGAATTTGTATATCCAACCAAGTCAACCTCTATGCCAAATTTGTAATGAATCCCATATTTATGTGAACCCTATATTTAATACAAGATCCTCTTAGCTACTTTCCAATGTAGCTCATGTGGTTCTTGCATAAATCTAGAGACAAGTCCCACTGCATATGATATGTCAGGCTGGGTGTGAGTCAAGTAGATGAGACTACCAACAAATTATTGATACTAAGTGGCATCAACTAATGTTGAAGAACAGTCAGCCTCAAGCTTGAATCCTGATAGAAAGGGAGTCAGAGATGGCTTGTAATTAGACATATGAAACTGAGACAATAAATCAAGAGCATACTTAGGTTGTGTAAGAGAAATCCCTGAATCTGACTGTGAGATCTCAATGCTAAGGAAGTAGTGCAACAAACCCAAGTCTATCATGTCAAATCTATCCTGGAGAGATGCCTTCACTACTATAATAGCCAATGAAGATCTCCCAGTGATCAAAAGGTCATCAACATATAAAACCAAAATCAGGAGAAAATCATCTTGCTACAAGTAGACATTGGGGTCTGAATGGCACCTAGTGAAACCTACTATGAGAAGGAAGGAATCCATCTTGGAATACCAAGCTTGAGGGGCCTGTTTGAGGCCATAGATAGATTTCCTACGTCTGAAAACTAAGGAAGAATATTGAATAAATATTGGCAGCTGCTCCATGTAGATCTCCTCCTCTAGGTCTCCGTGAAGAAAGGTACTCTTCACATCCATTTGGTGCACATCCCAACCATGTACTGCAGTAATAGCCAAGGTGATTTGGATAGAAGTCATCTTTACAATGGGTGCAAAGGTTTATGAGTAGTCAATGCCTGCCACTTGTGAGAAACCCTTGGTGACTAGTTGTGCCTTGTATTTATCAACTGACAAATCTGTTGCAAACTTGGTCTGATATATCCACCTACATCGAACCATCTTCCTTCCCTTAGGAAGTGAAGTCAAGTCCCAAGTGTGATTTTTGATTAAGGAAGAATATTCTTCCTCCATAGCACTATCCCACTTAGGTACTCCTGATGCCTCTTAAAAAGTTTGTGGATCTAAAACTAAAGCAAATAAGGCATGTGGATCTCTCTAAAAATATCCCCTAGTTCATCTATCATCTACAAGATCTCCTACCCAAGTGCCAACACTCTCAAGTGTCTGTCTAGCCCAAAGTGGCCTAGAAGTGGGTGAGTCAGGTGCTAACTCCTCATCCTCTGACTGACTAGAGGTGGATGACTCTACATCACTATCCTCACTATCTAAACTTGAAGAAAAAGAAGATGTTTCTAGCTCAGGAACCTACTGTGGCTGATCTAAATCTGAGGAATCATCATGAAGAAGTAGATCTAATGAGAGAGAAGTGCCAAGTGTTGAGTCTCTAGGACTCTCTTGAAAGTGGACACTTCTCTCAATGAAAAACTCATAAGTGGTCAGATCTAGAAGGTGATACCCCTTAATACCATCCAGATATCCTACAAAGATGAAATGCTTGGACTGACGTTCCATAGCTTTGTGTTTCTTCTTCAGTATGCAGGGCATGGCTGGGGATCCAAAAACCCTAAGGTTCTCAAAATCAAGTTTTCTTTTATGCCAAGCTTTAAAAGGTGTTATCCCTTTCAAAGCTTTGTGAGGAACCCTATTTTGAATGTAGCAAGCACAATTGATGGCTTCAACGTAGTACTATGGTGCTAAGGATTTGGAGTGAATCATATAGCTACCCATCTCTTTTAAGAACCTATTTTTGCATTTTGCAACCCTATTCTATGAAGAACTGTAAGTGACTGTGCACTAAAAATCAATCCACTCTATGGTGTAAAACTACTCAAACCTATTGTTGACATACTCCCCTCCATTATCAGTTCAAAGAACCTTGATGGATTTCTCACTCTATTTATCAACAAAAGCCTTGAAGTCTAGAAAATTTTCAAACACTTAAAACTTTTGTTTGAGAAAATATATCCAAGTATACCTAGAGAAATCATCAATGAAAGTGAGGATGTACTTGGCTCTTGTGAAAGATGGTTTGGGAAAGGGTCCCAATACATCACTTTGGACTAACTCCAAAGGTTGTGAAGCCCTCCAAGCTTTGGCTTTGTCAATTTTGCTTCAAGATGCTTCCTAAGGGAGCACCCCTCACAAAGTCCTTTTGAGAATTAGACACGAGGCAAGCTAATGACCATGTCATGTTTGCAAAGTTGCTCAAGGTAGTGGTAGTTAAGGTGGCCTAATCACTCATGTCATGATTTGCTAACTCCATCTAAATGAGTCAGCAATGCTATTGGAGAAGAATCAGGTGCAAAATGTGAGAAGGTGTATAACCTTGCTTGGTGATCTGCCCTACCCACTACCACTGTAGTATCACTATGTAACTCCATGATAGCCACTAAATTTGGTTAAAACTCAACTCTCATGCCCCGACCAATGTGAGTGATTTGGTACACTGATAGGAGATTTGTTGAAAGAGAAGGAACACTTAGAACATTATTGAATGTTCCTCCTTCCATTTCAACTGACTCTCTCCTTACAACTAAAACTGATGTGTCATCACCCAAACTAATTAAAGTCATGCTACAAGGCTCTAAAGATGAAAACTCAACTAGGGAAGAGCCCATGTGGTGAGAAGTACTCGAGTCAATGACCCATGAAGATGTAGAAGCTATTGTAGCTACAAGGGCCTTGCCCTTTTCTTTCTCCTTAACCTTGACTTTTGCCTTAGTAGAATCTTGGGTAGATGAATTCTACTTGATGGACTCAGGAACACCTATGTTATGCTTCTCTAGAAGATGAATTAGGTGATCTATTTGTTTCTTCATGAATTTGTGTTCATCATGCCCTGTCTTCTTACAATAGGCACACTTAACCTTCTCATTCTTAGGTTTAGCATTGGAGGAGGAAGACTCAGTGTTGTTTTTGGCAGGATTGTTGTTTTCTTTCTTCTTCTCCTGGTCCTTGTTCTTTTTCTTCTTCTCCTTTGTTGAAGTCTTATCCTTACAATTTCTAGCTATCAAGGCTTGGGGTTGAGTAGACTTCATTGTGCCCATTTTAATTAGCTTATCTTGCTCCCTAGTCAAGTCAGCAATGAATGAATCCAAAGAAGCCATTTTTCATGTAGTGCCAAGGGCACTTTTTGTGGCATGGAAAGTGGAGACAAAGACTGAATAACTTGGACCTAACTTAGCAAGAATAGAAAGGATGAGTTGATCATCTTTCTTCTCTATCTTGCATTCTTTTAATTGTAATCTGAGGGCCTTAAACTTAGTGAAGAAGTCCTGTAGTGTGTCAAAGTTGCTCATGACCTCTGATCTCATCAAGCTTCCCAAATAAGACTTCTAAGGTGTCCCATATGTCTTTGGGAGTCTTGGTAGTTTTTAAATGGAAGACAAGTTCTAGAGATACGAACAAGCTCAGTAATCCATAGGCTTCATCACTATGGTTGTACCACTTGACCTTTTTAGCATCAGTGATGGGTTCTACTTCAATACCCATGGTGATCCTATACAACCCTTTGCTTCTAAGAATGATTGACATTTTAACCTTACATTCATGATAGTTGAAGGGTGTTAGGAGTTTAAGCTGAAAATAATCCATTTTAAGCTAAATTTAGGTGAAGATGTGTTGATTGCAAGTTGTGAAATTATGTAGAAAGGAAAATGAAAGCAAAGATTGCAAGTGCTGAAAAGCAATCACACCCCCCCTGAAATGTTGAACCCCCCCCCCCCAAATATGCAAGCGCAAGCTCAAAAGACATTGGGCTTAGTTGAGAATGTGTCTTAAGCAATCAGTGCAAGACTTTAAGCAAACAGGACGTCGGACTCAGCCGAGAATGCATCTCGAGAGACCCAAATTTTAGGCACTTTATAAACTAGTGAATTTTTAACAAATAACAAGCCTACACTATGGATAATTGAAATAAAAACACTTTTGAAAAAAATGGCACCCAAATTTGAGCTACTATTTTCAAGATATTAAAGATTCAATTTCCCGTCAACTAGTGTTTTTGCAAAAAAATAACATTGAAACATTAAAAAAAGTCTATTTTGAGAGAGAAAGTGGCCTTCCAACCACTTGTTAGACTCAATATGGAGTGAGGAATCTAAAGGAGTTATTTTTGAGGGGGAATTGGCCTCCTGCCAACCCAAGCCTCACCCTTCGTCTTCGACAGGCGAAGATACAAGTTTAAATTTAAATCCCCAAATTATCAAAACTTAAAAATTGTTTAAAATACTCAATACTAAGTCAAATTGACTAATTTTTTTTGGACAAGTCAATTTTAACTAAAAAATAAAAGTAAAAGATAGAATTTAATGGATTACCAAGTATTTAAGGGCCCATATGGGACGCCAAACAAGGAGAGGGGCGCCAAAGTTTGAGGAAAGAGTAGATTTAAATTTGCTAGGGAAAAAAAAAAGAGAGACACTGAATTTAAAGATATCCATGTAGACCTCACAGATCTCAACATTTACCTCAAAAAAAAGTCTATGCACCACTGCCACTTCTACGCACCCCTAAAGTAGTAGATTTAATGCCAAAGAAACAAAAGTTCCAACATTTCTTCTTGGAGAATGACGCCAAAAATAGTGGATCTGCTGCTTAGATCTGAAATGCAAGGTTATGTAGGTGAGAAAGGAAACTTATAGTGCTTTCTTTCCAATGATAAGCTTTGTTATCACAAGCACCAAAGCTTAAAATAATAGATCTAAAGCTTAAAAAAGCTGTCTTTTGATGCCAGATCTGAACCTTTCCAAGCTGAAAAAACTCAAAAAAAGCCAAGTTTGGATCTCTTTCCCATGTAGCACATAGAGAAAGCTTTAATTCCTTGCTACAAGCAAAGAAACAATTAAAATATCCCCTTTTCTTCAAAGAAATAGGGAGAACTAGCAATATCTCTCAAAAAATTTCAAATTTCACAAAAAAAAAAACCTTAACAAAGCTCTAGATTACAATGAAAGCAATAGCAAAATAGACAACCAGTTACTAGGGTGGCTCTGATACCATATAAGAGGACTCGCCAATGTCTGAATAAAAAGGATGCATGAGTCATGGTTGCATGGGACGAAGCAAGTGAATACCACAAAATGCTAAAGTAAATGAAATCAAACAAGAGACAATTGCATAGACAATTTGGAGAAAAGCCAATATTCCATTAACATGAAATGGCCATAATGAAGAATACATATAAGATAGCTAGTAAGTAACTCCTCCACAAATGGTGGTCAAAGCACCCCAAGAACAGATTGTAACTCCTCCACAAAAGGTGGTGACAAGGTGCTAAGAATAGAGAAGTAACTCCCATACCTGGAATAGCTAGTCAAAGGATTTACTTATGACATTACTATGACACCTATGACACATTTATGACACACATCTCCACATAAGCTAGCCTATCCCACGAATTTAGGAAAACTCCATTTATGCACACATATATAATATTCCCTAATTAAATAATAGGGAAAAATAAAAACCTACACTAACAAAAGACCACTCACATAAAGCCATTACTAAGATGGATAATAATATTCCTAAATAAGATGATCATTAGCAATAGTTGTACCATGATTTCTTGAATGAAATTGAAGAGATTAAGCTGGAGGATTTTGATGATGAGATAGAACAACATGTTGATGATTCATCTGAAGATTCCACCAATGTTTTGGAGTTTTAAGAAAGCAATGTTATTTTGGAGATCCTAAAGCAAGATGAGCTAGAGATTGAGTGGATAGATGAGATGCCATTCTCTATATAAGATGAATTTTATCATGATGAAGAGGCCTCTTAGGATGACTTGGAGAGATTTTGTACAAAGTTTGATAATCTATCTCTAACCCAAGTGGAGATTGATGAATGTCTTGTAAAGAGTATTATTGTAGTTGTACATCAGGAATAAATTAAAGAATTACAACAAAATCCAAATAATTATCAAGAATATGAAGATTTTGAGAAAGTACCACTTCAAATAGAGCCTAATGAAGACATCAGTCCAAGTATACTAGTTGATTTGCCAACATAATCATTGAATGAAAATGTGTCAAATAATAATAAGCGTATGAATGAGGTAGAGATATTAGTCTTGATGTAATAAAGAATAATATGGGAGGAATATGATTAGATCCTAGATCCATGTATTCAATCCTTACATCTGAGAATGGAAGTTAGAGGCCTAGTTGTATCATCTAGAAGACATGAACACACAAGTTCTCTTATCTGCAAGCAACTACCATTAAGAGATGGAAAATTCATTTCAAGGATCCATGGTGCACATAATAACTTCCCATTTGACCCTAGAGGAAGGCTTCTCCTTTTAAGTTACTAGGTTTGTTTAAATCTAATAAGTGAGTAGCACAAGCAACATTCTACTTCCCTTTCATTGTTTCCCTATTTTCTTTAGATTAGATGTCTTTTTTTTGTAGTTTAGTTGTGTTTCACTTTAGTCTTGTTGTGTCAGTCAACAAAGGTATTACAAAGCTCAAAAGAGTTTATTTCTCAATCAAAAAGATTCATCCATTTAGAGTTGTTATGTATTAATTTATGATTGTCATATAAAAACTAGTGTGTTTTTTTGACCAGTGAGTTGGTCAACCCCTAACAGTCACCAAAATTATTAGTAATTTGACCTATCAAGGTCAATTACTACCCCCATCATATGAAAAATTCCAAAAAATAGTCAATATCCCTTTGTAACTGGTCAAATTGGTGAGTTGTGGCCTAAAAATTCAAATTTTGGTAAAAATTGGGATTAAAATAGTCATTAAATTATCCAATTTATCTTTGATCTATGAACCATCTAGTTGAAGACAAACCAATTTTTGCTACCCTGCAACTAGAAAGGCAACCAATTTTCTCCCTTTTCTCTTCACTAGGGCATCATTTCAAGAAACTTCTAGTTGGTGAAGCTTCTTAGGGATCCCCTTAACCTTATCATGGCTTTCTTCATGTATTTTTTATATGCCATATGGTCAAATAAAGGAGTTTTTTTAGGAGGATTCTATTTGTGTAGTTTGGGAGCTTGAAAGGTGATTTATATGGTCAAGAAGAGAAAGTGCACCTTAAAATTTTCAATAAATTTTATTTTCAGGGTCTATATCATGTTTATCATGATTTACAATCATAATTATCCAATATTCATTGTAATAAATCCCATCTCTATGCTCTCAGCATGTCTCAAAGGAGCCAATTTAGCATTATTCAAGAAAACTTTGCATATTTTAAGGTTTTTGAAGAAAACTATGATTCATTCTCAAGCTATAACTCATCTCCAATGGTCTCTACTTTGATATGGAATGATGGTCATGAGTCTTTTTTTCATTCAACTCCTTATCTTAGTCTTATCTTGCCTCAAAGTGCTCCTTTCCCACCTCCACTTCATTCACCCCACATTACTATCATACTCTACCATTTATCACTATGTTTTATCCCCCTCCATCTTGTTTTCATCATCATTTCACTCCACTCATACCTCATAGCCATCTTAATTCCATGAAAACTTGTCAAGAAGGCCAAGGTTTGAGTGAGACCATCAAAACATGACCGACATGACATATACATCAAGTGGAACATCACATATAATCATGAAAAGAGAGCTACAACAAAGTTTCAACATAGTCATGGTCTTCAAAAAGGTCAACCTTAGAATGATATCACTTCATGAACGGTTTAAATACAATTATCCAATCAAGCTTATGAAGATCAAAAGATCACAATCATATGGCAGGACCTCTCCAAGGCCTATTTTAGTCTCCTTCCATACAAAACTACACCTACAAGCCTATCTTTTCGCAAGGAAGACCTACTTGATAGGTTTAAGGACTCTTCTAAGCACCAAATTAATATTAGGAAGCATGAAGATTGTTTGTATTGTATGTGGAGCTAGTGATAAAGGAAGATGCCACCTTGATGGGCTTAAATGATATAAAATCTAGGAAAACAGCATCTTCAGTCATCTAAAAGGGCACCTAGAGTTCTTTGCCTTGTAAGAAGGCCTAATTACATATGAGTTGGACTTATAAGGGTTTCAAGAAGTGAGTGTACATTATCAAGGACATACTTGATTTTGAGAGGAAATTTTACATGAATCACATGGAGGAATAAGCTTTTCTAGTTTCAAATAAGCATAAATAAGAGAATAAGTCAAAATAACATCAATATAGCCCTAATATCATCTACAACCAATCCCACAATGTAAGCCATAGTCAAGAGTTATGGAAAGAGAGTAAATTTTGTAAACCAAGGGTTTGGGATTTCACAAGGGTTTTAAGCAAAATAAGGTGCACTCTAGATTGATAATAGTTACTTGATAACAAAATGTTCCCCAAAGTTTGATAAATTCTGTATTATGATGGTATTCAAGAGCTATTTTTATTTAATTGTACCTATAAAAACCATACATTAAGGACAACATCTCATATCTTGTTATGGAATCAACAATCATGTATATATTTGGTAAAGAAAAGTTATATTTAGGACACTATTTGTTTATATCCTAAAAATATTTGTAGACTCTAATACTTACTAGTTTCTTAGTGATTGGTACTATATTTGATATCCACTCTGAGTAGTTTATTAATTGTATGAATCCAACTTCTAGCTATTTTTGCAACTCTTCTTTCACAAATAGTGCCACCTTTAGATGCATTTTTAAGTTATATTTGACTAGTTTTTTTATCTTTATGTACAATAATATGATTAAAAACTAATGATGAATGACAAATATGCATGAAGGATCTTTATGAATTAATAAGATCTGACTAGGGCTAATGGTGATAGGAATGATGTTGGTTTTCATATGGTAGTTGGAATTAGCAATGTGGAGAATTTAGAGGACCTTGAAATGAGAAAGGATTGTGAGGTGATTGATAAAAATATGGATGAGGTTGTGGAAGGATTACAACTAATTAAATAAGGAGGTAAGAAATATGATACTCGTCATATAGAGACTGTAGATAATGGTAATAAGGAATTATTTTTGTCTAAGCAAAATCAAAACATTCCTATGCAATTTGATATGGTAATAAAAAATTGAAAGAATCAAAATGGTCTAGGTATAATTGTAGATGAAGTGGATCTACATAATGCCATTATTAGTTGGTTCATGAAATATCATAAAAATCTCAAAGTGGAGGTGAGCAAGATGAGTTAAAATGATATAATATTTTGTATAAAGGTGAACTTGTTGGAGAGGAGTTCTCAATTTATGGATTTGAAAGAGAGAGAATGGATAGAATGGAAAGAGAAAATATGAACCTTAAGGACTATCTAACTATCCTTGTTGAATTTATTTGGATTACTATGAAAAACTATTTGTAGAGTATGAAGGGGTTAAAAGTGTTGACTGATTTAACCTTTTAGAGTTTTACTAATGTAAATCCTAAGTTAGATTAAAGGGATGAGTTGTATAAATCATTAAAATTAATATGCAATAAATAAATAGTAATTTATTATAGATTTTGACTATCTTTGACTTTCTAAAAATAGTGAATAATATGTGAAAATATAGACTTGTCTAGAAAATTAATATCATAGAAGATCCAATATCTAAAAATTAAGTTACAAAAGGGTCAGATTGATGTCAACAAGGTTCCTAAGTCTGATTATTTACTAGATAATAGTGCCTCACCTAGATAGTAGTACCATACTACTATAATGTCCTACAAATGGTGATAATTTCCTCTTTATAAGACTGTTCCTATTTTATGGGAGCACTTGTGACTAGGTTTTTGGTTTTTATTCTTACTTGCATGAAATCTAGAACTTTGTATTATTCCTAGAATATCTTATTTAGTGTTGAAACCATAATCCTCATTTCAAGTATGGCATGAGTTGAAAATGTGTGTTCATTAATAGGATAGGTTGGACATCCTTAATACCCTTCTTTGAAGAGAGTTGCCTCGATAGCAATACTCATAGGAGGGATCAATTTAGATGTATTTCTTCCACCTAGTGCTTGGTGCATGTACAAGTGAATGTTAGAATGAGAGTCCTCTTGAATGCCTTAAGTGTGCATGAGATTTAAAATATTTGAAATATAGGCATAGGGGAGTTATAGATGGTAGTATGCATAAGTAGGGCACAATAGGGATCACTTACCTTGATTTTGATCAATGTATTTATTATTTAAATAGGCATTTTCATCTATTTTCCATATATAGGATAGAGGTCTAATAGTCTTGTATTTATACTTATGTATAGCTTGTACATATAATAAAATGTGCTTAGGCCAACCTTAGGAAGGGAATACATTTTAAAATATATCCGTTTAGGTGAGTAAGGGTAAGCGACACTAGTTCCAAGTTGGGGAAACTATTTCCATGTGGCTATAGTGTCCTTAATGTGGTGCTAATGTCCAATTAGCAGACTGATGGTCACAATGGGTTATGATATGGGAACGTAGTTTTAGGACTATGTTTGAGTTGACTATAGCTATCTATATTTTTTACAATGGATGGGAATGTATGATAAAGGATCTATGATAGGCCTAGGGATAATCTAGGAATAGGTTATCTCATGTAACACTCTTAGCATTCAAATATCAATTTTAGGTAATTACATTCCCCCCCCCCCCCCCCCCCATGCTAGAAATGTAATAAAGCATAATAACTAGTATAAAGGAAAAAGAAGCATACCTAAAATTACTTAGGAAGTGAAGCCCATGTATATGATTTTGAGTATGTGAAGTTGGGTCTGCATATGTGAAACATGATCTAAAGCAATGACCTACAAAGAAACATGTAAAACAAAAGTCCTTAAGAGATTATCAAAATAAAAAATATATGATAAATAAAGTAACTAAGTAAATCTAAGTAAAGTGATAGTAAAGAGGAAATGAATGAATGCACCTTTTTAGGTATACAAATCAATGCATAAACTTGGTGACAACCTATGTGTTTTAGTGTACATTGTGATCAAATCATGAAATATCATGGCCTAAGTTGATATATTGATTAATGATTAGTTTTGACCCCATCATTTCCCAATCCTACTTAGTGGATCATGATCTGTGAACATATTGGATAAGACTATAAGTGTGTATAACTATCTCATGTGGGTGTCTCAATAAATCAAGTAGGGTATGAATCCATCATTACCCACCTATGTGTAGTAGATGCATCTAAAAATTAACTACACAAAGTGCTAAAATTATCTAACTGGGTATATCTAACTATGTATGTTGGATCTATGGCCACTTGGTAACAATTAGGCAACTATGTGCCACTAAGGAATGCCAACCACTAAAAATGGAGTAAAGCCATGAAATTGGTGACAACTTGGAATATGATAGAAAGTGTATATAATATAGAGCATGACATAGAGCTTTCCATTCGATCTGATCAACCTATGTGTAATTGAGCATATGAAAACTATGTGATGTGCACATGCCCCCAATCTAATATATGAGTGTATTGATTTTGAACTAAGTAATAAATGTATTTGTGTATCTAAACTAAATGTAGGAATGATCATGTTTCATATGATGTCCCCAAATTTTAGAAACTAGTATGAATCTAAGCTAAAATGAATGTATCTAAGAAAATTCTAAACATAATTATCAAACCTATGACCATATTTATGCAAATATGTATCATACCTAATGTGTTATTTTATCTAATCTTGATTTCCCTAAATCTAGGGCTTCTGAATAGTCGCACCATGTAGTGAATAATAGTGCCTTCTGGTGCTAGTGTCCCAATTTGGGTGTTAATGTCTTTTTGGTCTGAAATTTAGATGACTAAACTAATTTTTGAGTCCCTAGTTTTTCATGTGTCTAACCTATGTCTAATTTATAAAACTGAGCCTATGTGATGGAAATAATATGTGAATAGGAATGTTGGGTCCTGATCTCTGTGATAAACCCCTATGAATTCCCCCTCTTTTTAGGGTAGTTATGGAACTTTTGTAATAATTGTCCACAAAATAAAATAGATCTACAAAACATGTTAATTGGAACATATATGATACCTGCATGATATTCTAATATAATGTGTAAACATAACATCAGAATGTAAAAAAAATATGAGCATTATTATGTAATGTAAGATGTATGTTTCAATTTATCATTACACAAGGGTTTTAAGATAGATGTAATCAATGTGTATAATAACAAATATGAGTAGCTACCTAGGGGGTAGGGCATAATATCCATCACAATAGACAAGAAGAAAAGGTAGATGCATGAGGTCCCTCATGGCATCAAATACTAGTGTGTGCAATAAGTAAAGACAATTGGCATGGTGGTGAAGCATACAAGAAAGCATACAAAAAAACTCATGAGGCACACAAAATTAGGCCAAGGGGCCATAATATAAGGGGCATGGGCACATGTCACTAAATATGAGAATAAAAGACATACAGGGACATGTTCAAATGTCCACATACATAAGCAACAATCAATTTATCTTAGAGACACATTTAAGGACATGTTCAAATGTCCACATAAATAATTAAAAAACAACACACAAGGGACATGGGAACATGTCCAAGGCATACATGAATAGAAGTTACATAGAGCCCTAGAACAATGTCATATTTAAATGTCCTTAAAATGGAATAAGAATAAGAAACACTATCAAATCTCAACTATGAAATATATAAATGAAAACATGTATAACTATGTAGTAAAAATCTATGTAAATGCTAGTATTTATATAATCAGAGTCTAAACTAGTGATAGTAAAAAAAATCTAATCAATGAGTGATAATTATCAATATTAAGATATCAATGCATAAATTAGAATGTATAGAATGTAAGGATAGAACTTGGTAATATAAAATACATATGATATACCCATGAGTGTGAGGATGTATAAATTGATTAAACCTAGATCAACGTATATTCAACCTAGTAGGTAGATGATAGCAAGTCTAGATAAGTCTAGTGGATTGGAGTCCTATATGTAATTCATAAGCACTCAAAAATAACAAGTGAATAATATATGTATGATAAAATTAATTATACTAAGATAGCTAACAAATGTAATATTTGTAAAGTGTAATAAATTTAAACATAATAATACACACAATCTATAAATGTTGTGTTTTATGAATAATATTTGAATGCTTTTATGTTTTGACATGTTATATTGCTTTTGTATTTTATGGATATAAGATATGTACATGTAAATGAAAATAAACTATGTGTAAGGAGAAAGAGAGAAGAAAGTATGTACAAGGGTGTAGGAACCATACTAACTGTTGAGTCTCATAGGAGACTCAATATCACTATGAATTGTGTCAAAAATAGGAATGATAATTTCTCATGTAATGTAAATGTTATGTTGTAGTTGAATATATTTTTAGGAATCTACGTATTATTCATTATCAAATCATAATATTTTTCAACATTAGAATCATGATAACCTATAATTTTATAGGGAATTACCTCATACTATGGATTTGACCATTTGGAATTGTACTTCAAAATATTGATTCTGATTTTATCCTTGGAAATTGTGCTTATTGTAGACATATGTTTTTGTGGAGGTTCTTTCACTAGAAAACTTGTTTTGAAAATGCTTATTTGTGTAGCATGATTTTGACTTTTCAACTTAATATCTTGTTCTTTATTTAATATATCTTATGTATTTGGATGTTTTTCATTGATAAAATATATTCATGATTGATGTGTCCTAATATGTTCAATAAATGTCTAACCCTGATAATCAATATTACCAACTTCTAGAATAAAGGAATTGATGCCTTGGGCTTGTTTGCCCAAAACTTAACCATAATAATCAAACTATTATAGATATTTGTGACCAAAATTATACCATATTGAACATTGAGCCTCATTTTGGAGAGATATTTTGGATTAATTTATATGTTTTTATTGTATTATTTCTTGATCTGATTGTGTTTTTTGAACCTTGTGTTGTTTTGAGTTATGCTTTGGTAACTATTTTTTAATTTGAACCTTTTTGAATTAGTATATGTGGAATTGTATGTTGTGTGGATGATGTGTCATTATTTGAGTCATATATATTCATTATCTATTGTATTTTCCTTTTCAGTGATAAACATGAATCAGTGTATGCCCATGCATTCTATTATATGCACAATAATATATGGATCTCTATATTGGGTGTAGAGGGGGTAGGTTGATCAACTTATCTTTAATCATTTCTATTAGTACCTCACTTGAATTATTATTTGATGTTTAAATGAATTTTGAATCAATAATTTTAGATGTACTTTATTATGATTTATGATTTATATATTTAAAAAAAATTGACACAAATTGACTACTTGAATAGGCATATACATGATTTACACTATTATGGCCTAGAGGCCTTTTTCTTATAATTTAGTTTTTCAATGTTTTAATATTTTCATGTAATAGTTGATTCTAATTTTATAAACCTATAATTATCTTGAACATAATGATAAGTTGATCACATAGAGTCTCACAAGTGTAAACCCTATCTATTTATAATTGAACATGTAGGCACAGACCTTATAGGGAAGAGGTGTGAATAGGCTAAGTATGGGGAATAGTGACATTGGTATATGCTACTTCATCTTGTGGAGGAATGATAACATGGACCTAGGTAGATGTAAAATCTATCACCCTCATGGAGATGAGGAGGATGAGGATATTCTTTCTTGTGCATAAAATATGACATTGAAACTTGAAACATAGTGATTAGATTATGTGCTAAATCCTTTATGTGTGTATGAATTTTATTGTTAATATAATTACACATTAGAGAAAGATAACATGCTATGAGATATGAATTATATTTCAAATGATATAAAGAATCATGTATACATGTGTTTATGTATTTTTTGAGTTCATTCTAAATTAAAGGGAACAAACTTGCAAATGAAGGTATTAAACTATGCAATAAAAAGTGATTAATTTCTTCTGTCATTATGATCATGATTGTAATAAGCTATAAATTAAGATTGATAAAATGCCAAAAATGTGGAAACTATAGTAATCTAGGGTTAAGGTTTTGTGTAAATTAGGGTCATTTTGTAGAGATTTAAATTATATTTAAATGACCAAAACCATAATGTGAGATTGATTTAATAAACTAGGTTATGCCAAAAAATTAGAAAAATAAAAATATGTAACCCTAATTTAGTGTACAAAAATTTATAAAATGTAAATTAGGTTTTGAATTAATATTCGATGTAAGTCTAGATCACTAAATGATTTAACCTTTTAAGGTTTTACTTGATTTATATCCTAAGTTTGATTAAAGGGTTGAGTTGTCTAAATCATTAAAATAATTTACAGTAAATAACCACTAATTTGTTATAAATTTTGACTAGCTTTGAATTTATTAAAATAGTAAATAATATGTCTAAATAAAGACTTATCTATAAAATGACTATAACATAATATTTGGGTTCTAAAAACTAGGTTACAGATAGGTCTAAGTGTCATCAATAAGGTCCCTAGTTCTAATTCTTCACTCGATAGTAGTTCCCCACCTAGTTAATAGTGCCATGCTACTCTATTTCCCTAAAAATGGCACTAAAGTTATCTGTATGTGACTATTCCTATCTTTTAAGAGCACTTATGCCTATGTTTCTAGGTTATACTCCTACATACATGAAATCTATAACTTTGTATTATGCATGGAATATCTAATTTAGTGTATAAACCCTAATACTCTTTGTAAGTATGGTATGACCTAAAAATGAGAGTTAATCAATAGGATAGGTTGGACAACATCAGCACCCCACTATTAAGAAAGTTGCCTACATACCAATAATTTGAGGAGGTATCAATCCTATTGTATTTTTCCTACCTAGTGCTTGTTTCACGTGCAATTGAATGCTAGAATGAGAGCGATCTTGAAAGCCTTCAGTGTGCTTGAGATTTGAAATATTTAAAATATAGACTTAGGGATGTTGTAAATGGTAGTATGAAAAATTAGGTAATAATAGGGATAAATTACCTTGATTTTTCTCAAATTTTTCTTATTTGAATAGGCTTTTTTCATGTATTTTCCATCTAGAGGATAAATGTATAATAGTCTTATATTTATAGTGATCAGTAACATGTGTAGATAATAAAATGTGTTTATGATGACATTAGGAGGGGAATATGTTTGAAAATGTATCAATTCCATATATTTAGGGGAATGGACACTATCACAAAGTTAGAGACACTAACACCATGTGGCTCTAATGTCCTTAATGTGACACTAGTATCCATATGGTAGACTATTATGCACAATGGGTTGGGATCTAGGAATGTAGATTTAGGACTATATTTGAGCTAAATTCAGATGTTTTTTGTATACATAATGGTTGGAAATGGGTGATAAAGGCTCTAGGATAGGCCTAGGGACAAACTACGAATAGGCTATCTCAAAAAACACTTTTAGCATACAAATACCACTTTTAGGTGATTACAATAATAAAGAGGAAAAAGGAGGATTCTAACATTACTAGGGCTGAAAAGAATATGAAGGGTATTATTATAGAGGAAGAAGTGTCTAATGCTACTAATCACATGGAAAATAAGTTTATGATTTTAAAGGATAATTAGGTAAAAATTATAATATCTTGAAGTGTTCAAGGTGTTACTATGTTTTATACTACTTTTTTTGTGACTTTTTTCTAATTTTGAGGATTTGTTTTAATTTTTCCTTTATTTTTTGTTATTATTAGGTAGGATTATTATTATACCTGGTCTATGTGACCTTTTATACATGTCTCTTGTAATGGGTAGGGTCCCTATTGTGAACATCGGAATCTAATAAGGGGATATTAGTATCATGTTAGTAGAGGAAATCAAATCCAAAAACACACTAATAAACTAACACCTTAAGCCTAAATATTAGTGTGTGTATCTTGGTGAATAAATCAAATGAAGACAAAACTAAAATGCAAATAAATAAAAAACTTTCCTCACCTTCCTTGATTGCTCCAAAGGATTTGTTCATTGAATTTCTTGGTTTGTGCTTCAAAGGTATTCATCAATGGACTTTGGTTATTATCCACCTCATCTTGGCATCATTGGATTTGTGACTTTAGCTTTTTAATAGTGACTCAATATTTTATCATGGTAAAATTATAAAAAAAATAGCTTTAAAATCATTTGTGCATCATAACTTTGGCTTGAGAGAGCTTAAAATTATGAGTGTGAGGCCTTCTATTTATAGATTTTCCCATTTGATCAAAATGAACATCAATCATCCATATCAAGATGAAAATGTGTGGCTAATAATCCATTAAATTATGGAGGCTATAATCAATGAATTCCTTCATAAATATTTGGGATAGAGAGGCATTAAAGAGGCATGAGAGCGCTTAATCTGATATTTGTGGCATTTATGGCTTGTGGATGCCACCTCATAGATGATGTCTTAGGTGATGTAGTTATTCATAATCAATTTACATCAATGAATTAATCAATAACCTCCATGGAAAATATATAAAATATCTTGATTCAAATTGATTAGCTTTAAACATGATTAGTCAATTTTGGTGCAATTTTTTAGTAAATTAGTGCAAAAATTAATCGAACTGGTCAAAATGTCATATTATTAGGTCAAAATTTGATTAGAGTGGAATTGGAAGGTGATAATACATTAATTTGAACCATTATCCCATTTAGGATGTTTCCAACACAAAATAACAAAGCCATGTATCTCATGCAAGAAATTTCTGAAAAAGAGCAATCTAGAGCACCTAGGTGTGAAGTCATAATTTTAACTTGAAATTATCTGATCAAAGTTAGGTATCACATAAAATAAATTGCCCCATTTAATGATACATTGGCCAAAATCAACAATTCTATATGACAATTTCAAGCCATTTAGCTTGTTTTATTATTTTTAGGCCAAATTATGATATTTGCTATAAATTGGTATAAATATTGGTTGTAGGTCATTGGTGACTAGTTTTAGATGTCTAAAATTTTCCTTTTTTGGGAAGTCATTTTAATATATAGGCACATTAAAATATTCTCAAAAAATTAAAAGGTCATGTATTCCTACAACTTTAATGATAATGGACTAACTATATGTGCCCCCTTAAGGGAATTTTTACAAAAAGGGGTCAACAATTGGTACTTATAAAAGAGGAAAAGATTAAATAAAAATGATGAAAATGATGGGGTTTAAACACAATGATGTGCCCAAAGCTGGGAAAAATCACCAATAAATCAAGTGAGATGGTGTATAATGTTTTTCCCAAAGGCAATTATAAGCATTATAGCCCAATAGTGGCAACATGGTATGATAACACAATGATTTGCCCAAAGGTGGTTAAAATCATTAAGAAGATGGAGCTGCCCTAATGAGGATAGAGAAATAGGATAAAAACACGTCCTTTTTGGGAAGGAGAAATTAAATTGGTGATAACATAATTATTTTCCCAAAGGTGGTTAGAATCATTGAGAATGTAAGTGGGACAATGTGTACTAATTTGTCTATACGTGGTTATAATCATTGGATCCTGATTATGGCAAACATGATTGATTGGATGATGATTGAAAACATGATGGTGATAATTGGATATAGAGGATAAATATGAATTGGTACAACCTGGTAGTAGGGATATGCTCATTTGAACTAACAAAGGTTGAAATTCTTTCATTGCTTAATTACTCTGTTTGGGATATGATTGGGTTTGGATAAGGATTGTTGTTAGTGTTGGTGCCAAGGAGATATTGATATTTCTATTATTGTGTAGACCTATCAAAGATAATTTTTTTTGTAGCACGTGATAGTAAGCATCATGATAAAACATCATGAGGACTTGGCCAAAATATGCATAAGAATTGACTCTCAAGATTCAATACTCAAGGGAAAATAATGCACCAATGATAAAAACCATAATGATAATGTTGACATATGAATAGGGATTGATTCAAGAATAATGCACAAGATATAACCCAATGAAAAAACATAGAATGAATCAAGGAAAAATTAATTAAATCAAACAAAAAGGCATACAAACAACAAACAAATAGAAACAAACAAAAAAACAAATAAATAAAGAAATAAGCAAACAAAGAAAGAAATAAACAATAGTTAGTCCCAATGTTAGTAAAAACAACATGACGAACATTACCCCTAGAAAATGGATGATAAATTAGAAAATAAACATGATGGGGAAATAGAAGGAAAGGAAGGGGTGGCCAAGTTATCTTCATATGCAATAGGCAACTGGACACTGCCTACATAGTCCCATGGATGATATATCTAACAAAACTTCAAACCAAATATATTTCTCTTAGGAAATGGGAAGAAAATGATAACTAATAAAAAAAATTATGGATGTGATAAAATAATAATAATGGTCTTGAAAAATGGCAAGTGCATGGTATAAAAGGCCAAAAAGGATGGGGAAACTAAGTGACAAGTGAATTCTTTGTGACTTAGTGAGGGTTACCAAAATCTTTAAGGCAAATAAGTTGTCAATGTTTTTGGTTTTTCTAAATGATTTTGCAAATGTTTTTGAAATTTTGGAGTATCTCAACTCAATTGAGAATGATGAGACACTAAATGGTCTAAGCTCACAAAATGGGGAGAGCAATGCTTAGGTTTCTCACAAAATGATGAGAACGTGACTTAGGGTGCTCATAAAATGGTGAGAACATGATATAAAAAGGGGACTAAGCTAAAATAAACATGAATAAAATATGGTCCACATCATCCTAAAATGGCCTTAGTTCATAGTAGTTCCACCTTACAATGAAAGAATATGACTGGTGTAGTAGCCAATTTTAAAAAATAGGAAAAGATGGTAAATGTCAGAGTACATCATAGGAATGGCAAGGTGGTACTTCAAGGCATGGTAAACAAGTTGTTACCCCTAATTTTCCCATAGGTGGTTATAATTAGGAAATGATGGCATAGGTCAATGATACTAATTTTCCCATAGATGGTTATAATTAGTAGCATGATAATAAGAGATAATGAAATAAGAAATGAAGGATGCAACTGCCAAACTTCTATCTTACTACTCTAAAAGATTAGCTCTATCTAGAATACTAAATCTACTATTGAAATTAAATCTAAATCCTCTTGTTGAAAGAGGAGTTAGAACTAATGGAATGGAACCAAGCTTAAAGGGCTAGGTAGCAAGGGAGAAAACAACTCGACTAATGGGAATGGTATGGTTAGGATATACATGTGATAGGATAATAATAGACTATAAGGATGGTAGAAAGAATGGTTAAATTTAATGGTACAATGATTAATATTGATAATATGGTATAATTTCTAATGGTCCTCATAGATAATATATAAAGTCACTCAAGCATAGTACCGTTTGAGGTGTATAATGTTCATTAGCTCATCAATTTCATCTCCATCTGGGGTAGTAATTCCATATGCTCCAGTGCCAAAATTTTCAATAGTGATGAAGGGGCATATCTAGTTTGGTTTGAAATTGCCTTTATCCTTCTTTTCAGCCATGGTATTTTTTGGTTCTATTTAAGCACAAGATCACCAAGTTCAAATTATTTATGCCTAACACACTGATTATACTATCTATTGAGATAGTTCTAGTGTGCTTATAAATTATTGATTATGGCCATGTATTTCTCATCAAGTAGTTTTATCTCTTATAGGTGAGCTACTCAGTAGTCTTCATCATCTAGGACATGATTCAAGGAGATGCATAGATAAGGTAACTCAACCTCAATGGGAAGAATGGCCTTAGTGCCATAAATAATTGAGTATGGAGTAACTACTATGGGGGTATAGTGAGTGGTGTGGTATGCCCAGAGGGCACATAATATTTGGATGTGCCAATCATGGCCAACATCATTGAAAATATTCTTAAGGATGTTGACAATGGTTTTATTGGATGCTTTTGCTTGGCCATTACCTTATGAGTAATTTGCCATGGAAAAATGTTGAGTAAGCTTGTACTCAACACATAGAGATTTGACATCTTTATTTTTAAATGATCCATAATTATTATATATAATTATAAAGGAGACACCATAGTAGCATATAAGATGGTTAAAATTGAACTTGTAAAATTTCTTTCTAGTCATGTAAGTGAGGGGTATAGCTTCAACCCACTTAGTGAAATATTCGATGATGGTAAGGATATGTTTATGGCCATATGATGAGGTGGGTTTTATATTATTAATGAGGTCAATGCCTTGTGTAAGAAATGGCTAGGGTGTAAGCATTGATTTTAAAGTCTTGGCTAGGACATGAATTAGATTAGCACGTCATTGGAAATTTTCACACTTTTTCACATATGCAGCTACATCTGCATCCATTATGGGCCAATAGTACCAAGTATGAAATATATTTTTGGAAAGGATGACCCTAATGGTGTGGGATCCACATACTCATTTGTGAACTTTTCCTAACACTAGTATAATTTTTTACAAAATTAAACAATGAAGCAAAGTTCCATCAAAACTACGATGGTAAAGGGTTGATCCAAGTAAGGTATAATAAGTGGTTTGATGAATGAAGGATTTGGTATGCTTATGGGAAAGGTCAGGTGGAATAATTTTTTTGTGTAAATAGGCATATAGGTTAGAATACCAAATAAATTTGGAAACAACAATATCATAAATAATCACAATGGTTAAAGGTGCATGAGTTGGAACTAAAAATCTCTCATTAAGGAACTGATATTCTTTAGTCATATCCATTTGTCAAATCAAAGATCTAATAATATCCATATCATTTATGGTTCTATTACTTTCCCATGGTAAATGTTCAAACTAGACATCAACAATCTATTATTTGAGAGTGTCGACCATGGCCTTGTATGGCACTACTTGTCATCTTTGGTCTAAAAGTGGTATATAATATGATTGATGGTTTACTGAGAATCACCATAAACCTTAAGATGTATGTTCCATTGTATTATTTGGTGAATCACTACAACAAGTGATTAATATTTGGCCATGTTGTTGGTATAAGGAAAGTTGATCCTAAATGATTTAGGGATTAGATCCCCTTATGGTGTAATAAATAAAAGGCCTACCCTTAATCCATGTATTATGAATGATCCATCAAAATACAACTTATAAGGCTACTCCTCAAGAAGTGTGCCAATGATGGCCATATGGATTCATCTTTAAATTAGAATGTGATTGTTTTTGTATTGGTAAGGGGTGCATCAACAAACTGATCTATAAGAACTTTCACCTTAATGGTTTTTTGGTTGATGTACTTGATCTCAAACTCACTGAGGAACATGATCTATTTGGATATGTGGCCTTGAAAAGATATTTTATATAGTATATACTTGAGTGGATCTAATTTTGAGATAACCATAGTCTTATTATTTAACATGTACTGACATAATTTTTGATCTATTAAGACCATATCTAAATAAGATTTTTCAATCGACGTATAATTATGTTCATACATGACTAGTGTATGACTTAGATATAGTAATACATGCTCCTTTCTATTATCATTATGCTAAGCCAAAAGTGACCCTATGGCATTGTATTTAGCTAATAGATATAATAAGAATGGCTTTCCCAACATGGGAGGCAATAAAATATGTTGATTTACTAGATAGTCCTTTAATTGTTAAAAAGTTATTTGGTAATGATCATCCTAGTGAAATATGACCCCTTTATTTAGAATATACATAAAAATATGGAATTTGTTAGCCAATTATTATATGAAGCATAAGATATTTTGGATCTTTCCCTACAAACTATGGAGCTACATCAAATTATTCAACTGTGACATCCGTGTTATGGCTTATGCTTTGGCTAGATCGACTTCAATGCCTTTACAAGACACAATGAAGCCAATAAATTTTCCTAAGGTAACTCCAAAGATTCACTTCTTTGGATTAAGCTTGATTTTATACTAAAATAGTATTTCAAATATTTTTTATAACACTAATGGATGATCAACCATGGTCTTTGACTTGCCAAGAATGTCATCAACATCATCTTCAACAATGACATGCATCATATCATGAAATATGATGGTCATGGCTCTTTGATAGGTGGCACCTATGTTCTTAAGACCAACAAGCATAACTTGATAATAGAATGCTCCTCATGGCATGGTGAACATTGTTTTATGTTGGTATTTTGGTGCTATTTTGATTTGATTGTAGTTTGAGAAGATATCTATCAATGAAAGCATTTCATAACCTACTATGGAGTCAATTATCATGTCAATATTTGGCAAAGGAAAGTCTTCTTTGGGGCATGATTTGTTTGTCACATAAATAAGTATAGATTATGATTCCTTCTAGATTTTTGTTGATTGACACAACATTTAAGATCCATCTAAATATTCGATCGACTGAATACATCCTACTTCCAAGATTTTTTACAACTCTTTCTTCACTAATACAACAATGCAAGGATGCATTTTATGCAACTTTTATTTCACCAATTTGGCATCAGGATGTACCAAAAGGTGGTACATAACTAAGGTGGGGTCTAAACCTATCATGTCAAAATAGGCCCATGCAAATATGTTAACAAATTCCCTCAAAAGGGTTGTAAAGAGTTTACACTCCTCTATAAGAGATGCCCCTAGTTTGATCTATTTTGGGTCATCTAGGGACCCAATGTTAACCTCTATTGTGTCTTCCACTAGAAGGGTTAAACCATCTTCAATAATAGTGGGTAATAGTTTGAACTAATTGAAAATATTTTAGTCCTCTGTTTGGATTAGTTCTTCAGTTTATCTAGGCATGATGAATTAGAATCCCCTAATGGAAAGGATGGCCATGTGACAAAGACATTTGGAAACTCCTAAATGATTTGATGAAAGGATTTTTGTTCTTTAAAACCAAACTCAAACCCATAGACAAGTTCATCATTTGCATTCTCCTAAGTTATGCTTGAAGAGAGTTGAAAACCCCCATATAATGGCACCTACAATAGGTTTTCACCATTAGATTGGCCTTTTTATTTACTTTTTCCTTAGTCTAAAAGTGCCTCAAAGAGGTTTTCACTTTGGGACCTCAATTTTTTATTTATTTGCTTTTGACTAAGAGTGTTCACCCATTATCCAAAATAGGCTTCAGGATCTAACTTGATTGAGAACCCTAATTTATGGTCTCCCCATATAACATTGTCTATAAGGCCTACAAAATCAATGAAAGCCTAATCATCATAAAACTCATCAATCAACATTATAGATTATTATTAGACCCACTCTATAAGTTAGGGATAATATAATGGAAGTGGTTTATGATGAATGATTGGTCTAAGGGTAAAAATTGAATGAGTGCCAAAAAGAATCAACAAGGTCATCAAAAAGGCTATAATAAAACTATGTTTTTCTATCGACATCTTTGTCACTAGTTGTAGGCATTGGAAAATGATTAAGGTACATGGGATCACCCCTAGGTGGTTTAAATCTAAGTCCATAGGGTCCTCTATACTTAGTCATAGAAATTGGATCAAGAATTCCCTATTGATTTGGTCTGAGGTCTCCTCCTTCATAGTCTTGATTTATCATGATCCTATTAGGAATAGGATACTTTGTATTTTTATAAAAATCATTTTGCTTGTTATTGTACAACCATGATTCATCACCTTTGAGAGGATATTGTTCTTGGCCAAAGGTTAATATGAAAGTCACATGTGTTGGATGATGTAGGTCACCTTTTCCCTTATCTACCATTCCATGCAAATTGGTTTGTCTTTAGGTCTTCCAAAAGATTTTGGGAAAAGTGGAAGGTTTGAAATGTGAAAGGTGAAATGGTTCAAATACTCACCTAGGTCATTAGCTAAAAGGGTTTAATGATTTAATATTTTAGGAGGTGATATGTGGAAAAGTGAATCAAAGGTATTAAGATAAATGTAATTGTCCTCTGGTAGATCAAGGAGTATTGCCTTTCCCTTGTCCTATATGGGAACTGGACTCATGTTGAAATGGTAGTTATAACTACTAAACTTGGCTCTATATGTTTGCAAAGCTTGTATGGATGCAAATTGTATACACACTAAATTGGTTGATCAACCACACATATCATGTCTTTTCACAATCCTTTCACATGAAACTTCAACTAGAGAATATTAGCCTTGTTCACATTTGGCCAAATCTTTTGTTT
Source organism: Torreya grandis (assembly GCA_037957365.1). Taxonomy (NCBI): domain Eukaryota; kingdom Viridiplantae; phylum Streptophyta; class Pinopsida; order Cupressales; family Taxaceae; genus Torreya; species Torreya grandis. The sequence continues at coordinate 397,408 of JARHVA010005037.1, read as the reverse complement.
TACTCATCTTAGTCTCATTCCATGCTTTAGACACCTTTTTGTTTATTTCCAATCACCCATAGACTTCTATAACCTCATTCCACCATAGTTAGGTTAGGTTTTTTATGCCCTTTACATCCCCGTAGGTCCCATCAGCTAAGGACAATATCAACCAACTAGGACTATATCATTGATGCCACTAGTATCTGCTTTTGACACTCTTATTTAAGGTTATTTTGAGATCCAATTTTTTCTTTTGCTTAATAGGTCCCAACCCCTTTCTTAGCTTCATCCTTAAGTTTTCCAATGTCAGCCAAATGCAATTAAAGCTCCCAAATTTGAAATAAAGAGTCTCCTATATAAATTACTACATAAAGAATTTTATATCTATCACTTACTACTTTAACACAATACATAATTAAAATCAATTAATAGTATAGCTCAACATTCTACATCATACAGACTTTCATGCTTGATTAGGGAAGGGCCGAGGTGAAAGTCATTCTTAAATCTATCATGTGTGTTGATTATGTACATTCCCTAAGGGATAAATACATTTTATCTAAGATCCTAGCTTGAGGGTTAATGTAGGTAGTGATCAGGACATCAAGGGTTTTATATCATGAGATCATTCTTCCCCTAACCTAGTTTTTCCCCATTTTTATTTTTTATGCATTTTTTGTTTACATGTGTGTAGATAGATACAATGTTTAGAGATTATAATGGACTTATATAAATATATATTGACTTCCAACCTCAAAAAAATTATACACATATCAATATAGTTAGATATCTGCTCAGCCTTTGAGGCTCACATTGAGGTAGTGGACAAAACTTAGAAAGCTCAAATCTCCTAAACAATAATGGTAGAGGTGGAATACAACACTGGAGCCACTCTTGCCCACTTTTGGTGATATTATATAATCATAAAATTAAGGATAAATACATATTCATGACAGTGTCCTAGTCTCGCACCTCAATTTTTATCCCCTGAATCATTCATTTCAGTCTATTTTTAGATAAGTTCATTTCTCTTCCTCATGTAAATTATTAGATAAAAATATGTATTTTGTGATATTAAACTAGATTCTTCCCCTTACTCCAGACCCTTTATTGTTTATAAACTAAACATTAGATTCCCAAAAATAATAAAATATTTGATGAACCTTACTTTAAACAAATCTAAAAACCCTAGGTACACTTAGGATTTTTTCCTTCAAATTTTGAGCAAAAATAAAATTTATAATTTCTAATTTTTTTTATAAGTTTTTGTGCATTAATTATATTAGAAATTATTTTTATAATTTAATTTATTTTATAATTTAAAAAAATTCTAAAACCCTACTCAAAACCTTAGAATTTTCAAACTAAGTCTTAAAACCCCAAGCCTTCCTTGCAATATTTAGAAAATTATTTTGGAATTTTTTTACATTGTTTAAATTGCCAAAAATATTTTCAAAATCTCTATGTTAAAAGTTATTTTTGCAAAAAAATTATTTTCTTAATAGTACTTTTCAATATTCTCTTTGGTGAAAGAAATAAAATGGCCACTAAGGCACTTCTTCCCTCTCATCCCATAGATCAAATTTTAAAATTTTATCATAATTATGATAATGAATAGATAAATTTGTGAAATTTCACATTAGCTAAAAATATGGAAAATGATTTCATTTACAATGAGGATAATTACTATTGTTTTAATGAGGAATATGATGATATACGTGATAGTGATAGTGAATTACAAGTAGATGCATCTTCTTCTCTCAAACCTATAAGCATCCATCTAATGTTCCTAACTCTACTTTGTCAAATAAATGTCTAAATGAAAACTCTTCTCTTATTTCTCATATTGCACATGAAAATAATGCATACACTCCATCCATGGATAGCATAGATTCACATGATATTCCAATTTCAAATAATTCTTTATTGCATATTAGAAAATAATTAAATTATTCTCTTATACATCTCCTTAGTTACACCAAAAGTGATAATGAGTATGATAGTGAACATGCCAATGAATATGAAAATGAGAGTGATTATGAAAAATATTCCAATGATGACAATGCATGGAATAATGATGATTATTATGCACATAGTGAAGTAAGAATATGCATCTCATGTTTCTAACTCTTTTCTCACTCCTCTCAAATGTAATTCACTTCCAAAAGTTGTTTCTACTTCTATGCATGATTCTATTTCAAATAGTGCACAATGTTCATGATAATAACATGTCTTCTACTCAATTATAATGTGATACACTAAAACATAAAGATACTAATTAATCTCCTAAGTTACCTCTCACTATAGTAGAACCCATTTCTCACTCTTCACCTAAAGAGAATGGTACCCCACATCCCTCTAGTAAGGTCCAAGTTACCATTACTCCCAAGGTTCAAGTGAGGACACCCCCTCTTTATGATCTAAAGTGCTAAATGTAACATTCCCATGGCTAAAATTATCAATAAAATTTAATGATTAAATGAACCACTTCAAGATATTAATGTATCATCCTAGGAGATTATATCTTTAATACATGCAGTTGGTGAATTACAATGCCAAGTACATCTCCTTACCTTAGAAAATAAGGCTTATAAGTTTGGATAGATGCCAATGATTTACATAGTAACCCTCTTTTGAACACATTCATAAAAACTTAATTACATAATAATTTTTAGTTACCATCATTACCTCACTTTTATGGTACTAGAGATCCATCCATACACCTTCAAGCCTTTCAAAAGGATAATGCCATCTCATGCAAATCCTCTAATTCTACTAAAGTTGTTCCAGTAAACATTAGTGGATGAAATAACATAATTGGTTCTTTCATTTACTCCCCATTGGATCCTTATATACATATGATGACTTAGAGGAGGCATTTCTTAGATATTACATAGAAAACATCAGCCCTCATGTTACCTATGAGAAACTTGCCACACTACATCAAAATTCTTCAAAGCTAGTTAGTGAGTATATCTTAAGATTCAAGGCTCACATGTTAAGATTGATATACAAACTAGTAAATTTAGATATTTGGCATATATTTATTAAGGGGATTCACCAACCTCTTCTTGATAATATATTATATCAGATTCAGTCTTCTTTTAGGCACTTCCATAGTTTTAGATTTAGAAAAAAAATTGGGATTGATTGAGGCAAATTCAGTTGATTATTACTCTAAATTTCACAATAGTATCTATAGCTCCTAGCATCTAACATATACCATGTCCAAAACAAGATAAGAAACCACAACTAAAAAAGTAACTAATTAAGAACAAAGAGCTAGTCTATAGAGTACAACCTATAGTGTACACTATTTAGAATAACATCAAGGCACCATTACAGTTTGACTTAGAGAAGGATAACCCATCTATCATATTATCAACACTATTAGATAATAGGTTAATCACATTCATCCTTCTACTTATCGATGAGATCCACATCTCCTATAAAAATCCCACATTAGCCCTATTATAACTATCATCATATATGTGGACATAGAGATAATGATTTAATGGACTTAGAGACATCTCATTACTAGATGTGTTGATAATGGCATCATAGCATTCAAATAGGGAGCAATGAGATCTCCTCAACCATGGAACCATAGACCTCATTCATCCATGACTAAGTCATCTTAGACATTCCTTCTTAGGATTCATCAATCACTCATCATGAGAGTAATGTAGGTTTTAGGATAGAGCCTCATAGGAGATCTCCTATTCCACCTATTCAAAAGGTTTGGAAACTAGTACAATGAGAGAATCCTACATATAACACTATAGTTCAATGAGTACATAGTGTAGTTCTATATACATATCTAGTAGAGCCACAGTACACTGTAATAGAGTACCACTCATGGGAAATATTCACTATAGCCAAAAATCTTTAGGTCTATTTCACATAGCAATCTTATGTTAAGATTAAATGAACCCACATCATAGAGTACTGCTCACAAGAAATATTCACTATGACCAAATTTTTAGGGACCTATTTCACATAATAATCCACTATGATTGAGATTAAATGAGAGCTCATCATAGGTTTTATCTCTAGGTCAATCTATGGCTTAGTCATACACATCACAACAAAGGATATAGGGTATATGATTATGGGTAAATGAGCCTTCTTCACAAATAGACAATTATTGTTACATGTCTAATAAATTTACATTTGGCAAAATCTACACATCTAGCTATAGTTAGTACACAATAGATAATATCAAATACAGAGCATATTCCTACATAGCATGAGTAGTATGGGCACTTGTTTAATTGGCCATCAGGGTTCAAATAGTGATACAACATAGAGTGATATGACACAAATTCATACTAATAATAGTTCATAGCTTCACTTAGAAAGGCAATGATGGAGCCAAAGGTCTAACTAGCCTTTGTATTCTTGATCCACTCTTGGGGAAGTAATATGCACAACGTGTTATCTTACATTCCCACATATTAGCAACTAACATTCATAATTCCCAATAACTATCCATAGCCAAAACTAGCTTATCAATAATTTAAATCTTACCAAGTCCTATTTTACCAAATAATTTACCAACCTCAAACCATCTCAATTTATGCCAACAATTTCCCAATTACAAGACAAATTTTTTTTTGCTCACATATAATTACAAACCAAATAAAATTCTTTACTTACATATAAATCAAAATACAAACCAAGCATCACAATTATCAAAACAATCAAATCACATATCCCAAGTACCATTTTAACAAACATATCAAACCTTTGCATCAATACCAAATCAAATACTTCTAAAATAGCCATATGTAATGAATATAACAATATATTTCAAATTCCATAACATAGTACACATGAGTCAAAATCTAAACTATATATATATATATATATATATATATATATATATATATATATATTTTCAAAACATATACATCATATCAAGATATAATCAATCATGAATGAGTGTCATGCCCTCACTCTCAATCTCACTCTCTCCTCTAGCACTAGTCCCATAGTCTAGCCTAACACTCAATGACCCTACACATCCTTGAGCTCCTAAATGCCTCATACATGAGCTCTCTTTCTCCAGTAAGTACCCATGCTCCATACAAAATTTCACATACCACCTCTGAATATTCATGTACTCATCCATAATCTATGTACTCATCAATCCATAATCAAGTAGAGGAATTTTATGCCTATCTAGCTCAACCCTTAGCTCATCTCTCTCTCTCCCACTGCTCTAACATATGCAATTTTCACTATAGTATCTCTATCAAATAAATGAGCATAAACACAAATTATAACTATTGCTCACTCTATCAAACCATCCTCCACTGCATCATTAAGAACATGTTGCATGAACTCTTATAATTTTAACTCAATGATGGTAGCTTAGAACCTATCATCTCCACCTCCTCTCCCAATTGGTGCTTCATCATGAGTACCTCTTACTCCAACTACATGAAAAATTACAAATACTATGTTAGTTATAAATTTTACAAATAATCTAAAATAAGCACAAACTTATACACAATTCAAATATAGTCAATTCTTACCTCCCATCATCTAGATCAGAGTGGGATCCTCATACTCGGGGGCATCCCCTCCATCAAAAAAATATAATGGATCCTACTGAGGCCTCATCCACCATGTGGTATATACCTCTATACATCCAACATCATCTATATCAGGAATATACATAGTTGCATGTCATGCATCCAAAGGTAATGTTGTTAACTTAGCCTTAATAGGCCTCCCATGAGCTCCTACCCTCACTAGTGTTTGTGCACTCCTCACCCACACCCATGCTATAGGGGTCACATCTTATGCTACCTCAAACTATCTAGTCATGCACTCATACTGAAAGTGCTTGTACACTCTAAACCAACAATTGACCTTCATATATTGGAAGTATACTCCATCCTTAGCCCACTCAAGGAATCTTCTATAGGGCATCCATACGATAGCCCAAGCCACCAATCTATCTAAAAATCATCTATAGTGATATATCCTAGGAGAATAGATAGCCAACATACTTGTCTACCACTCTCCAAATATCTATGAAGGTGCCCACCTCTCTCTCAATAATCCTATCAACTACACAACTGCTATGTGCTCATAAGCCCAATAATGCAATAAAGTAGTTGCACTCACACCCCCATTAACTTCCTCCTATGCAAACTTGTAAATATCCTTGTATAAGTGGGAAAGCATAGTCCTACCCCATGAGAACATAGTGCCATACACCTCTATATTGTGCATGATCCTATGCATCCTATATGTAATCAATACCCTACTCCCATCCACAATAGAAAATGAAGCCAACAATATGGCCAACCACTTCTATAGATATGGAATAGTCAACCACACAATAATTGATAATAATACATCACTATCACTACCTCTCTGATAAATGCCTGAGGGCACACCAACAAAATATAAGGATGCAAGATCAATAACATTAGCACCCATTTCATATTGTAAAGTCACACACAGTCCATTAATAAAAAAATATAAAATATGATACACATCCTCTAGAGTAATCATCATCTCTCTAGTGGGAAGATAAAATGTACATGTGTCTACATTCCACCTCTCACATAAGGTGATAATAAAATATCTAACCATTACACAATGCCTAGGTCACACACATGACCCAACCCTACCTTATCCATCATAGTTCTCTCATCAACTAACAAAGGTAACAGTCTTAGTGTCTCCATCACCTATCCTCTAAAAAACTCCCTCATCCATACCTCACCTTAAAAAACACCAAAAAACAACATATATATCATCCCACAATGCCAAATCAATAACCAAGCAAGAACTATAGTACCTAAACAAAGTAACAGCTTAGAAAATCTAGCCTCCAAGATAACAATGTTGGGTACAAGACAATAGTGCTAGATAGGAGCACTGTAACCTATAAAACAATATTGGAGCCTAGATAAAAGCATTATAGGAAGGACAAGATCATTAAAACTAGTCACAAATTTCGTAAGACTCTTAAAACAATTTAAAAATATCTAAAATAAACTTCCAAATAGGTAATAATCATGTTTTTCAACTACGTACTAGGGTAACATCACCACCAACCTTAATCTACACTACCAAATACTCAAACCAAGTCATGGCAGGTGCTCATCTCTTCATCATATCTCTCACTCTAGAGATCCAAATCTCAACCTAGTCAATGTGCAAATAAATTAAGAACTAATCCAGTCTTTCTATATCAAACAACTTTCTCATTCAAGTTAATATACCATTTTGCTCATAACTAGAACCCCATAACTCCATTTTGTATACCATTTTATTCCACATAATCATGATAATGGTACATTCAACATCATGCAAGCCTTGATCTCTTACTTAGTCATTTGCCTACTATGGCACACACATATCTACATTTATTTTACACCTAGACATACACCTTGATCATCACAAATAAAAAAAAACTTGTTTCAATTCTAATAACTTAGACTAATCAATCAAACTACTCAATCAATTCAAAATACACCAACCTTGTTTCTATCATTCTACCAATAGTCATCACTTTTGGCTCAATCTCCTCTATCATAGATATCATACCTCTCCCTAAAAAGGGGATTCATTCCTACTATTCCAATTCTTACACATACCCAACATACCCATCCACTCTCATAATTGGATACAACATGGTTCTTACACCTCTAACAATCAGATTATCATATTCAACTCAGATAAATCAAAATATATAGTTATTCAGACTACATGGGTTGCTCAGCATGGCTTTTAAATGTCCAATAGTCAGATTATTAGATTAAACTTAGATTAGTCAAAATATATAGTGATTCAGACTACATGGGTCACTTAGGATGGGTTTTACACTTCCAGTATTTAGATTATCAGATTCAACTCAAATTGGTTGAAATATACAGTGACTCAAATTACATGGGTCATTCAACATTACTCAAGATATTCAAAGGGATATACCTTTAGTTTACATATGCATAGACTATTCAAATATAGTGGTTTAAATTATATGGATTTATAGTAATTTTGATATATATTCAGACTTAGATACCAGATTTGGGGGCATGTACATTACTACATGTCTCACACATATAGCTTTATATAACATGACATAGTTACAAGACTAGATAGTAGACTATAGGCATAGTACAGAGCACATTATTTTGATCTCTAGTTTCACACATAGGGCATTACATGATATGTCATTTCACATGTGTCATACAGATTCCTAGACTATATATATGCATCACTCACATACCAAATTTAGGGGCATGACATAGATGTTCATGTTCTTCATCATCCAAGATTATACAAATTGGAATGGTAGGACATGTCATTCTCTTCTTGCATATTTACCAAAGCTTTAGATTTCACCTAGTTGTACTCAAGTTAGACCATATGTTCATTTGTAGTAGTTGGTCTATAACATTACCTAGACCTAAACTTATGAATTTATACGAGATATAGGGTATATATTAGTTTTGGGCCTCTAAGCACTTCTTGGTTCTAATTCAGATTATTCACAGTGGGGGCATGATAGATTTTGCTCTTTAGAACATGTAGATTCTATTCATACATTTCATATTACATGAGTTTATGTGGGACAGAGGGTAGACATTAGTTTTGGGCCTTTAAGCATTTTTCATTCTAGTTAAATTTAGTATAGGGGGAAAACATTACCCTCCTCCATGTTACACAGATTCAACTTCTAGATTTAGTATAGGGATTATCCATTTTAGGGATTCTTTCTTTCTCAAAGAATTATTTGGCTCTCCATTCACTTCTTTCGCTAGGAAGTGGGTTGGACCCCTTTATAGCACATTTATCTCTATGTATGTAAGTTTAGGTATGCACTTTCTTCTTCTTACTTTATATCTAGTACTTCATTTCATTGCATCACTAGAATAAAAGGGAGGTAAATGTATACACCCTAAATTGGTCAAGTAACCACACATATCATATATTTTTATGGTCCTTTCATAGGATACTTTGACTGAAGAATATGAGCCTCATTCACATTTGGCCAGGTCTTTCATTTTACTCATCCTAGTCTCATTTCATGCTTTAGACACCTTTTTTCTTATTTCCAGTCACCCATAGAGTTCTAGAACCTCATTCAACCTTAGCCAGGTTAGGATTTTTGTGCCCTTTCCATCCCCCAGGTCCCATCAGCTAAGGATAATATCACCCAATTAAGACTATAGTGTTGGTGCCACTAATGTCTATTTTCAACACTATTATCTAATGTTATTTTGAGCTCTAATGGCTATCTTCCTTTGCTTAATAGGCCCCATCCTCTTTCTTAGCTTCATCCTTAAGTTTTCCAATGTCGGCCAAATGTGATTAAAGCTCCCAAAATCAAAATAAAGAGTCTCCTATATAAAAGACTACACAAAGCATTTTATATCTAGCACTTAATACTTTGGCACAATACTTAATTAAAATCAATCAATAATATAGCTCAGCATTCTACATCACACATAGACTTGCATGATTTATCAAGTAAGGGCCTATGTGAAAGTCATTTTTGCATCTATTATGTGTATTGATTATGCACGTTCCCTAAATGATAACTGCATTTGATATGAGACCTAACTTGAGGGTTAATGTAGGCAATGATGAGGACAATAGAGGTTCTAGATTGTGTGATATTCTTTCCCAACCTAGTGTTTCCCGCATTTTACTTTTGATGCATTTGTTGTTTATATGTTTGTAGATAGATATAGGGTTTGGAGATTGAGAAAGACCTATAATGAGCTCTGTTAACTTCCAACCTCCAAAATTTTGTACATAAGCTCACACTGAGGTAGTGAACAAAACCCAGAAAGCTTAGATGTCTTAGATAGTATTCTAAGAGGTGGGTTATAGTGTCAGTACCACTCTTATCCAATTTTGATGCTCCGATCTAATCATAAAATGAAGGCTATATCTAGATTCATGATAGTGTCCTAGTCTTGCATCTCAATTTCTAGCCCCTAAATCATTCATTTCAGTCCATTTTTAGATAATTCCATTTCTCTTCCTCAAGTAAATTATTAGATAAAAATTTAAATTTTGCCATATTAAACTAGATTTTTCCCTTAGTCTAGACCCTTTATTGTTTAGTAACTAAACACTAGATTCCCAAAAATAATAAAACACAAATCACAAGGTATACAAACCTCTATTCCTAAATGGGATAGCTTGATACGTTAGTGCAATGTTGATGGGACTACATGAATTTCATGTAACTAAGGTATACTTAAAATCATATTATATGACAAATTGAGATCTAGCACATGTCAAAGTGTATAATGGGTTAAGGGGCCAAGGATAATTAGTAAATAGATGGTGCCTTATGATTCTCATTATTCATAATCATAAGATTTAATGGTTATTATTTCTACTTGAAGATCTAGTATCATGTTCTTGAGAATCTTGATGAGCTTTAGAGACACTATGTTTAGACCTGATCCATTATCTATAAGGACACATTTCACTTTGTGCCACTTTATACAAAATTCAATGTATAATGGATAATTGTACAATGAGCTAAGGGATAACATGTCACTTTGGTTGAAGGTCACTTGTTGGGCTAGATCTATGTGTCTAACCAAAGATTGAAAGTTGTCAGGGGATATGTCACTTGAAACTATGGATTGGTTAAGGAACTCATTTAAGATATTTTTGTGTGTTGTTGACATACACAACAATTTTAAAATGGAGATTTATATTGGTGTTTTTTTCAATTGTTCTATAATGTGAAACATCTTTTCTTGAATAGTGATAAAAGGATTGTTACAAGGTAGAATGACTAGTTAGATTATGGTCAAAGTGGTAGATGGTTTTGGGCCTGATGGTAATCTTTGACTATTGAGTTGTGATTGCATAATCTAGTTGGTATATAGGACCATGGTTCTTAACAAATGATGGTGATGGTAGGGGACCAGATAAGATAAGTCTCATTTACTCGTTCAGTTATGTGTGGTCATGAGGAAAGGATGAGTTATCAATATAAGGTTAAAAATTAGTAATCCCTACTTGTTGGTATGCCTGTATGTGGTCCCAAGTTAAGGAAGGATTATCAGTATGAGTTAGTTGATTGGAATTATTTAGCAAAGGTCTTGATTCATTAGTTTTCAATCTTGGATTGATGGAGATGGTGAAAATGTGTCCTCCTATAATATGGCATACAACCCTATAGTAGTCATGTGTATCTTTATGGTAGGTCTATTGGTTATTTCCATTATAACTTTGGTCTCATCCATTAGGTTTTCATTATTGGTTCTACTATTCTTGATTCAATAGATTCTATATTAGTGGCTGATACTATTATTATTGTTTTATTGGCTGCTCTTACTATTATTATTGATGTTGCTACTATGGTTGTTTGTTATGTTATGGAAAAGCGTTTCAATAGATTTCAAGGTTTTGATTAGAATTGAAAATGCCATCATCAAATTTTATCTCCATATTCTCCAACATATTCTGAATCAAATGTTTGATTTTCACATAATGACACAAATTATGTCTATTAACTCAATGATATTCATAGAATTCATCTTATCAATACAAATCAAGATAATAAATACCTTCAAGATAATGCTTTGGTATAGGCCAAATAATTAGATTAATAGTGGCGAGATTGTAAAACACAAATTTAATAGGTTCTCCAAGGTCACTAAAAATGTGATAAGTAAGCAATGTTCTCCTTGGAGGATGGGTTTGTAATGGCAAAGGTTGCTACATTTGTTGTGTCGATCAAGGTTGTTGCACTTGCTATGTTCACTAAAAAGGCTGTGAGTTAGGAGTAATTTATATATGATGTGTGGGCTAAGTAGATGGTGTTTTCACCATTTAGACATGTCAAAACCTAGTTACTACATTTCACACAACATTATTGTTGTGATTGATTGTCTTGGGTTTTTATAATTATTGGTCTATATTGGCTATGATGCATGTGATTAGAATTAGTTCTAGTTTCAATTCTAGCCATTTCCTTGATTGGTATCTTTATTTTGATTTGATGAAGTAAGATTGATGATCCATTTGTTAATAAAGGCTCACTGGATCAACAAACCTTTGTTAATGATATCTTTAAAATTATATGCAAACTATAGTTTCAGATGATAGGATATCTCACTATGTAGATTTTTGGTAAACACAACATCTAATTGTTTATTTGGTAAACTATGGGTGAATCAGCTAGAAATGGCTCTCCATCACTATAGATAACTTTTAAAACTTTCACCAACCTTTGCTTGGCTTGCATTAAGTTTACCAATGAAATCTCATACTTGAGATTGTATGATAAGTGTCACATAAACTTGTCAAAAAGATCATCAAAATCTGATACTAAATTATTGGGCAACTTCAAAAACTACTCTAAGCCTTATTCCACTAGACTCCTTGGGAACAATAGTAAGATTTATATGTTGTTATATGCCACTAGATGGCATGTGATGAAGAATTATTTTAAATGAGCTTTGTGGTCACCTTTCCCCTTATACTTGTCAAATTTCAATGGTTCGTACCCTAAAGTAAATGATATCTATAAGTAATCCATGTTAAAATGATAATAACACATGCCATCCAACTTAAACTTTTTGGTTTGTTTCCCAACTTGGATTATAACAATGACATCCTTCATTTGTCGTAGTTCTTAAGCTAGAAAACTAAAACGAACATTGGTTTGAGGTGGAGGCTAGGCGGTCACAAGTGGATTACTTTGACTGGGGTATGATGGAGGTATAGTTTGATGTGGAATATTAGTTTAGTTCTGGAATGGATGAAGAATATGAATATGCAAATTAAAGTGTGATTATTGAAATTGCATTTGTGGTTATGTGATATTATGGTTGGGGTTTTGTAAATGGGCCTAATTTTGGGTAAATTATATCTTAGAGGGAGGGATGTGGCTATGAGTGGCATACTACACCTATTGATTTTGAATAAGGACCTGATATCAACTAGTCAAAATTTGTTGATTTAAGAATACTTGTGAACCAAGACCTTATCATTAAGCTTGTGGCATGCTCTGGATGATAGGCAATTGTTGCCTACTTGGTACTTGAGGAACACTAGAACCTCTAGGTTATGTAAACCCTTTTTTGGGAAGTTAATGAATTTTAAAGTTTTAGCATTTATCACTAACCAATATTTTTACATTATTGGTTATACATCATCTAGGTCTGTATTAGCATATTAGTCTACAACTGAAGAGTTACATTCATTTTTACTGGTGAGGTGGAACATTGGTTTCCCTTGTTGAGGTGGTAATATTTTCTACCTATTCTATGTCGATATTTTGGATGATGTTTGTTGTTGTGGAATATTACTCATCACCTATTGGGTAGGAATAAGATTCATCACATTTTGTTGTGGCATGACATTGGTTATTGGTTGACTACGTAATCTTGTTGGTTGAGTTCTTAAAGAATCATCTAGTTGAGGATTAGTGGTAGTTTTTTGAGATTAATATGTATAAGCTCTTACTCCTTGATTTTAAGAAACACTAATGCTGCTAGTTAAAGGCACATTTATTTGTCAACTAGTTATTTGTGTACTTACACCACTCTGGTTTAGATTGGATGTTTCTTGTGTATTGTCCACTATGTTTTGATCAGTGTTCTATGTAGAAGAAGAAGACACTAATTGGATGGTTTGGCTATCTAACATGTTTTCAATTGAAGTGTTTTGCATAAATGGGTCTAAAACTTGATTTTATTGACTAGTCAATTCTATTAAAACTCTTGTTGAAGGAGGTAAATCAATAAGAGGTCTATTTGACATGGTCATACTATTCAAATTAGGCACTAGGTTCAAATAAGTTTTGTATGATGTCTGAATTTTTATAAAGTGATCCTCCATGAGGCCTTTTCCTTTGACAAGCATATGAGGGCCTTGATATATCATTGGGACTAGAACTAGAGGTTTGCTTGAAGAATCTTGTTCATTGTGTTGACTATAAAGTAAATTATGGGGCATTAGTACTAGACAAATTATCATAAGGGAAGTCTATTGAAAACATAACCCCTAATTCTATAGCTTTGACCAAAATCTTGTCCTTATTTTCCAATATGTGATGCTCAAATAAATAAGGATCATACATTGATGGTGTAGTAACATAGTATGGTTGTTGAGGAAATGGTTGTTCAACTATAGGTATCATAGCTAGGTATTTCTCTATTTTTTCTTGATCCTATTCTGAGTATGGAGGCATGTTAATCAAATAGTGAGCTAATGGTTCTTGATTTTATGCCCCTATTTGAGTGTTATAATATGGATAGGGATCCACCACATAAACAATGACATCTACATAGGGGTCTTCAACCATTTCTTCTTGTGTGATGACATTACTAATATTTTCATTGTACATGATTTCACTATGAGTGTAGGAATACATGTTGGGATCCATAGTAAATGCTTCACTACCAAATAGAATAGAGTTCTACAAACTCTGAAAAACTAATGTCAAAAGGGTAAAAGGTTTACACTTGGTCTAACTTAGTCAAAAATATGGATATGTATATCCAAAAAGTTTTATACAATGACTTGTGATAAAACAAGCTAACATCAAATGTCTAACATTACATGTCTCACACAAAAATGCCAAGTAGATGGACCAAAAATCAAAATGCTGAATTCTAAGATCAAAGTGTTCCAAATGAGTCTAATCTAGGAAAAACAAAGGTTGGTAGGTATTTTGGCAAAACACAACATCCAAATCTAGGCTCAAATAAAGATATATGCTAGGACTTTTGTCCAAAAGTGGCCCTAAAATCTAGATTTAAAATAAAGATGAGATATTTAATCTAACAGATTTGAAACACTTTTATCAAAAACTAGGCATTTGACTCTTGGACATAAAATTGATCAATGGGTATGAGGTATGAAACAAAATGAACTTGGAGATAGATTATTTTCTCCCAAATAAAGTCATAAACTAGACTCTTTTAACCAATAAACTAGACAAAAATGAATGACACAACTATACTAGACGAAAAATCACCATGTACACTTGAATTGGTTTGAATTTGGAAAAAATGGACTCTATGAAAATAATTATATGAAATGATTTGAGCAATGTAACAAACTAAAATGTTCAAAAGGTGTGAAAAATGTTTACTTAAATACTCCAAGGCAAAATGGTTTGATAATATTTGGTCAATGTAATGCTACCCTCATCAACTCGAATCACACACACACACAAAATTTGACAAATTTCTAAGGAAAAAGTGTTGTATCAAATAGAATCAAGACATGCTTTACCATGGCACAAAAAGAATGGTAATATGCATGTTAGTTTAAATTTTTTTCTAAGACACAAAGCATGAGTGATACACAATATGACTTGAGTCTACCAATGATGACAATGATAGTGAGTCTATAAACAAACCTCAATCCAAATTGGAAATTGAACCCAATTTCTCTCAAGTTTAGTGCAAATGGTGAACCCAATGAACACATCAACCTTATAAACATAGATAGGTACAATTTCAAATTTAAATTATCAATGAAAGACTTTAAAAAAAATTAGCAAATGGTCTAGACTCAACTAACTAGCATAAGTACACTAAAATGGATGATATGACATAATGTTTTAGATGAAAAAATTTAATAAGGAAAAAGATGATTTTCACTTGGATAACATTATGCCTCCTTGTTCAATAAATTTGATGCACAAAGTGTTTGGTTATGGATGTTTTTAGCAAACAATTTTTGACTCAAAACAAGACCAAGTAATCTAAGATAAAGATAAAAACAACTAAGTAATCATCCTAAGACCTAAATTTATAAGGTTGCATGATACTGTTAAAGTCTCTTTTTACATACACTTGAGAGGAAATTAAGTGTTTATCCAAAATAAAATTGCATTAAATAGTAGGTTTTTTACACCCTCCTTCTCTCAAGTGACAATAAGATGACATGGACCTTGGGGTGCATCTCACGTTAACAATATTTATTTTATTAGTGGGGTTTGTCTAAAACTCTATAATTTTTTACTGTCTAGATGGATCACATGTGTACCAACTTTCACATTAGCACACAATAGAATCAACATGTCAATTAGGTCTAGGTCAAATAGATTGTTTTGAAAAGGTCTAGTCCTTTTCACAACCACTATATCCATCTCTTTATTAGTGTATTGAAATGTCAAAAATGATCATATGTCATGGGTTTAGCCTCTACTAATAGAGATAGTTTAACCACTCAAACCACCATCCTAGTGAGGGGATCCCAATTTATATACCCCCCATGGAAAGGGGTCAAAGACAATGCCAAGAGATGAATCCTCAGGTCAAATATTCCTTATAGAACTTATGGGAGGTAATGAAGTCCTTCTCACAAGATATAATGCATGAAATGAAAAAAATAAGTAAAAATGATTTATGGTTGTTTCTAGATCAAAAAAGCCATGCAAGTCTTTGGGAGAGCCTTCACAACAGCCTTTTTATACCTTTGGACTAAGGCATATTTTACAATGAAGATGGTGTTTTTGATCCCCACAATTTCCCTATAGGGGATAGGGGGAGAGCATACATGCACAAATTACTTTTTTCTCAAACAAATTTAACCAAGTAATGACTCAACAAAATAAATCATAAATTTGAAGTAAGTTCAATTTTAGAGCACCAAATTGAAATGTTTGGTGGTGTTCTTTGGACCCTTGGTCTTAAGTTGTAAAAACTTTTAAATAACAACTAAAAAACATTCAATCTAAACAATCAAAATTTATTTTTAAAGTACCAAAGGATATGTTCCAAATTCCTTTTAACTACCCAAATTCAAATGTGTGCTATTTAAATCATGCAATCTTATTTTAAACCCAAATCCAAATGTTTGAATCTAGCCTAGTTCATTTTAAACACAAAATTTAAGTGTCAACAAACATCTAAGCTTGAAAATTGATGTTCAATTTTTGCCTTGAACCTACAAAAATAATAGAGTAACCCCCTACTTATAATTATTTATGAGTGTTAGAAAATGAAGTTTAGACTTTGAGCTTTCAGGATTTGAATTAAATTACACATAATGACCATTGATAGTTGCAGACAACCATCAACAGTTTAGAGGCAATTATCATTGATCAATAAGAAATAACGATTGATGGTTAAGTAGGATCATCACCAGTCGATAAATGACCATCTATGATAACCTAGAGAGTTGAAGGCAAAATCTCAAAAGCGAATGTGTTAGATTAGATCAGTGTTAGGCCAAAAATCAAGTTAATATAAAAGGAAAATCCTATTTGATGAGTTTAAATTCTTTTAAATCATATAAATGAATAATAGGTATAATAGAAAGAGTTAAAATGCAATTTTTTACTCTATTTATATTATACAACACAACCATCTATGGTTGGACTTAACCATCTGTGGTTATACCTGACTGTCGATGGTCCCTGTGTAAACCTATGAAGATGAAATCTAGCCAAACAAAGTTATAAAATCAATTTTAAAATGTTTAAAGCATTCAAATATTAATTTAAAACTTGTATATTAATCTTCTTGGTACACAATATATATAGGGTCCTACCAGGTGTACTATTTGTGAACATAGGAATTTGATAAGGGGATATTAGTAATGTGTTAGTAGATGAAATCAAATCCAAAAACACACTAATAAACTTACACCTTAAGTCTAGATCTTAGGGGGGGAGCTTGGTGAATAAATCAAATGAAGACACAACTATAATGCAAAGAAATAAAAAAATTTCCTCACCTTCCTTGATTACTCTGAAAGATTTATTCTATGGCTTGCTCGGCTTGTGCTTCAAAGGTCTTTGTTAATGGATCTTGTCTATTCTCTACCTCCTATTGGAATCATTGGATTTATGGATTTGGCTTGTGAATTTTGACTCAATATTTTGGCATAATAACACAATATAAAAATAGGTTTGAAATCATTTGTGCATTATAACATTGGCTTGAGAGAGTTTAAAATTATGAGTGTGAATCCTTCTATTTATAAATCTACTTTTCCATTTGATTAGAATGAACATGAACCATCCATTTCAATATGAATGTGTGTGGCTAAGAATCCATTCAACTTTAGAGGCTAAAATCAATAAATTCCCTCATAAATATTTGGGATAAAGAGGCATTAGAGAGGCATGGGAGGGCTTAATCAGATATTTTTGGCATTTATGGCTTATGGATGCTACCCCAGAGATGATGTATTAGGTGATGTAGTTATTCACAATCAATTTCCACTAATGAAATAATCATTAACCTCCATGAAAAATCCATTTAAGATCTTTATTCAAATTAATTAACTTTAACTATGATTAGTCAATTTTGGTATAAATTCTTTGGAAATTGGTGTAAAAATTAATCAAATTGATAGAAATGTCATATTATTGGGTTGAAATTTGAATGGAGTGGAATTCAAAGGTGATGTTAGATGTGTTAGAACTATTGGACATACTTGGCCTGCATACCAAGCATGGGCCCATTTGTTAAAGTTAAGAAGCACCATGTGAGCATGTTGATGAGGTCATACCTCACATGTGTGACAATCTCAAGAAGAACCAATCTTATGGGTTTGTTCATTTTGGATCATATTGCATATGTGCCAAGTTTAATCCCATGAGTTGTAGCATAATGATATTTATGCATGGGAAAAGTTAGCTCTTAATGTAAGATTTTCAATGTTTCCATACTTAGCCCTTTTAGACCCAACTGTCATCAACCATCATGCAAGATCAGTTAACTTCAACTTTTTTTAGAAATATGTGGAAACATTGAATGGCCAATGGATCAAAATGGAATATTCATTTTAGTGTTAGGTTCATTATTTTCAAGTCTTATACCACCATGATCTTTACACTTCAAGTTACAAAATTACAAAGTTGGTCAAGAAATGAAAGACGTCCATATGGACGTCATTTTAAGTTTCACAAAGTAACTATTTGGATCCAAATCCTTGGTGGGAACCTGAGAAAGAATGCACAACTAAAAAGTGTCAAGCGTGTGGGAGCTTAAAGAAAGTCATATGGTCAGAAAATCCTAGGGACCAATGAGGAATTGAGATTAAAGTGATGTGTCCCAAAGATCTATGGTCCATATTTAATCAGATTTCAAAATCTGATGGAACAAAATAAATTTGAAAGGGTCAATAGTTTGAGGTTGATTGAATATCCAATAGCAAAGGAGATGAGTTGGGATGTTTGACAAAATTGAAATGGACCTGACTTGGTGAGTAGATCCAAAAGAACCCAAACTTGAGCCCAATCTGAGCTGGAAGAAAAGCTAAAGGAAGGGAGTTATATATCATCTTAGATGAGACCAACCATTGAATAGAGTGATATGGATCTATAACAAAACCAATATCCTTGGATTAGTTTTCACCTATAGTTATCACGATCTAAGATCCAAGGTACAAAGCAAATATATGATTAATGAGGAGATCATCCAAAGTTAGGCC
The DNA here is from genome assembly GCA_037957365.1 of Torreya grandis. Taxonomy (NCBI): domain Eukaryota; kingdom Viridiplantae; phylum Streptophyta; class Pinopsida; order Cupressales; family Taxaceae; genus Torreya; species Torreya grandis. The sequence goes on along the minus strand of JARHVA010005037.1, from coordinate 378,022 downwards.
CTCAAGAAACCACCATTCAAAGTAGACATGACATGTCCCTAGTAGATAAAAAGATTTTATCCTCTTGATGAGATCTAGTGGAAGATCCAAAATAGATCAAAACTTAGGGATTTGGAAAGTAGTTAGAGCGTTCACTTCTAGATGGATTAAGACATACCACTTTTAGCAAAATCTTGTCTTCTAGTGCAACTTGGTCAAAATAGAATGATTTAAAGGCTTTTGAGCAAAGCACAAATATCTTGTTCATAGTGACATATTTTGATTAGACCAAAAGCCTATCAAAATTTCTCTTAGATCTGATGGCTCATTATTTATCGTGAACAACGTGTTTCTTCCCTTCTCTCTCTCTCTCTCTCTCTCTCTCTCTCTCTCTCTCTCTCTCTCTCTCTCTCTCTCTCTCTCTCTCTCTCTCTCTCTCTCTCTCTCTCTCTCTCTCTCTCTCTCTCTCTCTCTTATTCCCCTTCTCCTATATTATCCCTTTATTTCCACTTTGTAAAGGGACCTCAAATTTTAGAATTTATTTTATCTTTCTGAGAGATGAGACATTCCTTGAGATACTACAAAGTATACTCAGCTTGATTACACTTGACCTTGTCAAGTATTTGTAATAACTACCTCTTAATGAAATAGGACTTTCTTTACCTCTATTTTTCCTTGAATCTATGTTTGGAGAGTTGTGAATTATTGCATTATGTGAAGGAGAATCTTCCTCATCCATGGTCCTTCTTTCTGACCTTGTTCAAATATTTTTCAATGTTATTTGTAGGTCTAGATTAGTGTTCTATTATGAACCTCTTATATGAAATACTTATGAAAATTAGATTGATCTTAAGGTTGTGTAAGCTAGCACTATCCTTTGTTGATCTATTATGGGTTATATCTTGTGGGAGTTTTCCCTTTAAGTTTGGTTCATTACCTGGTTAAATTTCTTAGGAGCCCTTACTCTCTTCTTAACCCTTTTCTTGTGAAGCATTAGGCTTAGTTTTAGTTTTAGGTGAGCATCAAAGAGGAAGCTGGACTACTCCAGAGGTTTAACCCCAACATAAGTGACCTATAGGCTAGGGTTGTCCCAATTTTATAGACTCAATAAGAGGGATCCTAAAGAATCCCCCCTAAGGGTGAGAATTGAGCCTATAACAATTGTTGGCATGTCTAGTGGGGCTAAAGTCCAAAATAGTGGAATAATTTTTGGTGTTGTCTTCTACATATCAGCCTTTGGAGGTATTTTGATAAACATTAGTGGTGACTCTGAACATCCATTAGTTGGCTTGATTAGCCCAAGTCCATAATCAACATCATTTGGTATCACCACCCATTCAATCAAATCCATGTCCATTCATTCCTTATCCTTCATATCAAATTAGTAATGTTCATGTCTTTACCACAAGTAGTCCTCAAATTTTAGTGCAATAGGCATATAATCATTCTTATTTTCCCTATAACAAGCTTACCTACCCTCCATATCAATGAACTTTCGTATCTAGTCAACCTTGCCAAGCGTCACCTTTATCAACTGAAGAATATGATGTTTTTCCATCTTGGATCCTCTCTTATGTCAATGACCCCAACTATTTCAACCTTATATTATGAAAATAACCCCTCCAAAACCCATCAAGGAAAGGGAGGAGATGACAAAATATTTCACCATATTCCCCTCATGGAAATCAATCAAGGAGGGTAGAAAATAGGAAAGAGAAATGCTAGCTAAGAAGGCCCATGAGCCAATCTTCATAGGAAAAGGATTAGTTGTACTAGATATGAATAAAAAAACTATAGCTCAGCTGAATGAGCTTGGTATGAAAGATTTTCAAGACTCTCTCTCCTTCCCTCAAAAAAATATTGAAGAAGATAACACAAGTGTCTATGAGGAAGAGATCATAGTAGGTAGTCCAGTTCTTCAAAAAGCAGAGGAATTAGGTTTTAATCTAACTCCTTGGTATGGATTTGATATTTTAGACCCTGAAGATGTGGCTGAGGGTAGGGGGGATATTTTTTGTTCCAAAAATATTCTATCTGGTATATCCACACATGGAAATTAGCAAGATGTAGAGATTGATACAATCAATCAGTCAGTTGACCATGTTAGAGAGTCATAAATGAGATTGAGGAAGATGTACAGGAAAAATAATATCAAGAAGAAGTATGGAAATAGCTATACCATGAATTCATGGATTAGGTAGAGGTTCTGAACTAGCCTATACCTCCTCTAGAGCATGAAGAAGAACTCACCCATTAGGTAGAGGGTGCTAACTAATCTCAAGATGAGATATTCTTTGAAGGCAATACTAATGCCTTAAAAAATGAAGGAGAATGGTTATATTTGAATCCACAAGGATATGACATGGTGCACCTTGGGTGGATTGATGAACTACCCTATGGTTCCCTCCAAATCAAACATAACATAGATGGTGTTGAAATTGGCAATGTCTTAGATGACCAAAAGGAAGTTGCCTTTTAGGATGACTTTGAACTTTTTTGCTTAGTCTATATAGTCAATCAAGTACCAATTCAAAAGAGGAGTTTGCAAGGGCACCTACAATCCAAGTCAAAGCAAGCCTTGAATAAATGGACTAATATGTCTACATTTGAGGCATGTTTACCCATTTTCATCCATTGAGATTATGCCAAAAGAATCAATAGCCTAGAATTTTAGATCACATATCATAAGCTCTCAAAGGCAAGGTGTTTTCCATCTTGGTTTATCACAAGTAAGTTATGCCAAATCTTTTCCATTTGATCCAGGTGGGAAATAATTGCATATTTTAACCTTGTATATAGGTTAGATTAGGTTTTATGGTTCCTCTAAGTGACCTTATGCACATTTTTTTATTTTATTTTATTTTTTTTATTTAGTAGGTTAGTTATTTTTATTTCCTGCATTTTACTTCATGCATTTTCCCCCATTGTGTTTTTTGTCCTTAATTTTAAGAAGAATTTATAGAAAGAGGTAATATTACACCTTTTTCATGATTAGCTTAGTTGCAAAGAAGTGACTCCATGCCCAATGGATCAGATAAGGCATAATGAATTGGGTTCTCAAGAATAGTAGGCATGCTTCCCGATGAGTTACCAAAGATGTTGGCAATATTTGGCCCACATACCAAGCATGGACCTAGTTGTGAAAGGTTCAAGTAGATCTTGGTGAGCATGTTGATGAGGTCATATCTCACACATGTGATAAAATTAAGAAGAAATAATAGTATGGGTCTATTCCTTTTGGAGCATAGTTCATATGCACTAAGTTTCATCCCATGCACTATAGTGTAATGGAATTTATGCATGGGCAAAGTTGACTTTGAATGCAAGCTTTGATAAGTTTCCATACTTAGCCATTTTAGACCCAAATGTCATCAACCATCATGCAAGACCAATCAACTTTAACATTTTGTAGAAATATGTGTAAAGCTCAAATGGCTAATGGATCAAAAGCATTTATTTATTTTAGTGTTAGGTCCATTCTCTACAATTCTGGTGCCCCCACTATCTTCATGCTTCAAGCTATAAATTTTTAAAGTTGGTCAATAAATGGTAGACATTCACATGGACACCATTTTTAAGACCCACAAAGTGACCATTTTGATCCAAATTCTTGGTGGTAACCTAAGAAGGAATTCACAAATAACAAGTGTCAAGTGCATGAGATATTGAAGCAAGTTATTTGGTCAATGAATCCCAATGACTAATGAATAATTGAGGTCAAAGTCATGGGTCCTAAAGATCTATGGTCCACATTTGATCAAATCTCAAAATCTAATGGATTGAAACAAAGTAAAAAGGGTCAATAGTCCAAGGTGGCTTCGATGGCCAATATCAAAGGAGATGAGAAAATATGTTTGACTAAATTCAAATGTACAAAAACCTGAACTTGAACCCAACTGAAGTTGGCATAGGAGGTAAAGCAAGGGAGCTATATATGGGCTTAGATGAGACCAACCATCAAACAAAGTGGTATGGATCTATAGGAAAACCAATATCCTTAGATTGGTTTTCATCTATAGTTATCTCAGTCTACGATCCAAGGCATAGAGTAGATGTATGATTAATAAGGAGATCATCCCAAGTCAAGCCCTTGATAAACCACCATTAAAAGTAGACATGATGTGCCCATATTATATATAAAGATTTTATCCTCTTGATGAGATCTAGTGGGGGATCCAAAATAGATCATAACCTAGGGATTTGGAAAGCAGTTGGAGCATTCACTTCTAACTGGATCATGTCTTGCCACTTTTAGAAAACTCTTCTTGTCTTCTAGTGCAACCTGCTTAAAATAGAATGATTTGGAGGATTTTGAGTAAATCATAAATATCTTATTCATAATGACCTATTTTTATTGGACCAAAATATTGGTGAAATGTCTCTTAGAACTGACAACTTCTCTCTCTCCTCTCCCCCTTCCTCTATATTAACCCTCTCTTTCCATTTTGTAAAGGGACCTTAGATTTTAAACATTCTTTTATCTTTCTAAGAGAAGGGACATTCCTTGAGATAATACAAAGTATACTCATCTTGATTATGATCAAACCTATTAACCATTTGCATGAACTACCTCTTAATGCAATAGGACTTTCTTTGCCAATCTTTTGCCTTGAATTTGTGTTTGGTGAGTTGTGCATTATGGCATTGTGTGAAGGAGAATATTCCTCATCCATGGTCCTTTTTGAGCTTGTTTAAGGAGTTTTAAATGCTTTTTATAGGTCTATATTGGTTTTCTATTATGAACCTCTTCTATGAAATACTTATGCAAATTAGCTTGATCTTATGGTTGTGTAAGCTATCACTATCCTTTACTAATCTAGTGTGGGTTCGATCTTATGGGAGTTTTCCCTTTATATTTAGTGCATCATCTGGTTAAATTTATTAAGATCCCTTAATCTCTTCCTAACCCTTTTCTCATGAAGCATCAGGTTTATTTTTAGTTTTAGGTGAGCATCAAATAAGATGCTGACCTAATCTAGAGATTCAATCTCAACATAGGTGACCCACAGCTTGTGGTTGTCCCAATTTTATAGAATCAATTAGATGGAGCTTGAAGAACCCCTTCTAAGGGTGAAAATTGATCCTATAATAGGAATTTTTATCCCATTTAGGATGTTTCCAGCACAAAATAATGAAGGCACATGTCTTGTGTAAGAATTCTTTTACAAAAGAGCAATCTAGAGGACCCAAGTGTGAAATCATCATTTTAACTCAAAATGAGCTGATCAAAGTTAGGTATCACATAAAATACATTGCCCCATTTAGGGATACGTTGGCCAAAATTGGCACTTTTATATGAAAAGTTTGAATTATTTAGCGTGTTTTAGTGTTTTTATTCTAAATTGTAATATTTGCTAAAAATTGGTCTGAAGCTTGGTTGTAGGTCATCGGTGACCAGTTTTAGGTGTCTACACCTCTCAAAATCCTATTTTACCATTAATAAAAAAAATAGTGAAGGATGTAACCTTGGCATGTCTAAATATGACCATGTAAATACATTTGAAATATTACTAAGGAGTAGAGTCAAAATGGTCTTCTCTTTT